>CP139504.1:96339259-96957185 GCA_021014915.2 Artemisia tridentata subsp. tridentata
AACTTTAAAGCACATGCTTTTCAATATCCTTCTGATTCTAAACAGAAACAGAGACAAAAGGCTAAGCCTTTTTCACCTTGTCCACATTGTGGCTTCAATGACCATCTTCCTGATGATTGTCTAATGGATCCTTCTTGTGACATATGTGGAGATCCCTCTCATGATACCTCAGGACATGAAAAGGTCATTCAGGCTAGAAGAGGTATCACCAAATCCTCTTCTCAGTCTGCAGAGTCCACATCAACAACCAAATGTAAAATTTGTGGAAGTACATTCCATACCACCACTGACCATGCATCAATTGTATCTTTTAAAAAGGCCATCAAAGCCATGCCCTCCAAGAAGAGGGGTCCTAGAAAAAACTAACACAGTTTACTATTTGTGCAGAGACATGCCAGGGAGCCTGTTTGGCATCTAGATAGTGGATGTTCAAGAAGCATGACTGGTGTGAAGGAATATCTGCACAAATATGTTGAGGAACCAGGACCTAAGGTGGTATTTGCTGATAATTCATCATGTCTCACTGAAGGTTATGGTTCAGTAAACTGTAGTGGAATAGTTTTTACTAGGATAGCTTATGTTAATGGTCTCAAGTACAATCTTATCAGTGTCAGTCAACTATGTGATGCTAAATACATAGTTCAATTTGATGATAAGCAAGGTACCATCTTTAATGCAAATAAATAAGTAGTTCTTATTGCACCAAGAAGAAGGTTCTTGGCTTACCATCACTTGTGTTTTCAAAGGATAAACCCTGCTCTGCCTGTGAAAAAGGTAAACATCATAGAGCATCCTTTAAAACCAAACAAAACTTCTGCATCAAAAGCTGCCTTCATCTTCTCCATATGGATCTCTTTGGACCTATCAGTCCTATGTCCATTAATCATGAGAAGTATACTCTGGTCATTGTGGATGAATACTCAAGATACACTTGGGTTTACTTCCTGACCAAAAAGAGTCAGGCAGCTGAAACAATCATGTCCTTTGTCAGGAACATTGAAAACCAAAATGACATAAAAGTCAAACAAATCAGGACTGACAATGGGACTGAGTTTAAAAACCATGATCTTGAGTGTTTCTGTGATGAGAAAGGAATTTCTCAAAACTTCTCCTCTCCTTACACACCTGAACAAAAGTCAAACAAATCAGGACTCACAATATCCAAGATCTCAGGACAGTTGGACTAGGTCTAAAGATATAGAACTTGTCAACATAATTGGAGAGCCCACTAAAGGTATGCTTACTAGAAGCATGGCTGCTAAACTTAAGGCAACCTCTGCCAATGAATGCCTATTTGTGGACTTCATTTCCACTATTGAACCAAAAAGTGTCAAAGAAGCACTGAAACATCCTAGTTGGGTTCAGGCCATGCATGATGAACTAGAACAATTTGACAGAAACAAGGTAATGACCTTGGTCAAATGTCCTCAGGATGTTACTATCATTGGCATGAAATGGGTATTCAAGAACAAAACTAATGAAAATGGCATTGCCATTAAAAACAAGGCCAGGCTTGTTGTCAAAGGTTATAACCAACAAGAAGGCATTAACTATGAAGAAACATTTGCACCAGTTGCAAGAATGGAAGCCATCAGGATCTTCCTTGCATATGCAACCTACATGAACTTCAAAGTGTATCAAATGGATGTAAAAAGTGCATTCCTAAATGGATCACTGAAAGAAGAAGTTTATGTTCAACAACCCCCTGGATTTGAAAGCAGTGAGTTTCCTGACTATGTCTGCAAGCTTGACAAAGCCCTTTATGGACTGAAACAGGCTCCTAGGGCATGGTATGAAACTCTTTCAGCCTTTCTCATCCAAAACAAATTTGTCAGAGGAAAGATAGACAACACCTTGTTTATCTATAGGACAAAAGAAGATGTAATTTTAGTTCAAGTGTATGTGGATGACATCATATTTGGCTCAACAAGTTAAAAACTTTGCAAACAGTTTGAAAAAATGATGGCAAAAAAATTTGAAATGAGCATGATGGGCGAACTCACTTACTTTCTTGGACTACAAATCAAGCAGACTGATAAGGGAACCTCCATCAGTCAAGAAAAGTACACTAGAAGCCTACTAAAAAAGTATGAGCTCAGTGACTATGCTTCAGTGAAAACTCCATTGGTTCCCCCAAACAACCTTGGTCCTGACCTTGCTGGTAAACCAGTAAATCAAACTCTTTTCAGAGGAATGATTGGGTCACTGATGTACCTACTTGCATCAAGGCCTGACATCCAATTCTCAGTCTGTTTATGTGCCAGATATCAGTCTGACACAAGAGAATCTTATCTCACAACTGTAAAAAGGTTCATCAGGTACCTAAAAGGTACTCCAAATCTTCGATTGTACTACCCTAAATGTCCAGGTTTTGATCTCAAAGGGTACTCAGACTCTGACTATGTTGGCTGCAACATGGATAGAAAAAGTACTTCAGGCTCCTGCCAATTCCTTGGTGTTAAACTAGTCTGTTGGAGTGCTAAAAAACAACAATCAATTGCCATGTCCTCAGCTGAGGCTGAATATGTTGCAGCAGCCAGTTGCTGTGCAAATGTGTTATGGATGAAAAGTCAACTCAGTGACTATGACATCCATTACAAGATGGTACCCATCTTTTGTGACAACACAAGTGCAATTGCTATCTCAAACAATCTTGTTCTTCATCAGAGAACCAAACACATTGATATCAGATATCATTTCATCAGGGACCATGTAATGAATGGTGACATTGAATTACACTTCATCCCCACTGAATATCAGCTAGCTGATAAATTCACCAAACCATTGGATGAACCAACCTTCACAAGACTGAAAGCTGAATTGGGAATGTTGGATATTGAGAATCAATCCGCTAATTAAATCCATCCAACTTAGTGTAAATTCTGATAACCTTTGGTCCCTGACACAACAAATCTCTCAGTGAATAAGTATCTCACTGAATAACCTTCCCTGAACATCCTCACACTGAATGAAAAGTCATTCAGGGGCCTCAAGATACCAACAATTGACAATCAATGCTATACTAAATGCTCTAAGTATTTAGTTAGTAAACGTCCTAGGTTGGTAACTGGATACACATTTAATATAGGAATATATGTCCCTATACCCTCTGGCATCCACATCTTGGGCCCCCACTTCATCACCACATATCCCACTTGGCATTTAATGCCTCCCCTCACAAGTAATATATTTTGATATTATATGTGGTGACGTCACACTACAAAATGAACTTTTTGCAGACGGCACAACTGTTCACATTGGCATTTGCGCAAAACCCAGGAAAGTGGAGTGGTGGAATTTAATGCGGATATCAAACGTTTTCACAAAACAGTTTTTAAATTTTTGAGTAAAATTCGCATTAGTGCAAAAATAACCCTCTCTCTCCACTTCCCTATAAATACCCACACATAAAATAACACACACACGCTTTAAAATTTTAATCAAACTCTTGCCTTTTTTTCAAAACTTGTGTGTGTGTTCTTAACCTCAAAACCAGACCTTTTTTCTTTCAATATCAAGACCTTTCTTTTACAATGGCTGCTTCTAAAGCTATTATCTGCGCCCCTAATGTGGAATTCCAACTAGAGGGTGTGAATTTGACCAAGAATAATGTCTTAGGGAATTTTGCCTATCCGGAAAAATTTCCAGCTTATAAGGATATCGTAAAATACTTGCAAAATTGCTTTCTTTCTACGACATTTACCAAGACACCCCCAGTCATATACCATGACTATTTGAGGGAGTTCTGGTGTACAGCGGTGGTCAACAACCCTAATGTCACCAAGGACTCCATCATCACGTTCTCAGTGAAGAATGGGAGAAGGACCCTCTCCCTAGATTACCAAAACTTCATCAAAGCCACAGGCCTTGATTTCACTGAGAACTTTGACCCTCAACCCACTGAAAGTGAAGTAAAGGCCGAATTGCTTTTACTTGGGCCACATGATGATAAACACCCTGATGTGGCCCCAGGGACTCTTTTGGCCAAAGCCCCCATCATCAAAACATGGTTTCCTGCCGTCTGGAGGATACTGATGACGTTTGTCATTCAGGTCCTTGGCGGGAACAAGTCCTCCACGGGGCAATTGAACACTGCTCAACAAATGATAGTGTTCAGTCTCCTGGAGGGTAGAAAAATCGACATTGGAGAAATAATCTTCAGAGACCTCATAGTCAAGCTCTTAGGGAAATCCAGGCAAAGACACATGTCTTATCCTAGGTTCATTTCCTGTGTGCTTCAAGACTTACTAGGCTCTGAGTATATTAGGCCTAATATACAGGGATCTGACCCTGATGTCTTACACAAGGCAAACTACTCCAGAGATCTCACTGAGGTTACACCAGTCGCCTTGACCACATACATGTTGATGGTCATTCAGGGTGCCGATGCTATATCACCAGTTCCTTCTCCTTCCAAGAGGAGAGGAAGAAAAAGAAGGGGAGGGGGGTCCAAGAAGGTGGTTCAACCCAAACCACTCGACACAGAGACCTTTACCTCAAAGCCTGAGAAAAGAAGGCTAAAGAATGCCCAGCCCACTGAGACACCCATAGAGGAGACCCATACTCCATTGGCCAAAGAACAACCGCCAACAGAGGGCACTGAGAAATCACACCCAGTGTCCTCGGGCAAACCCTCTCCAAAAGACTCTGTTGACATAAACAAGTCAGTGGAGTCAGGAACCATCCAACCCTCACTTTCCGATGAAGGCATTCGTCAATCACCACCTTTGCCTGAGGGAGAAAAGGGTCCTGAATCCTCAGTAGAGCAACACTACTCTACCGAGAAGGGGACCCACACCCCCTCACATCCCGCTCATGGATCTGATACTTCACAATCAGAGTCTCAGGGAGGATTGGTCCCTAAATCTTCATCAGGACAGCACAACCTTGGTGAAAAGGGGGACCCCAACATTTCACATCCTGCTTACGGCTTTGATCAATCACAATCAGAGTCTCAGGGAGTACCGGTCCCTATATCTTTGTTAGGGCAGACCAACCCTGATGGAACGGGGGACCTCAACATCTCATTGCCTTGTGATGGTACTGGAACAAACCCACCAGTCCCTGAAGGCACCTCAGGGGACAAAGACTCAGGGGGCATGCAACCACCCGTATATATGGAACCTACACCCCCATGGCATTGCGTTTCTCTCGGGAACTGGCCCTAAGGATCAGGCAAATCAAACCCAGTCTGTCGGAATAGAGGGGTCAAGACCTGGCCAAAACAAAGGCGAGCCCTCTTCTAAGGGGGAGCCGGATATACACCTGGTTCCAACTCTTGCTGATCTCCAAATGCTTATAGATGAAGAGTCAAAAGAAGAAATGGTTGACTTTGGAGATGATGAGGTTTTTACTGCTGGGGATGACATGAAAACTGAGACTTACAACTCTCATCAACACACTGAGCAACCACCTTCATCTCCTCCTCCTGAGGAACAAGAATCCCATCAACATCCTACATCATCATCATCATCATCATCATCATCATCAGACAAATCATCAGGCTCCTCAGACTCTGCTCCTGCAACTCCTGACTACTTGCAGAAGTATGACAATGTTCTACCTCTCACTAAAAGGCAGTTAGTTAAGTTCCTCAGAAAATCCAACACTGCCCTCTTCACTGAGATCACAAAGGAACAATGGGATTAGCATACTGACGCAGCAGCCTCTTATGCTGACTTCAGTGCTGCTGTTGAAGGCTCACACAATCAACTTCATCAGGTTACTGCTTCCACTGATAAACACATTAGTGACCTGAAGACCGCTATTGAGACACTGGGACTTGAACAAGGGACGCACTTCAACCAGTTGCTGCAGTCTCTCAGTGCAATTCAAGAAGAGTTCAAGGATGATCCAGCTCTCATTACTAAGCTGACTGAGTTCATGGATTCTCAGAAAACCACCTCCTCCAACATTACTGAGCTTCTCAAGCTCCTCAAAGAGGTGGATCTTGCACCTCTCAGGTCTCAGCAGGAAGCCATTCAGAAGTCGATTTCTGATACCCAAGGATGTCTGACTCAAATATCCACAACTTTTGACCAGTTCTCTGCCAAACATTATGAGCTGGTCAGCCACTACACCACCAAGGTCACAGAACTCTCAGAGGCTCATGTCAGCATGGCTACAGACATATTGTAACACCCTCAAATTACCGCAGCGGAACGATGGTGTCAATGGGGAGTTACTTCATAATATATATCAAGGTATAGAAAACGACCTCTAAATGAGACGTTTTGAAATGTTACCATTCGAATTATTTAAATCAGAGTTAATACAAGAGGTTCCAAAGTATAAGGTTACATAAATGTTTTCAAGATGTATCAAATGGTAAAAGATAAAGATAAGAGTCTCCAAGTATGCAAATGACTCTAAGATCCATGCATCCACTATCGCCTTATTAACCTGAGATAAACATGCTAAAAAATGTCAACCAAAGGTTGGTGAGTTCATAGAGTTTAGTTTAATCGTAAAGCATTTGAATAAAGATTTCACAACAAAGGCATCGTAAATCCACTCAGTCTCAAGCCCCGCCCATACAAGACTTGCAACCTGTGTGTTTACAATCCACTGCTAAAATAGTATGTTGATCATGTATCATCCAAATAAATGGCCTTCCAACATAGCAATGTTAGGCTGTACCCAAAGTAATAGTCTTCCAACATAGCAATGTTAGGATGTATCCAAATTAATGGCCTTCCAATACCACAGTATTAGGATGTATCCCAATTAATGGCCTTCCAACATAGCAATGTTATGATGTATGTTTGTATCAAGTCTAGTCACAGTTGCCAATGAAATCAAGAAATAGTGAAATCATGTTTGACGAAATCAAGTTTGTATACAAGTATTTATGTAAATGCAAATAGTGTATGTAAATCAAGCGAACAAAGTATTTCTAAGCATGTATCTCCCCCAAGTAGTTTAAAATGAGTATTAAAGAATAAGAGTGGGGCTATGACTCACCTTAGCTGTAAAGGTCAAGGTAATGTTATGTCAAAAGTAACACGAGAACGGCTCCAATACACGACCTGAATAATAGGGAAGTCTCAGATTTCGATGGTTTAAGATTGACAAGATGTGAAAAATGATTGTGGAAAAGTGTCGGATAACGAATTGGATTGTGATGTGAATGAATGATATGATTAAAATGCTTAAAGTTCAAAAATAATATTATATATAATATTATTATGTTTTTATGTTTATTGAATCCATAAATATCATTTCTTCAAAAGTTGGTGGATGATAAGTTATGTTTATTCGTTAAAAGTTACGTTATGTAAATATAAACGTAGCGTTTGTTGAAATGAATATTTCGAATTGTAAAAAGGACTTGAAAGAATGAAAAAGGTATAAAACACTTTATGTAATTGTATATAGAATTTAGTTACTGGTTGATCCTTGAAGTTATGGTGAATTTACACTTTGAACCCTAACGGTGAAATATTTGCACCGTTAGTCCTTCGTTAGGAAATATTTACATATTTAGTCAAAAATGTTCCAATTTGTCATTTTATGGCTTCTGGTTAATGTTTAATCCATTTCTACCCTCAAGATATAAAAATGGCAGTTTGGTACCTGATTATCCGAAAGTTACAATTTTAACCCAAATAGTAAATATGTTTTGCATTTTTAGTCCAAAATTTACAAAACTTGTATAAATAAATTTCCGAAAGTTTTACTAGCCTCAAGTAGCTTATTTAAGTTTGTAAAAACTGCTTATTACATAAAGGAGCTTATTTTTAGCTTAATGGGCTTTTAACAAGTCAAATACAAAGCCCAATAAGAATTTTCCATCCATTGGGTTTCAAGGGAGTTTGGGCCTGACTTTGGGCTTATTTCATGATCCTAAAAATATATTCAAAGTGCTTATTATACTGCTTATTCGAATGTGCTTAATGGGCTTTAAAAAGCCCAATCGATATATATATATATAAGTTTATATATATATATATATATATATATATATATATATATATATAAGTTTTAAAAACAGTTCCGACAGTGATTAACTTTGGGGTTTAAAAAGGGATTACCTGAGCTTATTGTAACAACTTATTAGATTGGCTTATGGAGTATCAGGTTGTGTATTTTAATCGATAGGTCCTTTGTATAAAAATGAGTATGTGAGGCTTGTTTCTAGGCGAATATAACAAGGTTCAAAATATATGCATGACACATTATTGTTCGATAAGCAACATAGAATTAAAATGAGTCTCGATATGCTATTAAATGATGAAACAATGTCGAAATAATTATAGAATTCGATTATCTAGCCATCCATAATATAGGAGGTCAAATGCAAATGAAATATAAATAACAAGAACATGAAATAATTGAATGAAAGCTAGAAAGGATCGAATAAGTGTGCATGAACTTCAAAAATATATGTATGAATAAGAAGTGAATTCGAATGACTCACCACACCCAAAATGGTGGTGATAACGTGATGAAATGGACTAGGAATGAAGGATTTTTGCACCAACTCGATAGAACGGTCACAAAAGAGTCGAGATCAACATTGTGTGTACGGAAAATGGACTCGAATGGCTGGGAAAATGGTTCTAATCTCTCGAATGAACCTTCATAGGAGGAAACACTTAGAAATATTTTGAGTGTGAATGTGAGAATGAGTGAATGAGTGTGTTGGTGTTGTATACGCATGTATGTATGCATGTGTGTAAGAGTTTAATGTATTTTAACATAAGTTGGGACTTATATTCGATTGTAGCAGAGAAGATAAGGAGACATAGAGAATATTTAGTAGGCAACTTGGGTGTAGGGGATGTGTATGTTTCGGTTATGAACCGAATGTACATACAAAAGTTTCATTCGACACACATGGGTCCAAACAACATTCTAACGTGTCCAAAAAGAATAAGAAAATGTGAAAAATGTTTATAGAGGTTATTAGACTAAGTATAATGTAAATCACATAGACAAAATATAGTTTAGATCGAATTGGTGAAAATTTGAAAGTGTTGTATAGTTGGTTGAATGAGGCTAGCTTTAGGGCTCGTTTCTGATTCAAACATTCGAATCAAGCCATGAAACTTGTCAATCCTGATTCTTGGAAGTATAAGGTTTCGAACCATGTAGAATAAAGTGTATCTTGTGTGTCGAATTGTGAAATAAAACTAGCCAAGTGAATGCGAGTTGTGTCGAGTTAGGGACAAAAGAAAATATAAACTTGGGTTTGGTTTGTGTTGGGCTTAAATAGTGTTGGGCTGGAAATTGTATAACCAGTACTTGTTTGGTGTTTAATGGTATACTGGACTGTCGTGGTGCGTGTGTGAGCTCGTTCCAAAGTATCGTGAATAACGTAACAACGTTTGGATTATAGAAATGTAATAAACAAAATTTTCAAATTTTGCTCGTAAAAATGGTTAAGTGAACAGTAATAATGGGTTAATACTAGATTAAAGTTCACTAATGACTAAGGAATTCTACAGGTTGCTACAGTACCTACCCCTTATCTTGAATCTCGTCCCAAGATTCAGTCTTTGTTATCTGTTGAAATGATGCTGACAAATAGTCGATGTGTAAAGTTTAAAGTAGTTTATGCAAAACTTACGTATCTAGGGTAGAATACTACTTGTCTAGAGAAAACGTACCCATTATTTGTTAGTTGCATCCAAATGACCCAAATAGAATGCTCTACCACGAGGTGGGCTGAGATGGCCTCCAGGGTTTGGGTTGTTTCTTTCAATCGCTAAAGCTAGATTTCCTTGTCTTTGTCCAGGTGCTCTATTCAACCTAGGACATGCATTCTTGAGGTGATCCAGGCTGTAACATTCATAGCATGCCCTTTGATTATTCCATATGTTACCTGTATTCCCTGGTGCTCTACACTGATTCGTAAAATGACTCGACTGATTGCAGTTTTGTCGGGTTTTAAAGGTTTCTTGAAGTTAATGCTGCTTACATTATTAAGACTGCTCAGGAACTACAAAGGAAATACAACAAGTCATTACTGCTGCTGGTTATGAAGTTAATGCTGCTTATGGAAGATTAATGCTGCTACAAGATTAATACTGCTAGAACATTTAGTTAGTATTGCTAATACGTTATTAGTGTTGCTAGAGTATTAGAGTCGGTTATTATGTATACTATGTTTAGATAAATATAGAAAAGATTCTATAAAGATTATCTTGTAAAGAAAGTTATTGTAAGCTGACTAGGACTCATTAGTCTATAAAAGGAGGACCTAGGGCATAGATGAACAGATGGATATACGACCCTAAGATAGAAAACTTCAAGGTTGTAAACCCTAATAATACTCAAGGAGTATTCGTATTATTAATAATATTGAAGTGTTTAGTTTGATATTCATTGTTCATTGTTTCATTCGTTATAATGTTTTTCTTAAGATCAAATACAAGATTCCGCATTGTGTTTGATAAATTACAAGATAGTTTCTATACCTAGTTGTGTTAGATTTATCTAGCATAGCTAAACCTTTACAAGCTAAGGGGTTCGATCAAGTGCTCAACTGGGATCAACAAGTGGTATCAGAGCTTGTGATCTAGAGAATGTGAATCAAGAAGAACCTGTTGCAACTCATCTCACTGAAGAAGGAAGACATGGAATCAGAATCTACTCACATGATTACTGCATCCAAGGTCCCCATGCTCAAGTCTGGAGAATATGAGCTATGGAGGATGCGAATAGAGCAGTACATTCAAATGGTTGATTACTCTATATGGGAGGTCATAGAGAATGGTAATCAACTACCTAAGACTGAAACTTCTGCTGAAGGTGTTATCACTATGATGCCTATCAAGATTGCTGAAGACAAGGCACAAAGAAGGCTTGAAGTAAATGCCAAAAGTACTCTTATGATGGGAATTCCTAATGATCATCAGCTAACCTTCAATCACATCAAGGATGCTAAACAGTTGCTAAAAGCAATTGAGACAAGATTTGGAGGGAATGCTGCTACCAAGAAGACAAGGAAGAACCTCTTGAAGCAACAATATGAAAATTTTGCTGCTTTAAGTTCTGAAAATCTTGATCAAACTTTTGACAGGCTTCAGAAACTCATCAGTCAATTGGCACTTGTAGAAGTCTCAATTTCTCAAGAAGATGTCAATCAAAAGTTTTTGAAAAGCTTATCACCAGAGTGGAACACATACACTGTGGTATGGAGAAACAAGGATGATCTTGATACTATGAGTTTAGATGATCTGTACAACAATCTTAAAGTTTATGAACCTGAAGTTAAAGGGTCATCTAGCTCATCAACAAGCACACAAAATTTAGCTTTTGTGTCCTCCTCCAATAACAGTTCTAGCAGTCCTAATGAAGTAGTTAATACGGCTCATGGAGTTAGTAATGTTGGCACATAAGTTAATGCTGCTGGGTCTACAACCCTTGATAACTTGAGTGATGCTGTTATCTATGCTTTCTTGGCTGGTGCATCTACTAGTTCTCAAGTTATGCATGAAGATTTGGAGCAGATCCATCCGGATGATCTTGAAGAGATGGACTTGAAGTGGCAGATGGCAATGTTGACTGTGAGGGCAAGAAGATTTTTGAACAAGACTGGAAGAAATCTCAAGCTTATTAGGAAGGAGAACTTGGGTTTTGATAAATCCAAGATTGAATGCTACAACTGTCATAGGAAGGGTCACTTTGCAAGAGAATGCAGAGCTCCAAGAAGCCAAGATTACAAGACTGGTGAAAGCTCTAGGAAAGCTGGGGAAACAACAACTTCTACAGCTTTGGTGTGTCAATGTAATGGTCTTGGAGCATATGACTGGAGTGATCAAGCAGCTGAAGGACCTAACTTTGCTCTTATGGCCTACTCTTCTGCATCAAGTTCTGATTCTGAGGTATCTAACAGTTCTAGTTGTTCATATAAGTCTTGTTTAGATACTATTGAAGAACTTAAGGTTAGGAATGAAAAGCTAATGGAAGAGGTAAAAATGTTAAAATTAGACAATTTAGCCTATAAGGTAGGTCTAAAATCTGTTGAGGAAAGACTTGACTTTTTCAAAGAAAATGAGTTAGAATATGTAGAAAAAGTAAATGTTCTTGAAGGTAAGCTTTTTGTAAAAGAACATGAAGTTAATGTACTTTCAAAAAGATTAGAAAAAGATGAAAAAGAAAAAGATGCAGCCTATAAGGAATTAGAAAACCATCAGGTTAAGGTTAATAAGCTTGAGTTTGCATCTGAAAGTGTTAATAAGACAATTGAGTGTCAGTTAATGAGGAGAGGTAGTGGCATAGGTTATAATGAAGTTCCTCCTTCAATAACAGGAAAGTATGTACCTCCTATTCCAGAATTGTCTTGTTTGAGTGAATCAAATGTTAAGTCTTTAGGAGAAAGTAGTGAATCTAATAAGGAAAAACCTAAGACTGAAAGAAAGTATTCTGATGCACCTATTATTAAGGATTGGGTGTCTGATGATGATGAGGAACAGGAAAAGGATAAACTTAAGGTTGCAAGTGTAACAGTAAAACCTAGTGTTGAGCAGACTAAATTTGTGAAACCTAGTTTTGGTACCAAAGTGACTAAGAAATTTGTTAAGTACACTGAGCAACCTAGGCAGATCACAAACAAGCCTAGAGGTAACCAAAGAAGTTGGAATGGTATGATATCTCAAAGGTTAGGAAGTGACTTTGATATGATCAATAAGGCTTGTTATCATTGTGGTAGTTTTGAACATTTACAAAAAAGGTTACCAGAGAAGTTGGAATGGTATGATATCTCAAAGGTTAGGAAGTGACTTTGAGATGATCAATAAGGCTTGTTATCATTGTGGTAGTTTTGAACACTTACAAGAAAATTGTTTTTACTATCAAAAACCAGTGTGGAACTATGCTAAGAGGGTGAATCATAATAGTTTTTCTAAGAATACTCACCCACATGCTAAAAGAAACATGGTTTCAAAAGCAGTATAAATGAGATCTGGTGTAGTATCAGTTACAACTGCTGATCAAAATGTTTCTAAACAAGCAGTAGTAACTAATACTGCTAGATCAGTTAGTACTACTAACACCAAAAGGACAGTGAATGGTGCAAATAAATTGTCAAAGTTTTCAAACAAAGCACATTCCACTATAAAACAGCCCATTCAAAAGCCAACAACTATTAGTGCTGCTAAGGCAAAAACAGTAGTTTCTACTGCTAAGCCAAAAGCAAAACTGATACTGTTTTGGGAAATCATTTTTATGCTGTGTAGACCTCAGCTTGTTGGGTCTGGAAACCAAAAGTTAAAGTTTTAGATCATGTTTCCATACATAACAGTGCATCTATAGTTTTAAAGAGATATGATTATGTAGATGCACAAGGCAGATCCAAGTCAGTATTGGCTTGGGTTCCCAAAATGAACTGATTTTCTTACTTTATGTGCAGGGTAATCCACAGGTAGAATTGGAAGATAAAGGAGTATTTGACAGTGGATGCTCAAGGCACATGACTGGAAACATGTCCTATCTTGAAGATTTTGAAGCTATTGATGGAGGATATGTTGCTTTTGGGAGTAATCCCAAAGGAGGGAAAATCACTGGTAAAGGAACAAAAAAAACTGGTAAATTAGATTTTGATAATGTGTACTTTGTCAAAGAGCTTAAGTTTAATCTCTTTAGTGTCTCACAAATGTGTGACAAAAAGAATAGTGTTCTTTTTACTGAAACTGAATGTATTGTCTTATCTCCTGACTTTAAGTTGACTGATGAAAGTCATGTTCTACTTAAAGTTCCTAGAACAGACAACATATACAGTATTGATTTAAAGAATATGGTTCCCAAAAGAGGTTTGACTTGTCTCTTTGCAAAGGCCTCATCAGATGAATCTAAACTTTGGCATAGAAGACTTGGTCATTTAATTCAAAACAATGAATAAATTGGTTAAGGGAGACCTTGTGAGAGGTTTACCTTCAAAAGTTTTTGAAAATTCTGAAATCTGTGTTGCTTGTCAGAAGGGAAAACAACATAGAGCTTCTTGTAAGGCCAAAGTAGTGAACTCTATTAGTCAGCCATTACATATGTTGCACATGGATTTATTTGGACCAACATTTGTAAAGAGTTTAATGAAAAAGATGTATTGCCTAGTTGTCATAGATGATTATAGTAGGTTTACTTGGGTGTTCTTTTTAGCAACTAAGGATGAAACCTATAGCATTCTTAAGGCTTTCATAACCAAGGTAGAAAACCTAGTTAATCATAAGGTTAAAGTGATAAGATGTGACAATGGAACTGAGTTCAAGAATAGGGAAATGAACCAGTTTTGTGAGATGAAAGGTATTGAGAGACAGTATAGTGTAGCTAGAACTCCTCAACAAAATAGAGTTGTTGAGAGGAGGATTAGGACACTTATTGAGGCTGCTAGAACAATGTTAGCTGATTCTAAATTACCTACTACTTTTTGGGCTGAAGCAGTTAATACTGCTTGTTATGTACAGAATAGAAGTAAAGTAGTTAAGCCTCATAACAAGACCCCTTATGAACTTTTACATGGTAGAAAACCATTGCTTGATTTCTTAAGACCATTTGGGTGTCCTGTTACTATCTTGAATACCATAGATCACTTAGGCAAGTTTGATGGAAAGGCTGATGAAGGATTCTTTGTTGGATACTCATTAAATAGCAAAGCTTTTAGAGTATTCAATAGTAGGACCAGGAAAGTGGAAGAGAACTTGCATGTTAGGTTTAGTGAAAGTACACCTAATGTTGCAGGGAGTGGACCAAACTGGCTGTTTGATATTGATTCTCTAACCAAGACTATGAATTATGAGCCAGTTGTTGCAGGAACAGAGTCTAACAAGTGTGCAGGTACAAAAGCAAGTAATGATGCAGGTCAAGCTGGAAATGAGACAAGACATGACAAAGATTATATTTTGCTGCCTATTTGGACTGCTGATCCAGCCTTCTCAACCCAAGAGTCAAAGAGTTCACAAGCAGATGACTTTGATGATCAAGAAAAGGATGATGTATCAGATGATCAAGAGTTGCATGAAGAAAAGAAGTCTGATGATCAAGCAAAGGAAGATGTATCAGATGATATTAACACTGGCAGTTCTAACACAGTTAATACTGCTGAGCCAAGTGTTAATGTTGCTGGCAAGCAAAGCATATCTTTTGATGCTAATGTCTACCCAGATGATCCAGAAATGCCTATATTGGAAGACATTTATCCGGATACTGATGAAGATGTACTTGGTGCAGAGGCTGACTCAACCAATTTGAATGCAGAATTACCTGTCAGTCCTATTCCAACTACAAGAGTTCACAAGAATCATCCTAAGTGTTAGGAATATAAATATTCATATGAAAGACTCGGTCACCACGAGTATCTATTAACATTAAGTTAGCTCGTAGGCTTATTAGTATTAGTTTAGTTATTGTAATACTAGTTTAGTCATAGTAGTATTTGTGGTATTGGGTCGGGTCTTTACCCACTGTCAGCTCAATCCACAGCCCATGTGGGGCGTTTATGTTACTTGTATATATAAGCCCTTCCCCACCCATGGGAAGGGTTGGAGCTTCTAATCATTCAATACAATTCTCTTTCACTTTCTCTCACTAGAACTCCCACTTATCTCTCTTTCACTCTCTAGAAATCGGCTAAATCACAAGTGTATGAGTGTGTTATGATATCCAATATAATACGATTGGTATCAAGAGCCATGGTTTGATTACCTAGATTGTGTGTATTGATTCGTGGCATAGTTTCTTGTTTTCTTTTCTTTGGCTCGAATTGAGAAGTAAGAAAGTGCTCGAGTTGATCTTTGTTTGGTGTTGTTTGATCCATAAAATTTGTATTTTCGTGTTTAGAATCGTTGTAGTAGCTTACCTTGGGTATTAGTTAGCTTATTTCATAAGCTTTGTGGTTATTTGGTAGGTTATTCGAAAGGTGGAAAGTATTTCTTGGTTAAGTTTTGGTGTGTTTTCTTGGTTGCGATTTGAGGTGTTCTTGGCTGCGAGTTGTGTTGAAAAGGTAAGGATTTGTTGCGTTTTGCCTAGATCCTGAGTTGCGGTTTGACTTGTAGCCTAAAAGGGAAAAAGACAAACCTTGCGAAAGTGACGCTCTTGTCTCTTGCGGTTTGTCTACTTGTGATTGCGGTTTGACTTGCTATTGCGGTTTGAGTAACTGCGTTTTGACCAAGATCTTGCGTTTTGGTCTTCTGCGGTTTGTATTAAGCTGCGATTTGATCTTTGCGGTTTGCCTACTAAGACTGCGGTTTGCTCTTTACGATTTGAAGACTGCGGTTTGAGACCTGCGTTTTGACTTCTGCGGTTTCACCAAGGTTGTGGTTTGACCAAGGTTGCGGTTTGACTTTTGCGTATTGGTCTTGCGTTTTGATATCGCCTTTTAATCAAGGTTGCGGTTTGACTTCTGCGTATTGGTCTTGCGTTTTGATATTGCGTTTTAACTATGCGGTTTGACTGAAAGTTGACTTTTTACGTCAAAACTTCAAACGGCCATAACTTTTGAATCGTAACTTCGTTTTCAGCGAAATACCTGCCAAAACGATCGGAACAGCCTGAATATTGTGAGGTTTCATAACAAAGTTGGTAAACAAATTTTTCGAGGCCCAAATCCCCTCTAAAATGAAGTTATTGAGGTTTTAAATTTTCAGACCTAAATTTCACCATAACAACTTACACCAACCAAACCAAATCACAACTAAACAACATCTCATCTAATCTAACAAACAACCATCACTTTTAACACACAATCTCTAATCATTGTACCGATCCAACGGTTATCATAACACAATCAATCTATCATTGTCTCACGGTTTCGTCTTGATTTTGTAAAATCCCACGAAAGAACCTATTTCTCGGTTTAAATCATAGATTTGTAAAATCCCGTGCACGTTTACATCATGTCTACTACTTCAGATTCTACTATATCTGAGGTACTCAGATTGTACAATATGATTGACAAACAAATGATTCCTAAAGACGTACAATAGATAAACGTGTTTGAGTATGTTAGTGCCAATAGGGACTTTGTGTGCCCGAATTCTCAAGAGAAAGAGCTTCATCAGCCACAAAAATTGCACGAAGATGCAAGGGAAAGTTGCATAGAATGTTTTCAACTACTTCACTCACATCTCAAAGTACTCTTTGAAAGACCTGGATACATGGGAGGATACAAACGTGCATTTGTATCCCTGTTTAGTCAAGATGTTCAGACTTTCACAGGCAAAATGATGATGTATTTAGATCAACTAGAACAACAACTTGACAAAGGAGAATTCTCTGAAGATGGATCCATGGCTGCCTTTTGTGTAATCAACAAACGACTTCAAATGTTCATTGATTCGCAATTCGCTAGGGATTATGACTATGACAGTCAAATGACGAAAAAGTATTTTGCTAATTACACTGGAATCGAGGTTGACATGTTCAGAGAAACACTACTCCAACTCATGGGTAATGTTAAGAGGTTCATTAATGAAAGAGCACAACATCAACAACGCAGTGGCTCTGAGTCTGATAAGCATGATACAGGCGACAGTTCTGGGACTTATATCACACATGGCGTGGATACTGATCACAGACCAGAAAATGACCAAGTCCCATCTGCTGAGGTACATGTCACTGATCAACATAAGGTGCTTTCTAATGAACGACAACATACTGATCAAATTAAACCCACTTATGACACATATATGTTGGAAAAGACTGCTAGAAATACCATTCCGGATTCAACAAATATGAGTCATAAAGGGGGAGAAATTGATCAGGATGCTGAACATGATGATGCTTCAAGTTCTTTGTTTACGGCTGAGTCTTTTAAATCAAATGATATGGTTGAAAAAGATGTTTTTAATGAACTTTCAAACAGATTTTTGCAACTTGAAAAACATTGTATTTCACTTGAAATCTCAATGCAACAAAAGGAAGAAAGTCTTCAAACTAACCAACCATGTAAAAATCCAAAATTTCCTGAATTTCGTGAATTTTTTATGATAAATGATTTGAAAGCTCAGCTACAAGCCAAAAACTTAACGATCAACAACCTAAAAAAACGTATTGCTGAGATGTGTGATATGTGTAATGAAGTTAAGGCTAAACATGACAGTGATGTTATTGCAACAAAAAATACTGAATGGGAACATAAAGTGGCTGAATTACTTAATGAAAATAAGACTTTGAAAATTCATTGCAAAGAACTGTGTGATTCAATCAAAGAAACGAAAACTAAGACTGTAGAGCAAACAACCTCTTTGATTGCCAAAAATGATGAATTCAAAGCTCAAATTCAGGAAAAGGGTTTTACAATTGCAGCTTTAAAAAATGAGCTAAGAAAAATAACAAGAAATAGTGTGAACACTAAGTTTGCAAAACCATCAATCTTGGTAAAACCAACTTCACAACCAGTTAGAAACCAATCAGTTGTTAGGAAACCGACTGCGTTTAGATCAGAACGACCAAAATCTTCAAAACAACGGTTTGCCCCCCAAGTTGATGCGAATCAAGTTTTGTCAAAACCAGTCACTTCACAAGCAAGACCTAATGAAAAGATAGCAGATGCTCGTTCTAAGGCTCAATCTTCTAAGGCTAATGAAAAGGAAGAGAATACTAGTGCTCAGGTTCAATCCCCTAAGACTAGAAACATCAACATGCCCGTAGGATCTAAGAGCTTTACTCAGAAAACTGGTAGGCAAACTGCTGTGGGAAGTAGGTCCTCTCTCAACAAGTCTTCCACTGTGCATGAGAAACGAAACACTCCTAAGTCCTGCCTTAGGTGGATTCCAACGGGTAGAATTTTTAAGATGGTTGGGCTTAGATGGATACCTACTAGTAAGTTGTTCACAAACTGTAAGGTTGACAGTGAAACCCCAAATGGTCTGGAGGCTGATATCACTAACCCACATAAATACAAACAAACTCTTCATATTAGTGCAGGTCATCCTTACCAAAGTGCAGGTACATCGGTCATTCCTATCAAGGAAAGACTCAGAGTTTGGCGGCCAAAAGGACTGAAATCTCCTAATTTAGGGGTTCAGGAAACTCAACATTGATGTACATACATAATGACTCCTGAACAAATCAGCTCAGGACTCGTACAACAACGATCTATCTTTGAGGTACCTTTGGAAACTTCATATCCCAACACATCAAAACATGTTCAACAACCGGAAGTGAAAAAGACTAAGATTCCCATCAGTCATTCTACAGGAGTTAACAGTGACACTAAAGCTAGTGAGTCAAAACCTAGGAGAAATATAAAGAATTATAGGACTTCACCAGCTAAAAGTGGTCCTAAGAAGAAAGTAGAAGACCACATGAGGAACAATAAGTCAGATTTGAACAAAAGGAATCATAATTCAACTCCTAATTCACTTTGCAAAACATGTAATGATTGTTTAATTTCGGGTAATCATGATAAATGTGTTGAGAAATTTTTGAAGTCGTCCAACAAACCCCCAGTTAAGAAAGTTTGGAGAGCTAGACAAATTAAGCAATCTTGGAAACCTACATGTAGGCTTTCAGTGGAAGCCCACGGGCCGAATATTCACACTAGGCGAATATTGCCCTTTAACGAGGATTACCATGCCTAGAGTAGTGCCTGTTAAGGAATGGAAGCCAACTGGTAGAGTTATCCCTTTAGATACACAATGCCCTTTAACTAGGTCCATTGCATCTACTAGTGTAGCCCCTATTGTTAAAACCAAGGCACCTATGGTTTCAGCAGCTCCAGAGATTGTTTGCACTAACCAACTGGAACCCAACTTAAATTGGGGATCCGACACTCCAAATTCTCTTCTTTCGTCTGTTTTCAAATGCAGGTCGTACAGATCGTCCTTTGACATTTGGACTCAGGCTGCTCACAACATATGAGGGGAAACGACAATGAGGTTTGAACACATCAGTTCAAGCCTCGTTCTTCAGCGATATATGAAGTTTGAACACATCAGTTCAAGCCTCGTTCTTCAACGACAATGACGTCTGTTCACATCAGTTCAGGCCTCGATCTTCAAAGACAAATGACATTTGAACACTGCAGTTCAAGCCTCGGGCCTCAATGTCAACATAATGGCATCGGCTAAAACGTCAAAACGGCTAAGAGTTTGGACATGGAATGTCAAGTGATCACGGTGTTTATTTGGCATCCCTTATTTGAGATTGAAGTGGGTTTCACGAAGGCTTCTACTTATTTCATCATCGAGACTTCATCTATCGATTGATGACTTGCTTGAACTTGTAAAATTTATGATTGGGACTTGGATTATCTAGTTATACCCGATGTAAGGAGTTACATTGTAGTTCTCACAGGTTATAGCTATCACTTCAAGGAGTTACATTGTAGTGCTCAGTGTCACACGCTGATGCAGATGTAGATAGTCTCAAGAGGTGTTGTACTTGCTTTGGCTCTTAGTTGAGTGTATAAGGGTACTTAGGGGTTTTCTTCTGCATCGTTCTTCAATTAACAACAGTGCAAGCTTAAGTGACAAATTTGGGGAATTCTACTTCATTTTCAAGTTTGGTATATCAGGTTTAATTCACCAAGTGGTCACAGCAATAACCGACAGAATACGAGGTTGGTTAGTCAGCCAAAGAGTTTATAGGTTGAGATGTGATCAGCAGTTCTCATGGGATATTCAAAGCTACAGAACGTCAATGATACTTCACAGTCTAAGCAAAATCTTTCAAGATCCTTCAATGTCATTCATGATTTTTCAAGATGTTTGCTTAAGACAAGAACTTCTCGTATATATGGTCGTACAAGTCAATGATGCTTCCGAGAGTTCGAAACCATCATGGGGGAGAAATGTGTACTTTGATGTTATAAGGTCATCTTCCAGGGGGAAGTAGTTTATACTACTTTACTTAGTATGGTTTGTGAAGTATTCTACATATGTGAGAAGAATTGTTGTTGATCTCTTGCATGTTACCCCCGAACGGAGTTACTGCATTGAGTATAACTGTGATTAAGTGACGTGTCAGATTTGCTTGGTGTGGTTTACGGTGTTATCTACGAATTCCGCTGCGTACTTAAATCTTCAAAAGTTTATACTTCTTCAAAATGTGTTGCTGATTCTGAGGTATCAAAACCAGCAAGGGGGAAGGAGACATACATCTGAACGCACAACGAGTACACATGATGAACTTTATACTTCTTCTGAATAGAAGTTATTCCGGGAAGACAAATGTCATAACCGCAGAGAAAATCAGTGTTTTAACTCGTGCCTTCTGGTGTATTATTTCAACTACGTGGGGGAAGAGATGTAAGAAACAGTCTCTGATGATAAAAGAGGTACACAATGGCAATTTCCTAAAGGGAGAAAAGGGGATTTCCGGGTCTTAATTGATCTTGATGTTACATTTTTGACTTCATTAATAGGATAGAGTGTGTACTTCGGGTTTTTGAGCTTCATACAATGAGATTGATTGCATCACTTCAACTACTTGGGGGAAGTGGTCTCTGGATACTTTTGGTATGCATTACTTTAGACTTCAGCGGGAAGAAATGTGAGAAGAATTATTCAAGTGTGAGATGATACACTGCTGATCTATTTGATGATCCCCCGAACGGAGAATCACGATGATTATTCTTAAAAGGAGCAACAATATTTGATATGGTTTGCTACGATTTCCGCTGTACACTTACCTTATGTAAGCTTGAAAGAGAGCTTTGAAACTGCTCAAAAAGAAGATTGTCGGTTTGGGGGGAAGCTATCAAAGCTTCACCATTGAAAAGGCTCAAGTTCAGACGATTATTCAAGAGCCTCGAAAGCTTTAGTGGTGAAAGTTTAAGGGATGTTGACTACAGACTTCTACAACGTACATAACGATATCCTTATTTCGGTATTCGTGTCAACATCTTCTTAAATTGAATAATATATTTTATACATATCTTAAAGCAAAATGTAAATAGAAAAATATAAAACTAAAAAGTGAATAATATATTTTGTACATATCTTAAACCAAAATGTAAATAGAAAAATATAAAACCTATAGAAACCATAAAAATACAAAAATACCAAAAATAGTTCCTCTAGGCATGTCTTATGTTTATCGATAACATTTATGGTCCTAGAAATCACATTCAATAATGATACGGGACTTTAAATGAAGCTCGAGCAGAAGTTAAATTGAATGGTTAAAACATGTCATAATGGCTTGTTATTACTTCAGATATGCAACCCGGTTTTTCAAAATGAGGAAAGCACGTCGGCAAAAAGACGGTTGTTCCTAACAACGGGTGAAGTTTACCCGGGCATGGATTACTTCATATCCGTGCATCCCCGATTTAGTGCACGCTTCAGTGCATTATTTATGGTATAAGAAGAGAAGTCTTCTTTGTATACAAATAATTTTCCTTTTATGATTCTTCTGAAAATCATTTGTGAGACACATGGTGGCAACGTGTTGTTTGAAATTCTATCAGACTTGGATTGTTCATAAAATTTGTCACTCAATCAATGACTACAACTCTTTAACTAGAATACGGGTTATTGATTGAGGGGGAGAGTGATTTCAAATTTTATATCATCAAACGGGTTTCTTGGTTATCTCATAATTGTTAGAAAAGGTTTTTGTAGTTAATGGGGTATTAGTTGAAGAGGAACTTACTAAGCTTTATCTTAAATGGTCAAATGTGTTAGTTGTTAGAAAGATTAGGGCATTATGTGCAATTTTCTTATAGTTTCCTAACTTTATGTAACAAGAAGGTTCATTTGTGCCACTTTGGAATCCTCATTTAATCCCCTAAATACTTTAAAACTCAAAATCTAAAAGAAGTTAGAAAACCCATTGTGTTTGATGTTCTTCAATACTCCACAGGCATTTGTATGATCTGATTGAATGAGTTTCGAATGTTGATTGACTTTTGTTAGTCGATAGCTGTTTAATTGTTGTTGACGTATTGCTTGTGCACTCAGAATATGCTTAGGTATGTAGCCATCGTGTTAGAATCATGTCCCTAAGATCCTGAGTTGAATGTTGAAATATGTGTGAATTTCATGATTGATGGTTGATCTTCATGCTAAATAGTGGTTTGATTAGGATATGAATATGGTATTATGAGTAGGCAAGCTACTACGCAGTAGCGAGTAATGAAGAGTGAATATGTATGTATGTATATCTGTGTTGATATTATTATGCAGATTCCATGGCCAATATGAATGTGCCTGCTCCCGCTCTAACCATTTGATCAGATGTTCAAACTCTATTGACTGGCTCTGAATTCACCACAACAAAAACATCAGCACCAACAACAACAACAACACCTTCACCACCACCACCACCTTCACTTCAACAAAGCATTACTAATTCTGGTCTCGCCGAGTGGGGATCTACAATACTTGGGAAGTTTTGTTGGTGGAAGGATAATTGATGTTGACTACTGACTCCCTCAGAGAAGCGAATGATCACATCATCTGTGCGTAAAGGTCAACATCATTTGTGTCGTAACAATTATCTTCGTATATAAGTAGTGAATAAAATGTGGTTGTTATGTGTCAGTGTATGATTTTTTTTTTAAATTCAAAATCTTCCAAACTTATCATACCTGACACTAACATTCTCCCTCATTGATTGAGGGGGAGCATTAGAATGTTCCATTATCAGAATACATATTAAACCTGACCACATTTTCTCTCATGATTTCTAACTTATTTAAATCAATTAGGATCACAAATCTCAAAAGGTCTGAAATTTTTGATCAGGGGAGAGAATGTGATTTAAATATAAAACCTGATAAAAATGTGATATGTTGGACTCAAGTGTAGGCTCTCTCATATGTGCTAAACTCTTTCGTATATCGATGCACATATTGAGGGGGAGCGAATGATTTATGATGGCAATTGTGGAAGAATACCAAAGACCGACCATTTTACTTAATGTACTGGAGTTATAAGGATGGTAAGGTTAGGTATTAGTTCCCACGATCCCGCCAGAGCCGGAGGGATCTACCCAGGGACAATCCACTAGTTAGTGTAGAAGTCCTTAGGTATGATTAAAAAAGGAGAAAAGTGAGAATAAGGGAAGAGTGCCGACTGAGATGGAGCTAGTACTGGAACAAACCCAACAAGGTGCTAGTGATGAAGTCTCGGTAAGCGCTGAAGGGGTTGAAGAATGAAAAAGAAATGTAAAGATAAAGGGTGAAAAGAAAGAAGCCCTCCTTACACTTTAAGCAGAAACCGGGTCAATACATATGCTGTCAGAATCACTTAGTTGATTGCTGACATTGAAGACAAGTATCATGGACCCAGTGATACGCTGCACAACCCTCCCTAGCCACTCAAGGTCCCTTAAAGGACTCTTGTTTTATTTTTCACGGAGATCAATACATTTCTATCATCTCTCTTACTCCAAGTTAGACGATATTGAAAAGGTGGCAGTCCTCTCTAGCCTCTGATCACTAAATCAAAACGCACTATTAAGTCTAGAGCCAAGAGATCATCCATAAATCTCATTAGGACACATTTCCAATATGCTTACTGTTTCATACACCGTGAAAAGTAAGAAAACATATATTAAGAGTCCTACGCATTATCCTTGTGGTATTGCCAGAACATCCGAGTGATACGTAAAGTATTCACAATGAAGATGGAAATCCTTCTAGAGCCAACATCAAACAAGCTCTTGGTGGGTGACATGTGAGATCCTTCATGGATCAAACCTGTGACAACTGGAAAGAAACGATGGGGCGATTCACAGTTGAATCAAACGTGTTCCAGGAAATGAATTGACGGTCTCATTAATCAGTGGGTATTTAATTCACTGATTCACTCTACCGTGCTGTCTGCTTTGAGACGTTCTGGTATGAGAACATGCTTAGTATGATGATTCTGATGTTAATTCGTTGGATGATTCTTTACAACAAGCTGGAAAGTCCTGTCAAGGAGAATTTTCTTTAAAGGGGATTCTACCTGATCACAGGTCGGTCCTCACGGAACCGAAGGTTAATCCAACCACACTGAGCGAATGACAAAGCCATATTCGTTCTCCAACTTTATTGTTAACTGTTTTATTTAAGATTTATATAAAGATGGTGATGGTGGTACCTAATTCCAGCACAGACATGTCAATCCACACCCCATGCTTACACGACCAATTCATTATCAAAGGATCATGAAAGTTGAGAGACTTACAACAATGCTTCCGCAACTCTGATGCAAAGTCTCCTGATCCAGAAAAGTGTGAGCATGACGGTCCGATGGTCACTACATCACATGGAGGCGATACTACTAAGGATAATTTGGAGATTTACTGTGGCTGATGATCTCAAAGCAAGCTCAAAGATCACACAAGCCAAAGGAACATTAATCACAAGATCATTGCTTGAAGTACAAAGATTAAAGACCTTGTAGAATCAAAGACTACGAGCTAGGAAATTATGTTCATTAGAATGCTAGAATTCAAATTGTAATTTCCGGGGTGACCTCCCTTAGGGGGAGATTGTTAGGAAAATAAATATTCATATGAAAGACTCAGTCACCCCGAGTATCTATTAGCATTAAGTTAGCTCGTAGGCTTATTAGTATTAGTTTAGTTATTGTAATACTAGTTTAGTCATAGTAGTATTTGTGGTATTGGGTCGGGTCTTTACCCACTGTCAGCTCAATCCACAGCCCATGTGGGGCGTTTATGTTACTTGTATATATAAGCCCTTCCCCACTCATGGGAAGGGTTGGAGCTTCTGATCATTCAATACAATTCTCTTTCACTTTCTCTCACTAGAACTCCCACTTCTATCTCTTTCTCTCTCTAGAAATCGGCTAAATCACAAGTGTATGAGTGTTTTATGATATCCAATATAATACACTAAGGAACAAATCATTGGAGAGCCAAAGTCTGCTGTTCAAACAACGAAAATGGTTAAAGATTTGAAGGAACAAGGTTTCTTTGCAAGATCCCTTCATCAAAGAAACAGTCACAAAGACCTTCAAAATTATTTGTTTGCATGTTTTCTATCACAAATAGAACCCAAGAATGATCATAAAGCATTACAAGATCCAAGCTGGGTGGAAGCTATGCAAGAAGAACTTCTACAATTCAAGCTTCAAGAAGTTTGGACACTGATAGATTTGCCTAATGGGAAGAGGGCAATTGGTACTAAGTGGGTTTTTAGATATAAAAAGGATGAAAGAGGCATTGTGATTAGAAACAAGGCAAGGTTAGTAGCTCAAGGATATACTCAAGAAGAAGGTATTGATTATGATGAAGTATTTGCTCCTGTTGCAAGAATCGAGGCTATCAGATTATTCTTGGCCTATGCTTCATTCAAAGACTTTGTTGTGTATCAAATGGATGTTAAAAGTGCTTTTCTGTATGGGACTATTGAAGAAGAAGTTTATGTCTCATAACCACCTGGTTTTGAAGATCCTAATTTTCCTGACAAAGTTTACAAGGTGGAAAAGGCAATATATGGCTTACATCAAGCTCCCAGAGCTTGGTATGATACATTGTCAACATACCTGTTGAACAATGGTTTTTGTAGAGGGAAGATTGATAAAACTTTGTTCATCAAAAGGGACAAAAATGATATCTTGTTAGTTCAAGTTTATGTTGATGATATCATCTTTGGATCAACACACAAGGCATTATGTGTTGAATTTGAGAAACTTATGCATGAAAGATTTCAGATGAGTTCAATGGGAGAACTTACATTCTTTTTAGGACTACAAGTTAGACAGAAAGAAGATGGCATATTTATCAGTCAAAATAAATATGTGGCTGAAATTTTGAAGAAGTTTGGATTTACTGATGTGAAGCCTGCAAAGACAACTATGGAAACATCCAAGCCCTTGCTTAAAGATGAAGATTGTGAAGAAGTTGATGTTCATTTGTATAGATCAATGATTGGCTCATTGATGTACCTTACAGCTTCAAGACCTGACATAATGTTTGTTGTCTGTGCCTGTGCAAGATATTAAGTCACACGAAAAGTTTCACATCTTAATGCTGTGAAAAGGATTTTTAGATATTTGAAAGGTCAACCCAAATTAGGCCTTTGGTATCCAAAAGATTCACCTTTTGACTTGCTTGCATACTCTGATAGTGACTATGCTGGAGCTAGCTTGGATATAAAATCAACAACAGGAGGTTGTCAGTTTTTGGGGAGCAGGTTGATTTCATGGCAGTGCAAGAAACAAACTGTGGTTGTAAATTCCACAACTGAAGCTGAGTATGTTGCTGCTTTAAGTTGCTGTGGACAAGTGCTCTGGATTCAGAATCAGTTGCTGGATTATGGGTATAATTTTATGCATACTAAAATATATATTGATAATAGCAGTACTATGTGCATTATTAAAAATCCTGTTTATCACTCAAAAACAAAACATATTGAGATAAGACATCATTTTATAAGAGATTGTTATGAAAAGAAGTTAATTCAAATTGTTAAAATTCGTACTGATAATAAAGTTGCAGATTTGCTCACAAAAGCTTTTGATGTGGGTAGATTTTAATTTTTGGTTGTTAGTATTGGAATGATAAATCTTTGAAAAATTCTTATCTCTCTGTGTTTTTGTAAAGTTTTATAAGGATTAGTACTGTTATTAGGACAATAAATTGTTTTTGCTGCTAAGTTATACTTAGTATTGCTAGTTTTCTTACAACTGCTATGTTAATATTGCTAAGTTATACTTAGTATTGCTAGTTTACTTAGTATTGCTATGTTAATGCTGCCAGTTATACTTAGTACTGCTAAGTATAATTGATGATGTGATCATTGTAAATTGTGTTATGTTTGTGGTTTTGTGTTTTTGGGACTAATCTTTTGCAGGATAAGCTGAGAAAAGTGCTGGAGTGCTGATTAAAAAGCTGTTTGGAGTGGAAACTGACTTTATGCTGCTATGCATAAGTTAGTGCGGCTAGGCCTAATTCAGTGCTGCTAGGTTTCTGCTGCTATGTTTAAAAGAACAGGGTAATGTTTTATAAATGTGAACGATTAAGGGTTTATATCCTCCGCTCGTTCCCAAAAGTGTCTTTATCCGATCAAAACTCTTTCAAACATAAACCCTAACTCTTTTTATCCATTAATCGTAAATCCCAGCCAAATCCTACAAAAAAATTTCAAAACTTCACAATGTCGACTCTGACATTTCCCGATCAACATAATATGATTGCATTCTTGCAAAAGCCCAAGGAAAGTGAAGGTTTTACTGAAGTCATTGATTTTCTTAATGCTACTCATATTAGGTACGCATTAACTGTAAAACCTACTATATATGTTTCCAACATCAAACAGTTTTGGGCTACTGCAAAGGTCAAAACTATTGATGAGGATGTACAGATACATGCCCTTGTGGATGGGCAGAAGATTATTATTACTGAAGCTTCTGTTAGAGATGTCCTTCATCTAGCAAATGCTGAAGGTATTAACAATCTTCCAAACTCTACAATTTTTGAAAAATTTGCATTGATGGGGGTATGAAAGGCAGAGTACTTCTTTAAAATTTTCAAAAGCTGCTTTCTCTCCACAATGGAAATTCTTAATTCACACTATCTTACAGTGTCTTAGTCCAAAGACTACTGGTTGGAATGAGTTTAGAAGTAATATGGCTTCTGCTATTATCTGTTTGGCTCAAAATCAAAGCTTTAATTTTTCAAAATTAATTTTTGATAGTGTGGTTAAAGACTTGGATAGTTCATCAAATAAATATTACTTATATCCAAGGTTTTTACAACTTCTTATGGACAAACAATTTGTGAATAAAAAGGTTCATAAAAAGGTTTATACTGCTCTCTTTCATACTAAAGAGATTTTTGCTAATATGAAGAGAAAGGGAAAGGATTTTTCAGGCAGAGTTACACCATTGTTTCAAACAATGTTGGAACTAGGTCAAACTCAGGGTGAAAGCTCAGCAATCCCAACTGATGTTTATCACACACCCACTCTTTTGCCATCCCCATCAACAACACAAAAGACCCATACCCCTAGGATCACTAAAAAGGGAACTCAACTACCTCAGGTTAGTGCTAGTATGGCTGCAGATGAGGTTGTGCATAAGGAGAGGGGTCACAGTTTAGAAAGGGCTGTCACTACTGCTACTAGCTTAGAAGCAGAGCAGGATAGTGATAATATAAGTAAGACCCAATCTAAGGCAACTTCTAATGAATCGAGTTCCTCTGGAACTAATTCAGGTGAAGGTCCCAGCCAACCGGATAATATGGGGGGTGTAGATGCTCAGGCTAGGTCTGAGGCTATGTCTAACTAACCCAATGATGCACCACTTGGGAGAGGTAACACACTCCGAAGTGCTGAGGGTAGTCTTAAACTTATTCATGAATTGACGGCTACTTGTGCAAAATTGTCAAGGGATGTTCTTGATCTCAAGAAGGATCTTAAGCAGCTTAAAATCTCTCAAGGTACTAAAATCACAAGGTTGAAGAGATGGGTTAGGTATCTTGAAGGTAAACAGAGGTCAAGAACACATAAAACTAAAAGGTTATACAAGGTTGGAACTACTTCCAGGGTTGAATCTTCAGATGAAGCACAGAGTTTGGAGAAGGATGTTTCCAAACAGGGGAGGAATACAAGCAAAGCTTCAAGGGAGGAAACTGGGGTAGATAATGAAACTTGGGAAGATGATGATGTGAATGAGTTTGTTATTGCTGATCAACAGGGTAATGTAGCTGTTATAGATGATGTTGAAGTAGCTAAAGTGTTACTTGATGCTGCTACACTTAAGACTGCTAGTGGTGAAGTTAATATTGCTAGTGGTGAAGTTAATATTGCTAGTGAAAAGGTTAGTGCTGCTGAGACTGAAGTTAGTATTGCTGCTACTCAAGGTGATGAGGATCTGACTATAGCTCAAGTATTAACAAAGTTAAAGAGTACAAGACCAAAGGCAAAAGGAGTTGTGATTAAAGAGCCAGTATCAGTATCAACAACACCATCAATAACTATTTCACCATCAGAAAAAGGCAATGGTTTGTTGATTGAAGAACCTAAGAAGAAATTTCAGTCATTCAGTCAACAACAACAACAACTTATTACAGATGAAGAAGTTGCAAGACAAGGGCAAGCTGATCTTGATGCTGAAGAAGTAGAGGCAAGAAGAAAGCAAGCTCAAGAAGAAGAACAAGCAAGTCTTGAACTTATTAATTTCTGGGATGACATTCAAGCCAAATGTGAAGCAGATCACATGGTAGCCCAGAAGATGTGGGATGATGAACAGGAAGAGCTATCTATGGAAGAAAAGTCAAAGCTCTTTATGGAATTCTTGGCTCAAAAGAAGAAGTTCTTTGCACAGAAAAGAACTGAAGAAAAGAGGAACAAACCACCATCTAAAGCTGAACAGAGGAGAATAATGAGTACTTACCTGAAGAACATGGATAATTGGAAGCTCAGTCAACTAAAGAATCTCAGTTATGAAAAGATTAAAGCTGAGTTTGACAAGGTGTTTAAAAGGGTAAATACTTTTATTGCTATGATTTAGAAGAGTTGGTGAGGAGTTCTAAGAGGACTGGAAAAGAATTAGCAGCTGATAGTAGCAAAAAGCAGAAAACTAGTGATGATAAAAAACAAGAGCAGACAGAGCAGATTCAAGGGAGTAATGAAAAAGAAGCAGCTGATCTACAACAAATGATTGCAATTGTAAACAATGATGATACATTTGTTGATGCTGTTCCTTTGAAGACTAAAGTTCCTATTATTGATTGGAAGACTGGTTATAATGGTAAAACTCCATGGTGGGGAGATAATCAGAGTTGGAGGACAGTCTCAAAGGTTTGTAACATTTCCTCAAATGCTCAGAAATTTTGATAGAGAAGATTTGGAGACCTTATGGGCATTAATCAAGAAAAAAATATCGAGATTCAAGGCCAGAAAATATTTTGGATACAGTTCTTTGGGGAGACTTGAAGATTATGTTTGAAGTCTATCTTGAAGATAGAGTTTGGGAAGAGCATTACAAAAGTAAAGTTATCCTCTGGAAACTTTTTCAATCATGTGGAGTTCACACTGTAATGATGAGAGGACTTCAAATCTACATGCTGGTAGAAAAAGACTATCCTCTGGCACAGAGTACACTTGATATGATGCTTAATGGATCTGTTAAACTTCAAACTGATTATTGGAGTGAAATGGTATATCAGCTTCTCAAGAAAATGGAGAAACAACTTTATGGGGCTGATTACAAGAAAATGAGGAAGTAAGTGCTTGGAAACATCCTCCTGGTGAAGGTTCAAGCTTAGATTGAAACTTGATGATTTTGGAAGAAAATTTCAAGTTTAGGGGAGGATTGTTGGGTTTTAAAGGTTTCTTGAAGTTACTGCTGCTTACATTATTAAGACTGCTCAGGAACTACAAAGGAAATACAACAAGTCATTACTGCTGTTGGTTAGGAAGTTAATGCTGCTTATGGAAGATTAATACTGCTACAAGATTAATACTGCTAGAACATTTAGTTAGTATTGCTAATACGTTATTAGTGTTGCTAGAGTATTAGAGTCGGTTATTATGTATAGTATGTTTAGATAAATATAGATAATACTCTATAAAGATTATCTTGTAAAGAAAGTTATTGTAAGCCGACTAGGACTCCTTAGTCTATAAAAGGAGGACCTAGGGCATAGATGAACAAACGGATATACGACTCTAAGATAGAAAACTTCAAGGTTGTAAACCATGATACTCAAGGAGTATTCGTATTATTAATAATATTGAAGTGTTTAGTTTGATATTCATTGTTCATTGTTTCATTCGTTATAAAGTTCTTCTTAAGATCAAATACAAGATTCCGCATTATGTTTGATAAATTACAAGACAGTTTCTATACCTAGTTGTGTTAGATTTATCTAGCATAGCTAACCCTTTACAAGCTAAGGAATTCGATCAAGTGCTCAATTGGGATCAACAAGTTTGTACACTCACGGCAGGGCACAGACCCCGGGTGGTGATAAGCACATTTAGTACACTTAGGGTGTGGACCTGTATATCCTCTCTGACCAGTACCAGTGGCCATAAAGGTTCTTGTCCTCTTGTTGTCAATCATGGGGACCATCTGCTTGTCTGACTCAATTTCCCCTTTCCGTTTATCACCATTCCTCAATATTCCAGTCCTAATCATCTCATCTGTTAGAGTCCCTGCTCTCAATATTGCACTCTGAATCGTAATCGGCTTAGTTGCTTTCACAGTCCTACGAATTTCGGGGACAAGACCATAGATGTATCTCTCGATCCTTTTTGATTCAGGGGTAACTAAGTGGGGAACTAGTTTGGATAACTCATGAAATTAATCTGTGTAGGCTGCATGACCAGCCCCTATTATAGTATGATGCCAGAGTTCACCTTTCAGCTTATGCATTTCATTGTTCAGACAATATTCCTCTTTTAGTAGTGCCTTGAAGTCGTCCCATGTCATACCTACAGCTGCTTCTCTGCCTCATACTTACATCTGCGTGTTCCACCATGTTAATGCTTTTCCTGATAGCGAGCATGCAAAATACTTCACCTTCTAATGTGTTCCACAACTACTAATGTCGATTACTGACTCCATCTTTTCAATCCATCGAGTATACTCCAACGCACCTCCTTTACCGTCAAACTCCATTGGCTTGCATGCTGTAAATTCCTTATACGTGCATCCAGTTGTGTGGTTGTTAGTATCATTCCCACCTATACCATTGGTGTCGTCATTTCTACTTCCGTGGTTTCCCGAGTTGTTGATGTGATTGCTGTAACACCCCCAAAATCGGGTCCAGTAGAAGCATACATGTCGTTGGGGTGCTACTAAATTGGTATCACAACACAAAGTATAAAGAATGGTTTTATCTCAACTGTTTAAATTAGATTTCATATTGAAAAGTGATTTGTTTACAACATTTCAAAATGGTACGAAAATATAAGCCCATGAAATATTTCAAGCGGTCCCAATACATCAGAGTCTTCTATGACCATGCCATGCCCTGCCAAGAGCCTCCACAACTAGTTTATTGCCTTAACCTGAAAATATATGCTAAAGTGTCAACACGAGGTTGGTGAGTTCATAGAGTTTAGTGTAAGATGTAAAGCATTTGAATAATGATCTCCCAGCAAAGGCATTGTAAATCCACTCAGTCCCAAGTCCCGCCCATACAAGACTTGCAACCCGTGTGTTTTCAACCCACTGCCAAATAAGATTTGGTTTAGGTGAACAAAAGTAATATGTGGACCAAGATTTAAAATAAATTTAATTCGACCAGTACATTCGGTTATGTGACCAATTCATTCGGTTATGTGACCAGTTCATTCTGTCATGTGACTCGTTCATTCGGTCATATTACCCGTACATTCGGTTAGGTGACCCGTTCATTCTGTCATGTATGTACATAGTGGTGGAGCCGGTTCATTCGGTTAAGCATGCATAATTATTTAAAGTGCTTGTGTCCATGAGTAATAAGAGTTAAGTATGAAACAAGTGAATATACTACGCATTCGAGTGAATAACAAAGTCATAAGTAGAACAAATAATGGTTTGACTAAACAAGTAGCATATTCAAGTAAATCAAGTATAGCATTTAGCTGAAAACGAGCATGTATTCTCCCTCGTAGGTTTGAAATGAAATATTAACTTGAAAACGGGGCTATGAAAACTCATCTGATGCTATAACTACGATAACAAAAGTGGATATATTGAAATGAGGCTCGGTCTCTAACCGCAACCTAATATGAATGATATGATCTAATGTAAGTCATGAAATGATGCTACATATGCAAATACGTATGTTATCGATACCACTCGTGAAATTTGAAAATAACGTTTATCGTCGAAACATATATTTTGACGTCTCATTAAGTTATAAAACACTTTTCGTGTAAATACATTGCAACGATATCCTACGATCATCGTTTGGTGCTTCATTGGTAAATATAGAGTTTTCGTCGCAATTTAATATTTTTCACAACTTGTAAAAAAAATGGCTAAATGGCCTCGCAAAACTAGTTGCGAAATAGTGTACGTTAAGTGTTAGGAAATAAGCTCGACGTTTTTGGAAACCTTGTAACAATATCTTCAATTCGTATCATTTAACTTTTGTCCATACGGGTCTCGATCAATGAGAAAAATGGCTCTCAACATGGTCACTTGTAAAAACAGTTTTTATACTTAGAAATATCTCTATTAAAAGCTGATGGAAATAGGTTGTAATCGTCGGGTTTCAAACGCGTGTATCTTGGTCGTTATAAGCTCATTTTCTACGTTCTTTATATCCACGGCTTCCTATTACAGCTAACTAATAGATTCTTGGCATGTCGTCTCATCTAGATCACGTCCAATGCCTCGTTTTATCCGTTGAAATTCGTGTAACAGCACGTAAATTTTCAGAAAAATAGTTTTCGTCGTCAAACTTAAAATTAACGTATATTTCCCGTCGTAAGCTCGTTTTTGCTCATTCCAGCGGCCACGGTTTTGTTTTTGAAAGTATTTTCTAAAAATGTAAGCCAAAATATCCTAGGACCTACTGAGTTTTCCAGATCTTGCAAAAATGGACAGAACCTTTTCTACACTTTGTTAAAACCAATTTTTCTAGTTCAAGGCTTGTTCAAATCACTCCCAATCAACACCAAGCTATTCTAAAACCTACCATACACCTTCTTAGGGTGTCATGGGTTCTTAATCTTCACCAAAAATAGTGGATCTCATAAGGATACTAATAAAGTTCATTAAACTCATTTTAGTGACAAGATTATGTGTTAAGTGGTATTCAACATATACATTTTTGCATGATTTGCTACTAGAACATCAAAATATATTAAATGAAAGTAAAAATGAGTAGCAAATTTATTTAGAAGCTTACTTGAAGTTTGGACGAATTTTGGAGCAAAATGCTTAAGAAACTTTGAGGTTTTTATTCTAAAATCTTAACTAGTAACACAAATGGAGCTTGGATAATACTTGATCTTGAATTTTTGATGAAATCTTCCTCTTGTTTTGATGTTGGCCGAACCATATGAGAGTGGGAGAGATGAGAGGAATTTTTGATAGTTTACTTGAAGTAGTATGTGTAAAAATGATGAGATATGTAAGTAATATTTAGTGGTAATAATGGTAGTCAAAGTAAACAAGTATGAATTGGACTAAAGGGGGGACATGGGGCGTGTAAATGGGGAAAGTGGAAGAGGTTGTGGCTATTTAATGTTCTTGTCCCATGGTGCAAGTATTAGTTAGTTTAAGTTGTGCATTAGGTGATACCGGGTACCGAGTTACCTAGAAATAAATCTTGACGAAATAAAATAAAGTATGACGAAGTTGTAAAAATTATAAATTCACATTCCTTGAAAGAATCGGGTGTTCAAATAGTTGTCGTGTTGAAATTACGCAAATCGTCGAAGTTATAAGCGTTTAACGGAAAATATAGCAACTGGTTTAAAAACACCGGGCAAATTAATAATATAATTTTTATATCATTATAGTGAATGTGAAAATATATTAGTACCACAGCCGGGAGTGTCGGGTATGTTATTCGCAGTAATGACTGAGTGGTAACGTTTATTAAATAAATAAACATACGTAAATTAAAATCATGTAAACCCATGAATGTCTTAGCATGCAGATGATGTTACTTATGATATGTAGACTACTCTAGTCTATATGATATGTCCTACGTGATGCTCCATGAATACGCGGCTAAACCCTAATGGCTACGCGAATTTTGAATACCCTAGTTTACGAAAGGATGAATGATAACCATAAATAGTGATTTCCTTCCGGGAATGAATAGTGTTTCATGATAGTAAAATTTTTGATAACATCTCAAAGTCGCAAACTGACTTCAAAAACGATGAATAGTAACCCATGAATAGTAAATGTTGAAGTTTGGAAAATGTCCTGAAATTACGATTTGTCACAATTGCCAACCTGGGTGATAATAGTAGGAAGCAAGTTTTGAAGCTGTTGGGCGATGATGGCGGCAAAATCAGGATTTCCACCGTCGTTGTTGTCGTTGTTACTAATGTCGCGGCCACTTCTTCTACCTCCACCTTCACTAGTCCTTCCACCCCTTAGTGTTGCACCTCCTAGGTTAGTGTTGCGGGCTGATCTCCTTGATGCCATTGTCTCTACATGGAAGGACATTTAGCGAACGTCAGAGATGAGGGAAAACTGTTGACTATCCAATCTATACTTAACGTTCTCACAAAACCATATCACTAGCTGTTTTCCTAAAGGGTGTCAATGCTGATTAACGTAAGCATGGTTAAATATGTCCACGTGAGTTGTGATGCTTTTATAATTATGTTGGCCACCATAATTATAATTGCCTCCTTTCACAAGTGTACATATCACCAAACACACATATCTCAGCAATCGACGTTGCTTAAATGGCGAAAGGGTAGGGTGATTATCCCTCAAAAGTATCCTCAAGAGAAATCCCATCTTTGAGCAAAATCATCAAATTTCTGTGGCTAAGTAATAACCTTTATTTAACTTAATCCCATGTCTCATCAAACAAGAGCTGTCACAAGATCAAGTTAAATAGCTAGTTATTAGCGAGCTCCACACTTTTGATGACTCGACTAAATTCTGAGATTCCCCTATCAGTACAAATACTATAACATCCAACAACGTGGATATAAATGGGAAAAGTTCTACGTATGCAAGGCGATAGGGATGAGAGTTTCAACGTATATAGTAGTTATAGTCTAGGCACTAAATGAAACCTAGTTCTCTATAACCAAGTCTCTGATACCAATCTGTAACACCCCCAAATTACCGCAGCGGAACGATAGTGTCAATGGGGAGTTACTTCATAATATAGATCAAGGTATAGAAAACGACCTCTAAATGAGATGTTTTGAAATGTTACCATTCAAATTATTTAATTCAGAGTTAATACAAGAGGTTCCAAAGTATAAGGTTACATAAATGTTTTCAAGATGTATCGAATGGTAAAAGATAAAGATAAGAGTCTCCAAGTATGCAAATGACTCTAAGATCCATGCATCCACTATCGCCTTATTAACCTGAGATAAATATGCTAAAAAGTGTCAACCAAAGGTTGGTGAGTTCATAGAGTTTAGTTTAATCGTAAAGCATTTGAATAAAGATTTCACAACAAAGGCATCGTAAATCCACTCAGTCTCATGCTCCGCCCATACAAGACTTGCAACCTGTGTGTTTACAACCCACTGCTAAAATAGTATGTTGATCATGTATCATCCAAATAAATGGCCTTCAAACATAGCAATGTTAGGCTGTACCCAAATTAATAGTCTTCCAACATAGCAATGTTAGGATGTATCCAAATTAATGGCCTTCCAATACCGCAGTATTAGGATGTATCCCAATTAATGGCTTTCCAACATAGCAATGTTAGGATGTATGTTTGTATCAAGTCTAGTCACAGTTGCCAATGAAATCAGGAAATAGTGAAATCATGTTTGACGAAATCAAGTTTGCATACAATTATTTATGTAAAAGAAAATAGTGTATGTAAATCAAGCGAACAAAGTATTTCTAAGCATGTATCTCCCCCAAGTAGTTTAAAATGAGTATTAAAGAATAAGAGTGGGGCTATGACTCACCTTAGCTGTAAAAGTCAAGGTAATGTTATGTCAAAAGTAACACGGGAACGGCTCCAACACACGACCAGAATAATAAGGAAGTCTCAGACTTCAATGGTTTAAGATTGACAGGATGTGAATAATGATTGTGGAAAAGTGTCGGATAACGAATTTGATTGTGATGTGAATGAATAATATACTTAAAATGCTTGAAGTTCAAAAATAATATTATATATAATATTATCATGTTTTTATGTTTATTGAATCCATAAATATCGTTTCTTCAAAAGTTGGTGGATGATAAGTTATGTTTATTCGTTAAAAGTTACGTTATGTAAATATAAATGTAGCGTTTGTTGAAATGAATATTTCGAATTGTAAAAAGGACTTGAAAGAATGAAAAAGGTATAAAACACTTTATGTAATTGTATATAGAATTTAGTTACTGGTTGATCGTTGAAGTTATGGTGAATTTACACTTTGAGCCCTAACGGTGAAATATTTGCACCGTTAGTCCTTCCTTAGGAAATATTTACATATTTAGTCCAAAATGTTCCAATTTGTCATTTTATGGCTTCTGGTTAATGTTTAATCCATTTCTACCCTCAAGTTATAAAAATGGCAGTTTGGTACCTAATTATCCAAAAGTTACAATTTTAACCCAAATAGTAAATATGTTTTGCATTTTTAATCCAAAATTTACAAAACTTGTATAAATAAATTTCCGAAAGTTTTACTAGCCTCAAGTAGCTTATTTAAGTTTGTAAAAACTGCTTATTACATAAAGGAGCTTATTTTTAGCTTAAAGGGCTTTTAACAAGTCAAATACAAAGCCCAATAAGAATTTTCCATCCATTGGGTTTCAAGGGAGTTTGGGCCTGACTTTGGGCTTATTTCATGATCCTAAAAATATATTCAAAGTGCTTATTATACTGCTTATTCGAATTTGCTTAATGGGCTTTAAAAAGCCCAATCGATATATATATATATAAGTTTTTAAAACAGTTCCGACAGTGATTAACTTTGGGGTTTTAAAAGGGATTACCTGAGCTTATTAAGAGAGCTTATTGTAACAACTTATTAGATTGGCTTATGGAGTATCAGGTTGTATATTTTAATCGATAGGTCCTTTGTATAAAAATGAGTATGTGAGGCTTGTTTCTAGGCGAATATAACAAGGTTCAAAATATATGCATGACACATTATTGTTCGATAAGCAACATAGAATTAAAATGAGTCTCGATATGCTATTAAATGATGAAACAATGTCAAAATAATTATAGAATTCGATTATCTAGCCATCCATAATATAGGAGGTCAAATGCAAATGAAATATAAATAACAAGAACATGAAATAATTGAATGAAAGCTAGAAAGGATCGAATAAGTGTGCATGAACTTCAAAAACATATGTATGAATAAGAAGTGAATTTGAATGGCTCACTACACCCAAAATGGTGGTGATAACGTGATGAAATGGACTAGGAATGAGTCGAGATCAACATTGTGTGTACGGAAAATGGACTCGAATGGCTGGGAAAATGGTGCTAATCTCTCGAATGAACCTTCATAGGAGGAAACACTTAGAAATATTTTGAGTGTGAATGTGAGAATGAGTGAATGAGTGTGTTGGTGTTGTATATGCATGTATGTATGCATGTGTGTAAGAGTTTAATGTATTTTAACACAAGTTGGGACTTATATTCGATTGTAGCAGAGAAGATAAGGAGACATAGAGAATATTTAGTAGGTAACTTGGGTGTAGGGGATGTGTATGTTTCGGTTATGAACCGAATGTACATACAAAAGTTTCATTCGACACACATGGGTCCAAACAACATTCTAACGTGTCCAAAAGAATAAGAAAGTGTGAAAAATGTTTATAGAGGTTATTAGACTAAGTATAATGTAAATCACATAGACAAAATATAGTTTAGATCGAATTGGTGAAAAATTAAAAGTGTTGTATAGTTGGTCGAATGAGGCTAGCTTTGGGGTTCGTTTCTAATTCAAACGTTCGAATCAAGCCATGAAACTTGTCAATCCTGATTCTTGGAAGTATAAGGTTTCGAACCGTGTAGAATAAAGTGTATCTTGTGTGTCGAATTGTGAAATAAAACTAGCCAAGTGAATGCGAGTTGTGTCGAGTTAGGGACAAAAGAAAATATAAACTTGGGCTTGATTTGTGTTGGGCTTGAATAGTGTTGGGATGGAAATTGTATAACAAGTACTTGTTTGGTGTTTAATGGTATACTGGACTGTCATGGTGCGTGTGTGAGCTCGTACCAAAGTATCGTGAATAACGTAACAACGTTTGGATTATAGAAATGTAATAAACAAAATTTTCAAATTTTGCTCGTAAAAATGGTTAAGTGAACAGTAATAATGGGTTAATACTAGATTAACGTTCACTAATGACTAGGGAATTCTACAGGTTGCTACACATATCCTCCCTGAAGAACGAGACCACTGAAATAAAAAACATGGTCTCCACCATACTAATAGTTCTTTAGACCTCTCAAGTTCCCCCAGCTCCTCTGTCAACAAATGCTTACACTGAAGCTCCAACATCTGTTGAGGGGGAGAAACCTGATTAACCAGTTCCTGAACCTGCAGCTAAAGGTATCACTAAAGTTATCCCTCTTCAAAGCTACATGCCAGGAACCTCAAGTTCTTTCGCACTTGTTGTTGCTACCACTCCCATTACAACTGAAGCAACAACAACTACAGAGTTCCTTGAAGCCTCCTTCAGTACACCCCCTCCCACTAACAAAGGGAAGGGAATCATGGAGACTGAAGATTCTCCTCCCAAGCTGGTAAAGGCACCAAGAGACGTGCGTCCTAACCCTGATGCACCAGTGCTCATGGAAATTATATTACATGATGGGAGAAGATTCAAGGGAACCAGTGAAGAAGTGGTCGCAGTTTTGGATAAAGAGGAAAGGCTCAAGGCTGAAAGACTCAGTAGGCCAGTGATTGCTGAAGTGGCTAAGGAAGTCATCGGGGAAACTGAGTAAAATATCAGGGGGGGAACAATTCCTCAAACTTCAGGCTGACCGAATCAAAGAACGCAATCTGAAGGTCAAACTAAACACTGAAAGAAAGAGGAAGAATTATGAGAGGTATGTTTGGGCCATGACAAAGACCAAGGGTGAAGGTCCCATTACTGACATGACCATTCATGCCAACACTGATCCCATAGCCATCACAGTTCATAGAGGGCCAAGGAAGTCTGAGAAGAACAAACCTTTCAAGTTCTCAGAATATGGGTTCAAAGAATGGGACATGATGGGGCCCATCCTGAGGAAGAAGCAGAACAGGTGTGTCCCTGACCTTCTGGCTGCCCTGAATAACAAATATGAGGAAATGGAAAGGGTGGCCAAAAGCTTAGGAATAGATCATCAAAAGGCACTTGCTTCTCAGGGACTGACAATCCCTGAACCAACTCAGAAGATAGGGAAGAAGAGGAAAGCTATAGGCCAAGAACCTGAACAATTTATAGCTGCTCTTCACTGCAACAGGATTCCTCCTGAAGGGGTCAAGTTCTATCCCAACAAGGTGATCAAGCATCGTGAGTTTGGTATCTTCTTTATTGATGAGTTTGGCCAACAAGCATTCCAAAGAATCAGTGATATACATCTGGTGGAAACAACTACCCTCCTGGCTTACAAGCTGATGGAAATCCATGTCAAGAGTCCTGAAAATGAGGAGTTTATAAGACTGATGGACAAGATGATGAATGAAAGACCTGACAAACAGGTGTTGATGTCAAAGAAAGCTAAATTGGAACTCATGGGAATCAAGGAAGCCTGAGTACTTTTCCCTGAGTATTATGTTTAGATGATAGGACTGATGTAATGATATGAATAAAATGATGGCCCACGTTTTGTTATATCAATGTCCTTTAATTGCTTTCTAGTATCATCAGTGTAAGAAGAAGCCCAATTGCTCACTCACACTGATCAAAATACTTAGGCTTAATTTATATCCAAATAGGGGGAGATTTTTGGGTCCATTAAGTACCCAAGTATCCTTAAAACAAGGATTTGAATACAAATTAGCCCAAGTGTCATAACCGTGAACGCTCTCAGGTCACTTAGTAAACAGTCACTCAGTGAGTTATCTTCAGGATGCTTAGGACGAGTCTAAGAAGATGGATTCACCATTCAGTGAGGCGGAACTCCCTGAGTGACACCTAAGCCAAAGAAGAAGAGAATGGGTTCAGTGAGTGATGACAATAACTCACTGAACCCCAGTCTCCTCAACAACTATAAAGAATGAAGAATGAAGACTGAAGACCAAAGACTGAAGAACCTGAAGTCTGAAAGAAAGGCGGGACAAGGCGGGAAGAGTTTGAAAAGATAAGGAGAAGTCCTTATCAGGCCAAAGTCAAACTTTCCCTGAAAGGCTTAAGAACAAGAACAGTGTCATCACTGTTACTCAGAAAGCACAATTGTCTTACACCCAAAATAGGTTCTTGTAACAGAGACAAAATACATCACTATTTTGTCCTGATTAGCTTAGGTCATTCTTTTGTCTTTTAAGTCACGGGTGCTCTTTTATACTTGTGTATAAATAGGATCATAAGGGAGAAAAGTGGATAAGTTTGTGCAATTAATGCTTAGACATTCACAAACCACTTTTCTCCCCCAAAGAGCAACCTAGTCCTTAAGATAGCTCAGTGGTTCCTTATAGTTGCCACTTAAGCTTAGCTTAAGTTTAGTGAGGAGACAATACCATACTTTGTCATTTCAATCCCAAGTGTTTTTTCCGCAAACACTTAGGTATAGATTCTTTTGATTAACTTCTAATAAGAATTTAAACGTTGAAAAACTCTTTTTTTTTTATCATTTACGTTTTACTTACTTTGCTTAGTTAATCAATACACTACTTAGTTATGGAACATGATTAGCTTACAGTCATGTACTGCAAGTGAATTAAAATCAATACCATGAGTTGATTTTTCCTCTTGGAGATAACGTAGGTATTGATTTGATGTGAATGTCACGCCAAGACCTTACAGTAATGCCAGGTTATGACCTGGTCGTATGAAGGTATAAACGTGCGTAGAAAGAGGGTTGTACCCTATGTTTAATATGCCCTGGCATTGTTCCATTTTGTTGATGACTTTTGTGTAGCCTAGCAATCACGAGCTTGGACTGGGTCTTTTGGAGTGTGTGTCATCGGACCAAACAATGACTAGGTCGATATATACACATGTGGTCAGTCCCCCAGTCTAGAGTAGCATAATGCATAGATTGTGGTATGCTAGACTAATGCTTATTGAACAAGTCATAGCCGATTGTTGTACATGGGCCGTTCATGCCAGGTACTGTGATAGAAATAGTTACGTAATAGTCAATGTAGGTTTATGGGCCTGTTATGTATCAGGCTAACCCTTGACAATTTATGTAATAGTTTAAGTAGCTATGCCTAGTATGTATCAGGGTGTTTTACTACTTAAATATATGGACAAGTAAGATTAACCTTGGTATGTATCACGGTTTACTGATAATTGTGTCATGTTTGTGTTGGCAAGGGCTTTTAACGATCAGGGCAATATGCCCTAATAACTTAATGAAACTGTCACTTAGTTAATTTATTGCACTTGTTTTCATTTATAATTAGTGATCAGTTAAGTATGAAGAATGTGTAGCTTGGCCTTGTAGCCTGTGCATGTCAACTGATCCAGGTTTAAAAAATCTAGATAATGCTTGTGCTTGAAAGCTCATTTCAAGTTTGTGAGGGACAAGCGCTTGTGTTTTAGTTTTGTGGTGCACGCTATAGTTAATTTTTTGATCGGCTATTTTCTATCTGCTTGCTCATAGCAAGGGTGGGAATTGCTGCTTAGAAAGAGAATTGCGTCTTTATACTTAGTAAGACTTGAATCCTATATTTAAAGCTTAATTGGTTTAATTGTTTGTTAGCCATGTTTGTTTGACCTTTTATGCAACTTTTCTCATGAGCCTGTTCACAAAGGCGAATCTACATATAGTAAATGTTGCTTTCAATGAAATGTCAAAATAGATTGTTGCTTGTTAGAAAGCGTTGAAACTTTTCATTGCATCTTTGTAGAAATATTACAACTAGTTTCCATGTTTGTTGAAAGTTTCCTTTAGGAAAATGAAAAATGACATGAAATAAACTAAGTTCGCGATCCAACTAAATGTAGCATTTCTTTAGGTTGGATGCGTGTCAGGGTAGGGTATGTCATTCGCGTGCCTTTACACCTAGTGACATGTGAGTCTAATGGCGTATGAGCCTAATGTTATTTAAACGTAATGATGTATGAGCCGGATGTAATTTAAACGTAATGGCGTATGAGCTAGATACAATGGCGTTTGAGCCTGACGACGTTTGAGCCTGATGATGTCTGTGCCTGATGATGTTTGAGAATAATGGTGTTTGGGCCTGATGGCTTTGTTATGCCAACAAATATATGTATAATTTCATTTGATGTAATACTCTCATTATCAGGTTTATCGTAGTCGACATGTGTTGTTAAGGTTAGTAAGTGGTCGTACTGTTTAAACTTCTAACGTTGTAACATGTGATACATTTAAGGAAGCATTTAATATCATGAATGAGTTAAATACTCCATATGTTGTCTTATCAAGAATGGTAATGCAACCATGTTCGTCTCTAATTTAGCGACGTTGAGGTTATACTTGGAGCGAGGCCATGACTGAATAAATTCAAGGACAAGACGAAGATTGATGCTTGATCAACTACGCCAGTGGATTTAGGTCATCGTGTTGGGTTAATTTTGTCTTATATTGATGAGCTAATATAAAAGAAAATGGGTCGAGACTAGGGCACATGGGCCTGAGGTCATGGATAATGTTCAGCCACGACTATGATGTCAGGATGAGGCAAAAACTGATGTTAGGCCAAGGTTATGGCTGTTTGTGTCAAGGTGGGGCCGAGGTTAAGTCATTTGAGGCTATTCCTAGGCCACTTAGGGTCGAGATTAAGCCATTTGAGGCTATTTTCAGGCTGATTGGGGCCGAGATTAAGCCATTTGAGGTTGTTGTCAGGCCACTTGGGGCTGAGATTAAACCATTTGAGGCTGAATTCAATGGTGTTTAGTCGATGATTTAAGGCAAATCATTCAGGGTTAATAGATCCGTGACTAAGTCAACTGGGGTCGGCCCGAGACTAGGTCATATGAGTCTACAATGTCATACCGGGTCAATGTCAAGACACACTGAGCCAAAGTAATGTCGTAGTTAATAATAATGTTGATAAGGGCTAAGGCCACCTCGTAGCAAGGCCGAGGTTAATGACGACTAATGTCATGCCGATGCTTAGGCAAGGCTAATGATGTGCCAATGACGGCGAAGGCCACCTCAAAGAAAGGTCAAGCTTAATGATAATGTTAATGATGGATAAGTCCATGACGATGCCATGTCGAGGATAAATGATAAGCTCAATAATGGACAAGGCCATATTGATGCCACGTCAAGGCTAAATGATAACGTCAATGATGGATAACGTCACCTCGATGCAAAGCCGAGGTTAGCGACTAATGTCGTGCTGCTACTTACGCAAGACTAATGATAATGCCGATGTTTGGCTAATGTTACCTCGATGCAAGGTTAAGGTTAATGATGATGCCGATGTAGGCAATGTCGTGCCGATGTTGGCTTAGGTGAGACACTTGGTGTAACACCTCCAAAACATCGTAGCAGAAGATAGTATCACTGGGGTGTTACTTCATAGTATAAAGTACAAGTCATAGAAAACGAACTCTAAATGAGACATTTTGAAAAGTTACCATTCGATAAATAATATCAGAGTTATAACAAGAGGTCCCAAAGTATAAGATTACATAAACGTTTTTCAAAATTTTTATCGAATGGTGAATATCAAGCATCCCGTTGTCAGGATCGCAATCCTGCTCGTAGGATCGTACGATCCTACGATCCTACAGACACAAAACGAGCAAGATCGTTACGGGATCGTAATTCAGGTAGGATCGTTACAGGATCGTGGGATCGCACGTAGGATCGTAGGATCATGAACGATCCGATCCTATTGGTAACCCTTTTTTTAGGTAGGATCGTTATAGGATCGTGGGATCGCTCGTAGGATCGTAGGATCGTGAACGATCCGATCCTGTCTTTTTTGACTTTTTTTTTTTGAGAGGAAGGTTTTTAAAAATGGTTTGTATACATATGTAAAGGAAAAGCCGAAAACGATCCTAGGTAGGATCCGATCCTACGATCCTACGATCCCGATCTTGCAAAGCCAAAAACGATCCTAGGTAGGATCCCGATCCTAACAACCCCTTGGTGAATATAATGCATCCCGTCTTCAAAACAGGTCATGCGACTCAAATGCTCTAAGTCAATGCTATGTCTTACAAACCTGAGAAAATACATGCTAAAAGTGTCAACACAAAGGTTGGTGAGTTCATAGATTTAAGTAAGTAAAAATAGTGTGGACAACAAGAATCACGACAATTGTAATTCAAATATGTTCATGAAAAGTATTACTGTTGCACTAAGCTCATGAAACCGAAGCCTTAACAGTTAGTTATTATATCACCCCAACTAGGTGCTTTGCCAAACACCCGTACAACATCAAATGAAATGCGTCCATTTTCTGTTGGAGGGACCAACATGGATGGTGTAGTTTACCCCCAATAGATCTATTCACAGCATTCGCGCTTACTCTAAGTAATTAACGGTTCATGATTATGGGGACTTTTATGGCAAATGTGGTAACTTAGGCAATTAGCAAATGTTTAATGTACTTGTGTCAATATGTAAACAAATAATGAGTTTAAGTAAAACGAGCATGTATTCTCCCCCATAGAAGTTCAAAATAAGTAAAAGTGGGGCTATGAAACTCACCGTAAAGCAACGAGAAGCCGCGAATGTGATACGCAAGGGAGTTATATTATATATATATATATATATATATATAATTATATATATATATATATATATATATATATATATATAAAAATATATATATATAACTGGAGGTGTACGACGTCATCAATGACATGGAAGTCCACCTAATCATGGATTAAAGCCAAGTCATCACAATTAAAGCCACCTAAGCAATGTTTAAGCAACTAAAATCCGGATAAAATTCGTGTAAAAATGTAGTGCACATGATTCGAACCTTATATAACTGGAGGTGTACGACGTCATCAATGACATGGAAGTCCACCTAATCATGGATTAAAGCCAAGTCATCACAATTAAAGCCACCTAAGCAATGTTTAACCAACTAAAATCCGGATAAAATTCGTGTAAAAATGTAGTGCACAGGATTCGAACCTTGGATCTCTACTAACACTAACAAACATCTCAACCACTGGAACAATGGAACTTTTGTTATTCCCTTTCCAAGACAAAATTGATAAAGCCACATAAACTATTATTTCAACAATAATAACCCTAAATTAGAAAAATAAAATAAAAAATAAAAAAATAAACCCACATGATGAGGTACTAATCGGTTTCCATTATGCAGCCCTAAAAAAACATACGTATATTTTATTTCACAAAAGAAAAACCCTAATCATCAAAACTCTCTCCATGAAGAAAACTCCATCATGATTTTAGGGTTTTAATGATTTTTAATATTTAATCTATTTTAGTGCCAACAATCAAATATTTAATTATACTGATATCAACTGCATATGTTTCTTGGGATAATTTTTTTGTGTGTGTTAAGATTTTCTTAGTTTTGTTCGTTTATGTTTCAAGCTTGCAGCCTTTTATGAAGATTATAAAGCCACGTACTATCAATGATTTTGATCATGCAGGTATGTTTATGTTTATTAGGATATCAAGCAGGTATGTTTATTTTAATCAAGCAAGTATGTTTATTATGATATTCACTGTTGTAAGTAATTCGCTAAAAACCTGAAGTTACGTTTGTACTATCAATGATTTTGATCAAGCAGGTATGTTTATGTTTATTACGATATCAAGTAGGTATGTTTATTTTGATCAAGCAAGTATGTTTATTATGATATTCACTGTTGTAAGTAATTCGCTAAAAACCTGAAGTTACATTTTGTGGTTCATGGTTATGTTAAGATGTTCATGTTCATGCAAATATATATGTCCTGCATAAAAAAATATATATATATATATATAATATATGTTTATCTTCACTCTAGGATCTCTTGCATGCAAAATATATGTTTATCTTCACTCTAGGAAGCTCACCTTGCAGACCAGCTGGACCCAACTAACTCGCACCGCCTCTACATCTTCCCCAAAGAGCTGTTGGCAAAAATAGAATGGCATGAATGTTTGTTTTCTGATATTTGAATGCCACTGTGCTAACAAAAAAATTTAAGGTAATTTTCTATTTTATTTATAGCACATTAGTATTCACATTCGTATTTAGTTGTCTATTAACTACTTGAGATTACTGTTATCAAATTTAGATTTTTTTAGTTATGAATAGGCTCATGACGTGGCTGTTGGAACTCGGTGAGGATATCTATTTTTTGCTTACATTTCTTTTATTGCATGTTGTAGCGTCTGAACCCAGGTTACTTTAATGCAGAGCTCGCGAATGAGTCGTATCTTTGGACTCCATAAAATAGAGACATAAAATGATACTACGCACACTTCTTAAGCTGTTCGGTCTTTTTTTTCTTTTGATTTAATGATAAAATTATTTTATTCGATATAAGAACACTAGATATAGAGTTTCAAGAGATTCCAAGGTACACATTTTGCTTTATTATTCTTGACTAAGAAATAAGACGTATCAAGAATGGGGATGGAACATATTTCAAGCATTCGAAAAGAACTCTCGTGTGGAGGGGGATATGTTGGACTGAAGGATGTAAGTACTGATTTGGTTCCACACTTAGTGTGTTTGGAATTGAATTTTACAAGTTACTATGTGAGTTCAAATAACCAGTTTAAACAAAACAAAACATGATGTATGAGATAATTACCCAAACACCCCCTTATGGGTTGTTTTCAAATAATAATTTGTTTTTTTCATCTTATTTACAGGTTAATACAGGTGTGAAAGACAATATGATGCAAAGCTTCTTTCTAGCAGAAACAGTGAAATATATGTATCTCTTATTCTCGCCACCATCAGTTATATCATTATATTAAACCATCCAGAGACATATGTAAGTAACAACCTATCTTTACTGAATTTTGTTTAACAAAACCAAAATTGAATGCATTTGACAATATGATTTTCTTCATGCAACATAACTTTTTATGTTTACTTCAAGTATGTGTAACCCAAATATTTTAAATATGGTACATGTCATACTATTGCTGCTCGCACTAATGACGGTGGTAGAGGTTCAGGTTGGTTATACTCTTGCTGCTTGCAGTATTAACGGTACACGTACACATTAGTTTCTTTTTTTAATGCTCTTACTTCACGCCAGAGATGTTTGAATGTGTTTATGCTAATTATTACTTTTAATGCGCTATAGTGCAAAATTATACTTCCTTACAAACGTCTACCAACCAGTATTGCATTCGGATGTGTGCACCTGACCCAGTTGCAGGGAATTTGCATTTTGGTATCTGAAATGTGAGGCTTACTGCTAATTTAACCAACACACACCGCCACTCGAATATTAAAAGTACCGTGCTAACTTCATTTTAATACTTTAAAATTGGCGCATGTATTATGGGTGAGCATGGGCGAGGTGGGGCGGTTTTATGGTAAAACCAAAAACCGAACCATATATTTCGGTTTTTGAAAACTACAAACCATTTGGTTTCGGTTTTTTTGGTTTCGGTTTTTCGGTTTTTGACATTGAAATTGTTCGGTTTCGGTTTTTTTTTTCGGGTTTTTCTTACTTGACAACAAGCAAGTTTAAATCTTATATAAAGTTTATGATTCCAAGTTTTCCAACTTAAATATTTAAATAAATATCAATAGTAGCATAATATCCAACAATCCAAAGCTACAAAAAAAAGTACGAAGCAACCAAACAAGAATCTGAAATATAAAATACATGTTTTTACGCTCTCCGTCCGCAAAAACATTCAAGGAATGCTATTGTTTGAAACCAAAGATATAATATCTATAAATGTATCAAGTTTGAATGTACTGATAATAAACAACACTATTGTTATTTTCTTATAGATAAAATTGTATACTCAAATCTTTGAAATTAAATATCAAATCTCTTATATAGATAAAATTATATAAAAACATGTATAAAGGTGGGGCGGGGCGGTTTTTTCGGTTCGGTTTTCCGTATGAAACCAAAAACCACCCCAAACATTCGGTTTTTATAAAAATCAAAACCAACACCATCGGTTTGTCAATTGGGGCGGTTTTTTTGGTTCGCCTTTTTTGGTTTTTTCGGTTTTGATTCGGTTTATCGGTTTTTGTGCTCACCCCTAGCATGTATTGTACAAACACCAATTTATGTATCACTGATCTTTACCAGGTACCGCTGAACTATTGCAAAATGTATCTGGTACCTCGCGTGTTCGTAACAATCAGCCGCACTTATCAACTACCACCACTCCGGTTCGTAATTTCAGTTAGTGTTAAACTGATCCATCAGCTCTATTAATTTCTTTTTTTTCTTTTAAATCAAACAAGCCTTGCAGATACAAAATTTTATTCGATAATTATTTTGCAATACAAAATTTTAAATTATGGAGGTTTATACATTAAGGACCATGATAGAGTTCTAGAATGTATTTCGATGCTTCACATAAGATATAGTTTCTATGACCCATATGACTTCCTCCATGTGATTGTCAAAGGAGACACCAAATCCTCACGGGATCTTACTTTCATAGTGTCATTTTAGTTGATTTTAGGTTCTTTGCTTGGATATTGCGTCGATAAAGTCTGAGAACTCGATGGATGGTATTTTATCCACTGAGAAATTTAGAGATGAAGAACTGGCATTATGAAAAAGTGAGAATATAGTATGGCTTCCAATTTCCCTTTATTTGTAAATTCGTCATGATTTAGTTCATTTTGTATACATACTCATTCCATGTTTATGCATATTTTTAAGGTAAATCATGGGAACCAACAAGAAGTTCTAAGGACAAAAATCGAGTCTCAAAGATTTAAAGATGAATCAGAGCAATAGCAGGATTTTTTGACTTTTGAGTTAGGTGAGAGGAGCAGGATATAAAAAACATGATTTTATATCCTTTTTATTAATCAACAATACAATGTCAAATGTTGATTTATCATCTGATTTATGACGATAGATCATTGTATAGAAGGTAATAGGGTAAGTCATATATCTTTATCTCATTCAACAGGTTATGTTAGTGGTGGAAGTTTTTTTCCCATTTACTTATGAATGGGTTGGTTTGTGATTTGGATATCCTTAACGGGTCAGCATAAACTGACACACCCAAAAAACATGTCAAAAATGGTGAAAGTATAATTGCTTCAGAATTAGTTTATCTAAAGAAAAGGGATTATTATTGTAATTACATTCTTTTTTTTTCATCATATTTGCAGGAAGAAAATTTAACGGTCACTTGGGAAACACTTGACTCAAAAGATATTGAATAAGAAGCCTAAAAAGGGACCCAAGAATGCCAAGTCCATAACCAAGACGAAGATTGTGAAAGCTTCTTCAAATTGTTCAATCCTACTAATGAAGAGATGGTAAAATCTTATAAAAAATGCACAATTTAGTCTCGATGCTAAAGTTTATGTGCTTTTCAAAATATAATTGCTTCAATTCCTTTAAAATTTGAGGTAATTTCTTCTTCCTTATATAATGAATGCATATAGATATATTTGATGATGAACCTAAAAGAGATCTTGAGAAAGCATTGAACATATATTGAAGAACTTGGACAAGGGAAAGGTGTTGAAAAGTTTTTGGTATGTTTAGATCTGCATTCTTAATTGATTATCTGACATTATATATTCAGATAGTTACTGAAGTTAATGAAGTTACGAATAATTAGATAATTTTCTTTCCAACCTAAAGAGTCCTTATGTAAGATTCATGAAATCTGTGAAGCAACTATCTGTACTCTTTGTGCTTTATTAGTATCGTTATTTGAAAAGTATGTTAACGTCTGTTTAGATTTTTTTCTATCTTCTCTAAAAATGGTTAGTGCTTCAAATATCATACGTAGTATAATTTCAATCAAAGTCATTTTTCGAATACAATGAATTAGGAATCGTTGCTTGCAATATTCACTATACACATATATTTTATTAATACATGTTAATAGAAGCTGCATCTATACATATACAAAAGCAGACCCGTCGAGGTGAAGCAAGAAAATCATACAAGCTTTTACATAATCTGCATTAATAAGTTAAATTGCAGTTAACGCAATGACTGCGAGAGATGAGTTTAGGTGCAAAAGAAGGAACGAAGTTGAAAGGGTACTCCGGGTAAAGGGGAGCCTGCTGTGGTGATGTCAGAAACAATTTTAAGCAAGTACAATTTATCGGACTAAGTCAGTAGTTCGGAGCCTCCGGTGGCTATTTGACTAAGGCTGGAAAGAGGTGATTGTAGTGCACAGGATTCGAACCTTGGATCTCTACTAACACTAACAAACATCTCAACCACTGGAACAGTGGAACTTTTGTTATTCCCTTTCCAAGACAAAATTGATAAAGCCACATAAACTATTATTTCAACAATAATAACCCTAAATTAGAAAGAAAAAAAATCCCACATGATGATGTACTAATTGGTTTCCATTCTGCAGCCCTAAAAAAACATACGTATATTTTATTTCACAAAAGAAAAACCCTAATCATCAAAACTCTCTCCATGAAGAAAACTCCATCATGATTTTAGGGTTTTAATGATTTTTAATATTTAATCTATTTTACAGCCAACAATCAAATATTTAATTATACTGATATCAACTGCATATGTTTCTTGGGATAATTTTTGTGTGTGTGTTAAGACTTTCTTAATTTTGTTCGTTTATGTTTCAGGCTTGCAGCCTTTTATGAAGATTATAAAGCCACGTACTATCAATGATTTTGATCAAGCAGGTATGTTTATGTTTATTAGGATATCAAGCAGGTATGTTTATTTTGATCAAGCAAGTATGTTTATTATGATATTCACTGTTGTAAGTAATTCGCTAAAAACCTGAAGTTACGTTTGTATTATCAATGATTTTGATCAAGCATGTATGTTTATGTTTATTACGATATCAAGCAGGTATGTTTATTTTGTTCAAGCAAGTATGTTTATTATGATATTCACTGTTGTAAGTAATTCGCTAAAAACCTGAAGTTACATTTTGTGGTTCATTGTTATGTTAAGATGTTCATGTTCATGCAAATATATATGTCCTGCAAATATATATATGTTTATGTTCACTCTAGGATCTCTTGCATGCAAAATATATGTTTATCTTCACTCTAGGAAGCTCACCTTGCAGACCAGCTGGACCCAACTAACTCGCACCGCCTCTACATCTTCCCCAAAGAGCTGTTGGCAAAACAGAATGGCATGACTGTTTGTTTTCTGATATTTGAATGCCACTGTGCTAACAAAAAAAAATTAAGTTAATTTTCTATTTTATTTATCAGCACATTAGTATTCACATTCGTATTTAGTTGTCTATTAACTACTTGAGATTACTATTATCAAATTTAGTTTTTTTAGTTATGAATAGGCTCATGACGTGGCTGTTGGAACTCGGTAAGGATATCTACTTTTTGCTTACATTTCTTTTATTGCATGTTGTTGCGTCTGAACCCAGGTTACTTTAATGCAGAGCTCGCGAATGAGTCGTATCTTTGGACTCCATAAAATAGAGACATAAAATGATACTACGCACACTTCTTAAGCTGTTCGGTCTTTTTTTTTTCTTTTGATTTAAAGATAAAATTATTTTACTTGATATAAGAACACAAGATATAGAGTTTCAAGAGATTCCAAGGTACACATTTAGCTTTATTATTCTTGACTAAGAAATAAGACGTATCAAGAATGGGGATGGAACATATTTCAAGCATTCGAAAAGAACTCTCATGTGGAGAGGGATATGTTGGACTGAAGGATGTAAGTACTGAATTGGTTCCACACTGTGAAAACGTAGAGGGGGGGGGGGTTGAATACGTTACCGTTTTGAATTCTTAAAACTTCTTGTATCAAATTTCCGATTAAGCTTGTTGTAATATGAAAGATACCAATGATAGTTTATGACTAGCATATACTAAAACAAGTTGTCACACAAGTATAACTATCAAGTCACAACACAAGCAATAATATAATGCAAGTCTAAAAGTAAAGTAGTAAGTAAAAGAAAGCGCAAACCGAACACGATGATTTATAGTAGTTCGGTCACGGAGCTCCTCTCCGCCCTATTCCACTCCCCGAGTACCCAAATCGAGAGTTACTTCACTAGATCAACAAGCTCCCTTCTCGGCGGAGAAAACCTTACAAACGTCGCTTACACTTTTTTCGGTACAAAGCTAAATACAGGGTTCTAGTTCGAGGTAGAACCAACCTGACGTCGCTTATACAATATTTCCGACACTAAGCTAGATGTCGAGTTCTTTTACAAGGGTACAACCACTCTCGTTATGTTTTATGGCCCAACATAAAAACCTTTTGTTTTATGGCACAAACACATAAACCATCTAATCTAGTTTGGTGAATAGATTGTGATGATGCAATGATGTTTACAATGATGATCCATGACAAAAATATCTAATGGATATGAATGACTAATCTAAATGAACTTCCATTGGTAGAAAGCCTTCAATGGATGAAGATCACAAGTTCCCTAAGCTTGTTGTGATAGATCTTCATATATGTATGCTTGTGGTGGATGATTACTCAAGATCTCTGAGCTTGCTTCATAGGTTCATTTCGGGAGTATGCTTACAACATAATGAAAGTTAGAAGCATTATGATCATTATAATGTAGGTGATTATTGTACGTTACTACTGATCTAAATGTATGAAAACATATTAGAGAGAATGTGTGTTCAAGTGGAATAGAAATGGGTGGACAATGGGCTGCTATTTATAGCCAACAAGGTCAGCAAACCAAGGAACCAAAAAAAGGGATCCACGGGGATCCGTCCTTGTTAGCTTTTGGTTCCGCGGGTGTCTGACAAGAAATCTAAAAAATCTTTATCAAATCGAACCAAGATATTTTCATATCTAATCTTTGAATGAAGATCAATCCAAGATATTCATATGATCTTCAAAATTTCCTAAAGATATCAATGTGATGGATGCCATGATGTCATAGAACATTTTCCAAATTTAAAATTAAAATGTATATGAATGTAACTTGTAAATGTATATGAATATGTAACATGTATATACTAGCTAACTAATATATGTTTACCAAGTTGTACCATGTTAGTTTATGTGTTACTAAAAATGTTAAACTACTTATGCTATTATGTCATTAACATTATTTTTATAAGTAAACACATTTGTCTTAGTTTGACACCTAAAGTGTACTTATCCTATTTTGACATGAATGCAACCTAGAAAACATGATGTACAAGTAAAAGTACTTGTATATGCAAAATGTAAAATGAGGTTCGAAGTTGAATGGTTATCCTTTTAAAATAATTAATGACCTAAACGTATTTTAAACATTCTAAATGGTTTGTTAAAGGGTTTGATCATAATGCCACATAACAAACATGTACGAACCTGTGTTGTACCATACGAGGACTTGAGAAGTCGAGAGGTGTTGAATGTATGTTGAGACAAAATATGATTACAAGTAACTTGTACATTTTATTTTGTGTATCAAGTTACATGTTTGTCATCAATCAAAACAAACGAGACTGTATAGATTAAATATCGTAATATTTGCACTAACAATCTCCCCCTTTTTGATGATGACAAAAATATGTAAACGTGATAGATAGTAAAATGTAAAAAGTTACTTCTCCCCCTTTACCTTTTACATTACCTTCTCCGTTTACACTCTTCTCCCCCTTTTATCGAAGCAAAAAGGGTATGTCCTTGGAGTTAACTTCATTTCTACCCGAAAAGGCGAGCTTGCATCATCCCCAGTGAAGTTAAATTGTCTACTCCAATCCCTTATGGTTGTTGCGTCCCCTAGGTTATTGCCCTTGTTTGGTAGCGGATCCATGGATCAAATTTAGACCCTTATTGTGGGTAAGCTATGTTAGACTATCTTCTCCTCCTTTTTGTAGAAACACTAGGTTATTGCCCTTGTTTGAAAGGTGTGTCGAAGAATGAGAATGAATGCGTGCATCTTCCCTATTGACGGTTGCTCCCCCTTGATCGAGGCGTCAAGGTATGATTAAAAAGCTACAAAACAAATATTAGTGCAAAACTATATTCGTCCTTGGATGAGTATGTGATATACAACAATGTGTGTATACGATGCATTCTATAAATGCTTGACGGAAACTCCCCCTTGATCTAGGGAGTCAAGATGAACCTACAAAACAAAAAATTAGTACAATAGAAGCTATGTCTTAAGACAGATATGTCATAAATGACCAAGTGTATAGACGATGCAATATGAGTACAAGACAGATAATCCTCCTGGTTTGAGGACGTCAAGAAGCACCTACAATAAAAGAAGGAAAATAATCGATGCAAACTTCATCCTTAGATGAGTATGCTATATACGATCGAGCGTATATAATGATGAACCTACAATGAAAGGATTAGTGCAATATATTTCATCTCAAAGAAAAATAAGATGTATATATATGATGCAATATATCAATGATATAATCACAAGCAACTCAAGATAGAGAACTATGATTATTTAGTAAAACATGTTATAAGGTGTAATCTTCTAATAAGAATTACAGTCACAAAAATATAATATGATAAAATCCTACAAGATAATTCCTAGAAGGAAAATATTAAGAGTGAGTGGTACTAGTGTTGGTGTTGGTTTACTAGTAGGTTTTTCGCTAATCTATGGAAGTGATGATTAGTGAAAGAGATGATGGAAGGTGGTGGTTATAATGAATGCAATGAATTAAAAAACTCGTATGTATAGCAAATGCTATAAGAGTATTGAAGACAATTAAGGTTATGACATTATCATCTACCAAAGATGATGTATCATGCCATAATATATGCTCAAATGGAATTAAGATGAAGTGAAGACAATGATCACTTTAGGAATAGAAATTCCATATGCAAAAATTAGAAATACTTGATACCTATATGAGGATGAGAATGACATCATATAATGGGAGATTGTTGGTTGGACCAACATGTTGAGAATGATGGTTTTGATATATCGTTTGCACTGACAATGACGTGCTTGATATGTATCAAGAATGAAAAGGACGAGATCCTATGATGGTGTTATAGACAATGAAGTTGTGATGTTAAGGTTAAAAAAGAAAGTCCTAGACTCGTTGGTTGTGAGAGGGTTGTTTGTTTTAAGTAGTTTAAAGACTGAACCAGGTACCCATGGATTGGGCGGAGCCAAATTTTTGGTTCCGTCCGTCTTATCGAAGGGTACCTTAGGACCAGAATTTGATTTGGTCATGTTTTGTCGTTTTTGATCAAACGAAGGTTCGAGCTAAGATCTATTTACTTATAACTACTGATTTGGTTCCATTAATCCTAGTCAAAGTCTAAAGAGACTCAATGGTTCTTGTTTAAGAGGTTTGTCAAACACATGATGTGTTTTTCACTTGATGAGGTATTGGTGTAATCATGTGATGTTGGGTTAAAGGTTTGAAACACTTGTGATTTTGTGAATGATTACTAAATGGTGTAACTAGTGTGGTTTTGAGGGTGTAAAGGACAAGAGTGAGTGTTCTTTAATACAAAAAGACAATTATGTGAATGAATTTCTCTCCCCCTTAATCGGTGGACATCCAACATAATGTATAATGTATCTAATGAAAAATGACAATGTAGGTTAATGAAAGTGATGAGCTTAGTAATGTTTTTGCGGATGTTGGTTAGCATACAAATAACTTCATCCTTGAAGTCACATAGCTCTTCTCTATCAATGCGAGATGATCGCATGACGAGGCATGTGGTTTCCACATGGGAGGTGTATTGTTATAACTAAAAGATGATGGAGATATTTTTAGGAAAGTGGAAGCAATAATGCGATTTAGAAAGAGGTCAATTGAAAGATACGCAAACACAAATTCCAAGCCTCTAAAACTTAATTCTATTAGCTTTAAAAACTATATGCAAGAGAAAGGGTCCCATAAACATATTACTAATCTACATAGCAATAAAGGGATTACAATTATGCAAAAAAGGCACAACGAAGTGAGATAACAAATAATTTGTTATCAACCTATAATACAAAAGTGTCAAAGACAAACGATGTGATTACGATAGAAATCATAAGATAACATCTTATATAAACAAAAACAAATATTCGACTACTAGACAAAAAGTTACCACATAACATCAAGACAAATAATCATATTACAAGAGAGCATGACATTGTTTGAGATACTACATTATGAAATTGTTTTGATGTTAGGCTTAGTCATTTAAGCATACTTACCCATTCATTAACACAATGATCTATGTGATTAATTTATAGAATAAAACGACTTCTAAATGTTTATCATACCAAAAGCACTTAGAATAAAACAAATAGTGTGACAAAGTCACAAAAGAAGTGAGACGACAGATTCATGCAAACCATTTTAACATTTTGGAGCATGTATCATTTAGACTATCCTACAAAAAGGCTCAATGAATGTCAACAAAAGACAAGATCTTTCAAATATAGAAACATCATATAAAAACATCATGTATTAAAATGACATATCATGAGTTAACAAGAAACATGTTAATCTTGCGAAATATAAAAAAAATGAAAATATCATACAAATCATGTTAACATTTAGTAGCATGAAACATATATAAGCATGCAGACAAAACCTTTCCAAGGTTTACACATTTGACTATCAATCAAATAGTTATCATGATAATGTCAAGATACTTAATCATATCAAACAAATAACATGTAATCAACACATGTATGTGTAATGCAAGCGATTCTTAATAAACTAAAGAAAAGTCACATCTACTACTTGTTTGATTAATATTCCTAAGACAAGATAAAATATCATCTTTTAATACTTACTTTAGGCAAGTATAGGAATACAGATTTTTCAAGTTGGAGAATGAATATGAGACTATTACTATCGGTGCTCAATTCAGGCTAAACGCAACCATTTTTACGGGTGATTCCACATACCCAACTTCTCTCCTGGACGCAATTTAACCGTTAGGTTAAATTGAGTTTCTAGTGCAATAAGTTCTCCAGTAGTCATTTTCATGTTAGAAAGATAGGAATTCCTATTTTTGCCTATTGAAGTATATAAAAGATGATAATTCACCAATACTTGACTTAATGAGACTCAACTATATCTATTAAAACTAAGGTGATGAAGATGTCATGCTTTACACGAGAATTTGACAAGTATGTGTCAACATATTTTAATCTTGTGTTTGGAATCTAAGGTTATTGCATGATCTAATGGATGACATCTTTTATGTTGAGTTTAAGTATGTGTTATGAAAGTGATTTGATCATCTAAGACCAAGAAATGTGTTTGTGTGTGATAATGGACTATGTTAAATTAAGAATGTTCTCAAGAAAGCTCTTTGGAACAAGAATCTAAGTAAAGTTACCAACTTTAATAGATCTTGTGTATGCTCCAGAGATGTGTAGTTTTAACATTGGATATGCACAAGGTTTGAACTAGATTATGAGCAAGGTTTGGTTATGATGTACGTTTGAAAGGAAATAGATACATATAGTATCTTTCAACAAGTAAGATTATTACATGGGACAAAGTTATCATGCTTATGAAAACAAGTATGACAAGATGAGGGAGATAGTTCATAGAACTTGTAGATGTTTGTTTAAGATCATTTAGCCGATGAGGTGTAATGAAATCTCTTGTAACACAACCGTTCATGTTGCAAAGAGAGAGTGATGCATAGGATATACATAATCCGTTTAACAAGATGAAAACTAAACACATGATTTCTTAGGCATAATGTTTTTCCGAAACATCATGTTTTCCTAAATGAAGATATGAACCCAAGGTGTTTGAATTGGATAGACCTATCCTAAATTTACTAGATGATGACAAGAGGAATTCACTTGAGTTTCTTATGTATACTCCTCAAGAGTCATTTGGGGTGCATGAGGTTGGCTTTGAGATTGAATTTTAACATATGTTGTTAAAATGTTGATTTAAGGTTTAATGAAACTTATGCAGAAGTTTAACGACAAAGTATTACTAATACTTTGATAACTTGTGAAAGTGGTACTACTTAAACCTAGTGGAAATTGATAAAAATGAACGCGAGCTTCATCCTCATTTGATGGTGGAGGTTCTAGTCATAATGAATCATCTAAGTCTCTATAGATGGCAAAGTATGGTTGAGTTTGTTCAACATGCATTTGATTCGGTACGAGTGTTGGACAAAGAGCTTTTTGAGCAATGCACTCAACGGATTCAAATGAAGATAAGGATTATAGATTGGTTGCTTTAGATGGTAGGTCTTCTAGTGTGTCTAAAAAGGGATGTGGTGATGTAGAAGTTTGTTGTACTATGGGAGTACTTAGGTTTCGTGGATGTTGAGGACAACAAGGATGGATACTAATTCGTGTGGTCCACGGATTGCAAGGAACCAATTTTAGGGATCCTTGCTTTATGGAGAAAGGTAACTTGGAGCATTTTCTTGAAATTTGAAAGTATGATTAGAGATGGTTATCCTATTGGTGCAAGTGAGATGACATGATCCTAATATGAGTGAATATCAGTGAAAGGTATCCTAGTAACAAAAGTGAATGATCTAGAGTGTAGGATTAAATGAAAATTTAAAAAAAAAATAAAAAAAAATCTAGCTGTTTGGCTGGCGGAACCAAATGACAACACAGGCGGAACCATGAATTTGGTTTTGCCTGATCCGTCAGGCAAATTTTGGCGGAACCAAAATTTTGGATAGACGGAACCCTACTTTTGGTTCCGTCTGATCCGCCATGCAAAAATCTTTAACAGAGGGCAGCCATGGCGCCACCCACGGTTTGGTGCGCCATCGTCGTTTTTGGGCTGGTGTCCATGGCACGAGCCATGGCGCCACCGTACTCCATCCTCTAATTGTGAGATGATTAGACAGTATGAATAAAAGAGACGAACCAATCTCAAATATCAATAATGTGACGTTAAGATAGTTGATTACATATTTTGGTCACTCGTGTGTATAGTAAATTGCATTTTTTGTTTGGTTGCAAAATAAAATAAAATGTGAATACTGTTTCTAAGTTGCACTACACCTCTTTAATTTGGTCATGGACATCCTTAATTTGGTATTCGGCTTTGATGTTGGCATCCGATGTTTATTCATCACACACGTAAGACATGATGGGCATTCTGGTTATTAAAGCACGAAAGCACATCCTTATGGTTTCATGTCTATTCTTTTTTCATGCTAAGAGAACTTCAGACTATAGTCTAAATTATAGTCTTTTTTTCATACTAAAAAAGGTTCTGATTATAGTCAATATTTAGTACCGGTCACCACCATGCCACCTATCAAGTGTTCTCGTCTTAAGAGCATATGCAATGCATAGTTTTAGAAAAGTTTCTTGCTATTTGGTAAAGTATTTCAAATAGCTTGGTAGCATTAGAGAAGATGACTTTTCCCAATGAAAATTTTGGTTTACACAACTACACCAAACGTTTGAAAGTTTTGAAGATATTTATATTTTAATCATTTCCCACTTTTACTCTCACATTTTTTTTTTCTACATTGATAGAGCAAAGCTTTTTTAAAGGTTTATTTCATAAGAGAAGCTATTTGAAAATAACTTGTTGGTAACAAAAAGTTAATGAAAATCAAAAAATATGACATAATAAAACTCCAAGTTGTTAAAAAGCTTATGCATCGGGCGGCTCTAATATGAGACCACCTATCAAGTGTTCTCTTCTAAATAGGAGTGACCTTCTTAAACAAAGAAACACAAGCTAAATCTAAACACAACATCGTTGAAAATAAGTACGCTTGAATCTTTCTGAAACAAGATTTGCTAACACTTTTCGCAACGACATTACTTACCCAACATATATATGTGTGTTTTTTGTATGTCAATAATAATTTTCATCTGCCGAGCGTTTGTTTTAGCTTTGTTCATGCGATTATGAGATTATTAAAATAATAAAAAGCTAATAATCCTGTTCTTACTAGCTTATGAGTTGATCAATTTGAGTATATAGCTTACGGAAGTTTGTAAGTTTGAGTTAATAAGCTCATAAAACATAAGTTCTAAGTTGATTGACTTCTTTAATTTCATATAAACTCATAACTTATAAGTCCATCATACACGCTAGAACAAATATCCCCTGCTACTCCATTTTTATCATACAAACAATGAAACAAATCATACATGTACATGTATATTGTAGTCTTTGAATACCTTTTTCTTGAACATGTTAATTTCGCTGTGGCACATCCACCATAGTTTAGAGAGGAGGAAGGAAAAGTGACAAGAACACAAGATACTTCATGTATATCGAAAGAAAAAAGTACGAGTAATAAAAAAGCGACTTGCATTAGTTGAATTCCTAGACACTATTTTATCTTTTTGTTTCAGTTAATGTTGACATATGAACATACATATAAACAAAGAACAAAAAGTAATAACGCTTGGCTTGAAAAGCTATATATAACAAAAGAGAGGATGTGTACGTGTCATGATAAGACATCCTTTTAAGTATCTTTCGGTGTTTATGAGCCATGTAATTCATTTTTTTAACATTAAGATATGTTAATGATATGATTTGTGAATAAAGTAATCACCCATCTACTCCTAAATCACTATTTTTATTGTAATTGATTTCAAAGTTGGAAACTTGGACGGCTGTGCGTTTTTCGTTTTAATATTTGTATCCAAAGGGGTCATGTACTTTGACACGTACCCACACATTTTTTGTTTGTTAAGTAGATTATTTAAAATCATGTGGCTGGTAGCGTGTCCATCGAGCTAAAAAAACATACAAAAAGATATGCATGCTTTTTAGGCACGTTTTTATAGTGAATCTAAACAAAGACGGGTTTAGGAGACATAAACTCTTAAGTGATTAGTTGCAAGAGTCTGTTTTACCAAACTTGATAAGCAGAAACGCTTTATTCAAAAAATAAAGGAGAAAAGCAAAAAATCTGATTCTAAAATTTTTAAAAGTGCAAATGCTAACATTAGTCAAACAAAGTTTTAAGTTTATCCACGATAGATATTTATATTCCAGAATAAATGTTGATTTTTACAAGAAATAGTATATCATTTTCTTGCAATCCATCTTTAGTCACACATGCAATACTTTTAAAGGATATATTTGACTGAGGAGGTATTTAATAAACGAGCGGTTAAGTGGTTTGGCTAATGTTTATATTAGTCATTTATTTAGCCTTTTAAAGGGAAGAGATAAGTTTGCCTGAGTCTCTTAAATAGGAGTAGGAAGTAAGGTCTTAGACACATATTTTTTCCCCATTAAGTGAAAAGTAAACAACATCTAAAACTAAGGGGGTGCTTGGTGTGTAGGGTCATATGGTCTAATCAATGGCAAAGGTAATGAATGATGATGCTTGGTGTAGGGTAATGTAATGACCCGTTACTTAGTAGTGGGTAATGGGGCATTACCTAATAAATTGGGGGGAGGGGGTAAGGGAATGCATTGCATTGCATTCCTCACCATTTGAATTAAGCGGGCCCTAAATATAATGGTGCCCTTTTTTCATTCGTGAGTCATATGGGACAAATTTTGTCACTTGTGACCCCATTACATGGGGTGCTTGTCACGCGCCACCAAGTCTCAAACCAGAAGGGAAAGGTGATGGTGGTCACCTTTTGGTATTTGTGTCAAGTTTGTAAATTTTTTTTGTTTCTTTTTTTTTTTTTTTTTTTTTTATTGTTTACTGCAAGGTTGTCAGGATCGGGATCCTACCTAGGATCGTTTTCGGCTTTGCAAGATCGGGATCGTAGGATCGTAAGATCGGATCCTACCTAGGATCGTTTTTGGCTTTTCCTTTACATATGTATACAAACCATTTTTAAAAACCTTCCTCTCAAAAAAAGTCAAAAAAGTCAAAAAAAAGTAAAAAAAAAAAAAAAGGATCGGATCGTTCACGATCCTACGATCCTACGAGCGATCCCACGATCTTGTAACGATCCTACCTGAAAAAAGGGTTACCAACAGGATCGGATCGTTCACGATCCTACGATCCTACGAGCGATCCCACGATCCTGTAACGATCCTACCTGAATTACGATCCCGTAACGATCCTGCTCGTTTTGTGTGTGTAGGATCGTAGGATCGTACGATCCTACGAGCAGGATCGCGATCCTGACAACCTTTGTTTACTGTATTTGGTTTGTAAGTGTGTGTATGATATTTTGTGAGGTATATTTGTATAAAAAGAATATTTAATAAAAAGTTAAGTGGTGACTGCTACGGGTAAAATGTGAGAGGGTGTGAAAAGAAAAAGAAAGCTGAAGTAGCGCTGATGTAAAAAGTGAGCCGAATGTGACCATTACTTCTAATGGTTTGGTTTTTAAATGTGACCTCAATTTTGTCACACATGCAATAGCACGTATGTGTTTAAAGTTATGACTTGTGTATTTTTTACCATACATATCCAAGTATGAGACACGTACATACTGTATCTTACATGGTAAAGGGGTACCAATAACATATGGTAATTCGTTATCTTTTATATAATAAAACAAAACCCCTAGTGGGGACTTTTACATTTCAAAAAAATCAAATCATACTTTATTAAGTAATAATCAAATTATTATTATTATTATTTTCTTAAATATTAAATAAGAAAAGCCTAAATACTTCTAAATTTATCCATATTCTACAAAAAAAAAGAATGTGATTTGTAATCATTCAATAAAAACTTACAAAAATATATGTGTCAAAATATAAAAAATTAAAACTTGAAAACGGTGGAGCAAGTTTTTCAAAGATTTGGGCTGAAACTTAAAATTCAGTATCATTCCCACTAAATATTTGAAGTCCCAACATTCCCAAATTCCTCCTCCATCAATCAAACTCGATCTCTTATCATTCATTCACGCACAATCATTGACGCAAGAACATCTCCTCCAAATCTAATTAATATTAAAACCCACTACATTCGTAAATAACCCTAATTCAATATCTCAATCAAAGTACAATGGTTTTGAAGGTCCTGTTATAATAATTAAAACCCGAAACTAAAAATAATAATTTATTTAAATGATTAGAAAAAACTCCGCGCGTGCGCGGGCATTATATCTAGTACACATCCATAATAACAACACTTTGTTAGAAAATCTTGTTACAATCATTATTTATCTGTTTATTGTTTTTGCTCGCACGAATTTAATAATGATAAGATCCAAGCCTAGCCTTTTGCCTGATAAAGAATAACTAGAAAAATATAATAAATTAATGCATGGTTACTAATATTTTTTGGGTAAAAGGGCTTACCCCGGTAAAGATCTCATCTCATATATATAATCACAAAATTTTGAAGTACAATAAATGTGGCTAATCCAGATAAGTGATATAACTACCAACATACTAATCCATACTACCACCTCTATTTCTATAAAGGGAAGTGATTGACACATTTCAAAATTTTATTAGGACACTCACTGTATAACCAGTTAAAACATATTATACTTAAAGTACAACTATATACTGCATATAGTGGAGTGTCCCAATAAAATTTTAAAGTGTTTAAATCACTTGCCTTTTCCCTTCTATAAAAGGCCTAAGTCCGTGAGCATGATATATCTTCTAGTTAATACGAGGTTGTTTCAATGTGACATCAATAGAATCATAGCTACCCATACATCTATAATTGTGTGGTGGTTTAGTTGAGCCCTTCACCCATAAGATGGGGTAAATAACAAAGTTCTTGCATATACCTTCAAGACCAGGTTGCATATAACAAATACCTGCATATACCTTCAAGACCAGTTCGCATTGGACTAAAATTATGCAACATGAATTTATAAAGTATAGCCCATTAAGGTGGATGTAAATGAGTTACCTCGTCCACTCAACTTTATCTATTTCATGAAAGTCTGTGACCCAACAAACAATTTAAGTTTACTGCCATATGTATTGGGTCATACTCATACAACCGGGTTGAACCGAAAATTGATTCGGTTTCTGGTAAGATCGATAAAAAGGTGATTGTATGAGTTATACCAAGCGTTCACACTTTGTACACTTGTAGTTTATCTCTTTTTTTTTTGAACTTATTGTAGTTATCTCTTAAATGATAAGAAAACACAGGAAATGAGAAATCAATTGGAGTAGTTGAGAAGTTTTTAATTGAACCAATAATAGAGTTTTATTTGCCACGTGAAAAAGAAGACCATTTTAATTATGTGAAAAAGAAGAGCATTTTAATTAGTCAGTAAAAGTTAAAATTAGCTTCAGCAAATTAAATATGTATAAAAATACACATATTGTAAAAAAAATAACTAAAAAATGGTGACCCAACAGTAAGAATACCAGTCTTTCAAAAAGGAGATTAATGGTTCAAATTCAACGGGGAGAAAATTAATTCTCTTGTGGCCACTGCTGTTTACCTGCGCCGACTCCGGGCTATCCAAAAAGGTAGTCGTCCTAAGATTAGTCGGCTCGCAATGTTAAGTCGGAAACCCAAGTTACAAAAATAAATAAATAAATAAATAAATAAATAAATAAATAAAATAAAAAATAAAAAAAGTACTAGTAATAAATAAAGCTGAAGTTGTTAAATTTTTAATAAATTATAAAATCTTAGGCTGGGCACAGTCGTGACCGACCATGACCTTGCCACATCAGCTTTCTCTCTCTGATGACCAAGTTGCCACAGTCGTGACCAAGTTAATTTTTTATTTTTTATTTTTACTTCCAAACGGTCAAAACATCAAAATTTGAAATTTGTATGGTTTAATAATCGGTCAATATTTCGACCGACTTGTGTTTTCGAGTGCCCCGCGACCGACCATGACCAAAGTGCCACAATGGACATGACCGACCAAAATATCGGTCAACTGACCCCGCGTGACCGACGAGTGTGCCCAGCCTTAAAGCAAAAGGTGTAGTAACGAGCCTCACCTCGCCGTTCCTAAGTGGACGCCAAACGGCGAGCGTCGTTGCTCTCCACCACACCGCCTCCTCTTTGTGCCTCGTCGTTTGCTCCTTTGTCGGGGCAGTGAAGCAAATAAAGACAATGAACTTTTGCAGGTGAACGTTGCAAAACGTTTATATTTTTGTGTTTTCTCATTTTTTTATTTTTTATTTTTTTTAAAATAAAATAAAAATAAATAATAATAATAATAATAATAATAATAATAATAATAATAATAATAATAATAATAATAATATAAATAACACCTTATTTCTACACTATAAATAACACCTTATTTTACCTAAACTTTTCACCTAAAATTAAACACACTTTCTCTATTAAACTCTCTACCAAAAATCTGATATGACATGTTCACTTCCACATACCATCGATGAAATCATTGCTTTAGTTGATAAACTAATTGCGGAGGATAAAGCTCGTCAGCAAGCGTTGTGTGATTTGTCTTTTTAAGTATATATTTATATTCCAAAGAAAATACAAGGAATGTATTTCCCCGGGTCGTAGTCCCAACGAAGGTTGAAGTCGAGTTGTCGGTAACGGTGTCGAAAAGTGAAGTGAAATGGTGTAAAAGAGTGATATTTTGGTGTTTTTACACTACGAATATGAAATAAAAACTAAAAACAAGTACTCAAATCCTAAAACGCAATTTAAGTTTAAAAACGAACGTTACGAATTCTAAAAACGCAACTAAATCCTAAATTATAAGTCCTAAAATTATGAAAATAATTTTTCTAAATTCTAAATATTAAAAGAAAATTTTATGAAAAAGAATTATATTTTTTTGATTTTTATTTTATTTTTTATGAATTAAAAACTATTAGAAAGAAATTAAATGATTTAAAATAGCAAACTGATCTGGAAAATTATGAAATTTTGCAGAAAAATCTAAAATTATATAAAGAAGCTATGAAAAATGAAATTGGAACTTTTCTGAACCCTAATAAGCAATTTGGATAAAAAGCAGTTTGAAATAAGCACTTAAAATAAGCACTACAGTACTAAAATCCACCAAAAGCTCAAAAATATATTAACACACTAATTAAAGCTTAATTCAACTTAAAAATTCCAAAGAAGCACTTAGAATAAGCAAATAAGCAGTTGTGCAGTTAACAATTTAGGGCAGAGGCAAAGGAGCAAACAACTTACTTTAAGCTGATCTAAAAGCTAGGAAAAAAGCTAATTAAGGAAAACCAAAAGCAGATTCTCAAAGCTTATATAACAGACTACTTCTCAACCAAAAATGCCCAAATTATATAATCAATTGCTTATTCAAATCAGACCAAGTACAGTTGATCATGGAAAACAAAAATCTGATGCAGGCTGAGCAGTTCTAATAGTGGAATTTGCAGACCAAAAATAAGCTAAAGAATAAGCTACAAAGTGAAATATAATCTCAGATCCTAAAAACTTACACTACAAACTACATAGAAACCAAAATTCAGGAACAAAGAACAAAAGAATAAGCAGATATGGATCAAGCTTTAAGCTGAGTTAGGCAGAAATTGTGCAGGTCTGCACATATCATTCTGATGCAGCAGTATTGGTTTTTGGCTCCTAATTCTTCCAATTCTTAATGTAACAACTCCAACTATTGAAACCTTACTTTAAGTACTAAATGGAACTCAAAAATGCCAAAAGTGTTTCCCTAATTAAGCTCAGCTTAAACTGAGCTTATAAGAGCAGTTATGACTCTAAATTTGCACCTACAATCACAAATCCTCAAAAAGCTTCTCAGCAGCTAAAATCCTAACCACAACAGCTTATCTACCCTAAATTAAGCTCATTCAAAACTAGACTAAAGGCAAATGAACAGTAACTAGAGCTTTTGACCAATAACAGATTTAATGCCAAACACCCCATTTAGAAGCTGAATTAAAAATTTTAACTACTAACCACTGATTTAAACCTCAATTCTGCTTAACTACTGATTACCTAACCTATATATCAACCAATGAGCAACTCCAAATTAGGAAATAAGCACTTTATTAAGCTAATCCCTATGTGACTGATTTTTGCTATATAATGACTTTTAAGATCAAAATGAAATCTAACCTAATCAACTACTGAAATATAAGCTCAATTAAGATCAATTAACTACAATAACTCAAATTAAGCACTAAGTAACTAGAAATAAGCAGTAGATCAATATTAAGCCATGAATGAGAATAAAATGATGCTTACAAGTAGGAATTATGAGTGCACAGATCTGAATCAACCAAACAAAGTGTTGAGAATTAAACTTAAGCAGTTAGTACGGTTGAAGAATACAAGAACAGTTAGGACTGCTGATGGAAGAACAGTTAGGACTGCTTAAGAGATCAAGGTGAAACCGTGTGAAGATAAATATAGAAAAGATATGGTATATATCTTATTTGTATAGAGTGATTCGGTTAGATGTTTTACTTGTATAGGACTCTTTGCATTATAAAAAGAGATCCTTAGATTAGGGTTTAGATATATCTCGAATACATCTAATACCGAATACCTAATATCCTTCATACGAATTATCAAGTGTTCTTCACGTTCATATTGTAATCGTTTGATATATTGAAGTGATTGTTTGGTTGATATCGTTTATTCTTATTGTCTTACTTAATCAATCACCAAACACAAACTCATATTCTTCTAATTACTTGGTAGTAAATTCCGCGTGCTATCAAGTATATACTCAAAGTATCCCCAACACAACGTATGTGTTTAGATCCGGTCAAGTGGTATCAGAGACAGGTTACTGATACTTTGAGTTTAGAAGAACCAGAAGTATTTACTCACTAGCAATCAAGAAGATGGACATGGAGACACCTCAAACCTCAATCCTTGCTAAACTCCCCATGGTGAAACATAATGAATACGATTTATGGCGGCTCAAAATAGAGCAATATTTCATGGTGCAAGACTATGCATTATGGGATATTATTATCAATGGTGATTCCTTCAAACCAATTGCTGTTGAAGAAACACGTGCTGATGGTTCCAAGATCACAAAACTTAACACTGAGCCAGTTACAAACGAGGAGAGAATCAAAAAGAAGAATGATCAGAAGGCTAGGAATTTGTTACTAATGGTAATTCCTAATGATCAAGTGCTGAACTTTAGCCTTTACGAGTCGGCTAAAACTCTTTTTGAAGCAGTGGTGGAAAGATTTGGTGGCAATGAAGCTACCAAAAAGGAACAAAAAACCCTACTTAAGCAAAGTTATGAGAACTTCACTGCATCAAGCAATGAAACTTTGGACCATATCTTTAATAGGCTTCAAAAGATCATCAGTCAACTTACTGTGTTGAAGATTGTGATACCTCAGGAAGATCTCAACATGAAGTTTCTAAATAGTTTACCTGCTGAATGGAACACTTATGTTGTGGTTTGGAGCAATAAACCAGAGCTGGAGAAAATGACAATGAATGAGCTTTACAATAAGCTTAAGATTGTTGAGCAAAAGGTCAAGAAGAGTGGTAGCACCAGTTCCAGTTCAGGGAATATGGCTTTTGTATCTTCTTCAAACAGTCCGAATCATGAAGATGAAGAAGCAGTTGGTACTGCTATACCAACAGTTAGCACTGCTAGTGTAAAAACTAGTACTGCTGGCTTGACTGAAGAGACCATATATGCATTTGTGTCAGAACAGTCTGGTGGGTCAAAGATCTTTAATGAAGATCTTCTTCAAATTGCTCAAGATGATTTGGAAGCTATGGATTTAAAGTGGCAGTTGGCTTTGATAAGCATCAGGGCTAAGAAGTATTACCAAAGGACTGGGAATAAGATTACCTTCAATGGAAGAGATGTTGCTGGGTATGATAAGTCTAAGGTAGAATGCTTTAATTGTCACAAGATGGGGCACTTTGCCAGGGAATGTAGAGGTCCAAGACAACAAAGCAACCAGAATCAAGGGTTTAAGAATCAGCAAGGGTCAAGAAGAACTGTTAATGTTGAAGAGCCTTCTTCCAAGGCTATGGTAGCTGTAGATGGAGCTGGATTTGATTGGAGCTTCATGGAGGAAGAAGAGGAACCAGCTAACTTGGGTTTGAAGGCTTTCTCAGACACTGAGGTATATATACCTGAAAAATGTTCAAACTCTTGTCGTGCTTTAAAAGATTATGAAAATGTTAAGAAACAGTATGATGATCTTAGAGTTGAATTTAATCAAGTAAGTTTTAGTCTGTCAAATCATAAAAGAGGATTAGCTATTTTGGAAGAACAAATTGCGTTTTATAAACAGAATGAGTCAAACTTTTCTGATGAGATAGGTATTTTAAAGAGGGAATTGCAAATAAAAGATAATAAAATGAGTGGACTTGTATATGAACTAGAGAAGCTTAAAAAGGAAAAAGAAAACATCCAGTTAAGTGTAGACACTCTTGAATATACTTCAAACGGAGTTAAGAATATTGTAGAGAGTCAAATACTTAACAAAGCTAAATCTGGTTTAGGTTATAAGTCAGTTGCACCCCCTTTTAGAGGAATGTTTGCTCCACCAGGAATTAATTTAGCTCATACTGGTTTAGAAGAGTTTAAGGATATGGATTTTCCTGGATATGGTGTTAAGGTTAGTGAGAATCCTGTTAAATTTGTTAAGGCAGAAGATTCTTTTGTGAGTGCTAGTGATAAATCTCTTTCTGAGGAAAATATGTCCTCTGATAGGAACTCAAATGCACCAACTATTGAGGAGTGGACATTGATGATGAGAATGTAGAGGTTAAGGATAAACCTAATGTTGTTAAGGTAGAAGTTAAACATGCTCCTAAAGTGGTTAAGACTGAAAACATAAAACCAGTTCAGAAAAATGTTAGATATACTGAGATGTATAGGACTAAGAACAGATCATCAAGTTCTGAGAATAGTCATAGGAACTGGAATCACTCAAAATCTAAGAAATTGGATGATAAGTTTGCTATGATTAGAAAAGTATGTTTTGTTTGTGGAAGTTTTGATCATATGGCTGCTTATTGTGATTCTAACCCATGGAAAAAGAGGGTTACTTGGAATGCAAGGGTGAACAGGAATAACAATGCTAGGGTAACTCAAAATAGTCCAACTAGATTGACAAACCCTAATGCAAATCATAAGATGTCACCTAAAGCTGTTATGTTAAAGACTGACATCAAAACAGTTTCAACTGCTAGTCAAAATAAGTGGTTTAATAACAAGCAAACTGTTACTAGTGCAAAACAATTTTCAAATCATGCACAAACAGTTAAAAGGCATTTTTATCAGAAAACAGCAATGACTAATCAGAAGTGGGTGCCTAAGATTAAACAAGCAGTTCCAACTGCTAGGTCATCAGTTCCAACTGCTAGACCAGCAAATCCTACTGCTAGGCACTTGAATGTTAAGGGAAATAGGGGCAATGCTGTTAAGGCCACAGCACATTGGGTTAAAAATTCTACCAAACCCAATGGTGCATCAAAGACCTCAAACAAGTTTTCTCATCTTGATGCACAAGGCAGATCCAAACCAGTGATGGTTTGGATCCCCAAAAGAAACTAACACCTTTATTTTGTGTGCAGGAACATCCCTCAAATGGCAAAGAAGATAGAGGATATTCAGACAGTGGATGTTCAAGGCACATGACAGGCAACATGTCATATCTTTCAGACTTTATTACTCTGGATGGAGGACCAGTTGTCTTTGGTGGTGGTGTTGGAGGAAGAATTACTGGTAAAGGGGTAATTAAAACTGGTAACCTTGATTTTGAAAATGTGTATTATGTACCAGAACTTAAGTACAATCTTTTCAGTGTATCACAAATTTGTGATAAACAGAACAAAGTTTTATTTACTGATACTGATTGTCTTATACTTTCTCCTGATTTCAAGCTACCTGATGAAAGTCAAGTATTGCTTAAAATCCCTAGAAAGGATAATACATACAGTGTTGAGATGAATAAACTAGTTCCTAAGGTTGGACTTACTTGTCTTGTTGCAAAAGCCACATTGGAAGAATCAATGTTGTGGCACAGGAGGCTTGGTCATGTTAATTTTAAAACCATTAACAATATTGCTAAAAATGGGTTGGTAAGAGGTTTACCAAACAAAACTTTTCTCAATGACCAAACTTGTGTTTCTTGCCTTAAGGGTAAGCAACATAGAGCCTCATGTAAGCCAAAGACCCAAAACTCTATTTCTCAAGCTTTATATATGTTGCATATGGACTTGTTTGGTCCTACTTCTATGAATAGCTTGAACTTTAAAGATACTGCCTTGTTGTCACTGATGATTATAGTAGGTTTTCTTGGGTATTCTTTATGAAAACTAAGGATGAAACAAGTGAAATCCTTAAGACCTTTATTGTTGAAGTAGAAAACCTAGTTGATAAGAAAGTTAAAATAATCAGATGTGACAATGGGACTGAATTTAAGAATAAGGTGATGGATGACTTTTGCAGAGAAAAAAGTATTAAGAGGGAGTTTAGTGTAGCTAGAACCCCACAGCAAAATGGTGTAGCTGAGAGAAAGAATAGGACTCTTATAGAGGCTGCTAGGACAATGTTAGCTGACTCTAAGCTACCAGTTTCATTTTGGGCTGAAGTAGTTAGCACTGCTTGCTATGTACTGAATAGGGTTTTAGTTGTGCAACCTCACAATAAGACTGCTTATGAGCTTCTTAGAGGTAGAACCCCTGCTTTAAGCTTCATGAGACCTTTTGGTTGTCATGTTACTATTCTTAATACCAAAGACCAACTAGGAAAGTTTGATGGGAAATCTGAGGAAGGTTTCTTTGTTGGTTATTCTCTGCACAGTAAGGCTTTTAGAGTGTACAATACAAGCACCAAGCATGTAGAAGAAAATCTGCACATAGAATTTTTGGAGAATAAACCAAATGTTGCAGGTGTAGGTCCAGATTGGATCTTTGATATTGACAGTCTTTTAGATTTCATGAAATATGTGCCTGTTACAGGTACAAATACTAACAATGATGCAGGTTCAGAGGAGGAAGATGATGATTGCATTTTCATACCTGTCATGGAAGAAATCCTGTGAATGAGTCTTCTACAAAGAAAGATGATATTCCTTCATCAAGTGGTGTAGACAAAGAGAAAGATGCTGCTGAAACAAGTAGTCAGAATGGTAAAGAAGCTGAAAATCCAATGAGCAGTACCAATGGAGTTAGTACTGCTCAGCCATAAGTTACAACTGCTGAGAAAAATAGTGATGCTGCTGGACCAAGTCAACCTCATCTTGATTCACCAATTAATACTGCTTCTCAAGCTGATGAGTTTGATTTCTTTGGAGATGGTCTGCAAAACATGCCTACCAGCTATGCAGCTCCTTCTACTCCCCATACTATTGTACATAGGAATCATCCACTTACCAATATCATAGGAGATGTACAATCTGGAGTCAAGACCAGAAGGCAAATTCAAGACCCAGATCATCATGGATTTCTCAGTGTGGTTTATGAGGAGAAACATCATGAAGATGAGCATGAGTGTATGTTTGTATGTTTTCTATCTCAGGTTGAACCCAAAATGTGTTAAAGGCTTTAGAATCATCAAGTTGGGTTGAAGCTATGAAGAAGAGCTACTTCAATTCAAAATTCAGAATGTTTGGGTTCTGGTTGATCTACCAAAGGGAATGAGAGTGATTGGTACAAAGTGGGTATTCAGGAACAAGAAGGATGAGAGGGGCATTGTGATAAAGAACAAAGCAAGATTGGTTGCTCAAGGCTATACTCAGGAGGAGGGTATAGATTATGAGGAAGTTTTTGCTCCAGTTGCCAGGATTGAAGCAATAAGATTATTTCTTGCTTATGCTTCATTTATGGGGTTTATGGTCTATCAAATGGATGTGAAAAGTGCCTTTCTGTATGGTACTATTGATGAAGAGGTTTATGTTTCACAACCTCCAGGTTTTATAGACCAAGAGCATCCTGACAAGGTTTATAAGGTGGTGAAAGCTCTATATGGATTGCATCAGGCTCCAAGAGCTTGGTATGAAACTCTTGCTAAATATCTTCTGAAGAATGGGTTTCATAGAGGGAAAATTGATCAAACTCTTTTTATTAAAAAGGACAAGGGTGATATTCTACTGGTACAAGTCTATGTAGATGACATCATTTTTGGTTCTACAAAGAAACAGATGTGTAAGGAGTTTGAAAAGCTGACGAAAGACCAATTTCAGATGAGTTCTATGGGAGAGCTTACCTTCTTTCTAGGTCTTCAAGTACAGCAAAAGTCAGATGGTATATTTATCTCTCAGGATAAATATGTTGGTGAAATATTAAGGAAATTTCAATTCACAGATGCCAAGGTTGCTAGCACACCAATTGACAAGGAGACACATTTGTTATTAAAGGATCACAGTGGTGAAGATGTGGATGTGCACATGTATAGATCTATGATTGGGTCTCTGATGTACCTTACATCATCTAGGCCTGACATTATGTTTGCTGTTTGTGCCTGTGCAAGATTCCAAGTAAATCCTAAGGTGTCTCTCTCACAGTAGTAAAAAGAATCTTCAGATACCTTAAGGGTCAGCCTAACTTGGGGCTATGGTATCCTAAAGAGTCTGCATTTGATCTTGTTGCATTCTCTGATTCTAATTATGCTGGTGCTAGCATGGATAGAAAGTCTACAACAGGTGGTTGTCAGTTCTTAGGTCGAAGATTAATCTCTTGGCAGTGTAAGAAGCAGACTATGGTGGCCACATCTACTACTGAAGCAGAATATGTGGCAGCTGCAAGTTGTTGTGCTCAAGTTCTATGGATTCAAAACCAGATGCTTGATTATGGGTACAATTTCTTAAACACAATTATACATATAGACAATAACAGTACAATGTGTATCATTAAGAATCCAGTTCAACATTCAAAAACTAAACCTATTGAAATTAGACATCATTTTATAAGAGACTGTGCTGAAAAGAAGTTAATACAAGTTGTTAAAATACACACTGATGACAACTTTGCTGATCTCTTAACAAAAGGTTTTGATGTAAGCAGATTTCAGTACTTTGTAACAGGTACTGGAATGCTTAATCCTTCAAAAGATTAATGTCTAAATGTTTTTGGTTTTTGTACTGTTAGTTTTGCTATTTGTATAGTTGAGACTGCTTGATACTTTTTAGTACTGCTTGTGAATTTGTTAGTCAATTGTGATAACTGTTAAAAGAGAATATTGTGTATTGTGTTTTCCTTGGTTTTGGACTAACATTTCAGGTTAAGAAAAGCTTTTTGCTTTGGATTGTGCTTTGAAAAGTATGGTGGTTTGGATTGTCAAGTGTGAATGCTTGTCACACAACAAATGGTAATTGATTCACCATGTCTAATCAACATAAGAATCAACTAGTCCAGATCAAACGGTTTCTGGTAAAGACTACTCAAATCCGTTTATGGTTGACAGTTTACCAAAATCTGGTTGGTTATCAACTCACCAAATCCAAGTGTGAAGAGTTGGCTAGTCCATAGCAAACGGCTATTGGTAAAGACAAGTCAAATCCGTTCATAGCTGATAGTTTGCTAAAAACTATAAGTGGACAAAAACTGTTTTTGAATCCACATTAAACTTAAAATTTGATTTTATCTCTGAAAACTTTTTGCTAACAGTTAGTACTGCTGGGGTTAACAGTCTGAACTGCTGGCTTCACCAGTTTGTACTGACTGTTCAAACTTAGTTCCTACTGAGTTTATGCTCTGTGATACACCTCTCTCAGAAGGTAATACATCTAGAAGTGTTGAGAGCAGTTTGAAACTACACAACTGAATTGATGGTAACTTGTACAAATGGTCATATTGGATGCTGAGCTTGGATAACATATGTTCTAGTTCATCTGATGGTGAGGATTCTTCCAAACAGGGGAGGATTAAAGTTTGTTCTAGTTGCTGTTAAAGATGATTGATGATTATGAAATTCAGGGGAGGAATTAAGAGTCAGAGATGAATTATAAAGAAGTGCATAAAGTCTATTCATTACAGAGGTGGATTCATTACATAAGAGCTTCACATAAGAAAAACCAACAAAACCAACCAACTCCTAACATCATTAACTACCAACACACAAACCTAAACAAATCTAACACATAACCACTACTCAAGCTTTCCTTTTCCTTTTTTTTGGATATCCGGCATGGTTTTGCTGCGGGCTCCTCTGCTACCCATGACGTCAGACACCTTCTTGCAAGGGAGTGCCAGCACTACTGTTCTTGGTTTTGGAACTTGCTTCTTCTCAGGCTTCTTCTCAGGAACAGGGATTCTCTTCATTGATGATGCGGCTTTTTCAAATTCTTTTGTTAATAAGACTGATAGCTTTTGAAGATCATCATCATCAGACGAGTCAGAAGAGGAGGATGAATCATCCACATAAGGTGGAAGTTCATCTATTGAAGGTTCTTCAGACGAGGTTATTTCAGCCTTTTTCTTTGAAAGATTGTTTCTTGAAGTTGAAGAATAGTTTGGTGGAAAATAGTTTTTCCAACCTGAACTTCCAGAATCTGAAGAAGAGTCGGATGAAATCTCTATAATGTTTGGTGGAGAAGAATTCATAGTGATTGGAAAGTTAAAAGATTTGTGTTGAAGATTTTGTGTGAATATGTGAGTTTTTATAGAGTTAATGAAGGATTAATGACATTAAATGCGGGGTTGATATGAGGAATTAACTCTTGGGTTGGTATAAGGAATTAATTCTTTGATGGGATTAAATTAATTTTGGTAATTTTTGAAGAGTTGACCAAAAAGAGTATGATATGTGATGATAATTCCCAAAGTGTTTCGAGTTTAAAGATAAGTGTTTGAAAGAATCCACCCCATCAACATAATCAGATGTTTAATTCAAGAAACTTATTGATTTGCATTGAAATCATAAGTTTAGGGGAGGATTGTTGGGAATTAAACTTAAGCAGTTAGTACGGTTGAAGAATACAAGAACAGTTAGGACTGCTGATGGAAGAACAGTTAGGACTGCTTAAGAGATCAAGGTGAAACCGTGTGAAGATAAATATAGAAAAGATATGGTATATATCTTATTTGTATAGAGTGATTCGGTTAGATGTTTTACTTGTATAGGACTCTTTGCATTATAAAAAGAGATCCTTAGATTAGGGTTTAGATATATCTCGAATACATCTAATACCGAATACCTAATATCCTTCATACGAATTATCAAGTGTTCTTCACGTTCATATTGTAATTGTTTGATATATTGAAGTGATTGTTTGGTTGATATCGTTTGTTCTTATTGTCTTACTTAATCAATTACCAAACACAAACTCATATTCTTCTAAGTACTTGGTAGTAAATTCCGCGTGCTATCAAGTATATACTCAAAGTATCCCCAACACAACGTGTGTGTTTAGATCCGGTCACAAAGTACCCAGGTTTTCAACATAAGCCAAAAACCACCCAAATGAGCTTATCAGAACAGCTTATCACCAGAACAACTTATTTGACCATGACCTTTGACTTTCATTGACTTTTTGGAACTTTTGAGAATAGATCTGATTCAGTACCTAACGAGCTTCACAAAAGCTATAGGAAGCTAAGATGAGCTTAATCTAAAAGAAAGCTAGCTTATTGAAGCTGTTTTTAAGAGTTGAGAACATTTTTTTGAATTTTCGAGTTGTTTTCTGAAAAATAGATATAATGAGAATAAGTGATTGAAGAGCTTACTCTAACTTATCAAGTAGCTTATGTAATAGTAACAGAGCTTAACTAACAACTTTAAAGGACAATTTAAAATGAATAAGCAAATAAGTAAAAACTAATATTTCATTAAAAAAAAAAAAAAAAAAAAAAAAAAAAAAAAAAAAAAAAAAAACCTTGATTACACTATTTTAAAACTTGAGATTACAATCAGAAAACAAAATGACAGCATAACACTAACTAAAAAACTACATGATAATCTGAGGAGATGAGGGCTCTATTTATAGCCGAGCTTAGATGCTTCTAGGGCAGCCATGTCATCAATCCACACCATTTTGTGCTTCTTCAAGTTGATTTCAGCCTTTGGATCATCTCTTGGTCATCACTCAATCATCCTCAACCCTTGGATCACTATACCACGTCCCATCAGCCAATCAGAGGCCTTCATTTTCCCTGGGATTGCTGACATGTCAGTATGACATGTCAGAATTCCTTCTAGAATCGCGAATGAAGTACGGAAATACCCTTAATTGTGGTAATTTTCTGGGCGGGTAGTTAGGGTTCGTGTAATAGTAACAATTGGGGGAAAAGAAAGGCGCGGGTAAATTTAGTTTATTTTTGTTTGACCTTTTTGACCGGGTTGGGTGGTATACGGGTATGGGTAAGGGGTTTGGGCTGGGGGATGATGGGTTTTTTTGGGTTGGATTTAAAAGTTAGGTTTATTTATTTTGGCTGTGGTTTAGATTTAAGGTAGTAATTTTAGGATTTTTAGGTAAAATTAAGGGACCAAATGTGTAACTTTTGAAATTCAAAGGACCACTTCTGCCATTTTTCCAAAATAAATCCAAGGGCCATTCTTGTAATATTTTGATTTTTCAAGGATCTTTGGTGACTTTTTCAGAATAAAACTTTGATCATTTGCTTCCCCGGCTTCGGCTTTTGACCTTTTTCAAATCTCGTGCTCGTTTGACTTGATTTTGTCCATATTTCTAAATATCCGTACCTGCATAGAAACAAACACAAAAACACAAATATCTTTGGCATTTTGGTTAATTTTTGGTCGTTTTGGTCTCAATTTGGTAAATAAAAGGTATGTGAATAAGCACATACCAAAATCCCCCGGACTAAGTTAATGCAGAGTCCTCACGCAATGTTATAAAAACTCGTTTTCAAAACCAAAAATTTCCAATCTCTTTTTACTAACTTTGAAAAGTAGCAAAATATTCAAAAGAGATTAAGAAATCTTTAAGTTCTAAAAACTCCCCATTTTTCCTTTTATTCTATTTTTGTATTTTTCTTATTGCACGTGACGGTTTTGTTGACAATCATTATCTTTCAATAACTTTTAGGGTCGACGAGTAGGAAACACGACTCATAAAGAAGTGACCATACGGATAAAATTCGTCGTCCCTGATTTTTCACGAGCCCCCAAACTAAGCTTAAAAACGAAATCATTGCTATTTACAAGTTAGATTGCCAACACTACCCGTAAAAGCTAATTGTGGACTTCTTGCTCCCAAATTCCTATTTTTATCTATTTATTTTATTTTTGGCGAGAAATGAATTTCTTCAAATTCTCGTTTCGATATTTTTTTATTCTGATAAAAGTACCAAGTTTGGACGCTAAATAGTTTAAAATCCTTCCTTCTAAAATCGCTGCAAATAAAAATGAGGTCCACATCAAGTTGAATAAAATTGGGCTTATTATTCTATTTTTATATTTTTGACTTTTGCATTTTTTTTCACTAACTTGTATTTAGGTTGTGTACCATAAACTACGGATCTTCACGGGGAAATTCCAAGATCTTATACTTTCCGGAATAAAGGATCCAAGGGTCGTTACAACGGAGAGATCCAAGACGCCTTTCAAAATTAAGGGTCCAAGGGCCGGTGTAAGAGGGAAGCCAAGACCTAAATACCTTCTGGAAATAAGAATCCAAGGACCGATCTCGAATTCGCAGCTTATAGCACATAATTTTAGATTTATTTATTTATATTTATTTTTCATGCCCACACTCCAAATCCCGTGTAACATACTAAACGGAACTTTACGGAGAAATCCAAGACTCTAAACATTCCTGAAATGAGGATCCAAGGTCGTTAGACCAAGACCTCACACATTTCTGAATTAGAGATCCAAGGGCCGCTTTATGAACCGTCGCTTATGTTACACGACACTCGGAGTAACCTTGATGTGTACCCAACTCTTACAAGCAAGAATTCTTTTAAGAAGACAAAAACTAATCATCGCCAAAACAAAAATACCTTTAATTAGAAGATTATATATATTGGTGATTCAAGCTGATGGGAACAAAAAGCCACAACTAACTTCGATGAGCTCTAAAGAGAACCAACTACTCCACGCTTAGCAATCTAACTTATAAACAACTCTATCATTTCTCGTTCTTCGCAAATTTAAAATCTTAAATAATAAGATCCGCGAATGCTTAGCCAAGAAAGGTTAAGGAGACAAGCTAGGGCTCAACACGCCCGATCAAGTCAGAATTTTATTCCTACTCTCACCAGCGGAAAGTCAACAAAATGTCAAAATTTATTATAATTTTGCAAAAAATTTAAAATTTTTCTCTTTTTTTTTTTGGATTTTTTTTTCAATTTTTGGAGGAAAAACGGGGTTGCATGAGTAATCGGAAAAAAAATGCAAGGCAAAATCAAATCGAAAGATTACCCCCCAGACTAAAATGAGACATTGTCCTCAATGTCTTAAAGGTAAGGGTTCTCCTACATAAATCTAAGGCCGTTTATTAAGTATGCCAAAGATAAACGTTAGACGATAAGATTAAGGATATCAGATGAGCAACGAATGATGAAACTCGAGTGGAGAGAAGCAAACCACGAGCACCGAGAGTCTTCATAATTCGGGCAAATCCTGGACAAACACAAACAACCACAAAATACGAGATATGGAAGAGGTAGCCCTCCTCGCGTCACTTATTAGAAAATAGATAAGAAGATAGAAGGATAAGCATGGGGTGCCTCCCACGAAGCGCTTTGTTTTTGTCGAGTCGTAGCTTGACTCGCCCCGAATTTAATTGTTCTTGGGGGAGCATATGGAGAATCAATCACTGCAACGGACACCCGGCATGAAAAACAGAGATGCCGGGGTCAAAGACGGTATCCTCACTCCTGGTGGAGTGGAAAAATGGAGAAATGATGGGATAAGTGAAGAATGGGTGAAACACACGGATGACGAAAACAAAGTCAAATTCTGAATCACGGGTGAGTTGGGTGGGAAAAATATCAAGCACCGGAACATCATGTTCAGAAATCTCGTCTACCACTCCAAAAAATATCCTCATCCGCATTGGATTCAAAATCTACATCCGGTGATTTCGCGGGTGGACGAGAAGATGGTAAATCAAAGAGAAATGAGCCAGCTTCGGAAAGTAAATCATCGACATGAATTTCTTCAATAAGAACATTTCTTCAGAAGGTCATTCTCGTCATTCTCAATACCCGGTGGTATCGAGTTATCCGTAGCAAGAAATAGATCGACCTCCTCTAAAAGGGAGTCACGTGACGGATTATTGGAAATATTGCTCAAAATAAGTTCAGAGTCGATCTCAAAGTCAAAACGCTCATAATCCGGAAGAGAAATATCAGCATGAATAGTGGGACTGCCACTACTCTTCTCTTCAAATCGAAAATTTTCAAGCTCGGGTAAGAAATCACTATCCATATCGGGGATAGGAAATGAAAAGGTGATCACGGCATTAGTAGACGGAGTCGGATTATTTAAAGCTTCGATCTTTGAAATAAGATGATTGATATTGGATAATTTGTCACGAAGTAAATCATCTTTGATCTCATCATTATCAAGGTCAAAATCCTTTATCTCCTCTAAGCTAATGAACTCATAATCGGAACGCGATTCCTCAACATCATCGATATCTCCACAAGAGTCTTCAATACTCGTAGTATACTCATTGTGAGAATCGGAATAAATTTCAACTTCGCGATTATCATCAAACGGCATATCATTCGTATCAACCGTTTCTAAAAGAGAGTTCGAATAAGTAGTGATATTTTCGTTCGGAACATCCTCATCCGGAAGTGTATCATCATCAACGTTTGAATTTAAACCCGCGGATATATCAGGACGATTATTTTCAACAAATTCACAATCACCGTTAGAAATTTCCCCGGACTCACTTGGGATTGGGACGAGGTTCTCAGCACTGTCCGATTATGTTGCCGGGATAGTGTTTAGATGCTCGTCCCCCATTTTGAGAGAGTCCTTGGTTTCTACGGTAGGAAAGACGGGTGCTATTTGAGGGAAAATATTTAACGGAACAAGTCTCTCCTCGTCATCATCGGAATCATCGTCACAGTAAATTAAGGCCTTTCGAAATTTAGCCGCTTTTTCCTCGGCAAGTAATTCTTCCATAGACTTCTCATGAGGATCAGGAGTATAAGTATTATGATTAGCCAAAAATTGATTAACCGCTTGTGTTTTATTACGAACCCCTTCGACAACGATTCCCAAAAGTTTTACAATTTCGAGCATTCTATCTTGATTTTGATAATTGACGGGATTTTGTGGGGGTTGGTCAAAACCATGAGAATTGTAACACAAATTCAGCTCATAATGAAAACTTTCAAACAATCCCCCACAATTTTCAAAGTTTGATGTATTTTGGAATGATGTATTATTGAAATACGGTTCTTGCTCATAGTAGTTTTGAGGAGGGTGATTGAAATTGTTTTGAGGATAATTGTAAATGTTTGGATTAAAATCATAAGTGTATGAATTTTCAGCTTCCGAAGCACAAAACGAACAAAATCCATTGATAATATTTCTACCACACCTCTCGCAAGTACACCGTTGACAATAAGTCGATGTCGGATCTAACGGATTTCCACACCCATCGCAATAACGTTGATTGAACGAAGACATATGGGGCTGTGGAGGATAGTCGGAGAAATTTGGCGGTTCATTGAAAGTTTCAGCTTTCGAAGAATAACACATACAAAGTCCACGACTAAATCCACATTCGTTGCAAAAACATCGGTCACAAAGTGAATCATCCCCCAACGGATCTCCACATATAGAGCAATTATGCTGAGTGAGTGAAGATGGCTGGGGTTGTGGAGGGTGGTTGGAAAATTTTTGAGAATTATCGATGGAATTAGGCTTTGATTTAAGAGCTACTTCACACCAGTAACAAGATCCTTTTGGTGCATGATTTCCACACCGCTCACATTTACACTTTGAACAACGAAGACTGTCAATCAATGGGTTTTTACAATCAAAACAGTGATATCCCAGTGACGACGTAAGAATTAAACATAAGAGGGATAAAGAGATAGAATTAAATGGATGACAGACTTAAGAAGAATATTTTTGGATTTTTAAATTTAGAAACATTGAAAATCTCAAAAGAAAAAGGAAAAAAAATAATTTGAAAAGAAAATCTTTTTGGGTTTTTATATTTTTGAAAAATATAAACACAATATTTTTGGTACCGATCCTTCAATCGATATTCGTTTTTCTCAAGACTACTCGCAGAGTGGCGGAAGAGAAGAATGGATCTCTTTTCGGTCTGCAATTTAATGTCAAGACCTCCTTAAACCCCTTTTTTAGGTTGTAATCGAAAGATAATCCGAAATCAAATGATTTTACGATTGTTTTGTTGTTTTACGATTTTTTGGTATTGTTAACACTTTAGGAAAAGTGTTAGTGGTATTTTAATTTTTTTTTGGATTTTATGCTTTTGAAAATATTTACAAATGAAAACGATAACTTCCCGGGAGAAGGGTCTTCAAAACACGAATCAAAAAACGGAATCACGAATTCACATCAACCTTCTCCGGCAGCGGCACCAAAAATTGATTTGTCGTTTTAAGTATATATTTATTTTCCAAAGAAGATACAACGAATGTATTTCCCCGGGTCGTAGTCCCAACGAATGTTGAAGTCGAGTTGTCGGTAACGGTGTCGAAAAGTGAAGTGAAATGGTGTAAAAGAGTGATATTTTGGTGTTTTTACACTACGAATATGAAATAACAACTAAAAACAAGTACTCAAGCTAAGAGTACAAGCAATCTAAGCACACGAATCCTAAAACGCAATTTAAGTTTAAAAACGAACGTTACGAATTCTAAAAACGCAACTAAATCCTAAATTATAAGTCCTAAAATTATGAAAATAATTTTCCTAAATTCTAAATATTAAAAGAAAATTTTAGGAAAAGAATTATATTTTTTTGATTTTTATTTTATTTTTTATGAATTAAAAACTATTAGAAAGAAATTAAATGCACTACAAGAATTCAGGCGATTACCCACAGACCAATTACGTGGGTAAATGACTAAGATTCGTGGGTAATTGTCAAATACCCACAGACTACCCATGAATATATAAACATGGGTAAAACCTTCGAGGCTAATTGTTTTGCCACAACATTTTGCGTCTGTGGGAAAGTTACCCACAACAATTTTTGTGGGTGATCGATTTCAGTTCATGGGTAAACTTCTCATGGGATTTTATAAATACCAGGAAAATACCCTTAAATTTAATCATGGGTAATCAGAGGGTAAAATTCACACATTTAAAATCGTGTCTAATTTGAGGGGAAATATTATCAAATAACCTATAATTGTTCATGGTTAAATTCCTGACTAATTCACCAATGATGTATTGTATAATTTTGTATTTTGTATAATCCATAGATTGCTATACATGTAGAATCACAAACTGATGTCACAATGAAACTATCATTAAATCGATATTTAGATGAAGTACAATCTACAAAATGGTTCATCCACAATTTATTTTAAACGTAAAGCACAAAAATTACATAGCTATAACACTTGAAAGTTCTAATATCAGTATAGTACATCAAACATGATGCCTATCTTATACAAATCATAACTAGTCATTTACGAGTATTCTTTACGTTTTACATATTGAGGTGACGAAGTACATTCAAAGCAGTCATTGTGGGTGCTCAAACATGATGAGTATGTGTCCTTTGTGTGGTCATTACATGGAACCTGCAACTGCAAAAAGAAAGGATCTGCAAAATAAACAAAAAAACATGAGAGTGGATTATAACATGCACAAAGTTTAAAACAAAACTAAAAAGGGATTGTGCTAAGAACTGGATCTATAAGATTAATGATAATACTCATGCTTAAACCTGACGTTATCATGTTGCCTGCTCGAACATCCAGACATAAATGTATCTGATGAACATATCATTGTTGAAATCCATGAAAAACAAGCAAAATAGAATAACAAAGACCAACCTGTTAAAAACAAACCAACACAATTATTCATGCCAATATCAATGGTAACAATTGTAAATGTATCAATTAAAATTTTCAAATAAACAACATTATAAATCATTTATTTGAAAGTTGAAACATGCACTCTCCATATAAGCGTTAAGTCTAATTTTATATGATACTAGATAAAGCAAAATTAGTGACACAATAACAATTGAGTGGGATGCTTGTGACTTACGTGCCTCAAAGTTATAAAGACAAACACATAGAATATTTGAATATCAAACTATCAAAGTGAAAATAACAGTGGCAGCAACAAACTTTCGATCAAAGAACCTTCTTCATGATATAGATTATGTCGTTTAACTAACCGAAATAGATCAAGACGTACCGCAGAGTACTAGAGTGTGTGGGATGGGATGGAAAAGGACAATTACAAGGGGGGTAGGAACATGTGGTTGTGTGGAGGTGTTGAGATAAAAATGGGAATTCAGTTAATGAGAAGATATCGTATATCAGATTATTATAAAGTTAAATTTTAAAATTATCAAATAGGCGCCTAGTCTTAGCAACATAATTTTAATGGTTTTTTTTAAGTTATTTTGAGGATAAGATTAGAAACCAAGGATATGATTGGCGGCAAGAATTTGCGAGCATTTTTTAGCGACTAGCGGTTTAAATATAAACCTTGTTTGACAACAAGCAACTAATGGTTGAATTTCGTGTAACCACTCTTATTCAAAACGTTTCATGAAGAAGCATTTACATCTTGTCGCTAGTATTTCATTTTGGTTCTCAAATTACGTATATATACTTATTATTTATTTAAAAGACTTTAATATTAGCATGTATATGTCTTTTTACGTTAACTAACAATTTACTGTTTTTGCTAACTGCTAACTAACACAGCTACGTTTCGCCAAACATAACCTAAATATAAACTAAGATTTAAAGCTTTATGTAAAAGTAAAAGTATGCATTTAATATATCTTATCTTATAAAAAATGATGATAACACGTATAAACAAGATTTGAATATTATCTATACTATCTATAAAACAAAAATGGTAAAAGTGAAAAGTCAAGAAAGTGAAATATGAAAATAATTAAAAATGAAATGTTGAACAATTAATTATGAGCAATTTCAACTATTAATACACATATGTTTCAAAAGTAAACTATTAATACACATCGAAAACCAGGTTGACCAAGGGCGTTTCAAACTCGGCGGGTTGACTCGATTTAATTTGACCCTTTTTTTCGACCCAACCCGTCGTGAGTTCAAATCTCATTAGAACAACTTATTGTATTTGTATTATATATTGTGCGAGTGTGATAGTTCGCCATTTTTAGAAAAGAATGAGAATGATTCGAGACAACATTGGGGTAATTACTAATGCGAATGACTACCACAGTCTATTCCCACTCTGCTACATCAACCACGCCGTCGATTATAGGTTCCCCCGCTCCTCTTATGAAGCCCTATTAGCGTGAGTGTCCCACAGACGTTATGTAAATAACTAATCAGGTTTCTGATGTGGGTTTGACTAATAAGTTAATCAAAAACTAATTCTTTATCAATTTCACCAAAATTTTATTAGAGTTGATTAACCTAACCAAAATGAACTTGGTTATAAGCACCACTATTCCTTAATTTTAGCTTTACTCACAAACCGCTCATAATAAAATATACATGAAAAATACTACATTACTATTAACCTACAAATTAGACATCCTAAATTACATGCAACAAGATACCCGTTGATAAATAATTTGTGTATACATTTGAAGTAACCATAAAAGATTACACCAAAATTTCCTTTCACATAGGCGTGGGTAAATCACAATTCATTATACCCACAAATTATATATAACAAATTACTCAAAGACATAAAACGTCCTTAATTACCCTTAAATTCTCAAAAAAAAATGATCAACAAAAAGTTACCCACATAAACTTGATGCGGGTAAAACCGTGAAGATATACGGTTACCCAAAAAATTCAAAGAAAGTTATCTATAACAAAAATACTCAAAAGCCATATGTATATATTTAATCATTGATTAACGATTCAAAAAATACCCACGAATAAATAGAATTTTTTTTACTCCGTGGGTAACATAAAGTTACCCAGGACTTTACCCGCATACTTACCCATGATTGGTCGACTCGTGAATAATTTGTGGGAAATATTTTAGCGGGAATATATCACCCACATATTACACACTAAGTCTAGAGTTGCAGGTAATTTCTCGGGTAAAGTTATGGGAGATTTGAGGGTAACTTTTGCAACAGTGTGAATTTCCTAATCGTGGGTAATTCAAGGGTAACGTGTGGGTAAATACCCACAAATCATATCGTATGGGTAATTTTCGTGGCTAATCGACAGGATTCTTGTAGTGATGATTTAAAATAGCAAACTGATTTGGAAAATTATGAAATATTGCAAAAAAATCTAAAATTATATAAAGAAGCTATGAAAAATGAAATTGGAACTTTTCTGAACCCTAATAAGCAGTTTGGGTAAAAAGCAGTTTGAAATAAGCACTTAAAATAAGCACTACAGTACTAAAATCCACCAAAAGCTCAAAAATATATTAACACACTAATTAAAGCTTAATTCAACTTAAAAAGTCCAAAGAAGCACTCAGAATAAGCAAATAAGCAGTTGTGCAGTTAACAATTTAGGGCAGAGGCAAAGGAGCAAACAACCTACTTTAAGCTGATCTAAAAGCTAGGAAAAAAGCTAATTAAGGAAAACCAAAAGCAGATTCTCAAAGCTTATATAACAGACTACTTCTCAACCAAAAATGCCCAAATTATATAATCAATTGCTTATTCAAATCAGACCAAGTACAGTTGATCATGGAAAACAAAAATCTGATGCAGGCTGAGCAGTTCTAATAGTGGAATTTGCAGACAAAAAATAAGCTCAAGAATAAGCTACAAAGTGAAATATAATCTCAGATCCTAAAAACTTACACTACAAACTACATAGAAACCAAAATTCAGGAACAAAGAACAAAAGAATAAGCAGATATGGATCAAGCTTTAAGCTGAGTTAGGCAGAAATTGTGTAGGTCTGCGCATATCATTCTGATGCAGCAGTATTGGTTTTTGGCTCCTAATTCTTCCAATTCTTAATGTAACAACTCCAACTATTGAAACCTTACTTTAAGTACTAAATGGAACTCAAAAATGCCAAAAGTGTTTCCCTAATTAAGCTCAGCTTAAACTGAGCTTATAAGAGCAGTTATGACTCTAAATTTGCACCTACAATCACAAATCCTCAAAAAGCTTCTCAGCAGCTAAAATCCTAACCACAACAGCTTATCTACCCTAAATTAAGCTCATTCAAAACTAGACTAAAGGCAATTGAACAGTAACTAGAGCTTTTGACCAATAACAGATTTAATGCCAAACACCCCATTTAGAAGCTGAATTAAAAATTTTAACTACTAACCACTGATTTAAGCCTCAATTCTGCTTAACTACTGATTACCTAACCTATATATCAACTAATGAGCAACTCCAAATTAGGAAATAAGCACTTTATTAAGCTAATCCCTATGTGACTGATTTTGCTATATAATGACTTTTAAGATCAAAATGAAATCTAACCTAATCAACTACTGAAATATAAGCTCAATTAAGATCAATTAACTACAATAACTCAAATTAAGCACTAAGTAACTAGAAATAAGCAGTAGATCAATATTAAGCCATGAATGAGAATAAAATGATGCTTACAAGTAGGAATTATGAGTGCACAGATCTAAATCAACCAAACAAAGTACCCAGGCTTTCAACATAAGCCAAAAACCACCCAAATGAGCTTATCAGAACAGCTTATCACCAGAACAGCTTATTTGACCATGACCTTTGACTTTCATTGACTTTTTGAAACTTTTGAGAATAGATCTGATTCAGTACCTAATGAGGTTCACAAAAGCTATAGGAAGCTAAGATGAGCTTAATCTAAAAGAAAACTAGCTTATTGAAGCTGTTTTTAAGAGTTGAGAACATTTTTTTGAATTTTCGAGTTGTTTTCTGAAAAATAGATATAATGAGAATAAGTGATTGAAGAGCTTAATCTAACTTATCAAGTAGCTTATGTAACAGTAACAGAGCTTAACTAACAACTTTAAAGGATAATTTAAAATGAATAAGCAAATAAGTAAAAACTAATATTTCATTAAAAAAAAATAATAATAATAATAATAAAAAATAAAAACCTTGATTACACTATTTTAAAACTTGAGATTACAATCAGAAAACAAAATGACAGCATAACACTAACTAAAAAACTACATGATAATCTGAGGAGATGAGGGCTCTATTTATAGCCGAGCTTGGATGCTTCTAGGGCTGCCATGTCATCAATCCACACCATTTTGTGCTTCTTCAAGTTGATTTCAGCCTCTGGATCATCTCTTGGTCATCACTCAATCATCCTCAGCCCTTGGATCACTATACCACGTCCCATCAGCCAATCAGAGGCCTTCATTTGCCTGGGATTGCTGACATGTCAGTATGACATGTCAGAATTCCTTCTAGAATCGCGAATGAAGTACGGAAATACCCTTAATTGTGGTAATTTTCTGGGCGGGTAGTTAGGGTTCGTGTAATAGTAACAATTGGGGGAAAAGAAAGGCGCAGGTAAATTTAGTTTATTTTTGTTTGACCTTTTTGACCGGGTTGGGTGGTATACGGGTATGGGTAAGGGGTTTGGGCTGGGGGATGATGGGTTTTTTTGGGTTGGATTTAAAAGTTGGGTTTATTTATTTTGGTTGTGGTTTAGATTTAAGGTAGTAATTTTAGGATTTTTAGGTAAAATTAAGGGAGCAAATGTGTAACTTCTGAAATTCAAGGGACCACTTCTGCCATTTTTCCAAAATAAATCCAAGGGACATTCTTGTAATATTTTGATTTTTCAAGGATCTTTGGTGATTTTTTGAGAATAAACTTTGATCATTTGCTTCCCCGGCTTCGGCTTTTGACCTTTTCCAAATCTCGTGCTCGTTTTCTTGGTTTTGACTTGATTTTGTCCATATTTCTAAATATCCGTACCTGCATAGAAACAAACACAAAAACACAAATATCTTTGGCATTTTGGTTAGTTTTTGGTCGTTTTGGTCTCAATTTGGTAAATAAAAGGTATGTGAATAAGCACATACCATTGTGCGACTTATCCATGCAATTGGACAAGGCATGCTAAGCTAAAGATGATCTGCGACAAGCACACGAGAAATGCAATGACATTCCTCCTGGAAAAACGTGCTCAAATAGAGACTTTTTTAAACGAAGAATCTAAAAAAGATTACGAGATGCATAATGCTCTGTTTAGAAAGGCGGAGAAAATTCAAGAACAAATGAATGTGAAGTTTATTTGGCTACATGAAAAATACACTTAGGATGATTATGAATTAGTTTTCGTATTGTTTTTTAAATTTCACATCGTATCGAAATTTGTATTTTTATTTATACACACGGGGTTTTTTGTAGGATATTTATATGAAACAGAATGAAATGAGGGAGCATATTTATATCTCCGTCCTTCATTTCATTCCGATTCATTATAAATATCCTCCAAAAAAACCCCGTATGTGTTTTAGTTTCCGTGTTGTAATTTTTAATTTCGTATTGTAACGTTAATTTTCGTATTATAACTTTTACGTTTAAATAAATGAATGTACTTTTAAATTTTTGTAGCAGTTTCAAATTTTGAATTTGATAGGCTCCAACGGCTATTTTCCCCTATAAATACCCTTTACCATCATTCATTTTCTCACACAACTTCAAACTCTCTCAAGTATCACTCATTTTTACACAAACACTATGGCTAACGAACCAAACGAGGTGCAAAAGGCTATCCTTAGGCGACTACGCACCAAACAAGAAAAAGAAGTCCAGTTGGTTAACAACTTGTTGGGTGAGATAACTCGTATTATGCTCCAAATGATTAGCCGTGGTGAAGAGGTCGAAAGGTAGCGTGAGCTGCCTCAAGACCAGCTAGTTAACGGCATCGGTCTACAAACTTTGCTAATAACTAAGGAATGAGATATGCGTCTCTCAATCACCTTGAAGGTCGTTAGGGAAGAAGTACTGAAATGTAACAATTCGCATTTCAGGTTAATTTCTATTCCCGAAAATTTTACTATTCATTTTACTATTCACTATCACTATTCATACCCGAAATTTTTATTTCATATTCTCGTAAGTTAAACTATTTTAATGATAACCCCAGAGTTTGACACTCGTCGGATCATTTCTGCAAAAATCACGAAACCGTGTCTGAGATTTACGTTTAGGTTTAAACGTCATTCTAGCATCCTGATATGTCCATAAAACATTGTAAACAATAGAAATATGAATTTCTCACATTTTACGACAATTCCACAAGTTTTGTAATTTTACGTTTTCCAGTTCAGCGTTTTACGCGAATTACGCGTTTTAGACCCGCGTTTCCAGTTTTAACAGCGTTTAAGCAACCCGATGGAACTTACCACTCATTTTATATTTTATTATGGAGTATAATGATAAGTTAAATCATTCCTACAAGTTTCATATTTTTACGATACCCGGTTTTACGTTTCGTGACCTAACAACTTTCAGTTAGCGATTAACGAAACCAAAACTAACTCCATAAATAGGATAATACCAAAACTAACCAAGTCATCTACCCTATACTTGCAAACCGCCTCTTAGGGGAGGGGGGATTCATCCCTTGTGTGTCTTGATCTCAAGCCTTGTACTCCTAGGATGATAACATGTGTATAAGCTTCTTATGTAAGCTTTCTAAAGATCTTGCAACTAACCTCCTCAACTCACTATAAAACCCCCTCCTCTCCCCTTGTTGCCGCCCCATACACAACACACAAACACTTTCATATTGCTAGTTTACTTCAAGTATTATCAAAGAATACAAGTGCTATATCGATTCAAAAACTCTTGTTAAGTTTTATTGATCCAAAGACCTAGTTCTTCTTTCCTTTTGGTGATCTTTCATACACACAAGAAGAGTTCTAGTAGAAGTCTTCAAGTGCCTTTCCAAGTAGTCACAAGTTGTTATAAAAAGATTAAAGAAGTAGGAAGCTAGTTCTTGTTTAATCAAAGTCCTATCCTTGTTCTTAATTTCCTTTCCTTAGAAAGCCAAAAGTTGTAAGAAACCCTAACACACTTTCTTGCTCAACATCATTTTCATGCTTATTATGCTTCATTTATGCTATATATGGTCTTTGTGTTATGTTCATGATGTATAAAAATCCTTAAAACAAGTTAAGAACACTATATGTTAACCTATGTTAAGTAATCAAGGAAACTAGAGACTTATATTAGGAAACATGACAAAAATGATATAAACATGATATTGGACAATTACCTAAAGTAATAGAGGACTCACAAGAAAAACATAGCAATTTGAATCATCGAAAACGAGTACACGAGTCAAAAGTTATGGCCAAAAGAAGTTAGCGAAACTAAAAACCCGAATCTGCCTAATAACATTCTGATCAAAATCCGAATTTTTTTCGAGGCCTTCTGGTCCGTTTCATCAAAAAGTTAAAACACGAAAGTTGTCCGGAAAGATGTTTTCTTTGAAGCTTAAAGAAGCTCGGACCCTGAAAACGCATAACGAATGTTAATTTTCTTCAAATTCTTAACAGCCCTTTATAAGTACCAAAATGATCATGTATTGGTCATGGCTAATTAAAACCAAGAGGCCTAATGGCCTTAAGCCGAGACCACAGCCACGGCTAAGGCCAAGGATGAGTCTCAAGACCATGGTAGCCACGACCAAAGCCAAGGCAAGGCCACGGCTAAGACCTTAAGGCTTTCTAAGCCGAAAACATTAACTAAAGTTTTAGTTATAACGAAACCAACCAATTTGGATCTACTCCATCAATAGACCATGAGGTTTTGCAAATAATATCACATCCGTACTAGACTCAATGAACTTATAAAGATAACAATCTTCATTCAAAATAAACTTTCCTAAGTTTATTCAACTTTCGGACATGTAACGTTTAAAGACCAAAAACATATATTTTCTATCGAATACTACAACACTAGGGAGCTTCATGTGAGGGGTTTTCATTTGGGTAAACGGATTGACGAGTTGCTGGATTTACGAATTAAAGTGTCCTAGCTCCTCGAACGTTTACTACATGACCTCTGAATTATGATGGCCCGAACGGTAGTACGAGATATACAAACTAAACGTGTTTCATAAACCATCTTTATACAACAACCCACACGACACACTAAGTAACTACATCATGAACAATATGCAAGACATATATATGCACGTCTTGTATTCTTAGACATTATTCCAACCTAAGTCGCAACGTTCTATTGTAGGTTGCACTTAGAGGTTTCCCGGCTTATCTATCGAACTTGTTAAAGCACTAAAACACCATCCAACTCACGGTGAGTTCATAGCCCCACTTTCTATTACTTAATTGTTTTACAAACCCTTGGGGGGGAATACATGCTATTTTTAACCGAACACAATGCTTTGAAATTGTATGCTATCTGATTGTTTTATTATCACCAAGTACCATCCTTGCCAATCCTAGGCCCCATATCATGAACCATTTAATCACTAGGAATAGTGAGCGCGAGTATTGTGAATAGGCCTATTGGGATTGACGAATCCCGTTTGTATTGACCGGTTAGGCAAACAAACACACTATATTTGAGACTTAGGTATGTCGGCAAAGTATCTACCGGGGCAACAAATCCACCGATTGATATTGGTACACGTTAACGTATTGGTTGCATGAGCTTAGTGAATAATAATAACCGTTTTGTTTTCCAACCATGAGTATGAGTCTAATTAACTCACACTACCAACATATTGTGTTCAACTACATAACAAACTCTATGAATATCACTCAACCTTTGTGTTGACAGTTTAAGCATGTATTTCAGGTGCATAATGATCAAGGATGGCACGGAGGGGCACAGACTCAATCAAGAAGGCTATAACTTATTTTATCATTCAAAAAGACATCAAATGACTTTATATTGATGTATTTTGTAAACATGGAACCTTTTGGGACCTATCTTGTAAACTCTGATATATTATTTGAATGATAAATCCTTTTTAAAAATGACTCAGTTAGAGATCGTTTTCTATTATTATGACTGTTGTGCCGTCGAGTAACACCTAGTTTGAATTCCACTGCATCATTGAATTGGGGGTGTTACATGAAAGTTGTAAATGAGAAGCAAGATTTCATCAACTATTACAGAGCAATATAAAAGCTTGCTGAGAACCGTTGGATGATTTGTGTTTTCATATCGTATCATCATTTGTGTTTTAAATTACGTATCATAATATGTTGCGTTTTTTTTTGTTTTGTATTTTAGTTTGGTATTGTAATTTTAATTGAATGAAATGAATTTAGTTTGTTTGAAAAATGTAAAAGAAAATAAAATTGGGGTGGGTGGGGCTAAAATGAAGAGTTTGTTTTGTGTTATGATAGAGGTGGTATTTTGAAGTTGTTGTGTTAAACTGTTGTGGCACATGTGGGGCCCAAATGAAGAGAAGTCAAAACGTCACTACACCTTTTGCTCTTAAGTAAACTTATCATTTTTCATGTTCTTTAATAGCTTATAATTTTAATAAATACTATCTGAAACATTATATTTTGAAAAAACAACATATATCCTGTTGTTATTTATAAATATTATTATACTTATATATTAAGTTAGTCTGTATGCACGAAATTATAATTATAAAAATGAAAGCACGAACTACTGTGATATGTAAATAAATATACGAAATTGTAATATATAAACTACTCAAGTTATTCCTCTTTATGATATTAACTTAGGATATCCAAAAAACTTTTGTGTAACTATCGGCGTTCATTTGCAGTTAAAAAGGAAAAAAAGAAAAAAAACTATGATAGTGTTCAATGACAACTTATGTTGTTAATGTTTATATGTTTAACCCACACATTACACGGTTTAAAAAACAAATACGGTTAAAATTATTATTAACATGAAGATAAATATCAAAATGAAAGCACGGCCTAATGTGTTAATGAGAGATGAAAATAAATATAGGAGATTGTACATATAGTAACATCACTTATTTTTTTCAAGGGTCATTACGTGTAATTTAAGAAGCATAATTTGTAGAACATGATATCAATAGTTCAATTCAAACAACATCAACCTCAACACTATGATAGTGAAACAAACTGAATCATTCGTCCAACAAAAATCTATACAAAATATTAATCGATATTAATATATAATGAATAATTTATGTAAAAATCCACACGTATACAAGTATTATAACCATATGAGTATAAAAGATTTTAGAATATTAATATATAATGAATAATTTATGTAAAAATCCACACGTATACAAGTATTATAACCATATGATTAAAAAAAATTTAGAGTTAAAAACTAGTAAATTATAGGGCAAAATTGCACAAAAAAGTATCACACTAAGCTCAATTTAAATTTTAGGTACTCAACTTTATTTTTCTCAATTTAAGATATTCAATTTATTTTTTGTACAATATAAGTTTTTTTTCGACTTTTCAAAAGATGTTATCGGCTTTTTTTTTCCAGTGGAATTGGTTAATTATTATGATGTATCGTTACAATTGAGCATTTAAATGTCATTTCGGCAAAAATTATGACCGGTAATCGCTTTTGGTACGCTATCCCGATCATGATTTTCCTACTCCCAGAGGGAAAGGCCCTTCCCTTATTGGGCCTTTTGGGCCGGTTGTGGGCGAGGAGGGATTCGAACCCCCAACACCGTGGTTCCTAGGCACATGCTCTAATCCTCTGAGCTACAGGCCCCACTCCGTCTCCACTGGTCCTTGGTAATCAAAGCCCAAAGATTATGAATTAGCCCATGCTTAACTTCCAAGCAAACAAATTACCCTGCATCTTTTTCTCTCTCCTGCATTTTTTTTGTATAAGTATTTCAAATTTACGATAAAATTTCCGAAGATTGAGCCGCGAAAAATGATCAATGAATACTCGGAGAGACATCGACAAAACCTTCGTATAGGAATTCACAAAGAAACAATCCAATTAATCAAGATACACAATGAGGGTCGTATTCATGCGATTCCTGGTGTTGGTCATAGTTTACAAGAACATTTTGTAGTATTAGTAAGAGGGGGGGGGGGGGGGTTAAGGATTTACGCGGTTTGAGATACCACATTGTTCTTTCAAAATTGACTATTTGTCCCTCAGTTAGAGGTGTGCCAGAAATGTCGGCGATCGAGTAAATAGCTCTACGAACGAGTGGATTAGATCGAATTGAAAAATGGAAAGATTTGTACAAGTTATACGTTTCGTCACCACTTTGTGGATATTCTTTGTTTTTCCATCACTTTGGCATGTAAAAAAAATATTGTGATGCTTCTTTTCTTACGGAGCCTTTCAATTTTTTATTTCTCTTTATGATGTATCATAATGGACGATTCTATCAGTTATAATCGAAAAACAATTCAAAAGAGGTCTTGCAGACCCTTAGAATAATTTTTTGGTTGTGCGAACCAAAGGGAATAATGACCTTGGGTTGTACCAAGTCTGAAACCAATTGGATTTATTTTGTCCCTTGTTCGCCCATTACTATTACTATACAAAATGATCTCTGGATTGATCAGAAGATCCTTTAAATTGGCTAGAATCCCTTACTTGAACGAAACTAGATCTTGTAGAATCATATTGAATATTTAACGATACATTCCGTACCTTGTGAAAAACCGAACCTTTACTAGCCCTGATTTGTCTTATGCGGTTCAGCAGGTGTGTTTATATAGGCATGATCCTCGGAAGCCCCATCTCACTGCTCTTAAGCGGATCTTACGTTATGTTCGAGGCACTTTGGATTATGGTCTTCAGTTGTATTCTTCATCGACTTCATCTCTAGTTGCTTATTCGGATGCTGATTGGGCAGGCTGTTCGACCACTCGCCGTTTTACTTCAGGATATTGTGTTTTCCTTCGCAACAATCTACTGTCTTGGTCTTCCAAGAGGCAGTCTCGCTCTAGTGCCGCAATGTGGAGGCTGAGTATCGAGGTCTTGCCAATGTGGTGGCTAAGGTGCTGTTTGTTTATTCAGACATTTTATGTCTGAATCTGAATACCACTTCTGAATCTGAATTAGTGGTCCAAAAGTCTGAATCTGAATTATTTTAGACTGTTTGTTTTTATAAAATGTCTGAATAAACAAAAAGCAATCCTTTCGCTATAAAACAAACCAAAGGACCCTCCATTCATGATTATTAATAAAAAATCAAGACCAAGATGAGGAGATAAAGATTGAAAATAAGTATGTATAAAGTTTAGGCTTTTCAGATGTAATCAGACATAATCAGACATATTCAAATGTCTGAATGAATCAGACCCTATTCAGATGTATTCAGACTTCAGATCTAAAAAAAAACAAACAGTCTGAATCTAATTACGTCTGACCGAATCAGACTTCAGACCTATTCAGATCTGAATGAAGCAAAACAAACACAACGTGGTGGCTAAGACTTCATGGTTGCGAAATCGTCTTTGAGAGCTCCACTCTCCTTTACATTCGGCTACCATTATTTATTGTGATAATGTGAGTGTGGTATATTTATCTTCCAAGCCCGTGCATCACCAATGCACGAAGCACATAAAGATTGACATATACTTAGTTAGATATCAAGTGGCTACTGGACATGTTCGCATTTTGTATGTCCCTTCACGTTATCAGTATGCAAATACTTTCACTAAAGGACTTCCGATTGCATTGTTTGATGAGTGTCGGACCAGTTTGAGCGTTCTAATTCCTCCCACTCCAACTGCGAGGGGCTATTAGTGGACTATTAGTTTGTATGTATGATTATTTGTAACGGGCCAAGCCCGTTTAATAGTTTAGCACTTGTATCGTTATATATATTGTAATCATCATCAGGATACGGTTATGAAATTAAACCCTGATTACAATGTCTTATTGTAATTTTAGCTTTGTTAGTTGTATAAATATTTGTACTTATCTTGTTAATTGTATTCCTATATATACTTAATATACATGATCAACATTCAAGGTGATTTTGCTAAACCTTAACATGAGTTAGTAGAACTTTTATAAAGTACGAATTGACCAGGTTGTTTTCAACTTTAATTGTGATTTGCAGCTTCTGCTTGTGCATCATGACACCCCACGAGCAACATCCATTTATATACGTCACTCTCACTAACACAATAATCATATGCATTTCAACACAAATAAGTCTTTACTTTAAAACATTAGGGATAATATTTAAAAATGTCTCAAATTTGCTATTTTCTTTGGTGTGTAACGAACAATTTTTTCTTTATTTAACATAGCTTAATGATACGTGATGACGTATAGTCTACACCCGGGTCACGAACCCGGTTAGTAAACAATACTAACAATTAAGCCCACCACGCTTGGGCCGCAACTGGACTACCAGTTATGCGGCTTGGGTCGACAAGGCCCAAGCCCAAAGTTATTTCCGGATAATATATAGAATATCTTCTAAATAAAGAAGATATATACTATATACCCGATGTCGGCTAACACGCCGAAGAGTAGGGAACACGAAACCCACTAGGGTTTCATGCATATATAAAGGGCACCCAAGCCCTCGGTAAAGGTACGATCTTCAATAAACCCTCACCATAAACTAAACCCTACATTCGATTACTTACTCTCACGCCGGAGGATAATCGGGGGAGACAATCCCTCGATAAGCCTAACGGTGTTTGTCCTTTTTCTTAGTGCGCAGGTCTCATCAAGCATTAAGATTCGAATTGGTACGAGAATAGAAGCCCTATCAAGGAACGCCCAACTTTTGTATCAACAAGTGGCGCCATCCGTGGGACCCTACACTAAGGATTTTACCAAAAAACTAGAATGACGAAACACGGAAGTCATAAGAGTCCGCATGGGAAGAAAACGCAGGACGATCCACTAGGAAAGAAGCATCAAATTGATACGGCTTCTAAACAGGCCTCTGGGACAACCAGTACGCCTCAAAGCTTAGGAGCGCACCCAAATCTGGTCTTTCCTGCAGTGGAATCGCTTACCAGGTTTACCCCCGCTATTACGACAAGTACTAGCGAGATAGAACTGGAGCGCACACCTCTTGCCATGCCAGAAGTGAACTTCACTGAGCCTCCCAACGCGCCTGCACGAAACAAGGATCCAGCTTTGGAAACCGACTCTATCGCGCTAGAAGGAGTTACCTCCGAATTAGCCCCAAGTGACTTCGTATCTCAAAACTATGAAGCCTTGACTGCGCTCATGCGAGAGGAGGCAAAGAAGAGGTCAAGCCAAAGTCTGCACGCCAGACTCAACTTTGACCCTAATCCTGACGCATCCCCACCGCGTTACCGAAAGGAAAGACGCGAGAAGGATAGCCGTAAACAACCAGTGTTCGCCAGGATTGGAAGGAAGGTTGTGGACGATGAAGCAGCCGACCTTCAACATCTGGAAGAGCCTGAAGAGGGGGAGCGGCGCGCCAATGTCCACGCTAGGCTTGGCAGACGCAGAATCCAAGATAGGCTTGGGCGACGATGTTCCCCAAGTGAAAGCCCCTCAAGCTCTGACTCTGAGGATAGTCGGCGCAAGCGCCGCAGAGGAGCAAGCTCAGACTCTGAGGATAGTCGACGCAAGCGTCACAAAAGAGTCCGCTCATCCTCAAGAGATTCCTCGAACAGCGAGACTGGACACTGGAAATCAAGAGGGAAATACCGCGACCAGGATGATGAAGACATGTCTCTCCCCTGGCGTCGTCAAAAGGTTGATGCGTTTACTAGGCGCATCAGTGACTTTTCTGAGAACAAGAAAAGGCGCATGCCTGCTAATGTCAAAACATATGATGGGACAGGTGATCCTGATGATCACCTAAAAATTTTCGAATCAGCAGCTACTATCGAAAATTGGCCATAGCCTGTGTGGTGCCATATGTTCAACTCCACATTAGTAGGGAATGCGCGCAACTGGTTTAGTAAGCTTCCACGCAGAAGCATTGGTGGGTTTGAAGAGTTGCGCAGAGCATTTCGCTTAAACTTCACTCAAAGGAAGAAGTGCGCCAAAAACCCTGTCGAACTCGCTAGGGTTAAACAGCGACAAGGGGAATCTACAAGCGCTTTTATGGAACGCTTCAAAGACGAGTGCATGAAAGTCAAGGCGTGTCCAGAGATACTGAAAATATCGGGTTTTATGAATGCAATCAATAACCCAGATCTGATAAAAAAGCTAAACGATAAGGTTCCCCTAACCTTCGATGAGCTCATGAAGCGCACGAGGTCTTTCGTCCAAGGAGAAGAAGCCGCTGCGGATAGCAAAAAAGGCTATTCGAATCATAGACCACAAGAAGAGTCAAGGAGACAATCCAATGACCAGGGTGGCAGTCGTAACAGCCGCAGCAGAGGCTATCGCAACCAAGGGAGTGGAAGAGACAATGATAGATACACACCCCTCACAAAAACCCCAAGGGAGATATTTGTGACGGAGGGCGCAAACTTCCCGAAACCACCACCAATCCGCACCCCAGAGGATAAGCGCATAGGGAATGGTTATTGCGAATACCATGGACAGAAGGGCCACACAACCAACGATTGCGTCCAACTGCGCCAATTGATTGACAAATTGGTAAAGGAAGGAAAGATGGACCATCTTGTAAAAAACATCAGAGAAGGGAAAGACAAATCAAAACCAGGGGCCAAGAAAGAAACACCGAAAGAAAAGGCAGATATCATCTACATGATACAGCCATGGCCCCGCGCGACAAGACAGAAAGTTAGTCAGCGTTTTTCTAAGGGAAACGAAATTTCTTTCCCCTCCCTGACTGCGAACAACGCAGTAGTGGATCCACTCACCATTGAAATACATACGGGGGGTCACGACATCCGTCGCATGTATATAGATGGAGGTGCATCCGCTGATATCATATACGAACACTGTTTCAAGAAGCTGCGACCTGAGATACAGAGTCAGCTGACCCCAGCCACAACACCGCTCACCGGCTTCACAGGGGAGAAGATATGGCCCACGGGGCAATTACGTCTATTTGTAGAAGTTGGTGACAAACCACACTCTACAACTACCTGGATGAACTTCATGGTAATCAGATCCCCCTCCCCGTATAACGGTATTATTGGGAGACCTGGAATATCATCCATCCGCGCCGTGCCATTCACAGCGCACGGAATGCTCAAGTTCCCAGTGGAAGGAGGTATTGTCACCCTTTACAATACCACCACACCACCCAAAGAATGTAACGCAGTGACAAGTGACGTAAGTATTGTTCCAGAACAGCGCGCGATCAAAGTCCCAAACCTAACGGTTGCCATTCACCCTGAATACCCGGATCAACAGGTATCTATTGGTGGGTCTCTGTCTGACAAAGGCAGGTCAGCTATATGCGCACTCTTGCAAAATAATTTGGATATCTTTGCATGGGAACCTAAGCATATGACAGGAGTGCCACGCTCCATCACGGAACATAAGCTACAAATCCGACAAGGATATCCTCCAATACGACAGAAAAAACGCGGACAAGCTCCAGACCGCGCAAAAGCCATCCTGGAAGAAGTACATTGTAAAATCCTCATTTTTCATTCAGTCGAAATCCCTAAATTACCCCTCTGATTTGAATTTTACAAGAACACATGAATAAATAAATAAGTAACCTAAGATCTAAATAAAACTAAACTAATTATTTATACTTACCTTATGATCAAAACAAATTCACTAAACACTTATATATATAATAAATCGACTCTATGACATGTAAACTATTATTGTGACATTTTAGCATTTGATACGAACATAACCTAAAGTTATACGTTATGATTAAATTACGAAGTATGAAATTCTTAATCTAACTTATAATGAAATATAAATCGACAAAGAGATTTTGGGCATGCGTATGTTTTTGTGGTCTGTTTGAATGTGAAGGCCCATTTAGTTGGGAAATAAAAGGGATTTCAGTACCACATGCTACACTCTCTTAAAACCCATATTAAATTTCAAAGCCCATACTCTATTTCACAATCCAAAACACACGCTTACCTTGGGACTGACATTTTAATCCTATATATACGTCTAAACCGCCCTATATCACTGCTCATTCCAAAACAATATACAACCTTTTACAAACCCTAAATATCATAAGTGGCGGCTGTTCTTCTTCCCACAAGAAAATCAGTTCCGAAGAGTCTAGCAAGGTGGTTCTTTAGGGGTACTAGCGTTGGTGTGATCGCGAGAGTGATCGTGTAGCTTGATGTGAATCGCGAGGGTGCGATCGTAGGTGGTAATGACTCTGAAATGGGATTCATTCGTGAGTCTTTGGTTCAAGCATGGTGCACTTCGGGTTCCTTGATTCATTCGTACATCAGACCTATAGAACTCTTGTTAATCGTCCTTGTGTTCTTTGATTCGCCAAGGTATTCATAAACCCTCCTAGTTATATTTTTATATACGACTGGAAGAACAAAAAGTAAAACTGACTCTGCTATGTCTTGTGGTATATGCACAGTTATGAATAAAGGATAACCGATCACATAAAATAATGAATGTCTGTCTGTCAAACTGAGGTCTTAACCTGCTGTGAAAATTCAGTATATATATATATATACAAGTTATAATATCTGGTGTAAGCATTGTTTGATCGCTTAAATATGACACAAAATCTGGAAAAGAGTTATATAAAATAGTGTAGGTATACATGTCAAAAGAGAAGTTTATTTGGCCATCTAAACCAGGCCTTTCTGCATGAAACTTGGATTCTTATTGTTGTATGGGCTGCAAACAAGGGTCGTTGTGATTTTTGTACGTGAGGTTCATAGGTGTGTTTTATGTCGGGTTTAAATCAGTAAACTATTGGGTCGAATGGGTTTCAAAGATGTGTGATTTTATGTAAAATGATGAAGTTAAAATGGGTTAAACTGGGCTGTTTTGTGTCGCATGAAAGCTTATAAATGACGAGGTTATGGATGTGTTTATATGTCGAACTTAAACGTCATAAAACTTGCATGAAACCAGGGTCGAGTGGTTTAGCTTTGGCTCGTTTAAACTTGATAAGTTGTAATCGATGATATAGTCGTTATTTTATGTGATATAGGTGTATCTTGCGAGTCAAATAGAGTTGTCGTTAAGATGTGTCGTAGGTGTGTGTATTTGTGTCAATAAAAATGGCTATGGAAGGATTCAACAATGGATGTTTTATGGTGTCCTGCATATTTAGAGTGTGTGTGTTGTGTCGTGTACTTTGAGTACAAAGAAAAGAGCATGGGTCGAGTGTATGGGAAAATGTTGTGTGACTGTGAATATAATGTATAATGTATTAAAAGTAAAAACGTGTAGTGGCAATTACGTTATCAAGATATAATTTGATAATTGTGTTAATATTGTATGAATGGACCACTGTGATCATGAAACAATAATTTATGTCATTAAATTGTAAACAATAATGTACCACTATAGTGATGATATTAAAATGTATCTTTGTGATGAATGTTAGTAGACCATTTAACATATTAATTAAAATATAACATCGTATGATACCTATAAATATTATAAATTGAAGTAATTAATTTGCTAACATTATATAAAATGATGTATGTATCGTACAATGAATCATATTTATTAATCAATCGATTATATTATGACTGAGTATTATACTAATTATATGTAATGCTTAAATGCTGACTAAGTAAATAAATACAGGTAACGGTTTATTTAACGATTTAATTGAAGTTACTCAATCCGGAAAGTTACTAAAACGGGAAAGCCGACTAAATAAGTAATCTGAATTAAATAATCTTTTAATAAGTTAGTTATGAATTCGTGTAGATTCGCTGAAGATGGAGGTTGCTTCCGACCTTGATATTTTCTGTTGTGTTTTCAGTTGCGGTATGAGGTACAGATATTCTGACCTTTCTTTTAAGGTTTCTCATGATCTCTTTCGTATTCTGATCCGTTAGTTTCTGATTCGATTGCTACGATTTCCCCTTTGCTTGAACCTTCCCTGTTGATTCCATTTGATATGAGGTCTGATACGAAGCTATGTTATGAAAACCTTTTCTACTTATATCTTGGAAATGTTTTGAGAAAAACTATTTTTAAAGAGGTTTATAAATGAGGCAAAACCATTTTTATATAAATATTACTAGCTTTTATGGAAACTATTTTTGGGAGACAAAATTTTACGAAAAACCTTTTTAAAGAATATTTTTATGAGAACTACTTTCAAGGATCGTTTTATGAAAATCATGAATAAAGGATTGTTTAAAATGAACTTTTGATCTGAACCTTGACGTAATTATTTGATATGAACCTTGATCTGATTAAACTCTGATTTGGACCTTTGGTATTTCATCTGATATATCTGTTATGAACCTATTATGATGAACCCTGGATTTTGACACATCTGATTTGACATGACTTATGACTCTTAGTTTGATACCCGAGCCACCTTTCTGTTACCTAGCCAGGAAGGTAACCTGGCCGTGTCTGTGATGCACCACTGGCATGACTCATGTGTGGGTGAGTGATTCCTCACACCGTCCCCATTCTGATTATGATATGCGCATTACTTTGATTATGGATTATATATGTTTCTGGGGGGCGTATGGATTGCAATCCTAGATCTGTTCTGTTTAGTGGATTTAACTGTATATGCTATGATATGATTTGTCTGGTGACTGGTGCTGTGTGCAATACACGCCTTTCACATATTTCTGGGAGCTAGCTACTCCATTTTGAAGAATGAGGACACCCCTCATATTATCTGATTATCTGAGAGGTCTCCCCTCTATATGATTATGAAGATTTATGGTTACGATATGATATGATCTGTTTCTGTGCTCGTGGTGGATGACTATCCTTTTCCTTTTCCCTTATACTTATTCATTGACTTATCCCTTGAACCATACTACATCTGTTTAACCTTTGTTTCTGTTATTTTGTACATTTCTCTATTTCTGTTTATTATCGTTATATCTGTTCACTGGGCTTTTTAAGCTCAGCCGCACGTTTTCTTTTCGTGTGCGGCAGGTTATAAGCAGGATGACGGGTTTGGGTATGAGTGAAGAGACTTTTGGACTTAGAAGACTTTGATAGCTATTATGGATTAGCAATGATTAGAAGACATTATATTTAGACTTAGTAGTTATTGAAATTTCCCTTTGTAACCGTGTGTATTCGGTATTTCATTTGTAACCCTTGTATTACTGTAAATGTATGCTTTGTTTTGATCTGATATGAAACCACTAGTGTGACATCTTTACCCTTTTCGGGTTGGGGTGTTACAATTATGGTATCAGCGACAGGCTGCGACTCGTAATACATTTCCTCTTGACCTGTGAAGTTGGACCACTAAGTTTCCACTGTATGCGCTCATAAGACAACCTTTAAGAATTGCTTTAGGATTTCCCTATAGGAACTTAAGTTTTGACCAGTGAGGAATGGGTAGACTATAAGGCTTCTGTTTAAGTATCATTTCTTCCGCATCACTCTGATTTATGCCCTGTTTGTTGAGATCACTCTTGGAGATTGAAAGCTCACGCTTTGCACCACCTAAGATTCTGACTCCGACCTCTGATTCTTTTGTTAATCATTTTGATGTCCTTTCGGGTATTTTGAAAATCTCTATGGCGATGACTTACTTGATGCATTCTGTTATATGCTTTTGACAATCTATGAATCTTCTGACCCTATATGAGTTCGTCTTAAACATCTCTATTCCCATGAGTATAAGAATGCTTTTCTCCCACTTTTGAACGATAAGACTTGCGTTGCCAATATGTTTTCATTGAATAGTTAGCTTTGATTTGTATTCTGATAAAGGATAGGTTGATTGATCATTGACGATTACCCTCCGATGTTTTACTTTCGGTGTTTGAAACCATTTTGAACTCCCTACCATGATTTCTGATTGTTAAACTTTTGCCATCACCACCTGATTTTGTTCTTCACTCCCGACCTGTTTGATAAGCAGTTTGATACTCCTCTGACCGTCCCGAAGGTCATTTAACCCTAATGTGTTTGACACATTTTATAAATTAATTACCCATGCTGGATATAAATGTACCATCTGATATTACTCTGTCCTTGCAAAGTCCGTTACTTCTCCTATGAGAACTCTGGTGATTATTAGCCATGGACTGTGACGATAATTTTGTCCAGATATGAATTTGTTAACTAAGCATGATGATGCTGATAACTGATATTCTATACGTCTGACTTTTGACAGTTATACGATGTTTTTATTTTCGATGACTCACAACCTACCTGCCACTTATGCTAAATAGCTAAACAAGACTCCAACACCTTGAATTGTTCGTTTATCTATCTCCACACTTTGATGAACCATGTACTTGACCTTGATATATGAACTATCTGTCTGGCTTGGCGACCATACTCATCATACGAATCCGTTTACTTTTGACATATTCAATTTTGAGGTCCTTAAGTTATGGATTGGCTGGCCCTCATACGCTGCCAGGGACTACCGTATCTGATTTGTGACTTTTAGTAATATGTTTCATCCCACTTTCGTTATGATATCCGGTAACCGCTAAAATCTGTTAACGCTGCTATGAAAATATCTACCTCGATCTCATTTGATTGTCGATTGGTTACTGACATTTATTAGTACCCACCCTAGAAGCTTTGGCATTGGAAGTTTTGTTGTACAAATCTTCTGTTGTTCTCCGATGGAACTTTTGGGTTTCCCTCCTGGTTGAGAAGTAGAATTAAATTTGAACCAATCTCAGTTGGCGGACCATGATGCTATAGAAGTTGAGAAATCGGAGAAGATGATGGAATATGACCTTGTTCACCTCAGTGATTACTTTGAATACCCCTATTAGTTTATGAAGAAGAAAGAGAAAATTTTGCATCAGCGTATCAACTATCGTAAACCTAACCGTATCACTAACCGTAATCATTTTTCCATTTCCGCTTGCCAATGATTGATTCGTTCTATCTTTGTAAATTTCGTACTAGACGACCTCATAAAATGTTTGAAGGACTGAAGAAGCAACCCTAAGGACTTCTAAAGAAAAGAGATAACAAACGGAGAGTAACCTCTGAGAAGTGTTTCAGTTGTATGCACGAAGGGGAACATGTAGACCCTCTTGTAGAATGACCCCTTATTCTGGAAGAAGCAAATTTGATTGGCACCTAGAGATTGTAGCAGACAACACTACCATGCATCCGGCGATGACGGCAGTTTGAAATGGCGAATTCTGAACGGTGCTGAAGACCTGTCGAAGACACGCAATCTTGCTTCTCTATTCGTCTTAGTTGTACTAAGAGGAATTGAGAGCAGAAGCAGACTAGCGAACGGAAGAATGCACAGTGACCATACCGGAGATTCACGTTACTACACCTCAGTTCCAAGAAGAAGTGCCGAAGGCTTGAGGGACCAGACTCGAGTTATATTTTCCCTTTCCACCCTATGATCATATGATAGACTGCATGGACTTGGAAGAAGTTTAAGATCATGTATTTGAATGGACGATAATTCTGAAGCGAACGTTTGTGTTTGGAAGAGTTGATTTTGTGAAGAGTGAAGCTATGGATGACGTTATTCATTTCCTCTTGACCTACTCAAATTTTCATTACCTGACGATAGGACCCCTTGAATGAGTTATGGCCTCGGTTAGTAATTCCGCTCGGTGTTCATTCTGCGTATGATGAACGATTTGATTCTTTTAACGATGTACCAAATTCTGATAGACATTCTGGGACTTCCGTTAACTCTTTCGAGTAGTTCGTTTTCCTCTTAGTTATGGTGTTTGATTTTGATGACCTCTGAGAATGTAGAAGTACTAGGTGGATTAAGATAGGTGGTTTTGTTTATGACGTGAGATAAAGTATGATCATCATGATGGCATATTTATGTGGTGCTAGTATTATGACGCCTGATCAACGTGATAATACTTACACCATATAACGTGCACTCATTGTGGCCATAGGATATCTTGGGGAGTACCTGAGAAGTATAGAAATTGAATCTCCGCTGGATTATCCGTGATTAGTGAGACGTTAGGTTCATCCTATCTATGTGTATACTCTGTTTTCGTTCATTAGATATCTGGATGAGTTTGGACTCTCGTTTTGCATTCTGTTGACCTCAAGTTATAAATCTGGAAAACTCTGTGAAGAGCTCTCTACTGTTGACACAGTCAATCTGATCTGAAATTCTGTTCGTATTCCATGTAAGCTTTTTCAGAAGATCCACCTATCATCCAATTATGTTTTATGGTTCCATTAAATCCGAATCAACCCAATTTGTCTCCTTCTGAGGAATCTGAACCCATTTTGTTTTGATTGAGTCACGAGAAACCTTTGGTCTGAAGATCTTTTTGAAGAACCTCCCCAGGCATGAGAATGTCTGTGACGATCTTTTGCGACTTGCTCCGACTTCGTGTAACTTTGCGACTTCAATTTTCGAGGACGAAAATTTCTTTTTAAGAGGGGAAGAGTTGTAAAATCCTCATTTTTCATTCAGTCGAAATCCCGAAATTACCCCTCTGATTTGAATTTTACAAGAACACATGAATAAATAAATAAGTAACCTAAGATCTAAATAAAACTAAACTAATTATTTATACTTACCTTATGATCAAAACAAATTCACTAAACACTTATATATATAATAAATCGACTCTATGACATGTAAACTATTATTGTGACATTTTAGCATTTGATACGAACATAACCTAAAGTTATACGTTATGATTAAATTACGAAGTATGAAATTCTTAATCTAACTTATAATGAAATATAAATCGACAAAGAGATTTTGGGCATGCGTATGTTTTTGTGGTCTGTTTGAATGTGAAGGCCCATTTAGTTGGGAAATAAAAGGGATTTCAGTACCACATGCTACACTCTCTTAAAACCCATATTAAATTTCAAAGCCCATACTCTATTTCACAATCCAAAACACACGCTTACCTTGGGACTGACATTTTAATCCTATATATACGTCTAAACCGCCCTATATCACTGCTCATTCCAAAACAATATACAACCTTTTACAAACCCTAAATATCATAAGTGGCGGCTGTTCTTCTTCCCACAAGAAAATCAGTTCCGAAGAGTCTAGCAAGGTGGTTCTTTAGGGGTACTAGCATTGGTGTGATCGCGAGAGTGATCGTGTAGCTTGATGTGAATCGCGAGGGTGCGATCGTAGGTGGTAATGACTCTGAAATGGGATTCATTCGTGAGTCTTTGGTTCAAGCATGGTGCACTTCGGGTTCCTTGATTCATTCGTACATCAGACCTATAGAACTCTTGTTAATCGTCCTTGTGTTCTTTGATTCGCCAAGGTATTCATAAACCCTCCTAGTTATATTTTTATATACGACTGGAAGAACAAAAAGTAAAACTGACTCTGCTATGTCTTGTGGTATATGCACAGTTATGAATAAAGGATAACCGATCACATAAAATAATGAATGTCTGTCTGTCAAACTGAGGTCTTAACCTGCTGTGAAAATTCAGTATATATATATATATATACAAGTTATAATATCTGGTGTAAGCATTGTTTGATCGCTTAAATATGACACAAAATCTGGAAAAGAGTTATATAAAATAGTGTAGGTATACATGTCAAAAGAGAAGTTTATTTGGCCATCTAAACCAGGCCTTTCTGCATGAAACTTGGATTCTTATTGTTGTATGGGCTGCAAACAAGGGTCGTTGTGATTTTTGTACGTGAGGTTCATAGGTGTGTTTTATGTCGGGTTTAAATCAGTAAACTATTGGGTCGAATGGGTTTCAAAGATGTGTGATTTTATGTAAAATGATGAAGTTAAAATGGGTTAAACTGGGCTGTTTTGTGTCGCATGAAAGCTTATAAATGACGAGGTTATGGATGTGTTTATATGTCGAACTTAAACGTCATAAAACTTGCATGAAACCAGGGTCGAGTGGTTTAGCTTTGGCTCGTTTAAACTTGATAAGTTGTAATCGATGATATAGTCGTTATTTTATGTGATATAGGTGTATCTTGCGAGTCAAATAGAGTTGTCGTTAAGATGTGTCGTAGGTGTGTGTATTTGTGTCAATAAAAATGGCTATGGAAGGATTCAACAATGGATGTTTTATGGTGTCCTGCATATTTAGAGTGTGTGTGTTGTGTCGTGTACTTTGAGTACAAAGAAAAGAGCATGGGTCGAGTGTATGGGAAAATGTTGTGTGACTGTGAATATAATGTATAATGTACTAAAAGTAAAAACGTGTAGTGGCAATTACGTTATCAAGATATAATTTGATAATTGTGTTAATATTGTATGAATGGACCACTGTGATCATGAAACAATAATTTATGTCATTAAATTGTAAACAATAATGTACCACTATAGTGATGATATTAAAATGTATCTTTGTGATGAATGTTAGTAGACCATTTAACATATTAATTCAAATATAACATCGTATGATACCTATAAATATTATAAATTGAAGTAATTAATTTGCTAACATTATATAAAATGATGTATGTATCGTACAATGAATCATATTTATTAATCAATCGATTATATTATGACTGAGTATTATACTAATTATATGTAATGCTTAAATGCTGACTAAGTAAATAAATACAGGTAACGGTTTATTTAACGATTTAATTGAAGTTACTCAATCCGGAAAGTTACTAAAACGGGAAAAGCCGACTAAATAAGTAATCTGAATTAAATAATCTTTTAATAAGTTAGTTATGAATTCGTGTAGATTCGCTGAAGATGGAGGTTGCTTCCGACCTTGATATTTTCTGTTGTGTTTTCGGTTGCGGTATGAGGTACAGATATTCTGACCTTTCTTTTAAGGTTTCTCATGATCTCTTTCGTATTCTGATCCGTTAGTTTCTGATTCGATTGCTACGATTTCCCCTTTGCTTGAACCTTCCCTGTTGATTCCATTTGATATGAGGTCTGATACGAAGCTATGTTATGAAAACCTTTTCTACTTATATCTTGGAAATGTTTTGAGAAAAACTATTTTTAAAGAGGTTTATAAATGAGGCAAAACCATTTTTATATAAATATTACTAGCTTTTATGGAAACTAGTTTTGGGAGACAAAATTTTACGAAAAACCTTTTTAAATAATATTTTTATGAGAACTACTTTCAAGGATCGTTTTATGAAAATCATGAATAAAGGATTGTTTAAAATGAACTTTTGATCTGAACCTTGACGTAATTATTTGATATGAACCTTGATCTGATTAAACTCTGATTTGGACCTTTGGTATTTCATCTGATATATCTGTTATGAACCTATTATGATGAACCCTGGATTTTGACACATCTGATTTGACATGACTTATGACTCTTAGTTTGATACCCGAGCCACCTTTCTGTTACCTAGCCAGGAAGGTAACCTGGCCGTATCTGTGATGCACCACTGGCATGACTCATGTGTGGGTGAGTGATTCCTCACACCGTCCCCATTCTGATTATGATATGCGCATTACTTTGATTATGGATTATATATGTTTCTGGGGGGCGTATGGATTGCAATCCTAGATCTGTTCTGTTTAGTGGATTTAACTGTATATGCTATGATATGATTTGTCTGGTGACTGGTGCTGTGTGCAATACACGCCTTTCACATATTTCTGGGAGCTAGCTACTCCATTTTGAAGAATGAGGACACCCCTCATATTATCTGATTATCTGAGAGGTCTCCCCTCTATATGATTATGAAGATTTATGGTTACGATATGATATGATCTGTTTCTGGGCTCGTGGTGGATGACTATCCCTTTCCTTTTCCCTTATACTTATTCATTGACTTATCCCTTGAACCATACTACATCTGTTTAACCTTTGTTTCTGTTATTTTGTACATTTCTCTATTTCTGTTTATTATCGTTATATCTGTTCACTGGGCTTTTTAAGCTCAGCCGCACGTTTTCTTTTCGTGTGCGGCAGGTTATAAGCAGGATGACGGGTTTGGGTATGAGTGAAGAGACTTTTGGACTTCGAAGACTTTGATAGCTATTATGGATTAGCAATGATTAGAAGACATTATATTTAGACTTAGTAGTTATTGAAATTTCCCTTTGTAACCGTGTATATTCGGTATTTCATTTGTAACCCTTGTATTACTGTAAATGTATGCTTTGTTTTGATCTGATATGAAACCATTAGTGTGACATCTTTACCCTTTTCGGGTTGGGGTGTTACACCGCGCAAAAGCCATCCTGGAAGAAGTACATAAGCTGGTAGACGCAGGCATCATGCGTGAAGTCTACTACCATGACTGGCTCTCTAACCCAGTGATGGTAAAGAAGAGCGATGGCAGTTGGAGGATGTGCGTAGACTTTACGGATCTCAATAAAGCATGTCCACAGGACTGCTACCCGCTACCGGAAATAGACTGGAAAATTGAGTCTCTATGTGGATATCCCTTCAAATGCTTCCTGGACGCATACAAGGGATACCACCAAATTCAAATGGCGGAGGAAGACGAAGAAAAGACGGCCTTCCACACAAGTCAAGGGGTCTACTGCTACACAAAGATGCCCTTCGGCCTAAAGAACGCAGGAGCAACATACCAAAGATTGGTGGACACTGCGTTCGAGAAACAAGTGGGACGCAACTTGGAAGTATACGTCGATGATCTCGTCATCAAAAGCCATACAGAGGACGAGCTGGTGCGCGACATGGAGGAAACGTTCAACACACTCAGGAGAATCAACATGAAATTGAACCCCAAGAAGTGTACGTTTGGCGCTACGGAAGGCATGTTTCTCGGGTATTTGATAGAACCCGATGGGATCAAACCTTGCCCAGAGAAGACTCAAGCAGTCATTGACCTCCCCTCACCGCGCACACTAAAAGAAGTTCAGTCACTAAACGGCAAGCTAGCCGGACTGAACCGATTCTTATCTAAATCAGCAGACAAGTCACTTCCCCTATTCAAGACACTCAAGAAGTGCACCAAAAAGGGAGATTTCAGGTGGACTGCGGAGGCAGAAGAAGCCTTCCAACAGCTCAAACAACACATAGCAGCGCTCCCAAAGCTTGTTGCACCCCGACCAGGGGAAGAGCTGATAATGTACCTATCTGCGACTCAAGGAGCAGTCAGCGCAGTCCTACTGACAGACAGGAATTCCGTCCAAACACCCATCTATTTTGTTAGTAAGGCGCTGAAGAAAACGGAGATTAACTACACTGCAATGGAGAAATTGGTCCTAGCCTTAGTGTTTGCAGCGAAAAGACTACGCAGGTACTTCCAGGCGCATCCAATCGCTGTTATCACGGACCAACCCATCAAACAGGTTATATCGAAACCCGACGCATCGGGACGCCTACAAAAATGAAGCGTGTTACTGGGCGAGCATAACATATCATACAGACCGCGCACTGCAATTAAAGGGCAGATATTGGCCGACTTCATCATCGAGAAGCCGGATACAGATACTCCACCTGCGACAAGCAAGGAGGAACTTCAAGAACCATGGATTCTATTTACTGATGGATCCTCATGCGTAGATGGATCAGGAGGCGGCCTTATTCTCACCAACCCAGAAGGAGTTGAATTCACCTACGCACTGCGTTTTGAATTCACAGCCACGAACAACGAGGCAGAATACGAAGCACTCCTAGCTGGGTTACGCATCGCAACTCAAATGGGTGCACGCAACCTAGAAGTAAACGTCGATTCGCGGCTAGTGGCTAACCACGTTTCAGGAGAATATATAGCAAAGGAGGAACACATGATCCAATACCTCGAAAAGACCAAATCTCTGATCCAGAACTTCGATAGATTCATCATCAAGCAGGTTCCTAGGAGTGAAAATAGGAAAGCAGATGCGCTGAGCAAAATTGCATCCACCAGTTTTGCGCATCTATCAAAACAAGTTTTGGTGGAAACCTTGAAAAACAAGTCAATCACAGAGATGGAAATATCCACGGTGATAGAAGAGGAAAATCCTACGTGGATGACACCGATCATTGACTTCATCAGCAAGGGCATACTTCCCCAAGAGCAGAAGGAAGCTCGAAGAATCCGACGCACAGCGCAGCGATTCGAGCTCAGAGACGACGTCTTATATAGACGCTCATTCCTACAACCATGGCTTAGGTGTGTTGGACCTCTCCAGGCAGACTATGTACTTAGAGAGATCCACGCAGGCTCATGCAACATGCACTCAGGACCACGGTCCATTGTAGCGCGCGCCCTAAGGTCTGGATACTATTGGCCTACTATGCACCGTGACGCACGCGACTTGGTACGGAAGTGCAACGATTGCCAAGTTCACAGACCTATTCCGCGCCGACCACAACATGAACTAACACCTATTACATCGCCATGGCCCTTCTACAAATGGGGTATCGACATCGCTGGACCTTTCCCCATTGCCGCAGGAGGATTGAAATTCCTCATTGTGGCAATAGATTACTTTACCAAGTGGATCGAAGCAAAGGCAGTAGCGACTATAACAGGTAACCAGGTTAAACGATTCGTGTGGGACAACATAGTATGTCGTTTTGGATTGCCTGGAGAAATTATCTCTGACAACGGAAAACAATTCCGTGATAACCCGTTCAAAGATTGGTGCGAACAACTGAACATCACGCAGCACTTTGCATCAGTAACTCATCCACAAACCAATGGTCTGGTCGAGCGCGCAAACAGAAGCCTTGGCGAAGGAATAAAAGCGCGTCTGGACAGACACAAAGGTAGATGGGTAGAAGAATTATCACATGTTTTTTGGGCGCACCGAACAACCATCAAGGTTAGCAACGGGGACACTCCCTTCTCTTTGGTCTATGGGACAGAAGCGGTTATACCAGCTGAAATTGGAATGCCAACCATCCGTACTGCGGAAGTTAATGTGGCAACCAATGACGATGAGCGGCGCATAGACTTAGATCTGTTGGAAGAGAGACGTGAGCGCGCAGCAATACGCGAAGAGAAAGCTAAGTCAAGAATGAAAAAATACTATGATACCAAAGTACGCAGCACTTCATTCAGACCAGGCGACTTCGTGTACCGCGACAATGACTCAAGCCGCGCAGAAGACACTGGTAAGCTAGGACCAAAGTGGGAAGGACCTTACGAGGTCATAGAAGCACTTGGCAATGGAGCGTACAAGCTACGCGACAAGGACGGAAATGAACTACAGCGAACATGGAACGTCCGCAACCTTAAACGGTGCTATCTTTGAAGAAGGCTACGGCCTAACATGGACACTAATGCGCTTTAGAAAGTGCCCTCAATAAAGATCCATGTAATTTTATTTTTATGAAGTACCTAGATAAACATTCTTTTTCAAAACTTGCAAGTATTAATAAAACGTTATGGTTTCTAGCTAACTCCATAACATATTTAACTTTATTGTTTGCATCTTTTATTATCATGTTTCAATATTGTTATATCCTTGCCTACATGGCGTGCATGCACACACTAAGACCCACGATGGCAGAAAGGATGAGTAAACCTAATAAACTACTCGTTGAGTAAGAGGGTTGCAAACCCATCAACACCGGATCACGCATCCTTGTTAAACACCTTGCGCTCAAGACGTTGGCGCAAGCTCCTCACGCACCCCACGACGGATGCGCGATAAAGCACACTGTGCGCGTTTAACAACTTAGGAAATCAAGACTCTTGATTCCTTAAAGTACAATACGACAAGTAAACTTACAAAAATACATAGACGACTATGATTAAGTTGGAAAAATTCAACACGCGACTACGGTCCTTAAGGAAATTCATACACGATTATGACCCTTATTTTCTAAATACGCTTAAACACTTAAAGCTATCTTCACGCAAGGATACATAAGTCATATAAGAACTACGAGTTCAAAAAGCATAAGTATTTAGAAGTTATAGAAACACTATGTACAAAAACAACTTTTTATTCATAGAATACAGTTCTACAAAAAGACTTGTACAAAAGAGCTAAATACTATATGTACGCCTTAACTGGCTGGAACCCCCGCTCAAAGCCGCTTCCTTTGCATCCGCGAGCCTCTTCAACAACTCTGCATCATCAAGGGAAACAGTGGCCACGCAGACAGGCACACCATCGGATCTAGGCTGATGCGCAGCGCCTATGCCGCACAGAATGGCCTTTCCTTTCTCGCCTTTCTTTCGTGCGACCCTGGAAACATGCGCATTTAGCGACCTTTGCAAAGAAATCTCTTTCTCAAGACGGAAAGGATTCAGAATGTCACGAGGCTGAGCAAAAATGGGTACCTTCAACTGCGCCACATCAGGCTTCAAGTAGAAGTCCACCTGCTGATCTGCATCATCCTGCAGATGCCTAGGGAGAGTGAGCCCCGCCATGATCACGCTGATCGGCTGGTCCTGATCACGCTCCAAGAGAGCGATGTGCGGAAGCTCAAGCTTCTTTAGCTCCTCCATGGCAGCAACAAGCTCAGCATGGGCATCCGCCTTATACCCAGGCACCTCCGCAAGCGGCACGGTCAGCAACTTGGCCTCCGCAAGCTTGTCTGCGGCCGAGGTCTCACCGTGCGCAATAGCGCAATTTACAACCTTCCCAAAGGATGCGGTGACCTCAGGATGCTCTAGCGTACACATGGCGGCCAGGCGAAGACCATGACTGATCAACCACCTACGAAATAACACAAGTGTTAATAAGAAAAAGGGTCCCAAATATATATAAGATATAAGGAAGTAAAGCAGCATGTACCTGCGCTCAGCCACAGACTGAACCAGATGGGGGTACAGCTCCTCATCGTACTCAATGCTGAGTTGGCGGAGCTTCTCCTCTTGCGTCTTCAGGGCAAGCTCAATACGGCTGCGGAACTCTTCAATATTAGCAAAGTGCTTGCTCCTATTCTGTTCCAAGTACTTCAGCGCCCACAAAGAGTTACACCTCTGACGGTCCGCAAAAGCACGCTCCCGCTCCAACTCAGCCATCACCATAACCTTCTCCTCACCCATTCTTCGCGCAGACGCCTCCGCGCGCTCCAGTTTAGCCTTGGAGCTCAGCTGCTCAGCTTTAGAGCTTGCTAATTCAGCCTGCACAGACGCTAATTGCGCCTGCAGTCTGGAAACCTCCTCAGACTTGTGCACTCTTGCTTGCGCCACCAGCTCAGACTGGCGCACAGCGATAGAGGCAAGCTCCTCCATCGTAGAGTCAAACGGACTTGATTCCACTTCAACGTCCCTCGGTGAACGCGCCCCGTCCAGAGCATGACTCACCTCGGGTGGCGCACGCCCATCTAGGACGCCAGCGTCCTCCACAGGCTTTTCGATGCAAAAAACATCAAGAGACAAAGTTAGTGCACGGTCCATCATACACAAAACGCTAAGGAAACGCTAAATAATACTTACATGGGGGGAGGAGTCAAGGACACGTCCTTCTGCTTCTCAGTCTCAGTCGTGGACGCACCTCCACCAGGCTTCTCAGCATCCACACTGAGGATACGAAGAAACAAAGTTAGAATACAATATAACTTGACAAAAGTTTCTAACTAATAAGGTACTCACCTCATCTGCACCTCAGTAAAAGATGGGCTTCCACTAGCCTCAGTTCGCGGCCTCTTGGAAGGCCCTTCACCATAACCACCAGACGCTCTCTTCCGCGTCAGTGGGGAGTTCTCCTCCATCTCACTGTCAGTCTCCTCTAAATGGATCACCGTTTCAGGAAGAGGAGGCTGCGCAGCGTCAGGACTGGGCTGCACAGGAGGAGCCACCTCCTGTATTGGCTCAGCTGCTATCACATCAGGGGAGCCTTCGGGATCTGGGATAACCAAATCCACGACGCGCCCTGCCGTCGCCTGCAGAATAGTCTGCTCACCGTCCCCCAGAGGACGCACCCCCACCGCCACAGCACGCGGATTCTCCAGCCTCACAACAGAGAACAGATCCATCTCTGCGCATCAAGTACACAAAGAAAGGCAAGTTACATAAAGTATGAAAAAAGAAGAAGAGCTTACACTAATAACGACAGTAAGGCGATAGAAGGAGCACCCACCCGTGCCATCCGCATGCAAGAATGTGGGAACTTCTGTCTCATGCTCATAATAGTTCCGACTGATGCCCATGTGCACCAGGAATGCTTCCGGATAAGGTTTGATCGGAAGGCGATTCTCATCTATTATCGCCGCATGATCCACGTTATACCACGTCTCAGGAGGGCGCTCATCCTTGGGCAGATTGGCACGGGTGTAAAATGGAAAATGGGAAGGGAAAACGGCGTCATCAACCCAAAAGAATTTTTCCCTCCAATCCTTGAGCTTATCTACCTTAGTCTGATAACATTGTAACTTCCCTACGCGTTTGGCGAAGGTAACCCAACCATTTGACCACGTCAAATGATAAAACGCGCGAAATAAGTGGAGAGATGGGTGAACCGCTAACAAGCGGCAGTTCACCTCAAAGTTAGCAATCTTCCCAGCACCAATACAGTGCAACTGGGAGATGTGGAGGTCGTAGTAATGGAGTATGTCACTCAATAACACGGATATGGGGACGCGCTGATTCGCCCACTCAAAAAAGCGCGTATATAACCCTACCTTCCCGGCAGGGAAATCCGCGATGGTGTCATTCGGACCAGGTACCTCTGGGCGCAGGCCCAAAGGGATAAAATAATCCGAGGTGAACTGAATCAGTTCCTCCTCGGTTATGTTAGAATGGAAATCATGAAGTTGCGCTACCATTTTCTGATTCAGATTATGTGCGCACGCGCAATTACCTTTGAATTATCTTTTTTGGAAGAAGATTTGAAGATGTAAAAATGGAGGAATGGCGATTTTTTAACTGTGGACGTCACAGTGAATGAGAGGCGGTAGTTTATATACTTTTCCCATCCACCACAGATAAGTGACACGTGTATCCCACTAGCCCCAATCGTGTGGCTAGGATAAATGACGGTACAAGGCAAGTGGGCAACCTCTCCATTTCCCAAGGTACCCAAATTACACTTTTTTGGACTAGATACATCACACGTGTGGTTTTGGCGGTATATTTTTTGAAAGCTTCCCGCGTACGCATGGGGAATAATTTCGACACGACTCTAGTCTAGCGTCCGCAGGTTTTACCCTGCGCACACTAGACTGGGGGGACATGATGACGTATAGTCTACACCCGGGTCACGAACCCGGTTAGTAAACAATACTAACAATTAAGCCCACCACGCTTGGGCCGCAACTGGACTACCAGTTATGCGGCTTGGGTCGACAAGGCCCAAGCCCAAAGTTATTTCCGGATAATATATAGAATATCTTCTAAATAAAGAAGATATATACTATATACCCGATGTCGGCTAACACGCCGAAGAGTAGGGAACACGAAACCCACTAGGGTTTCATGCATATATAAAGGGCACCCAAGCCCTCGGTAAAGGTACGATCTTCAATAAACCCTCACCATAAACTAAACCCTACATTCGATTACTTACTCTCACGCCGGAGGATAATCGGGGGAGACAATCCCTCGATAAGCCTAACGGTGTTTGTCCTTTTTCTTAGTGCGCAGGTCTCATCAAGCATTAAGATTCGAATTGGTACGAGAATAGAAGCCCTATCAAGGAACGCCCAACTTTTGTATCAACATAGCTTAATGATACGGCATGGACTCGTTTATACTCATCAACACTTATTTGTCTCTGTTACTAGAGAATTATTTTGTTGAGAATGTTTACAAAAACTTACAATTAAAATAGAGGAAAACATTCTAACATAGAACGATTTAGAAATGTTGCAAGTAATTTAGTATATTTGGCAATACTTTTGGGTAATATGACCTATTAAATCGTTAAAGATTAAACACGCACACGGCACACCCCTATAAACCCAATTTACGTTAATGAATCAACAGCCCTTAATACTCATAAGGCGCTAATATTATCCGCTAATAAGTTTGTAGTAGTAGATTATGATTTATGGGTATAAAATTTACTGTGTGATGAGGAAATTAGGGTCCGTTTGGTTTATAAGAGAGTTTGGATTAGGATTTGAATTTGGGATAAGTTTAAGGAAAGAAAATATATTTATTTAAATATATTTTATAATAAATTTAAAATTAAAAATATTACTTAAATCTATACTACATATAAAAGAAAAATGGTCAAATCTTGAAAAATGAAATGTTGAAAGTCAAAGGTGAGAGAAATGTATAGTTTAATTAATACTCTTATTAAAACACCCAATTACTTAAAAGTACAATAATTTATTCACATTGTACAAACAATTAAAAACATATCTATCAAATTAAAAACAATCAATTAAAACACCCCTTAATAAAAAGTACAATAAAATTTTCACAATGTATAATTTAAACAAGCTACAACATAATCCAAAATATATAATTAAACACACTAATTAATATTATTTTTAAAACACCGTAAAATGAAAAGTACATGTTATTATAAATATTATACAAATTAATAAAACACACAAATCTTCATACAAGCTAACAAGTTGATGGTACATATAGTTTTGAATGCCGGACCGGACCAACGGGTTCAACTGGGAACCGGTGTCGCCACCGGTTCGGCTAACTAATAAAAGCCATCCGAAAACGAACCAGAGAGAACCCGTTGAAACCGATACAAACTGGTGAATCAGGTCTCATCGATATCTATTTCTCCGGTTAATCTTCACAGGGTACCCGCTGCCGCAACGCGCGGGTAGCTTGCTATACTATATATAAAGGAAAACCAAAAAGTAAAAAGTGAAAAGTTAAAACTAAAAAAGGAAATGTTGAAAACATATATTTCAAAAGGAAACTATTAATACATATCGAAAACCGGGTTGACTCGGGACGCTTCAAACCCGGCGGGTTGACCCGGTTTAATTTGACCCGTTTTCGACCCAACCCGTCGGGTTGACTCGGTTTAAATCGACATGTTTTTCGACCGAAACGGTTCAACCGGTTGAACCACCCGGGTCGAACCGGGTTTCAAAACATTATGTTTAATCACCAAATCTTCAAACTTTTATTATTTTTCGTTTATAACTCATAAACTTTTTTTTAACAAAAAACGATCTGTTGTTAAAAAATTCCGTTGCTATGCACGAGTACTCGTCTAGTAGTAAATAAGAAAAAATGTGAGAGGATTACAGAGGGTCCCACAATAATAAGACAATATTTCAAAAACTCATTTGTGCCTAGGATTATTAGATGACAAATATTAAGGCATAAAACATAACTTTAGGCCTCACTATTCAAACCAAACAACTAGTAGTATCTACCATTATCCTAAACTCTAATCCCTAACCCCATCAATCAAACTCACCCTTAAAGATTAGATTGTCAAGTCACTAGCTACCATCTTTGGATTATAGAATTTCCCGTGATATTGTTTTATTAATAACGTATTTATATATTACAAAGCTAGATAAACCTTGGGGCTAACGGTTTAAAAAAGTATTGAACTAGCCATCTTTTTCTATTGTGGCATCCATCTTTTAATTTTCTTATAAAATTCAAAAACTCTTTTAATTTTCCTAGCGTATGCATCATTAGGAAAAGTAGCTCATTTAATCAAGAGTTATTTACATAAATCGTCCTTCTGGCTCTTAAAAATTTCACCAGTCGTACTTGTAGCTCATTTAGTCAAGAGTTATTTACATAAATCGTCCTTGTGGCTCTTAAAAATTTCACCAGTCGTCCTTGTTGTTCATTTAATCAAGAGTTATTTACATGAATCGTCCTTTTGGCTCTTAAAAATTTCACCAGTCGTCCTTGTGTGATGTGGCACTGTCGCTGGCTGACGTGGATGAGTAACGTGGCAAAACTGGAAATAATTAAAATTGCACCTTGCAAGGCTCGAACTCGAGTCACCAAATTTACAAACGAACAACTTACCACTGGACCAAGCGTCCAGTGATTTTAATTACTCTTTCTTTTATTATTTTATCCATTTTTCTTTCTTTGGCTGGAAATAATAAAAATTGCCCCTTGGCAAGGCTTGAACTCGGGTTACCAGCTTTACAAACGAACACCTTACCACTGGACCAAGCGTCCAGTGGTGTTACGTTTTCTTTCTTTTATCCTTTTATCAATTTTTTTTTTCTTTTGGCTAGAAATAATGAAATTTTTTCCTTGGCAACGCTTGAACTCGGTTACTAACTTTACAAACTAACAACTTACCACTAGACCAAACGTCCAGTGGTGTTAAGTTTTCTTTCTTTTATCCTTTCTAGATGAGTATTTTTATTCCACGTTTTCACGTATACATTCTTCGTAGGACTTGATTTTTCGTACAAGTATCGACGATGTCCAAATGTTTTTATCCAATCTTTTGATCGATCATGTATACATTTAATACATGATCGATAAAAATTTGCAACTCGGGCCATATTTTTATACTTGATATAGTTGCAAATTTTTATACGTGATCGATCACGATTTTGCTTCGATTATTTTTATCCCACGTTATCACGTATACATTTTTATACGTGATCGATAAACATTTGCAACTCGGGCTACATTTTTATACGTGATATAGTTGCAAATTTTTATACGTGTTCGTGTTGCAAATTTTTATACGTGATCGATATAAAAATGTGTCCCGAGTTTCAAATTTTTATACGTGATCGATCACATTTTTGCTTCGATAAAATTTTTATCGATCGCGTATACATTTTTATACGTGATCGATAAAAATTTGCAACTCGTGCCCCATTTTTATACGTGATCAATAAAAATATATACTTGATTGAAATCTCGGGGCTTCATAAAAACGTATATGTGATCGATCACGTTTTTTCTTCGATAAAAATGTATACGTGGTCGATACTCACGTTTTTTTATTCTTTTCAATTCTTCGTACCTACATTTGGACATCGAACAAAATGTATACGTGATCGATACTTGTACGAAAAAATGAGTCCAACGAAGCAAAAAACGTATAAAAATTTGCAACTCGATCACTTATAAAAATTTACAACTATATCACGTATAAAAATGTGGCCCGATGTGCAAATTCTTATCGATCACGTATAAAAATGTATACGTGATCGATAAAAATTTTATCGAAGCAAAAACATGATCGATCACGTATAAAAATTTGCAACTCGATCACGTATACGTGATCGATAAAAAGATTGGATAAAAAGTGAAATAAAAACATTTGTACATCGTCGATACTTGTACGAAAAAAAACAAGTCCAACAAAGCAAAAACGTGAAATAAGAATACTCGTCTAGAAAGGATAAGGATAAAGAAAGAAAACTTAACACCACTGGACGCTTGGTCTAGTGGTAAGTTGTTAGTTTGTAAAGTTGGAAACCAAGTTCAAGCCTTGCCAAGGAGAAATTTTTATTATTTCTAGCCAAAAGAAAAAAATGGATAAAAGGATAAAAGGAAAAAAAAACGTAACACCACTGGACGCTTGGTCCAGTGGTAAGGTGTTCGTTTGTAAAGCTGGTGACCCGAGTTCGAGCCTTGCTAAGGGGAAATTTATATTATTTCTAGCCAAAAGAAAGTAAAATGGATAAAAGGATAAAAGAAAGAATAATTAACACCACTGGACGCTTGGTCCAGTGGTAAGTTCTTCGTTTGTAAAGCAGGTAAACCGAGTTCGAGGCTTGAAAGGTGCAATTTTAATTATTTCCAGTTCTGCCACGTCAGCGTCCACGTTAGCCAGGGACAATGCCACATCAGCCACAAGAACGACTGGTGAAATTTTAAAGAGCCACAAGGACGATTTATGTAAATAATTCTTGATTAAATGATATATTTTTCCTAATGATGTGTACAATAGGAAAATTAAAAGATGGATGCAAACAATAGGAAAAGGTGGCAAACTTGATGCTTTTTTTGAGACTATTAGCCCTAAACCATAAACCTTAACGTACCGAAGCTCACAGACAGGCTCGGGCCTACTAGCATAATCTATTACTATCTAATACTCCCTTGCAATCCGAGTGACGGAATCGTAAAAGTTTGGATTGGATTTGAAAACTAAAACAATAATAAACTCTTGACAAATACATCCGACATCAAACGAAAATAAATCTTCATACAACATAGACAAAAGCATAAACAAGCAATAAAATGAAAAACACAAAAGCAAACATAATTTGTTATTGAAGACTTTCGACAGCAAGTGGAGACGAATCTTCAAACTGCAGCAGCGAAAGCAAGACAACCAAAAGTAATCCAGCAATTTTTTTTTGCAGCAGGTTGTGACGGCGCGTCAGGTGGCGGACAATGGTGATTTTGTTTAGGTCTTGTGCAGAATTGAAAAATGAAGAGAATGGCGCTAACTGCGTCAATTTACTCCATATATATGGTCTGAAAATTATAGCCAAAACAGTATGCAGTTAGGGTTTTGGCAGAAAATTTGCATTTTTATTTTCAAAGAAAGTGAATAAAGGCAGCGGTAGGGTTTGACGGGGTGCCAAGAGGAGGCGGCTCAACATAGCCACTTAGCATGAGGATCAGACCTGCTCCGATACCATGTTGGATTATAAAATTCCTCGTAAATATTATGTTTTATTAATGAGGTATTTGTAGATTAAAAAGTTAGATAAACCCTAAAACTTAACCGACCGAACTCAAAGACGAGCTCATGATCTACTAGCATAAACTATTATCTAGCATAATTTATTATCTAATACAATTATGAGGTTGAGTACATTTTTGAAGAATTAAGGTTTGACAAAAAAACCATTGTGCCACCTTCCACTAGTTGAGCTAGCGTTCTTTGCTTTCTATGAACACGGAAGCTATAGAGGGAATTGGGGGAAAATGGTTTTATTCAAATGAATGTTATGATTACAAAACAGAACACAAACGACAGGCGGTTAACAAGAAATTAAAATATTTACACTATCTACCCTACTACTATTAACTATGTACAAATCAGTCCTCTAAGTATATATGTACATATTCCATATTCCCCCTCAAGTTGGATGATCTGAAAGTCCCAACTTGTGAGATAAAAAGGAATGTTGAGGACCATGAAGTGCTTTTTTCATGATATCTGCAAGCTGCAAATGAGTTGGAATATAAGCAGTTTGAAGAAAACCTTTTTGGACTTTATCTCTTGTGAAATGGAAATCAGTGTCCAAGTGTTTAGTTCTCTCATGGTAGCAAGGATTTGCTGGTATTTGTTGAGCAACTTTGTTATCACAAAATCATGTAATGGGCACTTTCACTAGAATATGCAAGTCCTTCAAAAGATAAGTGAGCCAGATCAACTCACATGTGGTAGCTGCCATACTTCTATACTCTGCCTCAGTGGAAGACCTTGAAACTGTTGCTAGTCATAATACAAGATGCCCAGTCTGCATCTGAGAAACCTGTGACCTTCAACAGGATAGAAAAAGACCCTTAGAAACAGTCCCTTTAAGATACTTGAGAAGATGTAGTGCAGCCTGCATATGAGTGTCCCTTGGACTAGAAACAAACTGACTCAAATGTTGGACTGCATAAGATATGTCTGGCCTTGTCATTGTCAAATACAATAATCTACCAACCATCCTTCTGTATTGATCTGGTGCAGACATGGGAGATCCTTTTTCAAGTCACAATTTCAATTTTGGTGGTAAAGGAGAGTTAACTGGTTTTGCAGCAGTTAAACCAGCATCTTAAAGTAAATCAAGTATGTACTTTCTTTGATTAAGATAAGTACCTTCTGGTAAAGAACTGATCTCAATTCCTAAGAAATACTTTGCCATTCCCAAATCTTTGATAGTAAATTTATCATCCAAAGCAGCCTTCGTCTCATTGATGACTGTAGGAGCATTACCAGTAAGCAAAATGTCATCTACATACACCAAAGCAGAAACTTAGACAGTTCATGATTCCATTGTCTTGAGGCTTGCTTCAGCCCATATAAGGACTTCTTGAGTTTACAAACTTGACCAGGCATAGCTTTAGTATAGCCATCTGGTGGCTTCATGTAGATATCTTCATCAATATGCCCATGCAAAAAAGCATTATTGACATCCAATTGATGTAAAGGCCATCCTTTTACAGTGGCAATAGCAATCAGTACTCTAACAGTAGCAAGTTTAGCTACAGGAGAAAAAGTTTGTTTGTAGTTCGTGCCTTCCTTTTGACTAAAACCCCTGATCACCAATCTAGCTTTATATTTCTCAATGCTGCCATCGTGATTTAATTTAATCTTGTAAACCCATTTTGAGGAAATGGCTTTACAATTAGCAGGTAAGGTTGTGACTTCCCAAGTCTCATTGACTTCAAGAGCATTTAGTTCTGAATCCATGGCTTTTACCCATTGTGGAGATGTACAAGCTTCTTGATATGAAGTGGGTTCTGCACTGTCTTATATTTGAGCTATAAAAGCAACATGAGATGTAGGCAAATGTTTGAAATCCTCCTTCTTAAACAATGGATATAATGGTGGTTTTTCAGGTTTTGTGATAGTAGAAGCAGTGTGTTTGGTTAATACAAAATCCTTCAACCAAACAGGAGTTGTTGTACTCCTTTGAGACCTTCTTAAAGGGACACCACCATTATGGTTTGCAGGTGCAGTTTCAGGGAAAATAGGAGTAGGATCAGGTGTAGGCTCAGAGACATTTTTGTGGTTCAGCAGTAGTTTGAGGTATGTTTGGTACAGTTGGTGAAATGTTTGGTGCAGGAACAAAATCATCATCACTGGTATATAATGGTGTAGGGAAAGGTGTATCAGCTGGCACAATGGGTGTATCTTGAGTTAAATTTTGTTTAAAAGGAAATATATGTTCTTTGAATATCACATCCCTGCTACAAAACACAACCTTTTTGTTCAGATCATATAACTTGTAATCTTTTTGATTTGGTGGATATCCTATGAAAACACAAGGTATGCCTCTAGGAGCAAATTTATCTTTTGAGGAGTAGTTACAGTGGCATAACACAAATAGCCTATGACCTTTAGAGAGGTATAAGTAGGTGCTTCACCATGTAGTGCCTCAAAGGGTGTTTTTCAAGACAAAATCTTCATGGGCATTTTGTTGATAAGATAAGTAGAAGCTAGAATACAGTCTCCCCAAAAACTATCTGGTAGGTTAGCATGGAGCTTTAATGCTCTTGTAGTATCCAACAAATGCATGTGCTTCCTTTCTACCACTCCATTTTGCCATGGAGTATACACCATAGACCTTTGATGCAATATTCCATGAGATTGCATAAAAGCCAAACACTCCTTATTCAGAATCTCTGTCCCATTGTCTGATCTAATGATTTTGGGCTTTGTTTGAAAATGATTGAATATGTATGATACAAAGGAGGACAAAATACCAAATACTTGATCCTTAGTGTGCAACAGATAGGTCCAAGTAGTTCTAGTCTTGTCATCCACAATTGTATAGAAATACTGAGCACCATTCAAAGCTGGAGTTTTATAAGGACCCCATAGATCAACATGTAAAAGTTCAAAAGGAACTGAACTAGTAGTAGTACTTCTATTAAAATGAAGCCTATGATTCTTTGCAATCAAACAAATATCACAAAAGAAATCTGAAGTATCAAGAGTCTTACAGTCACTGATATGGGTCATCTTTGATAGAGAACTATGACCCATTCTATCATGAAGTACAGAAAAATCAGACTGTGTTACACTAGAAACAGTACTAGAACACTTATTAGCAAATGAGTATTTCTGCAATTCAGAAAGATTAAAAGGAAGCTTGAATGAAGTATGTAGTGATGAAGAAGCATTGCAGGTGTAGAGATGGTTGATTCCTTTTCCAAAAGCCACAACCTTATCAGTTGTAAGGTCCTGGAAAAGAAACCAATTAGGAAAGAAGAGAGCAGCCATATTCTGAGTATTCAATAACCTTCCAACAGATAGAAGATCAAACTTGAAATCAAGCACATAGAATACATCATACAGTGTTAAGGTTTCTGTGAGCTTGACATTATCAACCATTGTGACTTCCTTTTTAGTTCCATCGGGCAAATCAACTGTGATTGGTTTCAAAAGGACTCTTATGGAACAGAATAAACTAATATGTAGTGACATGTGATCAGAAGCTCCAGTATCCACTATCCAACAAAAGGACTCCAATAATGGCAGGATAAAGCATAGGAATAACCACAAAATTTTATACCTGTATGATATGAAGTAGAGGCCTCTTGTGAAACAATTTTGCCCTTGAACATCTTCATGACTTCTTGACAAACATCAGCAACCATCCTATGATCTAACTCACCATTTTGTCCCACATTAATTACATTCTCAAATTCCATATCAAGGGTGTATCATGATGCATCCCCTTATCAAACTCACCAAACACATTAGCAGCCAATCTAAAACTCTTCTTATTGTTTTTCTTCCCTTTGTACCAATCAGGATAACCAATCTTCTCAAAACATTGGTCACTAGTATGACCATCTGGTAGGAAATTAATGCATAACTTCTTATCATTCTTACTACTACCTCGGCTTTCTTTCTTATTAAACTGATTATTCTTAGCATAAAATGCAGTAGGCTCATGGAATATGGTTGTGACCTGTTTTTGTTTCTCAACTTGTTCAACAATGTAGTATGCCTTATTCACATTAGGCAAAGGATCCATGGACAAAATTTGACTTCTCACATACTCAAAATCATCATTCAATTTCACCAGAAATTGCATAAGCTTGGACCTACTTTCCATTTCTAAGAACTTATCCAAAATACCACATGTACAGGCATTCATTTGTCCACAAGTGCAAACAGGCATTGCTTTCAGATTATGTAATTTATCCCAAAACTTTTTCATTTTATTGAAATAAGCAGCCATAGGGAGATTACCTTGAACCACATTGCTAAGTTCCCTTTCAACCTGGTAAATCAGAGGTCCATTACTTTGGCCATACCTTTCACACACTTATTTCCACAATTCATATGAAGAATCAGCATAAAGAAAAGCAACAGACACCTCAGCAACCATAGAGTTCAGAATCTAACAAGTAACCATATAGTTACATCTAATCCACCTTTGATACCTAACATCCTGAATCGATGGTTTCACACAAGTACCATCTATGAACCCTAACTTTAATTTTGCTCCTAAGGCCATCTTAAATGTCCTAATCCAACTGTTAAAATTGACTCCATTGAAAGGTGTGTTGGTTAATGTTAGCATTACTTTTAGTAGAAAGTAATAGAAGTGATGGTCATTCTATATTTAGGAACTGTGTAACGATTATATGTAATATGTAAGAGTCTAGTAATGGGCTATAGGAAGTAATCTAATAGGCTACTAGTTTAGTCCAAATAGGTTAAGTCTTATATAGTCAATCCCAAGTGAAACAAAGCCCAACCCAAGCCCACATAGGCGTTGGAGGGTATATGTAACCAAACAAGTCTCACTTGTTTGTGTGCTTGTGTGTGTTTCTAGTGTGTGATAATACAAAGACTCTCTCCATCTCTCTCTCTCTCTCTCTACATCCATCACGGCCACATCCATCACCATCACCACCACCACCACCATGAACATCATCAAGTCACCATATTTATGTGTAGTTTGTTGATTAGAATGGGAGCCTACAATTGGCATCAGAGCCACATGATAGTTATTGGTTAGATTTATAGGTTTGTTAGTTTCTATTTGGCAGTTTTCGAAAAATGTAGTACAACGCAAGTTTTCGATAAAACTATCTAAGTCTTAAATCTTAGAACTAGTGGTTAGATTAGTTAAAGGTTTGAACTTTCGAGTAATTTTAGTAGTTACCTAGCTATTTATCTAAGAAAAACCTAAAAAGATTCACAAAAGAAGCTGTTTTTAGGATTTATTTGAAAGTTATTGTAGCAGAAAAGTTTTCAAAAAATTGCAATCTTCGAAAGTTTTCAAAAAATTTGAGTTTTCTTGAAATCTAGGTGGCAGTACTTTTTAGTTGAGTTCCACTACCAGGCTGACGTGGCATTTCGAATACTTTTGGTTTCGAGTAATTTTGGCTTCGAATACTTTTGGCTTTTCGAGTAATTCTGGTTTCGAGTCATCCTACGTGGCAGTTTCGAGTACTTTAGTTAGTTGAGATTCCACTACTTAGGTGACGTGGCATTTCGAGTAAAAGTTCAGAGTTTCGAGAAATTGAGGTTTCGAGTAAAATCTAGAGAAGTTTCGAGAAAAAAACCAGTATTTTTAGGCAAGAACCTTTTCAACCTGAAAATTAGAGTTTCGAGAACTTTTCACCATCATTAGATACCTTTCTATTAATTTAGATCGTTTCGAGAAATTCACTCTTCGAGAACTTTGCACTTCGAGAACTATTGGGATTTCGAGTAATTATTGTACTTTTGTGGAAACGAAACCTAACAACCTAAAAAAAAATTCGAATAAACTTAAACACATTCTAAGAAACTTTAACTAACTTAAAATTGACTAAAAGTTTTCGAGAACCGTTATCCTTCGATAAATTTTTGTAAAATCGATAACACATCATCAATTCAAAATCAACCTACACAATGTCAACTCGACAAGATATTTACACAGCGGGTAATGAAAACCGTTCTCCTATGCTTGAGAAAGGTGGGTATCTTCAATGGCAAAGTCGAATGCTTCGCTATCTAAAAACCAAGCCTAATGGAAAACTCATGATCAAATCCATTATGGAAGGACCTTTTAAGCATCGACAAATCCAAGATCTAGGAGATCCTAACCTTACACCACCAGTTTACCTCACCTTCGTGATTAAACAGAAGCAAAATACAGTGAGGATGAAAAACTTCAAATTGAAGCTGATGATCTTGCTATGCACTTAATCCAACTAGGATTGTCACGAGAGATATTTGCTGCGGTAGATAGCTGTGAAAGTGCTAATGCAATGTGGGAAAGAGTTCGAAAATTATGTATTGGAACTGAAATTGGTAAGCAGGACATGGAGAATAAACTATTGACAGAGTTTGAGAAATTCACATCTACACCGGGAGAGACCATTGAATCTTACTATCATCGCTACTGTACTCTTGTGAACGAGCTTACAAGAAACAAGTTGACTCCTTCAGTGATAGTTAGCAACATCAAGTTCCTTAACAACCTTCAAGAAGAATGGGGACGATATGTCACTATAGTTAATCAAACCAAGGACTTGCATGCTGTGAACTTTTATCAATTATGATTTCTTAAAGCAAAACCAAGCTGAAGCAGATGAAGTAAAGAAAGAGAAAATGTTGAAAAATCATGATCCACTAGCATTGATTGCTAATACACCAACACACATACCTGCTTATAACACACATCAACCGTCATCTTCCAATAACAACTTCATGCAACAAACAATTCCTCAAAACCACATTCCACAACTCATTCCACAACAACCGATACAACATTACCAAGTTGCAGAAAACACAACACTTGATTGTGATGAAGGCACAAAGGCCTTGACAGAAGCTTTTGCCATGCTATCCAAAGCATTCAATGTTCGCTACAACAAACCAACTAACAACAACCAAAGGATATCATCAAATACTCGTAACAGGCAAAATGCACAACCGGGTATGAATATGGGTCAAGAAGGACACTTGGTTGCAGTTAATGGTAATCAACAAGGATATGCTTAGGGTATGCAGATGGGAAATCCAAGGCAAAATGCGGGTCAGTATGTTGGGAATCAGAGGAATCAGAATATGGGAAATCAGAATGGGAATGTTACAGCTCATGTAGTTGGGAATATGGGAAATGCTAATCAGCGAAATCAATTTGGTGTTATAACTTTAAGGGTATCGGACATTATGCTAGGAATTGCATTGTTAGAACAATCAGAAAGGATGCTAGATACTTCTAGGAAGCTTTGCTATTGGCTCAGAAAGAAGAAGCGGGGATACAACTCACTGCTAAAGAACATGATTATTTGGCGCTAGCTGACTGTGAAGAGGATACAGAAGAAGTTAATGCAAACTGCATCTTCATGGCAAACCTTCAAGTTTCATCATATGACAATGAGGCAGTCACACCTCCCGTCTTTGACTCAAATGGACTTTCAGAGGTACGTAACTAAACCACATGTTATGATAATGATATATATGATATGTATACTCATGAGACACCGCATTATGCGACTATAGAATCCATTATGAACACATATGTGGAGGATGATATTGATAGCAATATTAAGTCTAGCACTCCAGATATGGATTCGAATGGAATCTCAGAAACCCAGAATGTAGTAAATGATGAGCAAACTTGTGCTTACTTTGAATCATTAATTCATACATGTAGACTAGAGATTGAGAAAGTTAAATTGAACAATCGCGAGTTAACAAACGCGGATGTCAAATTAACTAATGAGATTGAGAGACAAAAGGCCAAATAAATTCTTTACAATGATAGCATGAAAGAATTTGAACCATTTTACAATGACTATTTCTCTGAAAATAGAGATCTTCACAAACTAACCGTCAAATGGGCAATTGAAGAGATTTCTAAACTTAATACTCAACTCTCTAATCAGACGTTACTCACTATTAATTTTGAAAAGGACAATGTCAAATTAAGAAATGATTTTGCTGAATTCAAAAAATCAATTTCTGATAGACTCAAACAGTCTTCAAAAACTTGTGTCACATGTCAATCTCAGAACAACGACAATCTCATTGATGATTTTCTGATAAACATCCTATCCAATGATGTTATATTGACTGTTGTACATCAGTATGGTCTTACACATGTTGAGTACTATCAAAATCTGCTAGAAAAACAAAATGCTGAATTTGAAAATTACTTTGAACGAAAAGAAAATGAGTGCTATCATCTAAATTTCAGTCTATTTCAAAAACGTGAAGAGCTTGAACTTGAACAAAAAACAAATTTAAGAAAATCACAAGAGCTTCAAAATGAAAACACAATTCTTCGAGCTAAGCTTGCTGAATTGATGATAGATGATTGCAACTCTGTGCTCAAAAATCAAAAAATTTCGAACAGCAACTTAAGCAAGCTCAACCTTTCGCCTAAAAGGCATAAGTCTAAGACATCTCAGAAACTAAAACACAAATATGTTCCAAAAAAGGTATCACTACGAGAATTACAACAGGAACACAAAAACTGTTGCATCTCTTGTACATCCAATGAACATCCATGTGTCTGGGTTGAAGAGATATCGTTTGAAGATTTACTAGATGATAATGTTCTTACCGCTAACGACTCAGAACCCATCTTTAAGTGGGGATCCAAGTCCAAATCAAATGTGTCATCGTCTATGTCTTCATGTACAGATTTAACAGATTTGCATATGGTTCTTCTCAACTGATATGTCACCATGACTATGGCTTCTAAGAGACTCGCCTTAGAACCCGTGCTTAACCCGATGGCTTCTAATTACAACAGATCAGGACCCGAGCTTAACACTAAGACTTCTGGATACATCAGTTCAGGACTCATACCTAAAGAAGCTCAAACAACAAATTGTGACAAGCCTACAAATCAAGAACTGGAAAACTTCTTTGAGTTAATGTTTGTTGAATATCAAGGTGGAAATTCAACAAATGCATCAACACATCGTTCTGCTGCACCCACTCTACAAAATTGACAACCACAACCACAAGATGCATCAACAACCGTCGAAGAAGAAGCACCAACTAAAACAAACTCATCTACATCAACTACTCAAACACCAGTCATTGAAATCATTCTACCACAAAATGTTGTACAAGAGCATAACCAACAATCTCAAGATGAACAAATACCAATCCATAACAATGAAGAGTTAGAAGAATTCAACAATCCATTTGCTAATCAAGCAACGGGATCTGCAAAATCATCTTCAAGGGCTAACAATACAGATTTGGTAATTCCACGGTATCCTTCAGAACTAAAATGGACAAGAGACCATCTAATCCACCAAGTGCTCGACGATTTACAACAGCCAGTAATGACGAGAAGCAGACTAGCAATAGATCCAAAACTTTGTATCTTTGCACTTGCTATATGCATGGATGAAGAACCAAAGAACATTCGTGAAGCTATGTCGAATGACTGCTGGATTGAAGCGATGCTAGAAGAACTTCTACAATATGAAATACATGACTCTTGGGATAAGTTGAACGACCGATCAACAAACTGGTTATCAATCTCATGTGGTTATGGAAGAACAAAAGAGACGAAGAAATGACTGTAATTCGCAACAAAGCTCGTCTAATGGCAAAAGGATATTCTCAAGAAGAAGGGATAGATTTTGAAGAATCATACGCGCCAGTGGCAAGACTAGAAGCGGTTCGGATATTTCTAGCCTACGCAGCTCACAAGAGCATCACGGTCTATCAAATGGATATCAAGACAGCGTTCTTGAATGACACTATCAAAGAAGAGGTTTATGTGAGTCAACTCGAAGGCTTTGTTGATATGGAACATCCAGACCATGTATACAAGCTAAAGAAGGCCATCTACTGTCTAAAACAGGCTCTACGGGCATGGTATGATGAACTATCTTCATTTCTACTTCAGAAAAACTTCACAAAAGGTATTGTTGATCCAACACTTTTTACACGAAAATACCACAATGACATCTTGATCGTTCAGATTTATGTGGATGACATCATTTTTGGCTCCACTAATCCAAAACTTTCAAAAGAATTTTTAAATCTAATGAACAGCAGATTTGAGATGTCAATGATGGGGGAACTAAAATATTTTCTTGGACTTCAAATTCATCAAACCCCAACTGGTATCTTTCTAAATCAACACAAATATACCTTAGAAATCCTTAAGAAACATTGAATGGACAAATGTGATCCTTCTAGTACCCCAATGGCTACTACAACGAAACTGGATTCTAATTTACACGGGAAACCAGTTTATCCGAAATTATATAGGAGCATGATTGGTTCTCTCATGTATCTAACAGCCAGTCGACCCGACATTCATTTTGCTGTATGTTTATTATCGCGATTTCAGGCAAAGCCTACAGAGAATCACCTCAAAGAGGTAAAGAGAATCTTTCGATACCTTCGTATGTCCGTTGACATGGGTATATGGTATCCGAAAGGATCTGGATTCGATCTCATGGCCTTTTCAGATGCTGACCGTGCAGGTTGTAGAGACACAACAAAAAGTACGTCAGGGGGAGCTCAATTTTTGGGAGAAAAACTAGTAAGCTGGTCTTCAAAGAAACAAGACTGTACCGCACTTTCCACTGCAGAAGCTGAGTATGTATCTCTATTGGCATATTGTGCTCAAGTACTTTGGATGCGCACACAGCTCAGAGATTATAGCTTTAACTTCAACAAAATACCTATGTATTGTGATTCGAAGAGCGCCATCGCCATCTCATGCAATTATGTACTACACTCACGTACAAAACACATTAACATTCGTTAATCATAAAGGAGCATGTGGAACAAGATACTGTTGAACTATATTTCGTGAGGACTGAATTCCAACTTGCGGATCTATTTACTAAAGCCCTTCCAAAAGAATGGTTCAAGTATTTAGTTCATCGAATTGGAATGCGAAGCCTAACTCCAGAAAAGTAAGAGAGTCTTCTCGAATCATCTTAAGATTTTCAAAATAAAAAAGACTTCGCTTATGTGTAAATATTTTTGAAAAACAAAATACAAAATTTGAAAAACCCTTAAAAACAAAATACAAAAATATAAAAATTTAAAAAATTCCAAAAACAATAGAAAACGACAAAAAATACAAAAACATCAAAAAAAATTCTAAAAAACCAAAAATATTTTCATTTTTACTTTTATTCTATTTTTTTCATTTTTTATTATGACTTATACACATATAACAGTGTATGACTCTCACTACAACGTGAAATCTTTTAAAAGAAAGTCCGATTATTTCACCTCAAAAAGATTTCAAAACAAGGACTTCAAAATGACTTGCAGTTAAATAACAGACTGTAACTCGTACTTAAATACAACGAATTTTGTACTCATTTAGTACATTCTTTGCTAAAAAGAAAACAAAGAGAACTCTTCTTGATTTTTGAAAAATTTACTCAAATTTTTTAGATTGTCAAAGTCTTTTAAATTTTGCAAAATTCAAAATACTTCTAAGTATTTCAGCTTAGAACTCGTACTTCAAGAAAACATCTTTTTTAAAAATATGTTCGAGTATAAACAAACAAAAAGATTTTAGAACCAAAACTCTTTTTTATCCAACGACTTGTGTATACATCGGTACACAACTCAAGCTCTTAACAAACGAAATTCTTTTCTATTTGAAAAACAATCTTTTACAAAAGAAAAGATTTCAAAACAAAAATACCATCTTTACCACCTACTCTTAAACAAAAGTTTACCACATAGAACTTTTTAGTCTCTAAGTGTGAAACAAAAAATCTTACTGTGCTTAAAGATAACTCTCTTCAAAACTTTCAATCGATAAACTTTTGATAAAATCATTTCGTTAGTTATATCAAAATGCTTTTATGAAGAAAAGGGAGTATAAACTTTTTAAACAAATTTTCATGCTTAAAAATCCGTTCGACTCTCCAAATGCTTTTCAAAAACATCGTTGATATTAAAAAATATCATGATATGCTATTTTTTAGGGGGAGAAAAACATGATTGAAAAGTGATCTTATGAATTTGTGATATGATATGAATCTTAAAAAATTCATTTAGCTTGACTCAAATGTGATTATCTCGAATAGACTTGCACCGTAACGGGTATTAATTTCAAGTTAGTTATTAGAGCCAGTCATCACCTAAAAGCTGATGATGTATCTCTTTAACTAGTCCACGTAAACGTGTCTCGCAAAGTCTAGTCTTATTTGAGTAATTCACAAATTTAAAGGTTTTTTTACTCAAACCACCATGTGCAAAATCTTACAATTGGTAACATGAGCTATACGTGAACGTGAAACACTTGTTAACAAAATCTTTCAAAAGCACATGTGTAGGGGGAGTAGTTCTTCAAAAAGAAAACTTTCGATGTGTGATCAAAACAATTTTTTCATGAACACATTGATTGACTTTCAAATTGATTTATGGCTGTGAAACTTTCAACAAACCAAAACCAACTCTTATGCTTATGAAGATATAAAGAGGTTAAATTTAGGTTTTATCCCATGATCCAGCCAGAGCCGAAAGGATCTACCCAGGGACAATCCACTAGTTAGTGTAGAAGTTCTTAGGTATGAGAAAAAAGGAGTAATTGAGAAAAGGGGAAAGAAGGGGTTGAAGAATTAAAAAGAAAAGTGAATGAAAGGGTGAAAAGAAATAGCCCTACATAAACTTAGGAAAGAAACCAGGTCAATACATAATCTATCTATAATCACAAAGATGATTAAGATATTGAAGAAAAAACATCATGGACCCAGTGATGCAATGCACAACCCTTCCCAGCCACTCAAGTTTCTCTTAAAAGATACTTGTTTCATTTCTCACGGAGATAAACACGTAATCTATTGACCTCTCACTTCGAGATGTGTTAATATTGAAAAGGTGGCACTCTGCTCCAGCCTTCGCTTACTAAATCAAAATGCACAAATTGAGTATAGAGCCAATTAAGATTCAATATATATATAATCTCTTAGGACACATTCCAAAACCTACATTTGTTGTTCAACATTGAGAACGTAAAATGTATATCTTTAGAGTCCTTCGCAGATCATAGTAATCTTGCCAGAACATTCAGAGTGGTATTACTTATGTGAATCCACAATGATCGAATGGAAACCCTGCCAATGTCAACGTCAAACAGCGCTGACAGCAGGTCGCTTCGTTAATTCTTCATGAATTAAGCTTAGTGGTTGACAATTGAAGTGAATTCTCAAAGAAGAAGCTCACTATAATCAATTGGAGTTACACGATTATGAACTAACCTTTGTATGCAGGTACAAAAGATGACATCACATGACGTGAACAACCACTTACATCGACATCTTTCACCATCATAAACTTATACATGCACAACAAACAACATCATCATCAAAAGATCAAATCAGGAAAGTTCAAGACAAAGAAATCAAGATAAAGACAATGAATCATCAAAAGTCGAAGATCTAATCAATCAAAGTCAAGAACATATCCAAGAAATCAGGAAAGTTCAAGACAAAGACATCAAGATAAAGACAATGAATCATCAAGAGTCGAAGATCTAATCAATCAAAGTCAAGAACATATCCAAGCAAATGATGAAAGCTCAAGGATGAAGATCAAAGCTATACAAGACGTATGAGTATGATGAAAAGACAAAGATAAAGTCGAATATGAAGATTATCGATCAAGGCAGGAAATGACAAGAAAAGACAACAACTCTACATCACGAGAACACAAAGCATGGAAAAGAACGAAGAATAAAGACTCATCTTACGCAACGTTAAAAGTTCAAAGAGCAAGTGTAAAGAAGACCAATTCACAACAACTCATCCAAGACAACTAAGGAATGACTTCAGAATGACATCCCTTAGGGGGAGATTGTTAGCATTACTTTTAGTAGAAAGTAATAGAAGTGATGGTCATTCTATATTTAGGAACTATGTAACGATTATATGTAATATGTAAGAGTCTAGTAATGGGCTATAGGAAGTAATCTAATAGGCTACTAGTTTAGTCCAAATAGGTTAAGTCTTATATAGTCAAGCCCAAGTGAAACAAAGCCCAACCCAAGCCCACATAGGCATTGGAGGGTATATGTAAGCAAACAAGTCTCACTTGTTTTTGTGCTTGTGTGTGTGATAATACAAAGACTCTCTTCATCTCTCTCTCTCTCTCTCTCTCTCTCTCTCTCTCTTACATCCATCACCGCCACATCCATCACCACCACCACCACCATAAACACCATCAAGTTACCATGTTTATGTGTAGTTTGTTGATTAGAATGAGAGCCTACAGTTAACACCATACCAGGTTGATTAGAACTAGCAATATACAGAGAATCATTGATCGAATTAACATCTTGATTCGTTGTAACAGTGTTACTAGTACCTTCCATTATCACTTATTGACAATTGAATCAAATGATCAAACCCTAATTGTAAAATTTGAATAGAAAACCCTAATTCCCAAACAATCAATCAATCAGACCAATTAAACGATTTATAAGTACAATCACTCTAATAGAATGATAAAATCATTAAGAATTGATCAATTAATCAAGAACGCAATCAGAGTTATAGCGCTCTGATACCATATGAACACGGAAGCTATAGAGAGAATTGGGGGGAAATGATTTTATTCAAATGAATATTATGATTAATAAACAGAATACAAATGGCTACTTATAGGCGGTTAACAAGAAATTAAAATATTTACACTATCTACCCTGCTACTATTAACTATTTACAAATCAGTCCTCTAACTATATATGTAAATATTCCATACTTTCATCATATTTTCTACTGGATCCCACTCATTCAAATTGCAATATTTACAAGTAAAAAAATATTACATTTAATGTTGTGTGAATATAAAAGCTCTTTGCAACGAAACTCTGGTAGTAATTTATAGTTTAGCCAAAAAAAATATCATAAGCCTGTGTGAAAATAGAAAGCAATGGCAGCATGCTCCAGTCTAGTTGGTAGACATTTGATTCTTCTACTTGGTGTCTGCTTCCTTATTTTAGGTTCTTATTGTGTCCCAATCTCAACTAATTTCTCTTTTCTTTCTATCTCGAAACAAAAGAAAAACCAAAAGATCCATTGTTAATCATGGTACTAATAAGCACATTTTTTTAGCAGGAACCAAAAACCTCATGCTCATAGATGTTTCTCCATCATTTACTGATCACATATTGATTTCAGGCAATACCAATTTGGTAATTAATTGGATTGATCTTATTTTGAGCTTTATCTTAAATCTAAAAGTTTTTGGTTTCTTGAAGGGTTAACTTTCGTATGAGCTCAAGTTGACGAAAGTTGGGAGATTGAGAAGATGGGAGGAAGACTAAATTATCTAGAGGTAAATGATTATCCAGGATTTGGCGCTAACAATCGTCATAACCCCAAGGGTCATGGTTAATTCTTATTTATGCTTTGTTTATAACTTAATAAATCTTGTATTCTATAACTAGTTTTAAAATCTTGGCACGCACGGCACGGAATTTAGGTAGATAGTATATTTATGATATTTTTGATTATGTGTTAATATCGATTAATATATCGTATAGATTTTTATTGTATAAAGATTTGATTTTGTTTAACCGATATGGTGTTTACGTTAATCTTGTTTAAATTTAACTGTTTATATCATGTTCTATACATTATGTGTGTTTAGTAGCATATAATGACCATGAAAAAATATTGTTATATGTAGAATCCCGTCTATTTATTTTCATATAAGAATTACGTGCGAGGTGTGTCGTCATTTTGATATTTATATTCATGTTACTAATAACTTAAGCCGATTTTTAAACCCATGTGAAGATCATTTATATTGAGGTTGTTTAGACCTCATCTAGGGATTAACAATAACAAAAGACGGAATATTCAATTAAAGAATCAAATGTTATTGCTACAAGGTTTCTTCTCGTCATCATCTCTACCACTAACAATACAAAACCTAGGCATCCATTGTAGGAACTTGATGCCTAGAACACAACCTACACCTTTAGTCGACTACATCTTGACACACACACTAAAAACCTACGCCTCTATCCTCTTTATATACTAGAGGATTAGGGTTACAAAGACTCTAAATAATGCATAATTAGTCCTTCATCTTTGTCTTCATAAGTTTCCTCCATCTTTCATATTTTGTCAATATCAACTCTAAATATAATTCCCAACAATCTTCCCCTAGTTGATAATGACAAAACCAAGTATGAAAGATGTCGTCTTCCCCTTAAACCATGCATATCATCAAGGATCTTCAAGCTGCAATCTTCAAAATATTCTTCCCCTTTTTGTCATCATCAAATAGTGAACAAAAAGTATGCAACTTTGATCTTCATAATCACGAATCAGCGCCATACTTCCAATCTAGTCTTCTAATGTCTTGAATCGCCCTCCATGAACGAACACCAAAACGCTTTCTTTTATAAACGAACTCAAGACAGAAAAATCCCAAATCTTCAGTAAAAATACCAACGAGCAATCATAAAAACCTTCACCTCGATGTAGCACATAAATGGTTAATCATTTGAACACTGAAGCTTCCCCTGAAACCCATATGTTAACCATTCGAATCTCCAATTTTGTAGACTGTGTGTATTGAAGAAGAAAACTAACCATTACCAATTCGATGCTAAAGTAGAATAAACCAACCTTGTGTCTTATGTCTTGTACTAAATAAGACTTCGAACGTATACTTAACGTATAAGGAGATCGCAATCCCTTGACAATAATCACTGAGCACAATAACGTAACTCCTTCAAGTGTTTGTCAATTCGTAGTCACTTGAATGAACGAACAAGTTATCTTTAAAGTGTAACACCCACCTTAAGATATAATAAGAACACAAACTTGAAAAATTCCACTGCATCATTAAATAAGAAATGACTAATCCACTTCGCCAATAAGAAAATAAATATGAGCCAAAAATCTTTTAACGAACATAAACCAAAAATCTCTTGTGTGTCCAATCATCTTCTTTTAAACCAAGAACCATACCTCGGACCAATCAATCTTTTCATGGACTATGTCACCATTTTCATGACATAAACTAACCAAGCAAATGTCAATCTTCAAATCCACATTAATACTTCAATCTTTAAAATGACCTTTTAAATTGATTATAGTATGTGGAATTAAATAAGTTCAGCCCTAACAGTGGAAATTCTTAAAAGGTGCGATGCAATAAAACAAAAACAAATCTTTGAATAAAAAATAGAGCACCACCGTCCCACTTATACGAATTGAATAAAGAATACCTATACCGACACTCTTGAATAATCTTTGTAGTACGAGGTTAAAAATCATATATCATGCACTATCAACCTTTGTCTCTGTCCCACTATCAATTAATATGTACGAGGTTCTAGAATTAACCAATCATAATAAGCACCAACCCATGCAGCAGTACTAACTTATATCAAGAAGCAGTACTAAAATTTTATGAGCAGTACTAACCATTTTAACGTAGCAGTACTAACCATGTGCGAGCAGTACAAACCTTTCGACCAACAGTACAAACTTAATGGGCAGTACAAACTTGCAACGAGCAGCTCCAAATACCAACGTAACAGTACGAATTCTTGACAAGCAGTATCTCATGTTCCAGTAATCTCACCATGCATCAATCAGTTACTTTAGTACCATGAGAAGTATAGTCATTCCCAAAAGCAATTGCCACCAGTAGAAACAAAGAAGCTTGACAGTACTAACCAATCACCAGTACCCTTTCTTCTTGAAACGAATCTAAATCAGTACCTGCTCTTCACTAATTGCATAAGAGAATCATGCTTCAATATCTGCTCTTCGATGATAACTATCCTTGAGAAACAGAAACCTAAATCGATTATCTATGTTGCATCGTTAATAACTCACAAACAACAGCAACATAAAATACTTGAACATGATTGATCATAAACCCTTCAACAGAAATGAATCAGACCTGAAAACCCATTAACCCTAATCGAATTCAAACCCAGCAAGCACATCTTCAAAACGTACTGAACACACTAGCATCAAACAAACTGCTACACAATTAACTTAGGGTTTTCAAAACCCTAAGATCCATAACCATTCGAAGACCAGAACAATATGTGTGGGAACTAGGGTTTGTTCATGGTGAACTTGGGTTTTAAATGAGTGAAACATGATAAAACCAATGAGATTCAAACCCTCCATCTTTAATGAAACCCTTGAAACCAATAAAAAATTGAAACCCTAAAAATCTTGAAAAATTCGACCATACCTGAACTGATTCTGCAGCAGTTTTTGACGAACCATAACTTTCGATCTAGAGCTCAGATTAAAGATCCCTCCCGTGAAAATATTCCTTGATATATGAAGTATCTCCAGTTAAAATTTTAGCACGATCCAACCGTTAATGAAGAATTTATCGCCGTTTGAAATACAGCTCTGCAGTGAGTTTGGTAAATACGAACCTGATCAGAATTTTTATGTTTTCTTCAATCTTCGACCAACGAAACCTTGTTGAATCCCACGATCACGAGCCCCTAGGCTCTGATACCAATTGCGAAGATCGTTTATAGCTTGAGGTTGTTTAGACCTCATCTAGGGATTAACAATAACAAAAGACGGAATATTCAATTAAAGAATCAAATGTTATTGCTACAAGGTTTCTTCTCGTCATCATCTCTACCACTAACAATACAAAACGTAGGCATCCATTGTAGGAACTTGATGCCTAGAACACAACCTACACCTTTAGTCGACTACATCTTGACACACACACTAAAAACCTATGCCCCTATCCTTTTTATATACTAGAGGATTAGGGTTACAATGACTCTAAATAATGCATAATTAGTCCTTCATCTTTGTCTTCATAAGTTTCCTCCATCTTTCATATTTTGTCATTATTAACTCTAAATATAATTCCCAACAACCCATGTGCAAGTTAAATTTATAAAGAGGAATAACACAAGTCGTTATTGAATACGGATAGTTAAAAAAAAAAAAAAAAAAAAAAAAAAAAAAAAAAAAAAAAAAAAAAAAAAAAAACTATTTTTAGATATCTTTTGTTAATCTCATAATTAAGAATAACACGAGCCGTTCGTATATATATAATCTCGTGTATTTATTTATATGTCATAGTAACTCATGCTTTTCTGTTTATATTTATAATTGCGTGCAAATAAATTAGATTAATATATACTAATAATAATATTTATAAATAACACATAATGTGATTTTTTTTTTCTATAAAATACAAAGTATATGTGGTGTTTATTAATTTATAAAGTTACTAAAAAACATGAAAACTGATAAGCATACTTTATTAAAATTAACAACTAAAGTTTTATTAACTACCCCTTTCTATTTTAAGTTTTTTTAACAAAATTGACAAATATGTTTTTAGCAAATTTTATAAATTAGAAGAAAACTTAATAGTTTGACCAAATTGAACTTCAATTTCGACTTTTATTGATCAATCACATTATTTGATTTTGTCACGTGTCAAAATAGAGTAACATTATTGGTACAATCATTTTTTTAATAAGATTGTTTTGGCAAAATTGCTGTAAAATGATGTAATTCTTTATTATATAAAAGATGTAATCAAGTTTCATAGCCAAGGTTAGGACTATGAGAATCGTTATATAATAATGTAACCAAGTTTCGTTTAACTTACGCAGATTATGTTTTCTTTCATTTATATCCATGTAGCAAAGGAATCACATGTGCATTTTTTTTTATTGAAATCACATGGTCTTCTAATTGAATCTCTTGTAACTACGACTATTAGTTGAATCTCAAGTAATCTACCCGTTAAATATATATTCAATAAAAGGTATGGTGCAAAAGATTATATAGTTTTGTAACTTCAGAAGGTCTTAATTATTGGAAAAAAAAGTGACCGGATCTAAACACACGAGTTGTGTTGGGGATACTTTGAGTATATACTTGATAGCACGCGGAATTTACTACCAAGTACTTAGAAGAATATGTGTTTGGTGATTGTGTGAATGTAACAATAAGAATAACAAGACAATTGTTTAACCAAACACTTTGCTTCAATATATTGAACGATTACAATGAATAAACGTGAAGCTCTTAACAATGCTTGTATTATAGGATGTATGGATATCTTAACAGAGCTAGAACAACCCACTGGAAATTAATGCAATCAAGAGGATTCTTGTGATAGCTATCAAGTTGAAAAGAACATAAATATGTTGTTGGAACATTTGACGAAGCCTTGCTATTTGATCCCAACAACAAATTTAAATTACAAAGGGATTCCTCAAGGGTGCTTTTTTCAGGCCTTTCACTACAAGCGTTGGAAAGCATACCTGATGAGCCTGTGAAGCGCATGTGGGTTTACAGTTAGAGCCTGTTTGGATTTTGTTATTTTGTAGCGGATGAAAGTGGCCTAGAGAGTTGGCAAGGTACTAAATGCAAACCCTTCATTATATGTTTTAAGATTATTATTAAACATATACTGAGGTCTTTTTGAGATGGACATTAGGAGTTGTAAGCACTGTTGTTATCAATGGTTATTCAATTGATACTTTAAGACTATAAGTATCAAATAAGAGTTGTATATTACATGATACTTTTATTTGTTGTTGTATGGTGTATAAGACACATTAGCTTAGTACTACAAGTATTATGCATCTTTTTATGCTTTAAACTGTAACCATTGGTAAAATTTCACCTTAAAATAAACTATACTTATCCTTTTCTACGTATAAATTTTTATTTATTTATTATTATCTGATCATAACTATTATCTAATGAGACGTAGCTCACATCCTCGATAAACGTGCTCTCACGCAACCCAACCCTAACCTATTTAATGTTTATTCATATAAACATTCCCATATGTCAAATATGAAAACTTTAAGATATCTCATTTGCCACTTTACGTTAATTCATTAACGTACGTATAAACTAAACGTTCCTTATCAAATAGAGTTTTTATAAAACCCTAAACTATTATAACAACAGGTGTAAGTAACAAAACCCTAAAAATACTAAAGTACAACCTATTCAACTAAGGTACAAGCATCTAAAGCACAGAAACCCTAATTCTACTTTAACTCCCGATAAAACCCTAATTTCATAAAACTGTGATTTTATGTAATAAAATCACAAACTCAAAATTAATAACCATATAATTTCTACAAAATATAATAGTACAAGTCTTCCAAGACAATGTACAAGTCTTTTATGCATAAAACTATATATCAATAAAAATCCTATTAAAACCCTAAATATATTTATTCTAAAGCACAATTTACAAGTCTTTTATACACAAGCCTTAAAAATATATTTTCCTAAACTTATTAAATATTAGTACAAGCCTCTAAACCTAGTGTACAAGTGCATAATGCACAAAATTCAAAAATCTCAATTATATACCTTTAAACCTAACAAAAACTAACATATAATTTATACAATTTAACCAAGCACTAAATATATATTTTCTATATTTCTAAACCCTTAATACAACCCTATTAGCTCATGGTACAACCCTTTTAAGCACAACTCATTTCCTTTTCCTTTTACTAACAATTCGACAAGCATATATATATAACAAACCCTAGTAATTTTCCTACTTAATAAATACATACCCTAAGCCTTAAAACTAACTAGTTACAATCTTAAACTCTAGTGTACAACAAGCTATAGCTCATGGTACCACCCTACAAAGCTTATTCGATCCTAGTCCAAAAAAATTCTAGTTCGATTCCAAACAAACCCTAACTAGAAAATTCTCTCTAACTCCTAAACCTAAACTACACCACATAAACCTTCCTAAGTTACACATAACCTTGTCTCCCTCAAGTTACACAAAGTAGTTAGAATACTTGGTTTCTAAACAAAACACATCACCCCTTCCAAAACCCTCACGTCAACCCCCCTCCTCTCCACAAATTTCTTTCCAAGAACACATCATCTTGTTCCCAAAAACCCATGTGCAAGTTAAATTTATAAAGAGGAATAACACAAGTCGTTATTGAATGCGGATAGTAAAAAAAAAAAACTATTTTTAGATATCTTTTGTTAATCTCATAATTAAGAATAACATGAGCCGTTCGTATATGTATAATCTCGTGTATTTATTTATATGTCATAGTAACTCATGCTTTTCTGTTTATATTTATAATTGCGTGCAAATAAATTAGATTAATATATACTAATAATAATATTTATAAATAACACATAATGTGATTTTTTTTTTCTATAAAATACAAAGTATATGTGGTGTTTATTAATTTATAAAGTTACTAAAAAACATGAAAACTGATAAGCATACTTTATTAAAATTAACAACTAAAGTTTTATTAACTACCCCTTTCTATTTTAAGTTTTTTTAACAAAATTGACAAATATGTTTTTAGCAAATTTTATAAATTAGAAGAAAACTTAATAGTTTGACCAAATTGAACTTCAATTTCGACTTTTATTGATCAATCACATTATTTGATTTTGTCACGTGTCAAAATAGAGTAACATTATTGGTGCAATTATTTTTTTAATAAGATTGTTTTGGCAAAATTGCTGTAAAATGATGTAATTCTTTTATTATATAAAAGATGTAATCAAGTTTCATAACCAAGGTTAGGACTATGAGAATCGTTATATAATAATGTAACCAAGTTTCGTTTAACTTACGCAGATTATGTTTTCTTTCATTTATATCCATGTAGCAAAGGAATCACATGTGCATTTTTTTTTTATTGAAATCACATGGTCTTCTAATTGAATCTCTTGTAACTACGACTATTAGTTGAATCTCAAGTAATCTACCCGTTAAATATATATTCAATAAAAGGTATGGTGCAAAAGATTATATAGTTTTGTAACTTCAGAAGGTCTTAATTATTGGAAAAAAAAGTGACCGGATCTAAACACACGAGTTGTGTTGGGGATACTTTGAGTATATACTTGATAGCACGCGGAATTTACTACCAAGTACTTAGAAGAATATGTGTTTGGTGATTGTGTGAATGTAACAATAAGAATAACAAGGCAATTGTTTAACCAAACACTTTGCTTCAATATATTGAACGATTACAATGAATAAACGTGCATCAAAGCTCTTAACAATGCTTGTATGTATAGGATGTATGGATATCTTAAAACCCTAACTGAGGATCTCTTTTTATAGCACAAAGAGTCCTTTACAAGTAAACTATATTCGTATCATTCTATACAAATAAGATATACATCATATCCATTCCATATTTATCTTCACACGGTTTCACCTTAATCTTGTAAGCAGTACGAACTTATCTTCATCAGCAGTACTAACTGTTCTTGTATTCTTCAGCAACTGTTCAACCGTACTAACTTATAAAGAACCGTACTAACTGCTTAATTTAATTCCCAACAAAAATGTTATTTTTGATAACCGACCACTATCATATGATGGAACTTGAATGAATATCAACTTGAACTTCCTTCTTAAGAATGTCTGGAAATGTAAAAATTATTTTTCTCAAACTCATAATAAGGGTTGTGTATCAGCTGTATGTCTAAGTTTATGTTTTTCCCGCCAATTTTCTTGGGCCAAAACTGATCCATCTCAACATAACCGGCTCAATTATTTGATGATATATTTGTTTTCCACACATGATAAACCTAGAACATTCCCATGAATTCTAAACACACATACACACGCTCAAATCATATCATCAATATACACGGATTGGATGCATCCAACCATCACATCGGAACCACCACCATAGATACCCCTACCATCGGGGCTAGGATGTGCTGCGAGGAAATGAGCTGAGGTCTGGATTAGAAAATCGATGGAGGTATGTGGTTTTATATGAAAAAATTGATTTCGATTATGCCTTAATTTTTTTTAGGAAAGTTATAGTCGCCCTAATTTTTGGGTTTCGTTTGTTACAAATGAAAGCGGAGGAAGAAGGGACCCACATGATTATCAAAAACTAAGCAAACTTTTTTTTATCTAAAACCCAGATGCGAAGGTACTATGGATGATAAAGGCCTGCCATGGACCGGATAGCATGATGGTATACTTTTTTATTATAAGAACCGTCACGATATGTAATCAAGGATATAGTGGTTTCATTACCTGATGTTTTGGTTTTTGTTTGACAGGTAATTGACGAAGTTGAAGATGAGTGTGGGTTGTAATACCATCCCGAGGTAAAATATTTTTTATTTTGCCTTTTGTTGCGAAATCGACTACTTTGTGCGAAAATGTTAGTTTGTGTGTTGTAGTTTGTTTAAGCTTATTTTTGCACTTATCAGGTAATTTGACTTGGGCTAAATTTCATGACTTCAGTTTTTGTATCAGTATATCATTGGAAAAAGCTTTGTTAGTTAATAAGACCTGACATTCTGATTTAGACGGCAACAATGGAACTAGAATTTCTATGAAAAAAATTTATACATTTTGTTTGTGTCTTATTTTATGCGTAACTTTGGAGGCATTTTCTTCGCATAGTTGGTTCTTTGGCAGGTGCCACTTCTGTATCAGGTTTCTTCGCTGTATATTGTGTTAGGATGGAGGCTGGAGTGCCCTTCAAATTCTACTCTGGGTTCCCCGTATAAGGTTGAATATACTTTTCCTATTCTTTGATTCTACTCATATGACATTGTTGATGCTTGGATAAGCTTAAACAGTAGCAAAAGCTTTTTTAGTTGATTGTGGCCTTGAGTATTCATTAGTAACATTTGGTTTCAGAATAAGAAGATGATGGCATGATTATCTCCGCCGAAAACAATGGGAAGTTCAAGTTGGATATGGGTTGGGCTGAATTGTCAAGACTACGAGGTTAGTGCTCTTTATGTCTGTCAGACTTATAGTATATTTTGGCTACATTTTGAACAGTTGCTAAAAAAGTGACAAACAGACTTTCTTAGCTCTTCAATAAGCAAATAGGCACATGATTGAGTACCTCGAATAAGCTTACCCAAACACCCCTTATGTTTATGCTACCTTGGATTTCTATTTGTAAGCTGAATGTTAAAATATTTATGTTTATGCTATTTTGATGTTAAAATAATGTGAATGTTACAGAGTCAAAAGGGGGAATGTTAAAAATTTACATTATCTTTATTGTATCAAATATGACTCCATAATTCATGTTGTCTGAACAGCAATATAAGTATTCAAATATATGGCTCAAGCGTTGAACAAAGAAAACGGCAACAGCAACTGGAAGAGCATATTCCAAGTGTGTCAGAGTATGGTTACGCAACAAACATGGACAGTTGAAATGCTGATTCACTTATGCTAAAGTTTGTATTTAAGAAGTTTATTATATTGATTTGTATTTCCAAGATCCCTAGTTTAATATATACTTCATTTACTCTTTTCTTGGTGATCATCGGGCCAACAATCTGAAGTGATGCTATACTTCTGAAATTCGAAAATGGCTTCGGTATCTCAGTCTCCAGTTACGATATCAGGGAATTTGTCATCTGGAACCTCATCAGCTTTGATCCAAATATCAGCATGCCAATACTTAAGGTGAGATTTAAGAGTTGTTTGGATTTGTACTTTAGTTGTAATAATATACATTGCATTTGTTTTTAGCTATTTTCTTAACATATTTTTGTTTTGTCCTTATTTGAGCCGAAGTAGATTATGTGTTTTTATGTGTAAAAAATCGTGGTTGTTTAAACTGTTAGTCAATGGGACAGTGTGTTCTAACGTCCATATACTGACTAAAGCTTCTTTACATGTAACGTGGGGTATGTTGCAGTGGCACATTCTTCTACTCTTGGAACCTCTACAAGAAGTTATAGTTGTGACTGAAATAGGTATTTAAATGCTAAATATTTTGGCTTTGGATTTTTGGTGAGTTTATACAAGGATGTTAATAGTAGTTGGAAAGGAGTAGTGATTAAATAAGGGAATGTTATATGAAGTGAATTAAAGCAATAGTAGACTGACCCGTATCCAGTACTACCCATTGCTGTTTAGCATCCCAAAATGCTTAATGGTATTTTCTTTCTGCTATAAGGTAGGCTTAAGCACTACTGTGGTATTTAGCTAACATATTAGCCGAGCAAAATATGAAGTTACTCGATTATTTTCTCTTTGGCCCGCATGTGTGATCCACATTGGCAAGTTATTTTTTGTGAATACTGGCTTAGCACATCACCATAGTGGATTAACAAATATATATCAAGTTACTTACAGTACCAAAACAAAGTTTTCGGTTTTATCTTGAATTTACATTTCTTCCGATCCTCATTTGGTTCTTTATGTGTTGCAGCTTGCTGTTTTGGCCACCTATTTCCATTTTTGATTAGCCTAAATGCTATGATTGAAGTCACATGTCTGCGCCCATTGATGAAACTTTAGACAACGGAAAAACTCATAGACCAGGTAACAGATTCTATGAATTTTATCCGATGTTCATTTTCTTAGTATATTTGGATATATTGTAATAAAATTTGGCCTATTTGTGTAGGTGCTTGATGAGATTGTTGTAATTGTGGTATCACATGTGAGTTTTATATACTATTTCTATCTTACTTTGGAAAATAGATACTAACATAATGCGTCAAACGGGCTTGGGTAAAATCGAGTAAAATATACGTTGAGTTTTAGGCAACTGGTAAACTGAAGTCAGAACATTAACGGTTATAGCAACTGGTAACCATGTTATCAGAATTTACCTACTTAATTACTTGCCTTTGAATTTTACAATGTTATCAGAATTCATACACTTATTCGGATCTTAAAATTAACTCATTGATATTGATCTCTCATTACCTACTCCCAGTTACGTTTGCATCGTTTATTATAGGCTGAAAACATGAAATACCACCCACCCCTTAAATGTTCATATTTGCCTTTTACTGTTTAAAGTTCTAATGCTTAACTTGATTCCGCCACCTAAGTTTATTATTCAATTGCAGGCTTGCCGTGAAAGAGAAAAGAGTGTGGTTTGGTTTTCGACCCGTAGGAGAAGGTGATACATTATAAATCACCAGTTGCATCAAAATTGCTATGCATTAATCTTAAAGGAGTGCATATTCAGCCCTAGCTCAAGACACAAGATGGCCATGTTATAGCATCGGCAAACCTTTAAAGAACAGGTACATATCTATACCTCTTCAAATGTACAATATTTAGAAGAATTTGTGTCTATAATCAATTAAAAAAAAGTTACTGATATTTGTTGTTTCTGTCTTACTAATGTCTTAATCACGCGTCCTTCTGATAATGACCATCGGCGATCTGTTGACGCTGCACAAGAACATGCAGAACTGACTGGTACGCCTGCTCAAGGTGACCATGATTGTCTGCGTATTTTCTTATGTTTACCTGGATTTTTGTTCCATATGACTTTTAGCTCTTTTTTTTTTGTGTCAATGACTCTGGGTTCATAATATTTTGCAGCCCTGACTTTGTGCTGCAAACCGAGAGGGAATAAAACACGATCCAAAAACGAGGTGATGCATGGTCGATGTTGTGTCGCAAAACAAACTGCCAATACATGTACATACATATTAAGTTATTTTTTTTAATGTCTTGGTGTCCAATGCCTCAAGAAGCTGCTAATACATGTACGTACAGGTACTAGGTATATTAGTGACAGGATACTGCATCTTGTACCAACATCGGATATCCACCCTGTTGGAAAGACTCTGTATTTGCTGACAAGATGGAAAGTGTTGGATAGTATCAGAAAAACACTTTCACAAGAACGGATGGTGAAGGTATGGTTATAGCTCCCTTTTTGTACACATGTAGACATTTACGGTATTTGTTGTTAGTCACTAGACCGGAAATTAGAAAATTCAAAACAACTTATTTCAAAAAGCAATAAGAAATTTCAATAGTTAAACCAAACACCCTCAAATTTTGTTAAATTGGCTTATTTTGCCTACAAGATCAAATGCTAATTGTGAAAAAATGAAACTCAGAATTCGACCAGCTCGAGAACCACCTTCACCTAGGGCTGCTCATGCGGCTGCCGCTGTTGGAACCATGGTTGTTTTTCAGGTAAATTTATGATATTGATATAGTTATTAAAGGGGCGAGCTTTTTATTTAGTTTGTGTTGATTTCAGTTTTGATCAATTGTATCAGGGTGGCATAGGTCTTGCGGGTCATTCAACAGATGATCTTTACGTGCTTGACATGAGTAATGACAAATATAAATGGCGTCGGTAATTTTTTCTTGAGGTTTTACTTATAATATATTTTTTGTGTGAAAAATAATTATCTATGCCAATAATAGATTGGTATTCTATTAGAAAAATTAGCTATTCTTTACTGATGTACACATTTTTTGGTCTTTTTTATCAATTGAAAGAAGCATGCTATGATCCATTACATGTAAACGTAAAGATAGAACGCAAATGCAGAATATATTTGTTGGCGAAATTGGTGTAACTTTTTGAGTCAAGTACTCCTTTTTAAGATATAATTATAAGTATTGCTTTGTATCAATTTATACATAGCTTTCCTTCATTAGTTACACCTAAAGTGGTTTGTGACAGGTACATCACATACTCTGCAGCCACCACTTGCTATTGTATCTACGATTACTATGGCTATTGTTTGGCCAGGAGATACTGCCTACTGAAAGGTACATCTTCCTGCGAGGACCACTAAAGGTGACTTGATTTTAATTTTTCAACCCTAAAAGTCATAAAGTTAGTCGGTTTATATGTAACTAATGTTGGTTTTAATTAAACGTAACAGAGCTAGAATAACCAACTGGAAATTAATGCAATCAAGAGGATTCTTGTGACATCTATCAAGTTGAAAAAAACATAAATATGTTGTTGGAACATTTGACGAAGCCTTGCTATTTGATCCCAACAACAAATTTAAATTACAAAGGGATTCCTCAAGGGTGCTTTTTTCAGGCCTTTCACTACAAGCGTTGGAAAGCATACCTGATGAGCCTGTGAAGCGCATGTGGGTTTACAGTTAGAGCCTGTTTGGATTTTGTTATTTTGTAGCGGATGAAAGTGGCCTAGAGAGTTGGCAAGGTACTAAATGCAAACCCTTCATTATATGTTTTAAGATTATTATTAAACATATACTGAGGTCTTTTTGAGATGGACATTAGGAGTTGTAAGCACTGTTGTTATCAATGGTTATTCAATTGATACTTTAAGACTATAAGTATCAAATAAGAGTTGTATATTACATGATACTTTTATTTGTTGTTGTATGGTGTATAAGACACATTAGCTTAGTACTACAAGTATTATGCATCTTTTTATGCTTTAAACTGTAACCACTGGTAAAATTTCACCTTATAATAAACTATACTTATCCTTTTCTACGTATAATTTTTATTTATTTATTATTATCTGATCATAACTATTATCTAATGAGACGTAGCTCACATCCTCGATAAACGTGCTCTCACGCAACCCAACCCTAACCTATTTAATGTTTATTCATATAAACATTCCCATATGTCAAATATGAAAACTTTAAGATATCTCATTTGCCACTTTACGTTAATTCATTAACGTACGTATAAACTAAACGTTCCTTATAAAATAGAGTTTTTATAAAACCCTAAACTATTATAACAACAGGTGTAAGTAACAAAACCCTAAAAATACTAAAGTACAACCTATTCAACTAAGGTACAAGCATCTAAAGCACAGAAACCCTAATTCTACTTTAACTCCTGATAAAACCCTAATTTCATAAAACTGTGATTTTGTGTAATAAAATCACAAACTCAAAATTAATAACCATATAAGTATTATAACTTAGCTTGTGCTCAAACTGATTATAACTTTAAACGCTATGGATTCACTCAACCTTTGTGTTGACTTTTTAGCATGTTTATCTTAGGTAATTAAAAGACTAAACTTGGCACGGAGTGGCTGTGGACTTTCTTTTTATAACAAAAGTGTCCACTTTGTTATCATTCAACGAATATTGTATCTTTTATAACGTGTTTCGAAACCTCCCGCTGGGACCCCTATATGTAACTCTGATTAAAATAAATGAATGATAACAATTTTATTCAAAACGTCTCTTTTCGAGTCATTTTCTATTATCATGACTACGATACTTGAAGTAACACCCCAACTTATATTTTCGCTGCGAATATCGAAAACGGGGGTGTTACAGATTGGTATCAGAGCTCATGGTTATAGAGAACAAGGTTTAAACCTAGACTATAACCACTTTTCACAAACTTAACCAAAGTCTTCCGTGCCACGACACTACTGAAACGTTATTTATACCTAATTTATTGTTAATCATTTAAGATGCATAATGAAATATTTATAATTACCGGGTGGTTACAGAATTATGATTTCCCCTACCCATTCTATCACTCTCATGTCCAGACTCGGACATCAAGATGGTACCGTGCTTAGGATTATCTCATACTAAACTTTGCACTTTTGATAGATATTCCCACGCACTTAATTATTTCAGTCTTATTTTTATTTCCCTTAATATTATTAAGTACTCATAAATTCTATGTGCGGTTTACTACAGAAACATGTCCCCCGAAACACCTAATGCTAACGAAACTACCCCAAAACCACTCTCATTATCACCTACCCACTCGTCTTCACGTCAGAAACTTATGGGAGTAACTAAATCTCATGAAGAGTTGATTGGTTGTCCAACAACATTTGAGGTTGGATAGGATACACACCAAGAAACAATTCAAAAATATGAAGGTCCAAACTCTCCATTACCTGACATTCCAAAATCCCCAATACCAGACAACCCAGACGATGAGTCTTCATCTAATTCCCCCGACTTTAGTTTAAACCCTAATGAGTCAATATGGACCCTTCTTTATCAACAAGCCAACACTCTCGACGCTCACACTAAATAGTTGGAAGGATTACAAGCATTGTGTTTTGAATGGTACGACCGTAATATAGAAACTCTTTTTAGAAGGGCCGATGCTGAGAGAAGAGCAGTGTTTGATTTGGGAGTGAAGGTTGACAAGATGAAAAATACTTACAACCATAAACTTAGAAGCCTAGATTCTAGGATTCGCTGTTCAAGAAGAGAGCATGGTAAAATACATGGTAGAGTGGAAGACATTGTGGATGGCCAGAGAAACAACAAGGAACCATTATCAGAAGATTTTCGCCTTAGAATCCCTATTGGACAATCAATTAAGGATATACCTGGAAATTCAGGAACGTTTCTTAGAAATGGAAATTACACAACTGAAACTTGAGACTGAAATTAAGCATCTACGTCAAGGACGTAACTGATCTTAAAGTCACATGTATCGTTGATGCGTGTCGTGTGTCGTTGCGGTTTAGCAGTTTTAATGCCTACTCAAGTTTTAAATTTATATTTAGCCGACTTATCAATAACACACACACTTAACGAGCAGTGTACCCGGTCAGTATGAATATAATGGTAAGTAGAGTGTCGATCACTAAGAGTGGAACGTATTATCTCGTTATTCTAATCAGTATTTTAATATATTAAGTTAGCTATACAACCTATTCTAACGCAAGGGGGTTCAGCCTGAGAGACTGGCACGATTTGGTTGCAATTAAATAATAAACTAAACCAATAGGCACGAATCAGCAAGTAGCACACACGTACACAGATAAATACTCGAGACAATAAGAGGGCTGTCCTTATGATAAGTAGTTTGTCACTTGTTTTATTGCTAGTGTTATATGAAGTGTATAGTTCGATGCAACGCACCGAGATTAAGTCCTTTCTCGTTGGTTCTAATCTTATCGGCGAGTAAACCCTTAATGATTACTTATGACTATCCCGTTTATCTTTCTCCTACTTTTCTACAGACCATAGAATGCATAGGCGATCTAATAAATAGGCGAGGGCAGAGGCATGGCGACCCGATCAACGCTCAGCTAGACACAGAGGTTATCAATGCACTAATAAAAGTCACCAATGACATCAACATATAAACTTTAATTAATGAGAAAGCAGTTTTAAGGGAGTGCAATCTTTCCGTTGTCACATTACACAAGCCACCAATCTTGATGAATTAAAGTTTACTAACACAATAAAACAAAACTACTTAATGAATTAAACACATGCAGCACTTTCTTACAGCTTTTGTATCTTTGATTTGGGTGTGTCTTGTGCTACTGCCTTGACTGAATTCGTCCTAGGTTTCTGGTCTTCGGTCTTCGGATATAATATGTTCTCGACAAAAGCTCCGAAATTCGTCTGGTCTTGGGGTATTTATAGTTTCTGTCTGAGGGTAAGATGCGGGCATCTAGTAAGTAGATGCGGCGCATTTACTTAACTTCGCGTGGGGTCCAAGATTATAATATTCAGGAATATTCGTACACCGCCAGAAGATGCGGCGTATCTTTATCTTCGGATGCGGCGCATGTCCTCTTGTATCTTGGATCGTATCTGGTGAAATATTGATAGTGATGCGGCGCATGTCATAAGTGAGATGCGGCGCATCTGGAGCAGAATAGTCTTGATCTTGTACATTTCAGTAGACTCTTAACTTCTTGCATGTTTTGCCCCATAATTAGTCCAAAATCGCCAAGTTTCACCAAATGCTTGTTTTCAACTGAGAATTACAAAAGTAAACGATTAAGTATCAATCCTCATACATAATATAGTAAAACAAGTCAAATTATTAGGATAAATGATAGTAATAATATGTACTTATTTGAGTTCATCAAATATCCCCCACTTGAACTTTACTTGTCCCCAAGTAAACCTTAGAATTAATCTTATGAAAATGTATCCTAAAGGATATTAGGATTTATTTTTATATTTAAGCATGTATTCGTTTTTGTCATAATCACACAACTAAACACTTAACGAATTAGAAGTAAAATAAAATATTTTGATAAAAGCAAATCTAATCGTTTAACTGTCCAGTCGCGACGAATATTCTATCATAAGCTTGGCAAGTATACACATCTCCTCCACTAAAGCCAAGGAATAACAAGTCTAAAGCGGTAAAAAGGGTTTTTAGGCTTAAGGGTTAATTATTCTTAATCACTATCGATCTCAAATTCCAGAAAAGGCGACAAAATCACAAATACATGATCGAATCCACGAACACGATACTTGCAATTGCTCAAATCCTTAACTCGAATAGGCTAAAGATAGGTCCAAACTTCACCAATAATAATATATCAAAAAGGGCGACAAAATCATAAATACATAGCCGAATCCACGACTACGATACTTAAGATTGCTCAAATCCCTAATCTCAATAAATCAAAGGTTTGGTTGGATAAAGAATAATAAAGGGCATGGATAATATTTGGGATATAAATTGGTGTAAAACAAAAAAATAAACAAAACAAATAAATTAAAATCCTAAGTGTGGTTAATCACTATCCCAACCATCCCATGAATAAGACTCATATCATTGAATAACTCACGCTTTAACACTTGAAACACACGCTTTAGGTAGACACGAATTATACTCAACAAGATCTTAATCAAAGAATAAACCTTAGTTGACGTTCCCATGACTGCCAACTCCCATTCAATCCATAGATATAGTACAACAATTAGTGGTGATATCGACCACTTACATAACTTTACATCGTTGGTTTAAATCAAACATCCAACTTTCTTCTTTTTTCTTTTTCTTTTCTCATTTTTTCGATTTTTTTTTTTCGACATCAACATAGATGTGTAAAATTTCACCACATCACCAAAACAATAATTCTGGATAATTTTTCCATACTTTTCATGACTTCAGAAATAACGGTAATAGTGAAAGTAGTAAACACACGAAAAATAAACTCAAAGATATACAATATTTACTTTCACTCCAATTGCATTGTGCAATTTCCCGACCTAACCATAGATAATGAATTACGCACGCGAACACAGGTAATGTAAGGAAACACACTTTGCCTAAAGCAATTAACCAACCACGGACTTTAATCTACAGGGTAGGCTAAGGTGTAAGGGTGTAACGAAACATTTTAACAAAGGTGTAAGAAACGAAAGGAATGGCTCTGAGTGTTTTTCTAGGGGTATCTTACTCTAAAAATGAGAGTAACAAAAGGGTTTATACGGGGGTTAACTAACCAGTGTAGTTAGCTAATATCACATAACATATAAGGCTATTTGGGTGTAATCCTAGAATTTACCAATTTAGACAAGTCATTCCAATTATATAAAATAATACTTATTATGGTGGTCTCGAATAGTATACAAGCCAAGTTCTAAAGTTTACAAGTCACCGGCACACTCATAGATTTGTGAATTTTGAAAAATCACAATTTTTTTGAAAATAACGTCATGTGTGCAGCTATGCAACTTAGACTTTAAACAAAAACATGCTAAAAATTTTAAATTTTGATATATTAAGCACATTTTAAGCATATTTTGAAAAGTTTAGGACAAGTAAGTGTTAAGTGTTCTAATTCTCCAATCCCCCCACTTAAGTTAAACAACGTCCTCGTTGTTTGTATGAAAGGTTAAAAACTGGAAAATAAAAGAATTAGAACAGAAAAACTCCCCTGAGATTTGCTCGGTATGATCCTCCATTAGTATTAGAGCAAAAATCATCTTTCTTGTGGATTAGAACGTTTAAGCTTCATATTCGATGTATCCACAGGAAATGCAGGAATCTATAATACCACCAAGGCTTCAAAACACACCTAAGGTAAGAAAGGTTCAAACTTGCATAACACATTAGTAGTTAGGTAAAAATAAAACATAAAAATTAAAATGAAAATCATCAGGTCAGTCGATGCGCCGTATCTTATGGAAGAAGATACGCCGTATCGAGCCTGGAATAAATACGGATCAGAATAAAAGATGCGCCGCATCCTTAACCAGGGATGCGCCGCATTAAAATAAACTGATAAAAAGTTTTAAATTCGAAAATAAAAAATGCAGAAAAATAAAATAAGATATGACTATTGCAGGAGATGCGTCGCATCTCAGGATTGAGATGCGCCGTATCCTCTGCGGCCTGAAACAAAAATAAAACGAAATAAAGGATAGGATGCGTCGCATCTGTTTACCAGATGCGGCGCATGTGTTCACCAACCAGACTACATACAGTCTGTTGTAAAATGGCTCGTTCCATGGTTTATCTCTCACGTTCTCTCGTACTCTCATGCTGAACTTAATGCCAGTCTTTGTCAAGCATGTTAAGAAATATAAACTGAAACATCAAGTGCATAAATGAGAATATCGATTAGTACAATCCAAAAAGAATAATAATAATGTGCATGGAACAATGTCAAATAACACGTGGAATCAAGAGATCAAGGGTCAGTCTGGTCGTGTGAGTGGGTCCCTGAGGTGCTGGCATCATCAGTCCTAGGCCGGACTCTGCGAGCATATGCACGTGTCACTCCCGCAACATGAGTACCATCTGAACGGGTGTGGGTAATACCCTGCTGCTCCAAGAGTCTGCTCACACTCATAACCAGCCACTCTGAATCTCTCCTCATACCATCAACAATCCCTCTCAACGCTCTCAACTCCCCCTCGACTGCCTCGACTCTCTGACCCATGGTGCGTACAGGGACTGGTGGGGGTACTGGTGCCTGCGGCTCCTCCTGATGGGCTGGAGCAGCAGCCGGAGGTCCCTAAGGGCCTCCCTGCTCCGCCTCTGGTCCTGCAGCTCTGGCGGGCCCTAATGCTACCCAAACGTACTCTCCCATAGCCAGCTGGCATATCCCAAGCCTAACCAAGTAATCCATGTCAATAACCGGGAGATGGGTCACTACAACCTCCAGCCCCGCTGGGATCTCCGCTCCAATCACTCCAAAATGGCGGGCCAGCCTAGAAACAAAATGCCCGCCAGTCATATGGCTCCTCCGATCTCTCCCTGCAGCTGATCGGTGGAGGTAGTGTGCCAAAAAGTGGGGGATGTTCACTGACAACCCCTCATCCATGCTCCTAAGGAGGAAGAGGTCCAGAGTGGTCACCTTCTCAGGTGACTGACCCCTCCCAGCAATGGTAAGTGCAATCAGCCTGTGGCACAACCTCCTCATCGGCTCCCTGATCAAAGTGTATGAGGGGGTGGAAGTAGTGATATCACCCCCCGAAGAAATCCTGTCCCAGTAATCACTGAATAACCCTCTGTCAGGGACCGCTCTCAAACTATCATCCCAATATCGGGTAAACCCATCTGACTCAAGCTCCTCAGCTGTATGCAAACCCATGGCCAAAGTGAACTGTCTCATCGACATCTGCCTCGACACCCCACCCAGTCTAAACACAAGGGTGTCGGCAATATCCAAACCCGTATCCGTCTCTCTGTAGTAAAATGTACTAAAGAACTCCAACATAAGCTCCCTGATAAGAGGCTCATCGATCCTGAACAATCTCTCCCAAGCACTAGATCTGAACACCACCTCCTCATCATCTCCAGCAACTACCATCTCCATCCTATGCTGTAAACTCTCAGCAGCATGTCCTGCCCCAATCAATCCTACGTCAGCAAAATCCAAAACCTGTACCCTGAATATCCTCCTAAAGTAAATCGACTCAAGTCTCCGTAAGTAATCCTCCAAAGTGCCAGGGGTTAGACCCATATCCTCGAATCGTAACCACTGGTGTCTCTGTGCTACTTCTGGTAGTGCCATCTGAAATAAATTTTTAAAGTTAGTAAACAGTCTGCAAGATAGGTAGATACGGCGCATCTGATTTAATCAGTGCGGCGTATCTGCACAAAGTATAAGAGATGCGGAGCAAGAGATGAGATACGGCGTATGGAGATGCGTCGTATCTAGATTAATCAATACGGCGTATCTAAAATTTTATTAATTTGGAAATAGGTCATTACGCTGCATCAATCAACCTAGATGCGCCGCATCTAAAAGCATATCAGTATAAATAAAGGAGATCAGGCAGGCTTATCAAGAATCCGTATCCGTGACGTAAACTACCACTAAATATCACAGTATCATATACTCCTTATATCAGTTCTAATAGCTCATTGCATTTTACTAATCCACCTTCCCGCTAAATATTCAAAATCGAATTCATTTTCCCAAATTTTCGTTCAAATCAAACTAGGCCAGAAATTCGATTATTTACGCAAGTTAAATACGGGGAAGATCATCTATTACAAGTCCTAATCATATCTCTATATCATTTAAGCACAAATCGAATTAATCATATAAACCCTAATTTTCGTATTAACCAAGATTAAATTGAAATAGAATAATTACCTTAATTTGATGATTAGGTGATGAATTATAGATCGGATTAGAGGCGGATTTAAGAAAAATGATCGGAATTAGAGTATAATTTTAGTGTGTGTAAGTTCTTAACTGTGTGAGTTTTTGCGGTAAAGATTTTAGATCCGGCGCATTCCCGTCGTATTTATAGGGCAAAAGGATGCGCCGTATTGGAAAATTGGATGCGCCGTATCTATTTAATCTCGTTGACTAGTCAATGAGTCCTAGATGGTCAGAGATACGGCGCTTTGGATATTTAGATCCGCCGTATCGCTATGTTAGTGAACGAAATTTAAATAAGGAACGTACCTTGGCCTCCGCAACACGATTCTTTATACATCAAATTGGGGTTAAACGGTCATACCATATGATATAAATGAATTCAAAATAAGAGCAATAGGTATAAACGTTTTATTAACAATTGTAATCTTATTGTTTAGTGGATAAGGATTTATTCCGAGGTTAGGAACAAATATCGTTTTAAAGCGTACAAAATTAAGATTACAATTTGAATCAGATGTATAATATGGATAATAAAATTGAGATTATATTGTAGAGAACTTCCCTTTGGGCTGGTTGAATAATCGAAGAGTTTACCTGGAATTCTATTTCAAGAATTTAATACGTTCAATGTTACCAGTACTGAGTTTTCCTCCACTCTTGCTGTCTTATGTTCGGCCACTCCAGCTAGCGTCTCTTAGTTTTGTTCAGAATGTAATCTTTCTTGGTGATGCTTGAGTCATCATTTATCCTGAAAATAAACAACTTGCACACGAGAGTAGCGGACCGATCAAAGTAAATATCAAAAATCAACTATATTTATCAAATTATATTCGTCGTATTAACAAAAGTTAATGCGCCGTATTTTCGTTACGTTTCAAAATACAAGATTTTTGATTCAGTAATATGCGCCGTATCGACAGAGATCGATACGCCGTATTTGTTTAATAATTCGAAAACTGTTTTTAATAAAAATAATAGATACGCCGTATCTGCAAAAGCAGATGCGTCGTATGGCGTTAACGTTTAGAAAAAATCTTATCAAAAACAGATACGCCGTATCTTGGGGAAAAGATGCGTCGTATCGAATTAATTAAACGCGTTGTATTTTATAAAAATTGAACGCAATACGCCGTATCTGATTAATCAGATGCGCCGTATCGTTCGATTTAGCTCAGTACAACGATAGCAGAACACAAAAAATACGAAAAATAAAAACAAATAAAAACACACGAAAATAAACACAAACAAAAGCAAACAAATAACACACAAAAACAGAAAATATGCAAAATAGTACAATGAATGCAAATTAATCTAATACACAACAAAATTAGCGGTTAGATTAAAAATTAAAAACCTAATTAAAATACTAATCAAATTAACAGATAATAACAATTCACTCCCCGGCAGCGGCGCCAAAAACTTGATGCGTGTCATGTGTCGTTGCGGTTTAGCAGTTTTAATGCCTACTCAAGTTTTAAATTTATATTTAGCCGACTTATCAATAACACACACACTTAACGAGCAGTGTACCCGGTCAGTATGAATATAATGGTAAGTAGAGTGTCGATCACTAAGAGTGGAACGTATTATCTCGTTATTCTAATCAGTATTTTAATATATTAAGTTAGCTATACAACCTATTCTTACGCAAGGGGGTTCAGCCTGAGAGACTGTCACGATTTGGTTGCAATTAAATAATAAACTAAACCAATAGGCACGAATCAGCAAGTAGCACACACGTACACAGATAAATACTCGAGACAATAAGAGGGCTGTCCTTATGATAAGTAGTTTGTCACTTGTTTTATTGCTAGTGTTATATGAAGTGTATAGTTCGATGCAACGCACCGAGATTAAGTCCTTTCTCGTTGGTTCTAATCTTATCGGCGAGTAAACCCTTAATGATTACTTATGACTATCCCATTTATCTTTCTCCTACTTTTCTACAGACCATAGAATGCATAGGCGATCTAATAAATAGGCGAGGGCAGAGGCATGGCGACCCGATCAACGCTCAGCTAGACACAGAGGTTATCAATGCACTAATAAAAGTCACCAATGACATCAACATATAAACTTTAATTAATGAGAAAGCAGTTTTAAGGGAGTGCAATCTTTCCGTTGTCACATTACACAAGCCACCAATCTTGATGAATTAAAGTTTACTAACACAATAAAACAAAACTACTTAATGAATTAAACACATGCAGCACTTTCTTACAGCTTTTGTATCTTTGATTTGGGTGTGTCTTGTGCTACTGCCTTGACTGAATTCGTCCTAGGTTTCTGGTCTTCGGTCTTCGGATATAATATGTGTCTCGACAAAAGCTCCGGAATTCGTCTGGTCTTGGGGTATTTATAGTTTCTGTCTGAGGGTAAGATGCGGCGCATCTAGTAAGTAGATGCGGCGCATTTACTTAACTTCGCGTGGGGTCCAAGATTATAATATTCAGGAATATTCGTACACCGCCAGAAGATGCGGCGTATCTTTATCTTCGGATGCGGCGCATGTCCTCTTGTATCTTGGATCGTATCTGGTGAAATATTGATAGTGATGCGGCGCATGTCATAAGTGAGATGCGGCGCATCTGGAGCAGAATAGTCTTGATCTTGTACATTTCAGTAGACTCTTAACTTCTTGCATGTTTTGCCCCATAAATAGTCCAAAATCGCCAAGTTTCACCAAATGCTTGTTTTCAACTGAGAATTACAAAAGTAAACGATTAAGTATCAATCCTCATACATAATATAGTAAAACAAGTCAAATTATTAGGATAAATGATAGTAATAATATGTACTTATTTGAGTTCATCAATCGTTCCTGTAACCCAAATAGTATTTGGTTAGTATCTCCTGTATTTTCTAAATAAGCCTGAAACTTTCAGAGTTGTAATCAACCTATAAATCTATAACAAACTACTTTTGTTATATATTTTCTGTTGTGAACAAACTCATTCTATTATGTCTTACTATGATGTTGTGCATACATGTAATGACTACCCATGACCTTATACAAAAGTCTCACCATTTATTACTCTCCATAGTAGATAAATGATTTCCCGCTCTAGACAACAGTCACATTCCATACCTCCGAACATAGACAACCAACCAACTTGTAGCATCGTAAGTGACAGAAACTAGGACCATTATTGATAACAAGTAACCCACATATTCGTACTAGAGACATAAAATCCTTAACCTACCGCATGGAACATTAATAAAAGACCATGTATTAATTGTTTTGCAGAAACAATCAATCAAGTTATTAATATCATGTTATCCTAACCAGACTTATCAGGACAATACTTAAGAATATTATGATTCCATAACTAGGCTATAACCCTAGAACCCCCTAAGATAAATTTCAGAAGGAAACTTGATGAATGAAGAGAAAGCTGCTGAATTTCAGTTTTTGTAAATGAATGGTTATTCCTTAGCAGTGTTATACCAAGAGTTAATCATTTATTTATGATATTAACCAGACACATCGTAATTTCATGATTCTCAAATTGGATATAACTTCACATTGTGACCATTTGTTAGTATTAATATGAAATTATTCTAACATGGTCATTACGGGAATTCTAAAATTCATGTTTCATGTGATATTGATAGAAGAAAGTCAGCATGAAAAATACAAATATTCCGCTAATAACTCCTGAAGATATCCAAAAGTTGGTAATCAACCTCATTGCAGCAGTCCTCGAAGTGACTACAGTAGCTCACCTGAGTAGCAACAATATGGCCACAGGAGAAAAGAAGACGGCTGTGTCTTGTAAGTATACCCCTGAAAGTTTCACGGGGTGTAGGCCAGCTCACCATAAAGGCCCAGACAGAACAATTAAACCTAATATCAAGCGTGCCCTAGGAATTAAGCATAGTGTTACATTTAAGAAAAATAACCAAAAGCGAAAACTCAATGATAGAAAAACCATCACCCCACCTACTGCAAGTGCCCCAATGACCACAACTGCCACCACTAACTAGGGATCAAACAGGAAACTAGTAGAGGGTGCATCGCCATACTTGCTAATGGAAATGCTTATCTTGGAAAGTTACCTCCATGTCAAAAATGCAAGTTGCATCACAATGGATATTGTTTCGTTAAGTGTGGAATATGCCAGAAAATAGGTCACCAGACAAGAGAATGCAAAGCCATGAATAAAAAGGAACAACCATCGGCCGTAGTGTGCCACGAATGTGGTGGAAGTGGACACTACAAGAATCAGTGCCCAAACTTCAATCCCAATTGGAAAGCCAAGACTAGTGAAAAATAAATGAGAACTCGATATCAATGTTCGAACAGAAGATAAATCCCTGTAGTAGATAAATAAATTGAGGTCTAGAACTCCTTAAGTTGTATTTCCTTTCAAATCTCTACCTTAGTTACTATGGATGTAATCTATGTGTGGTAACTACCTTTCTACCATATGAGACCTTCATCTTGTAAAACTTTCGTAATAATCACAATCTGCGTCTAATTTCAGTTCCTATTCCTTTTACCCTGTTCATAGTCATTACGTAGCAATACACTGTTATACCATTAGGAAATCTGGTGAATACTATTTCTGACCGAACAGTAGACTATCACTATCCTGTAGGATCCTTAGACGAACCCTAAGAGTTATTTCGAGGATATCCCATTAATACCCTAGGAAATCCCTAACTTATCACTGTAGTGTGGACTAAAATTTTCTTATCTCTTTGAAAAATAATTATGAAGTTATTTTACAGAAACAAAACGTTGAACACCATCTAAAACTTCTTGAAGAAATATAAGTACCATTATAACTGAGCCAAATATCACATTATTTGATCCTCAATTATACATAGCCTGATCAACTATGTATAATTTAGGAAGAATCATGTAGTAAATTGGACAGTTATCTTTTCAGATTTTCTAATAACAATTTTCATTCAAAAGAAAAATATTGAAACAAAATAAAATATCACTTTTTGATTTAATACAATAAATGTCTACACCTACTACCCATTACTTCTAAGATAGGAAGTCAAAAAAAATAAAAAATAAATAAATAAATAAATTATGGATAGAAAACCCTAAGAATCTACAAGGAATTATAGCAAACACAAATAGTACAAATTTTATTAGAAACCCCGAAAATTCATGCATAGCGAAATAATTAGAAACGAAAGTACTAAGGTTACAACGATTACAAGATAAGGAATAGAATCACTAATAGGTTGACCCGCCATGACAACGAGGACCGCCACCAACAACACAATAGCTAGAGCCACGACGGGATGAATCACCTTGATTAACCTACGCACGATAGCGAGACTAGATATTAGGCATAAGAATAAATAAGTTTTATTTCACTAAGGATTTCATAGAAAAACAACCATTACCCCCATAGTTTGTCAACACCGATAGCAAGGACCACAATAGAAATAAGGACCGCTAGGACGCAAACCAAAAACGCATAATCTTCGTTAGAAACGTATGCCAAATAAGTAACCGCAAGAACCACGTAAACGATTGCTAGGAATGTAATAAGGTGCGGCTTTTTGAGGTTTTTATGAGAGAATTTAGTGGTGAAAGAATGAGGAATAAAAATGGAGTATTTATAGGTGAAAAACTAGCCGTTATCACTGTTCATAGCCGTTATAGATTACTGTTCATAGACATTATAGATTACTATTCCTGACCGTTGGAAAAGTACTATTCACAGCCCTTGGATTTATTAGGTGACAAAACATTCAAATTTATTTCATCTAGTAGGAATAAAACTAACGAAATTACGTTCCCTTAAGTACCAAATGGAAATTCCTAGACAACCCTTTTTAGGCCAAAGATATAACCAAGGAATAATAGCGAGACGATATTATTGGATTTATAGAACATAAGAATAAAATAATATTTTATATAATATTATTTTTAAACTTGAGGCATTTTAAGTATATCAAACTCACATCACAAATCAAATCGTTGTACGATTTTATCATTCCCATTTTCACATTCACTATCTGAAATAGGTTAGAAATCTAAGCCAATCTCTTTCTATACTTCACTTTTCCCAACCTCTCAACCAACATAGACTTAATCTCGGAACGAGATTCCCTCAACAGGGGGATACAGTAACCACTGGTAAAATTTCACCATATAATAAACTATACTTATCCTTTTCTACGTATAATTTTTTTTATTTATTATTATCTGATCATAACTATTATCTAATGTGACGTAGCTCACATCCTCGATAAACGTGCTCTCACGCAACCCAACCCTAACCTATTTAATGTTTATTCATATAAACATTCCCATATGTCAAATATGAAAACTTTAAGAGATCTCATTTGCCACTTTACGTTAATTCATTAACGTACGTATAAACTAAACGTTCCTTATCAAATAGAGTTTTTATAAAACCCTAAACTATTATAACAACAGGTGTAAGTAACAAAACCCTAAAAATACTAAAGTACAACCTATTCAACTAAGGTACAAGCATCTAAAGCACAGAAACCCTAATTCTACTTTAACTCCCGATAAAACCCTAATTTCATAAAACTGTGATTTTATGTAATAAAATCACAAACTCAAAATTAATAACCATATAATTTCTACAAAATATAATAGTACAAGTCTTCCAAGACAATGTACAAGTCTTTTATGCATAAAACTATATATCAATAAAAATCCTATTAAAACCCTAAATATATTTATTCTAAAGCACAATTTACAAGTCTTTTATACACAAGCCTTAAAAATATATTTTCCTAAACTTATTAAATATTAGTACAAGCCTCTAAACCTAGTGTACAAGTGCATAATGCACAAAATTCAAAAATCTCAATTATATACCTTTAAACCTAACAAAAACTAACATATAATTTATACAATTTAACCAAGCACTAAATATATATTTTCTATATTTCTAAACCCTTAATACAACCCTATTAAGCTCATGGTACAACCCTTTTAAGCACAACTCATTTCCTTTTCCTTTTACTAACAATTCGACAAGCATATATATATAACAAACCCTAGTAATTTTCCTACTTAATAAATACATACCCTAAGCCTTAAAACTAACTAGTTACAATCTTAAACTCTAGTGTACAACAAGCTATAGCTCATGGTACCACCCTACAAAGCTTATTCGATCCTAGTCCAAAAAAATTCTAGTTCGATTCTAAACAAACCCTAACTAGAAAATTCTCTCTAACTCCTAAACCTAAACTACACCACATAAACCTTCCTAAGTTACACATCACCTTGTCTCCCTCAAGTTACACAAAGTAGTTAGAATACTTGGTTTCTAAACAAAACACATCACCCCTTCCAAAACCCTCACGTCAACCCCCCTCCTCTCCACAAATTTCCTTCCAAGAACACATCATCTTGTTCCCTTTGTACCATGCATAAAGCCTTGAAAACCCTAACCCTCACCTCTATATATATATCGACCTATACACTCTCTTTTTACTCAACCCACCATTTGAACCAACCTACTACAGCTATACCCCTATTTACCACAGATCAAACAGACCCTTTGAAGACTAGAGAAAGTATTTTAGGAAGTCTAGAAGACGGAGAGGCTTTGGTGTTTCCTTTCCAAGTCCATACGATATATATAATTCCATACTCGACATAATATCAAGTAACTATATCTAACCTCATTTCCTTTCTTTTGTAGACCTTAAACATACTTAAAAATGATACCAAATAATCTCTAGCAAGCCACATGATCTAAAACTAAACCTTGCTTTTCTTTTTCTTTTGCTCGAACACAACCAAACACAACCTAATATTTATAATTTTAATGTTATAAATTAAGAACCTTTAAAACATGTTAGAGATAGTTTAGAAATGTTAATAATCATGATAATATGCGTTAAAAATAGGTTATAACCTTTAAGAATCCAAAAACGCAACAATTTTCTTTTTCTTTTTCCTGTCGCAAACACCCCTCAGGTCGCCAACTTGGTGCCCTTGTTTCGACCTTCAAACCATCTCTAAAAATTCTAAATTTTTGCCGTATGAGAGACCACCCAGCTGGCTACGTGTAGGAAAAAGAACGTCATAAAAAGATTTAGCGGTCACAAAGATATTCGAGTCCCAAATCTGCCCCCATCGCTAGTTAAAAACCAAACTTTTATTCTTTTCAGTTTTTGACAAATTAGTGTTCCCCTCGACCTACTTTGGGAAATAATTTCGACCCTCAAACAACTTCAAAAAATTATGAAACTTTGCCACAATAGAGACCACCCACCAAGCTACACATAGGTGAAAGAACATTGTGAAATGGTTGAGTAATCGCGAAGATATCTGCGTCTCTTTTCTGTCCCTTTTCTGCCCCTCATAAGCTCGAATGACAGGCCCATAATCTGCAAATAAAATGTCAATAAGTTAAATATAAAGTGTACAAAAGAGTCGTAAAAAGTCTCGTCTTTTCCCGTAACTTATAACGCATTTTAATAAAATAAGGACGTCGGGTGTAACGACTTGGGAGTCTCAAGGGTATTTTCTGTCAAAACTCTAAATAGATTTATAACTAGGACTTAAATTGCTGTCGACTTGCAACTCAGGGGTAAAAAGCGTCAATTTCGAAACTATAGGGTAGAAACTGTCGTTTGACCAAAGTTGAGGGGTGAAAATTGTAACTTTATAAAAGTTGAGGGGTAAAAATTGTCATTTTACGAAAGTTCAAAGGTATAAATTGTCAATATATGAAACTATAGGGTAGAAAGCGAAACTTTATATAATTATTATATTTATTAATATATTCTAAATATATATTTATTTCGATAACAAACAAACGAGATATATTTAACGAACAAATGAACAGACGGAAATATTAAAATGAAGAAATAAGATAAAATCTTATCCAACTTTTGAAGAGACTTCATGTTGTCTCATTTTAACATTTATTCAAAAACCAAAAACAAAACAAAACGAATATTAAAAACTTATATATTCGAAAACGGTTACTGAAACTTGACATAACGAACCAGGTTGCGTGCCGGAGATGTTTATCAACTCTGTTTAACTTTTTTTTCCATCCAGATTGTCAAGGTGAGTTCGTAGTCCCAATTTTTATTACGTTTTCCCAACTTGTGGGGAGATACATGCTTCTAAACCGAACACAAGTATTTTCCTGATTGTTATTGCACTAAGTTAACTATTTCCTATTTATATTTATTTTAAAAAGTCCCTCATATCATGCACCGTTAGTCACCTGCTGGGTGAGCGCGAATATAGTGAATAGATCTATTGGCCTGACGACCCATTTGTACTAACCGGATGGATATCCTTAGGGGTAGTCGGTTATGCAAATGCATTATATTTGAAATCTATGAGGAGTTTTTGGCAAACTCTCACTTGGGGGCAAACCACTTTCATTTTTATTATGTTAGTGAGACTGGAAACTGTCAACGCATTGCGTGTCATAAGGTTTAGTGCAATATATCGAACTGTGATATAACTGAATTCTTTTTATTTATCTTGTACTCAAACTGATTATAACTTTAAACGCTATGGATTCACTCAACCTTTGTGTTGACTTTTTAGCATGTTTATCTCAGGTAATTAAAAGACTGAACTTGGCACGGAGTGGCTGTGGACTTTCTTTTTATAAGAAAAGTGTCCACTTTGTTATCATTCAACGAATATTGTATCTATTATAACGTGTTTCGAAACCTCCCGCTGGGACCCCTATATGTAACTCTGATTAAAATAAATGAATGATAACAATTTTATTCAAAACGTCTCTTTTCGAGTCATTTTCTATTATCATGACTACGATACTTGAAGTAACACCCCAACTTATATTTCCGCTGCGAATATCGAAAACGAGGGTGTTACATAAACATAGATAGACTGTAAGAACTTTCAAGTTTAAAGGAACACATCATAAGAATAGCAGTGATTAACGGGTGCAACGACGCCCAGTCGCAAGTGGTAATTCTTTTTCCTGGCTCCTTTAGTGTTTGTTCGGTATTTCTTATAGAACTGCTTATAGGGAAATTTATTCTTAGAATACATATCAAAGAAAAATTTATTCTACTTTATTTCTACAAAATCGGCCCGCCCAAAAAAAAAAAAAAAAAAAAGGAAAAAAAAAACAGGCCCGCCTGCAACGCGGCGGCCGACGCCATTCTCGTTGTATTTATATTGACAGTGTTAATATGTGAATCTTGTACTAGTGGTAGAAGTTACCATGATGCGTAACTGGTAAATTCTTACAGTTTTTGTAGGGTTTCGTTGTGGCCCAAACATTATTAATACAAAGGCCCAAACATTATTAATTGTTCATAATCCGTCACGGATCACCATACAACTTAAATGGTTAGATTGCTCATAACGATGCCTCCTTTCATGCATGAAAAAGGGGTGATCATGCGCAGTGCCGTAGCTGGGCTAATGAAAGTCATGTGAAAAACACTTATATAATTACTAAACATGACAATTAAAAATATATAGTAACAATCTAGTTTTAATTCTTATGAGTTTTTATCGATCTTGCTCACTTGAAATTAAGTTCAACAAATATTTTGAACAAATTTCATATATCGTCAACATTTTGATGTTAGAAATGAATTTTGAGGCCACAGCTATTTTTTTTTTTTAAATTGTGGCCACTAAAACTTTGAGGCCCTGTGCGGTAACACCTCGCACACCATCGTATACGGCTCTGATCATGCGTTAAAACCACTACGGGGAAAGGGTCACATATGATGGGGGAGAGAGAGAGAGAGAGAGGGGGGGAGGGAGAGAGGGAGGGAGGGTGGGAGAGAGGGGAGGGAGAGAGAGAGAGATTGGTGGTGGTCACCATTGGAAGAATGGAGGTTGGTGATGTTGTATTTTGTGTGCGTGTGTTACTGTGTTGAAGGTTATGCGTGTGCAATTAAGTTGTGTACAAGTACATGACAAGGAATGTGATAAGTACTATAGGGTAAAAGTGGTGGTGAAAGGTGAAAGGTAAGGTTAACGATTTGGGGTTGAAGCGAAAATAATAAAGTTAGTTACCACGACGTGCAACGGTTCATACATGCTAAAAATGCTAGTGATATGTAAATGAGAGTTTCTTGGTGTAAGAATATGAAATTTAATACTCCGTAGAACACAAAACATATAAGAATAAATATTCTACACAAACATTGATCGTGTATAGTATCCCCGGACCCAGCATACTGGGCCGGACATGTTCACAACTAACTGCGGCAGAGTCAAGACGGACAAATACACATTGTAGAGTCCAGTCTTGCCAAGCCAGGACAAGAACATATACCGGCCTCGCTAGGCCGGGCCGGAACACATCATTAGGCCGCAGCCGGACTACCGCACTGCCAAAAGCCAGATCTTGTGGGATTGTGTCTCCCACTTGATCTGACACCTACCTGCTAAGTATGGCGCAGTTCAGCTCTGCTATGACACTTACCTACTCGGTAATGTGTAAGTCAACTCGCAGAGTCCCGAGGCAGCTACAGTAAGTATATGGGTAGTATAAATACCCCCATCTCGTTTATTACTCTGGACCAACCTCATTTACTGCCACCCAGTCCGCACTTACACCTTATATCTCAAATAATATACTTACTCTCACACCGGAGGCCAACCGGGGAAGCCCCCTTCCGCGGTAAGACTAACGGTGTTGCTTTTCTTAGCAGCTCACGAAGTACTTAGCACAAGATCTGTACCCGCCAAGAGCTAGTCTAACCTAGGTCTGGTAGTGTGCCCAAGATCTGTACTAACAAGTTGACGCCATCCGTGGGACCAGTTACACAACTGCGTTTCTAAAAAAAAACTTTACCATGAGCAATCAAACAAAAAACCCCTCCCCGTCCCAAGAACCTTCCACAGTACGGAACACTCACGAGAAGGGGAAAGGGCGTTCTGCGACAAACATTATCACCAACTATTGCCCTTAATGACTGAAAAGGTCCATGCGGAGAAGATGAGATAATTAAAAACCCGTCTCAACTTCGAGGACGAATCACAGCAGAATTCATACTCCCGAGAGCCATCCCGATATGTTTAATCAAGAGACAGGAGAAAGCGGAAGACAAGCCCCGGTGCGAGGCCTGAACCTTCCGAAAGTTCCTACTCCCGGAGTGTTTTCTCCAGACTTAGTAAAGATCCCGAAGATAACGAGGAAAGGGCCAAACACCCCCGGTCGGCCGTTTTCACTCGTTTAGGGGAAAAAAGAGAAGGTGTTAAGTTACGTTTGGGGGAGAGAAAGCCGGACGTGTTTTCTCGGCTTAAGTCTAAGAGCCGCGCTCGAAGGGAGCGTAGAGGTGAAGCTAGACGTTACAGACAAGACGGACGACCTTCTGTGGAAGGAAGTCCGGAATGCCCTCCAATGTCAAAACTTACGACGGAACGGGAGATCCGGAGGATCACCTAAAAAATTTCTGTACCGCGGCCAAAGTCGAGCGATGGGCTATGCCCACCTGGTGCCACATGTTTAACTCCAGCCTGATGGGCCACGCTCGAATGTGGTTCGATGAATTGCTGGCAGAAAGCATAGATAGCTTCGAAGATCTCCGCAAAAACTTCTTATCCTACTTCCTCCAGCAGAAGAAATACACCAAAGATCCGGTGGAGCTCCACCTTATCAAGCAAAGAAAAGGAGAAACCACGGCAGCATTTGTCGACCGCTTCAAGGCGGAAAGTATGCATGTGAAGGGTGCCCCTGAATACATGAAGGTTTCGGGTTTTGTGCATGGGATCAACAACCCAGAGCTAATCAGAAGACTCAATGACAAAATCTCGAAGACGTTGGACGAGATGTGAAAGGTTACCACAGCCTTTCTCTGTGGTGAAACAGCCGCGGCAAATTTTTCAAGGAAAAAGCCAGACCGCTCCGCGTGAAAGTCTCACGAAGGAGGACCCCGAACATCCAACAACCAGGTTTTTGAACCAAAAACTGAATTCAAAGGGCATTCAAGGGCGTACCGGAGGAAGAATGACCAGTTCACCCCTCTCACACAAACACCAAAGGAAATTTTGGCAATAGATGCGGTAAAATTCACAGCTCCACCACCTATGGCAAGCCCGGCGGAGTCAAGAAACAAAGACAAATATTGCGAATTCCATAGAGAAAAAGGACATCATACGGATGAGTGTTTTCAATTGAGAAGGCAGATTGAGGACGCGGTCAGATCCGGCTAGTTGGCACACTTGGTAAAAGAGATCAAGAACAGAAGCCAGAAGGGCGGAGCCGCTAAAGGTGGCAAGAATGAAACCGCGACCAAGGACAAGGCTCCGGCCATATTTATGATACAAACTTGGCAACGGAAAATCAAACAGAAGGTATCCTCTAACAATGAACCTAATTTGGAAATATATTTCCTTCCCATAAAGGAAGACGATTGGGATGACCATCCCTTGGTAATAAAGGCCGGAGTAGGCGGACACCACGTGCACCGGATGTACGTGGACAACGGAAGCGCCTCCGAAGTCCTTTACGAACATTGCTTCAATCGACTGAGCCCGGAAATCAAGAAAAGAATGATCCCCGCTACTGCTCCTCTTCTCGGTTTCAGTGGCGAACTATCATGGCCTTTGGGGCAGATTTTGTTAGAGGTTACCTTAAGCGATGGAGAGAACTCAGCTAGCGCTTGGATGAACTTCATGGTGGTTAGGTCACCTTCTCAATACAATGGCATAATCGGCTGGCCTGGGATAAGACAGCTTAAAATTATCCCTTCCACGGCCCACGGCATGATTAAATTCCCCACCCAGGGTAGAGTAGTCACACTAAATAGTGACTAAATCATTCCGGTAGAGTGCCAACTTGTCACGGAACCCCAACCGCAGCAAGGTCCTGAAGAAACCCCGGCAAAAGATGGAATTCAAGTAGCAATACACCCAGAATTCCCTGACCAGATAGTCACTATAGGAGGAAGCTTGACAAATCCAAGGAAGAAGGATCTGTGTGAATTATTAAAGACCAATCTGGATATCTTTGCCTGGAAACCATCGGACATGACCGGGGTGCTGCGGAACGTAGCAGAACACAAATTGAATATCCGGGAAGGGTATGCTCCGGTAAGGCAAAAGAAACGTGGGCAGGCCCCAGAATGAAACAAAGCAATTAACGAGGATGTTGCAAAGTTAGTAGAAGCCGGTATAATGAAGGAGGTCCACTACCATGACTGGTTGTCAAACCCGGTCCTGGTCAAGAAGAGCAACGGAAGTTGGAGAATGTGTGTAGATTTCAAGGATCTGAACAAAGCATGCCCGAAAGATTGTTACCCTCTCCCGGAAATTGACTGGAAAGTTGAATCCCTCTGCGGATACACCTTCAAATGTTTCTTGGACGCGTACAAAGGCTACCACCAGATACAGATGGCCGTAGAAGATGAGGAAAAAACCGCGTTCCACACAAACCAAGGGATTTTTTGCTACAAGAAAATGCCCTTTTGGATTGAAAAACGCAAGAGCCACATACCAGCGTCTAGTGGACAAAGCCTTCGAAAAACAGATTGAAAGGAACCTTGAAGTGCACGTCGATGGTCTGGTCATTAAGAGCCATTCGGAGGTGGAAAGGTTAAGGGACGTGGAAGAAACCTTCATGACTCTCCGGGAGATAAACATGAAGTTAAACCCAAAAAAGTGTACCTTCGGAGCGGAAGAAGGAGTATTCTTGGGACATGTGATCAGTAAGAAAGGAATCAGGGCTTGCCCGGAGAAATCCGAGGTCGTTGCCCGGCTACCCTCACCGCGGACTCTTAAAGCAGTACAAAGCTTAAACGGAAAATTAGCTAGTCTGAACCGTTTTTTATCGAAGTCCGCGGAAAAGTCCTTACCATTCTTCAAGACACTGAAGAAGTGTATCAAAAAAAGAGACTTTCACTGGGTACCGAAAGTGGAACAAGCATTCAAAGAGATGAAGCAACACATCGTCAATCTCCCCACCCTCACAGCTCCCCAACCAAAAGAAGAACTGATCATGTACTTGTCCGCGGCTAAAGAAGCCATCAGTGCAGCTCTTTTGGCAGAAAGAGGACCGCGCCAGGAGCCCATCTACTTCATTAGCCGCACATTGCAAAGTCCGGAAATAAACTATAGCCCAATGGAAAAATTGGTTCTATCACTGGTTCACGCGGCCAGAAGACTTAAGAGGTACTTCCAAGCACACCCAATAGTGGTCATCACAGACCAACCAATCAAGCAGATGCTGGCGAAGATAGAAAACACAGGCCGAATGGCTAAGTGGGATATTGAACTAGGAGGACATGACATCAGCTTCAGGCCGCGGACGGCCATAAGGGGACAAGTACTAGCTGACTTCATCGCGGAAATTCCAGAAGAAGAAGCCCCGGCAATAGAAGTAGTCGCGGAAGAATTGCCATATGTTGAGCCGTGGAACTTATATACCGATGGATCCTCTTGCCAAGAAGGATCTGAAGCAGGCTTAATCCTTACAAACCCTGAAGGTACGGAATTCACATTCTCCATAAAACCAAATTCCGCGGAGTCAGAATAAGCAGGCGGACGCACTGAGCAAAATAGCCTCCACCAGCTTCGCCCATCTGACAAAACAAGTTTTGGTGGAGGTCTTGAAAAAAAAGTCAATCGAGGAGAAAGAAGTTATGGCCGTGGTCAAAGAAGAAGGGGACACTTGGATGACCCCACTCCTTGAATATTTGAAAGATGGAACGCTTCCTGCGGATCAGGAAAAGGCAAGAAAGCTAAAAATCAAAGCAAGACAATACTCCGTCATCAACGGAGTCCTGTTCCGTAAGTCATTTCTGGAGCCGTGGTTACGATGTGTTGGACCAATACAGGCAAACTACGTGATTAGGGAAATTCATGAGGGTTTGTGCAGCATGCACTCCGGACCCCGGGCTATCGTGGCAAAGGCAATAAGATCCGGATATTATTGGCCGACCATGCATAGGGACGAGAGAGAAGTGATCAATAAGTGCCAAGACTGCCAAGTCCACCGGCCGGTTCCCAGGAATCCTCAGCATAACTTAACTCCTATCACTTCCCCCTGGCCATTTTATAAATGGGGCATAGACATCTGCGGCTCATTTCTAGAAGCTCCAGGAAGAATCAAGTATTTGATAATAGCAATAGATTACTTCACAAAGTGGATCGAAGCCAAAGCTCTCGCAACCATCACCGGTAATCAGGTCAAGAAGTTTGTATGGGATAATATTGTGTGTAGGTTCGGCCTGCCGGGGGAAATTATGGCGGACAACGCCAAGCAGTTCAGGGACAATCCCTCCAAAGATTGATGTGAAAAGCTTAACATCAAACAGCGGTTTGCGTCAGTGAAACATCCGCAGGTGAACGGGTTACTTGAAAGAGCAAACAGAAACTCGGGAGAAGGGATTAAAGCAAGAATTGACCAAGGAAGCCGGGATTGGCTAGAGGAGCTACCGCATGTACTCTGGGCGCACAGAACAATGATCAAATCCAGTAACGGAGACACGCCGTTCTCCCTAACCTATGGGACGGAGGCCGTGATCCCCGTGGAGATCGGAATGCCATCTCTCAGGTGTGCTCTATTCGACCCAATATCAAATGATGAAGCTTTACAGCTGAACCTACATCTCGTGGAAGAAATGAGAGAAGTCACGGCTATTGAAAAGGCAAGAAGTAAGTCCAGAATGGAAAAATACTACAATGCCAAAGTCCGCGGAACAAGCTTTAAGCCAGGTGACTTTGTCTACCGCAACAACGATGCTAGCTTGGTTGAAAGCACCAGGAAGTTGGGCCCCAAATTGGAGGGCCCGTACGAAGTTGTGGAAACATTGGGAAAAGGAGCATACAAACTCAGGAACCAAGATGGTCAACACCTACCCCGGACATGGAATATCCGGAATCTAAAAAAATGTTATTTGTGATTAAATGTAAGTATTCCCATCTTTTGTGGCTGACCGCGGTTCAATCCGGCAGCGGGAATTCATTTTAGCACTAATCATCTTTTATGTATATAGTTTCCTAATTAATGATATGTGAAGTCCGGTCAACTCCACAAATTTTCTGAAAATTTACTTGTCATTTTTTCTTTATTATTCCGATCATATGCATACATAAGCCGGAAAACAATTCCGCAGTTATAAAAATGCGTAAGAGGCATTGCAAGCCCGGCATGAGGACATTGCACCTCCGAATTTTTTAAGGCATATAAGTGGTATTGCAAACCCATTGACCATACCAAGCTATCCCCGGAAATCCAAAGTACGGACACACAGAGATTGTAACACCCCAACCCGGCAAGGGTAAAGATGTCACGTTAATGGTTTCATATCAGATCAAACAAAGCAGACTTCAATAGTAATACAATAAAATGTCAAAGGTTACAAATGAAATACTAACATTATAAGGTTAAGAATGAAACAAAACTAAATACTAAGTCTGCAAATGCAATCCTTCTAATGACTTCTACTTCAGAATAACTATCAAGGCCTTCTAAGTCCAAAAGTCTCTTCACTCATACCCAAACCCGTCGTCCTGCTTATAACCTGCCGCACACGAAAAGAAAACGTGCGGCTGAGCTTAAAAAGCCCAGTGAACAGATATAACGGAAACAAAGCAGTAGTAACGGAATAATAAAGTAAAAGAAATAATACCAGGAGTAACAAGAGTCAGAAAAAGGAATACAAGAGTTATGCAGACATACCGGGAACTAAGAAATGGTTACAAAGGTAGGTGCAATGAAACCAGAACCCACCACTAGCCCAAGTCGAAATCAAGTCAAGTCCAGTATCAAGTCATAGGGTAACATAACCAGTAGTCCACCACAAACCCAAGTCAAATCAAGTCAGGTCAAATGTCAGGTCAAGTGTCAGGTCATAAGGTTACAAGGTTTCAGGAAAACAGTAATCCACTACGAGCCCAAAACTCAAAATCAATCTCAAAGTCAAACCATATCAAGTCACATATCAGGGTGTATGGAGGGGTGACCTCAGCATACCAAGTACAGGGTGAGGGGATACCTCCAGGGGTGGAGTAGCTAGCTCCCAGGGGTGTGAAAGGCGTGTATCGCACATACGCCCCCGCAGGCCACAGGGTTCTTCCTCTACGTAATAAATCAAGTCAAGATCGGGGACGGCGTAACCAAATCACTAGGGCTACACACTAGTCATGCCGGCGGTGCATCACCGACATGGACATGAAACCCTCATGCCTAGTAGATGGCTCGTAGTCTCAAACTGTGGGTCAAGGTCAAGTATCAAGTCTCGGGTATCAGGTGTCAAGTCTCAGGTATCAAATGTCAAGAATCATATCAGGGTTCATATCAGGGTTCAAGACAGGAGATAAATGCAGGGGTTCATTATCAGGAGGTCCATATCAGGGAGGTCAAATATTAGAAAGTCAATACTAGAAGGTTCATAATAGTTTATTAAAAGAAATCCTTTTTACATGGTTTTAATAAAATGATCGGTAGAACAGTTTTCATAATAAAAGTCTTTTAAGGAAATGTTCAAAACCTCTTCATATTTAACTAAAAAGTAGTTATAAAATCCTATGAACCTTCAAGTACCCAAGGTCTTAATTATCCAGGTTATCAGGGGTGAACAAGTCATGTCAAGTGTCATAGCAAGGTTCAAGTCAAAGGTTCAAGTCAAATGGTTCATATCAAGAGTATCAAGGTTCAAGTTCAGGTTCATGACAAGGTTCAAGACAAGGTTCAAATCTATGGTTCACAATACAAGGGGAAACATAACAATGAATCAGGAATCAGAAATGAGACAAAGGCTCCTTACAAGAAGAGCAGAATATCTGTACCTTATTCAAATAGCAAGCACAAACACAAGAGTAGCTGACAGGGATCAAGATCACTCCCTCCTTGAACCTAAAGGAGTAGAAGACAGAGATACGAAACGGGGGTTCAGTTATCTTCCCATTATAAGCGACTTCTATTTTTAGTGACTTGATATTTCAGTAAGTTTAGAGTTAAATACATAAAGTAAACTCAATGTACCCCAGTGAGATATCACACACATATTAAACAATACTTCATTTTCTTCTTTTAAAACTGACCCTACTCAAACTCCTTTATGTCATTTCTTACCCCATTTTACACGACATCAAACACACACACAAGTTCATTTTGAATCCAAAACAGTCACTGTAGACGACCCCACATTACCCATATTTAAATTCTTTTTTGCCAGCCACACAAGAAACATAATACACACTCTTTTAATCAATATAATATTACACGTTCTAATATATATATACTGGTCGATACTTCAGGTATAATAAGAATTCAAGTTTCGTGCATAAGGACGTGGTTTAGATGGCCAAAATAATACTCTTTCGACATGAACACTAGCACTAATTTATATAACTCCTTTCCAGGTTTTATGCCGTATTTAGGTGGTCAAAGCAAGCGTACCCATATCAGATTATACACACTGATTCAATTATGTTAAAGTCAGACGTACAAAGGTCGACTTTTAGGTTGCAGATTCATTAATTTTATGTGGCCTTTATTCCCCTTATTTCGTACAACATATATCCCTTTTTCATGTTGTAATACAGTGTTCAAACCAATGCAACAAAAGTCAGACTCATATGCTCTTAATAACTAATTCAAATTGAAGATTATAACTGTATCGCGAACAGATTATACATATGCAGATTCGAATGATAATTTAGACCCAGTATCGACCTCATAAATATGACCAGACCATGTATGCACGTCCATGTTTTATCCAGGTTTCCATGTATACTAACAGTCCCTATATTGACCATACACATATTACGAATTACCAGGTTTTTACACGCCTCTTTTTACCCATCCACACAAAACAACATGCAGCCTTCATAAGTACACACATACACGTATATTATTTAGGGTTTTAAGGTATTATATTGATCTATTTCCATGCAGAAAAATCTGGTTCCAAGGCTCCAGTTAGAACCTTATGTCGACCGAACCGACCATTCATTATTTCGTGCTACTATCTTTATCATTTTATGCGACAGATTCTCACCATTTTTGTGTGATATTTAATCTTTCATTCGTATATCATTCTTTGGTCAATCAAGGTTTAGTTTTAGTTTATAATTATTAACACATTTTCATGAATGCAGGCGAGAAGAATGAAACAAGAATAAGCTCTACCTGATGTCGATTGAACAAGACAGAAAAGGACCAGAGCTTGCACCCTACTTGAACCAACCAGTGCCCCTTGATCTGCTATACCCACGATTAATTTACCCTTGCACTCCTCTTGGAATCACCTTGCACTCGTCTGAATAAGAACAGAACTAGATGCCGCCACTTATTTGTTTTAGGGTTTATGTTTCATACCGTGTGAAAAGGAGAAAGAGGGAACCGGATCAATTATAGGGTGCCAAAAAGGGAGGAGCGTGTGAAGTTTTTGGAAAGAAATAATTGTGATAAATTATGATTGATACGCTGATCATGAAATACGGATGTGATTGAGCAAATTAAAGAGTCTTTATCCTCTTTGAAAAGGTGCATGTAGCATGACATAATGGACTAAGAAAATGTAAGAAAATATATGATGGACATGGAGACTAGGGAAGTTTTATTTGTGGAACAAATTTATTTTTAGGCATGTACAATTATTTATTTCATATATGGTTTATTTACAAGGGTTTTGTAATTTATTTGGCACTATATAAGCTTTAATTAATTTTTTTTTTCTTTTTTTCAGGGGCATTTTGGTAATTTTTGCATGTTTTAGATTTTCGGGTTTTACAACTCTTCCCCTCTAACAGAAAAATTTCGTCCTCGAAATTTGCAGGAAGCAGGGAGAAAGAGAACGGAATACTCATACGGAATGCGAACAAGAATTTCAAATCGAATTAATTGTATCTACAGTAGAGAGCTCTTCAAGGAGTTTAAGGTTCATAACTGAGGTCAACAGAATGCAACACAAGAGTCCAAACTAATCCAGATATTTGACGAACGAAGGCAGAGTATACCCTAAGGTCTCACTAATCACAGATAACCCATCGGGAATCAAGTTCTAAACTTCTTAGGTACTTTCCAAGATATCCTATGGCCACAATGAGGGCACGTTATATGGTGTAAGTATTATCACGTTAATAATACCAGCACCACATAAATATGCCTTCATGATGATCATACTTTATCTCGAGTCGTAAGCAAAACAATCTATCTTCATCCACCTAGTACTTCTACAGTCTCAGAGGTCAACAAAAACAAGGTCATAATCAAGAGGGAAAAACAAACTACTTGCAAGAGTATCGGAATCCCAGATTGCCTAGCAGAATAAGGTACACCATCCACAAGCGTCAAATCTTCCACAATTCGCCAAAATTTCCCCAGAACAAAACCATCATCGAACGTACGAATAGACACGGAACTGAAATGCTTCTCAGGAACTTAAATCATTAGAGGGTCTTACTATTATATAACGAAGTTTAAGTGAGTCCATCAATCAAGAAGCGAAACAAAATCGTGAACTTGTATCTGCAGTTCTCCTTGGAATGTGATGGAGAAATGAGAGTTTCTTGACACGATCCTTCATCATCCAGTCTGCTTCCGCTCTCAATTCATCTTAGTACAACCAAGGTGAATAGGGAAGTTAGTCTGCATGTCTTCATCAGCACCAGGTTCGCCGTCTTGAGTAGATTTCTTCTTCTGCATCGCCAACACTTCTGCCTTGTAAGGGATGTCTTCACTCTTCAGGGTAGCCGCCGTTGTTGTCAAAATTTCGAATGCTCAAACAACCAATCCCTTATCAAAATAAAATCGAAGTTGACTATCCAAGAAAAACGGATCAACAAGGTAAATCTTATCGTTCAAGAGTGAAAGGAAACATCCTTATACTCATGGTTAAACACCACAAGACTTTTCATAGGGAATAGAGAGGGTAAGACGAGGTCAATTAGCGTCAGAAAATTCACAGATGCTTATCAAAAGCAAGAGGCAAACAACAGAATGTATCGAGTACGTCATCGCTATGGAGATTCTCAGAATTGCCAGAAGAGGTATCACATGATTAACAAAGGATCAGAGGTCAGAGTCAGAATCCAGAGATAAGGATCAAATAGTGTCAGGAAATTACTATGAAATTTTCAAGGGCTTCAAGATTTATTTAGGTTTCAAAACTTAGGTGGTGCAAGGAATAAGCTTTCAATCTCCAAGAAGGATTCAACAGGCTTAAACCAAAAGTAAGGCACGAATCAGAGTATTGCGGAAGCAAAGATACTTAAACAAATGCCTTATAGTCTACCCATTCCTCACCGGTCAGAACTTAAGCTCCTATAGGGAAATCCTAGAGCAATTCTTACAGGTCATCTTATGAGCGCCTACAGTGGAAACTTAGTGGTCCAAACTTACACAGGTCAAGGGTAAATGTATTACGAAATCGCAACCTGTCTCTGATACCATAATTGTAACACCCCAACCCGGCAAGGGTAAAGATGTCACGTTAATGGTTTCATATCAGATCAAACAAAGCAGACTTCAATAGTAATACAATAAAATGTCAAAGGTTACAAATGAAATACTAACATTATAAGGTTAAGAATGAAACAAAACTAAATACTAAGTCTGCAAATGCAATCCTTCTAATGACTTCTACTTCAGAATAACTATCAAGGCCTTCTAAGTCCAAAAGTCTCTTCACTCATACCCAAACCCGTCGTCCTGCTTATAACCTGCCGCACACGAAAAGAAAACGTGCGGCTGAGCTTAAAAAGCCCAGTGAACAGATATAACGGAAACAAAGCAGTAGTAACGGAATAATAAAGTAAAAGAAATAATACCAGGAGTAACAAGAGTCAGAAAAAGGAATACAAGAGTTATGCAGACATACCAGGAACTAAGAAATGGTTACAAAGGTAGGTGCAATGAAACCAGAACCCACCACCAGCCCAAGTCGAAATCAAGTCAAGTCCAGTATCAAGTCACAGGGTAACATAACCAGAAATCCACCATAAACCCAAGTCAAATCAAGTCAGGTCAAATGTCAGGTCAAGTGTCAGGTAATAAGGTTACAAGGTTTCAGGAAAACAGTAATCCACTACGAGCCCAAAACTCAAAATCAATCTCAAATTCAAACCATATCAAGTCACATATCAGGGTGTATGGAAGGGTGACCTCAGCATACCAAGTACAGAGTGAGGGGATACCTCCAGGGGTGGAGTAGCTAGCTCCCAGGGGTGTGAAAGGCGTGTATCGCACACACTCGCCAGACACCAAGTAATACAAGTAACAAGAACAAGACAAGTCTAGGATGCATCCATACGCCCCCGCAGGCCACAGGGTTCTTCCTCTACGTAATAAATCAAGTCAAGATCGGGGACGGCGTAACCAAATCACTAGGGCTACACACTAGTCATGCCGGCGGTGCATCACCGACATGGACATGAAACCCTCATGCCTAGTAGATGGCTCGTAGTCTCAAACTGTGGGTCAAGGTCAAGTATCAAGTCTCGGGTATCAGGTGTCAAGTCTCAGGTATCAAATGTCAAGAATCATATCAGGGTTCATATCAGGGTTCAAGACAGGAGATAGATACAGGGGTTCATTATCAGGAGGTCCATATCAGGGAGGTCAAATATTAGAAAGTCAATACTAGAAGGTTCATAATAGTTTATTAAAAGAAATCCTTTTTACATGGTTTTAATAAAATGATCGGTAGAACAGTTTTCATAATAAAAGTCTTTTAAGGAAATGTTCAAAACCTCTTCATATTTAACTAAAAAGCAGTTATAAAATCCTATGAACCTTCAAGTACCCAAGGTCTTAATTATCCAGGTTATCAGGGGTGAACAAGTCATGTCAAGTGTCATAGCAGGGTTCAAGTCAAAGGTTCAAGTCAAATGGTTCATATCAAGAGTATCAAGGTTCAAGTTCAGGTTCATGACAAGGTTCAAGACAAGGTTCAAATCTATGGTTCACAATACAAGGGGAAACATAACAATGAATCAGGAATCAGAAATGAGACGAAGGCTCCTTACAAGAAGAGCAGAATATCTGTACCTTATTCAAATAGCAAGCACAAACACAAGAGTAGCTGACAGGGATCAAGATCACTCCCTCCTTGAACCTAAAGGAGTAGAAGACAGAGATACGAAACGGGGGTTCAGTTATCTTCCCATTATAAGCGACTTCTATTTTTAGTGACTTGATATTTCAGTAAGTTTAGAGTTAAATACATAAAGTAAACTCAATGTACCCCAGTGAGATATCACACACATATTAAACAATACTTCATTTTCTTCTTTTAAAACTGACCCTACTCAAACTCCTTTATGTCATTTCTTACCCCATTTTACACGACATCAAACACACACACAAGTTCATTTTGAATCCAAAACAGTCACTGTAGACGACCCCACATTACCCATATTTAAATTCTTTTTTGCCAGCCACACAAGAAACATAATACACACTCTTTTAATCAATATAATATTACACGTTCTAATATATATATATACTGGTCGATACTTCAGGTATAATAAGAATTCAAGTTTCGTGCATAAGGACGTGGTTTAGATGGCCAAAATAATACTCTTTCGACATGAACACTAGCACTAATTTATATAACTCCTTTCCAGGTTTTATGCCGTATTTAGGTGGTCAAAGCAAGCGTACCCATATCAGATTATACGCACTGATTCAATTATGTTAAAGTCAGACGTACAAAGGTCGACTTTTAGGTTGCAGATTCATTAATTTTATGTGGCCTTTATTCCCCTTATTTCGTACAACATATATCCCTTTTTCATGTTGTAATACAGTGTTCAAACCAATGCAACAAAAGTCAGACTCATATGCTCTTAATAACTAATTCAAATTGAAGATTATAACTGTATCGCGAACAGATTATACATATGCAGATTCGAATGATAATTTAGACCCAGTATCGACCTCATAAATATGACCAGACCATGTATGCACGTCCATGTTTTATCCAGGTTTCCATGTATACTAACAGTCCCTATATTGACCATACACATATTACGAATTACCAGGTTTTTACACGCCTCTTTTTACCCATCCACACAAAACAACATGCAGCCTTCATAAGTACACACATACACGTATATTATTTAGGGTTTTAAGGTATTATATTGATCTATTTCCATGCAGAAAAATCTGGTTCCAAGGCTCCAGTTAGAACCTTATGTCGACCGAACCGACCATTCATTATTTCGTGCTACTATCTTTATCATTTTATGCGACAGATTCTCACCATTTTTGTGTGATATTTAATCTTTCATTCGTATATCATTCTTTGGTCAATCAAGGTTTAGTTTTAGTTTATAATTATTAACACATTTTCATGAATGCAGGCGAGAAGAATGAAACAAGAATAAGCTCTACCTGATGTCGATTGAACAAGACAGAAAAGGACCAGAGCTTGCACCCTACTTGAACCAACCAGTGCCCCTTGATCTGCTATACCCACGATTAATTTACCCTTGCACTCCTCTTGGAATCACCTTGCACTCGTCTGAATAAGAACAGAACTAGATGCCGCCACTTATTTGTTTTAGGGTTTATGTTTCATACCGTGTGAAAAGGAGAAAGAGGGAACCGGATCAATTATAGGGTGCCAAAAAGGGAGGAGCGTGTGAAGTTTTTGGAAAGAAATAATTGTGATAAATTATGATTGATACGCTGATCATGAAATACGGATGTGATTGAGCAAATTAAAGAGTCTTTATCCTCTTTGAAAAGGTGCATGTAGCATGACATAATGGACTAAGAAAATGTAAGAAAATATATGATGGACATGGAGACTAGGGAAGTTTTATTTGTGGAACAAATTTATTTTTAGGCATGTACAATTATTTATTTCATATATGGTTTATTTACAAGGGTTTTGTAATTTATTTGGCACTATATAAGCTTTAATTAATTTTTTTTTTCTTTTTTTCAGGGGCATTTTGGTAATTTTTGCATGTTTTAGATTTTCGGGTTTTACAACTCTTCCCCTCTAACAGAAAAATTTCGTCCTCGAAATTTGCAGGAAGCAGGGAGAAAGAGAACGGAATACTCATACGGAATGCGAACAAGAATTTCAAATCGAATTAATTGTATCTACAGTAGAGAGCTCTTCAAGGAGTTTAAGGTTCATAACTGAGGTCAACAGAATGCAACACAAGAGTCCAAACTAATCCAGATATTTGACGAACGAAGGCAGAGTATACGCATAGGTAGAATGAACCTAAGGTCTCACTAATCACAGATAACCCATCGGGAATCAAGTTCTAAACTTCTTAGGTACTTTCCAAGATATCCTATGGCCACAATGAGGGCACGTTATATGGTGTAAGTATTATCACGTTAATAATACCAGCACCACATAAATATGCCTTCATGATGATCATACTTTATCTCGAGTCGTAAGCAAAACAATCTATCTTCATCCACCTAGTACTTCTACAGTCTCAGAGGTCAACAAAAACAAGGTCATAATCAAGAGGGAAAAACAAACTACTTGCAAGAGTATCGGAATCCCAGATTGCCTAGCAGAATAAGGTACACCGTCCACAAGCGTCAAATCTTCCACAATTCGACAAAATTTCCCCAGAACAAAACCATCATCGAACGTACGAATAGACACGGAACTGAAATGCTTCTCAGGAACTTAAATCATTAGAGGGTCTTACTATTATATAACGAAGTTTAAGTGAGTCCATCAATCAAGAAGCGAAACAAAATCGTGAACTTGTATCTGCAGTTCTCCTTGGAATGTGATGGAGAAATGAGAGTTTCTTGACACGATCCTTCATCATCCAGTCTGCTTCCGCTCTCAATTCATCTTAGTACAACCAAGGTGAATAGGGAAGTTAGTCTGCATGTCTTCATCAGCACCAGGTTCGCCGTCTTGAGTAGATTTCTTCTTCTGCATCGCCAACACTTCTGCCTTGTAAGGGATGTCTTCACTCTTCAGGGTAGCCGCCGTTGTTGTCAAAATTTCGAATGCTCAAACAACCAATCCCTTATCAAAATAAAATCGAAGTTGACTATCCAAGAAAAACGGATCAACAAGGTAAATCTTATCGTTCAAGAGTGAAAGGAAACATCCTTATACTCATGGTTAAACACCACAAGACTTTTCATAGGGAATAGAGAGGGTAAGACGAGGTCAATTAGCGTCAGAAAATTCACAGATGCTTATCAAAAGCAAGAGGCAAACAACAGAATGTATCGAGTACGTCATCGCTATGGAGATTCTCAGAATTGCCAGAAGAGGTATCACATGATTAACAAAGGATCAGAGGTCAGAGTCAGAATCCGGAGATAAGGATCAAATAGTGTCAGGAAATTACTATGAAATTTTCAAGGGCTTCAAGATTTATTTAGGTTTCAAAACTTAGGTGGTGCAAGGAATAAGCTTTCAATCTCCAAGAAGGATTCAACAGGCTTAAACCAAAAGTAAGGCACGAATCAGAGTATTGCGGAAGCAAAGATACTTAAACAAATGCCTTATAGTCTACCCATTCCTCACCGGTCAGAACTTAAGCTCCTATAGGGAAATCCTAGAGCAATTCTTACAGGTCATCTTATGAGCGCCTACAGTGGAAACTTAGTGGTCCAAACTTACACAGGTCAAGGGTAATTGTATTACGAAATCGCAACCTGTCTCTGATACCATAATTGTAACACCCCAACCTGGCAAGGGTAAAGATGTCACGTTAATGGTTTCATATCAGATCAAACAAAGCAGACTTCAATAGTAATACAATAAAATGTCAAAGGTTACAAATGAAATACTAACATTATAAGGTTAAGAATGAAACAAAACTAAATACTAAGTCTGCAAATGCAATCCTTCTAATGACTTCTACTTCAGAATAACTATCAAGGCCTTCTAAGTCCAAAAGTCTCTTCACTCATACCCAAACCCGTCGTCCTGCTTATAACCTGCCGCACACGAAAAGAAAACGTGCGGCTGAGCTTAAAAAGCCCAGTGAACAGATATAACGGAAACAAAGCAGTAGTAACGGAATAATAAAGTAAAAGAAATAATACCAGGAGTAACAAGAGTCAGAAAAAGGAATACAAGAGTTATGCAGACATACCGGGAACTAAGAAATGGTTACAAAGGTAGGTGCAATGAAACCAGAACCCACCACCAGCCCAAGTCGAAATCAAGTCAAGTCCAGTATCAAGTCACAGGGTAACATAACCAGAAATCCACCATAAACCCAAGTCAAATCAAGTCAGGTCAAATGTCAGGTCAAGTGTCAGGGAATAAGGTTACAAGGTTTCAGGAAAACAGTAATCCACTACGAGCCCAAAACTCAAAATCAATCTCAAATTCAAACCATATCAAGTCACATATCAGGGTGTATGGAAGGGTGACCTCAGCATACCAAGTACAGAGTGAGGGGATACCTCCAGGGGTGGAGTAGCTAGCTCCCAGGGGTGTGAAAGGCGTGTATCGCACACACTCGCCAGACACCAAGTAATACAAGTAACAAGAACAAGACAAGTCTAGGATGCATCCATACGCCCCCGCAGGCCACAGGGTTCTTCCTCTACGTAATAAATCAAGTCAAGATCGGGGACGGCGTAACCAAATCACTAGGGCTACACACTAGTCATGCCGGCGGTGCATCACCGACATGGACATGAAACCCTCATGCCTAGTAGATGGCTCGTAGTCTCAAACTGTGGGTCAAGGTCAAGTATCAAGTCTCGGGTATCAGGTGTCAAGTCTCAGGTATCAAATGTCAAGAATCATATCAGGGTTCATATCAGGGTTCAAGACAGGAGATAGATACAGGGGTTCATTATCAGGAGGTCCATATCAGGGAGGTCAAATATTAGAAAATCAATACTAGAAGGTTCATAATAGTTTATTAAAAGAAATCCTTTTTACATGGTTTTAATAAAATGATCGGTAGAACAGTTTTCATAATAAAAGTCTTTTAAGGAAATGTTCAAAACCTCTTCATATTTAACTAAAAAGCAGTTATAAAATCCTATGAACCTTCAAGTACCCAAGGTCTTAATTATCCAGGTTATCAGGGGTGAACAAGTCATGTCAAGTGTCATAGCAGGGTTCAAGTCAAAGGTTCAAGTCAAATGGTTCATATCAAGAGTATCAAGGTTCAAGTTCAGGTTCATGACAAGGTTCAAGACAAGGTTCAAATCTATGGTTCACAATACAAGGGGAAACATAACAATGAATCAGGAATCAGAAATGAGACGAAGGCTCCTTACAAGAAGAGCAGAATATCTGTACCTTATTCAAATAGCAAGCACAAACACAAGAGTAGCTGACAGGGATCAAGATCACTCCCTCCTTGAACCTAAAGGAGTAGAAGACAGAGATACGAAACGGGGGTTCAGTTATCTTCCCATTATAAGCGACTTCTATTTTTAGTGACTTGATATTTCAGTAAGTTTAGAGTTAAATACATAAAGTAAACTCAATGTACCCCAGTGAGATATCACACACATATTAAACAATACTTCATTTTCTTCTTTTAAAACTGACCCTACTCAAACTCCTTTATGTCATTTCTTACCCCATTTTACACGACATCAAACACACACACAAGTTCATTTTGAATCCAAAACAGTCACTGTAGACGACCCCACATTACCCATATTTAAATTCTTTTTTGCCAGCCACACAAGAAACATAATACACACTCTTTTAATCAATATAATATTACACGTTCTAATATATATATATACTGGTCGATACTTCAGGTATAATAAGAATTCAAGTTTCGTGCATAAGGACGTGGTTTAGATGGCCAAAATAATACTCTTTCGACATGAACACTAGCACTAATTTATATAACTCCTTTCCAGGTTTTATGCCGTATTTAGGTGGTCAAAGCAAGCGTACCCATATCAGATTATACGCACTGATTCAATTATGTTAAAGTCAGACGTACAAAGGTCGACTTTTAGGTTGCAGATTCATTAATTTTATGTGGCCTTTATTCCCCTTATTTCGTACAACATATATCCCTTTTTCATGTTGTAATACAGTGTTCAAACCAATGCAACAAAAGTCAGACTCATATGCTCTTAATAACTAATTCAAATTGAAGATTATAACTGTATCGCGAACAGATTATACATATGCAGATTCGAATGATAATTTAGACCCAGTATCGACCTCATAAATATGACCAGACCATGTATGCACGTCCATGTTTTATCCAGGTTTCCATGTATACTAACAGTCCCTATATTGACCATACACATATTACGAATTACCAGGTTTTTACACGCCTCTTTTTACCCATCCACACAAAACAACATGCAGCCTTCATAAGTACACACATACACGTATATTATTTAGGGTTTTAAGGTATTATATTGATCTATTTCCATGCAGAAAAATCTGGTTCCAAGGCTCCAGTTAGAACCTTATGTCGACCGAACCGACCATTCATTATTTCGTGCTACTATCTTTATCATTTTATGCGACAGATTCTCACCATTTTTGTGTGATATTTAATCTTTCATTCGTATATCATTCTTTGGTCAATCAAGGTTTAGTTTTAGTTTATAATTATTAACACATTTTCATGAATGCAGGCGAGAAGAATGAAACAAGAATAAGCTCTACCTGATGTCGATTGAACAAGACAGAAAAGGACCAGAGCTTGCACCCTACTTGAACCAACCAGTGCCCCTTGATCTGCTATACCCACGATTAATTTACCCTTGCACTCCTCTTGGAATCACCTTGCACTCGTCTGAATAAGAACAGAACTAGATGCCGCCACTTATTTGTTTTAGGGTTTATGTTTCATACCGTGTGAAAAGGAGAAAGAGGGAACCGGATCAATTATAGGGTGCCAAAAAGGGAGGAGCGTGTGAAGTTTTTGGAAAGAAATAATTGTGATAAATTATGATTGATACGCTGATCATGAAATACGGATGTGATTGAGCAAATTAAAGAGTCTTTATCCTCTTTGAAAAGGTGCATGTAGCATGACATAATAGACTAAGAAAATGTAAGAAAATATATGATGGACATGGAGACTAGGGAAGTTTTATTTGTGGAACAAATTTATTTTTAGGCATGTACAATTATTTATTTCATATATGGTTTATTTACAAGGGTTTTGTAATTTATTTGGCACTATATAAGCTTTAATTAATTTTTTTTTTCTTTTTTTCAGGGGCATTTTGGTAATTTTTGCATGTTTTAGATTTTCGGGTTTTACAGAGATAGTAAACTAAGTCCGGCCATATGAGCCCCGGCAAAAACAAATACATGACATAAACAACCAAGTGTTAATACACATAAAAAATGGTTAAGTTATATTCATCATCGATTACAAAATACGCGGATGCATCCATCCGGATTACATCTCCAAAGTCTAAAGGATAAAAACTTCACAAGATTCACGGCAGGGTAGATATAGTCAAAATATCTCCCAAAGAACAGTCGCAGAAACAAGACAACTAACTCTCGGGCCCCTTAGTGTCGAGGACGGAAGTATCAAACATGTCATCATGTTGGACACTATCATCCCTGGTCGGATTAGTTACCGGCCCGGATGGGGTAACAACAGTCGCAGGCTCAACAGCCGCAGGTTCCACACTAGAAGAGGGTCCGAACTTGGAAGGAGCAGGAAGAACAACTACAAGACCCTTATCACTGTAGTCAAACTCCACCCCATACTTCCTATTCTTGTGCTCTTTGTAAGCAGCGATAGCCTTGGGGCGGCGAGTGACAAGTCTAAGCAGGGATTCCGGAAGGCCATACTCTTTCGCGACTCGAGGTTTGAAAGTAAACTCCTCAGTCCCGGGATGACGATCTTCCTCTAACACCAGCTGCAACATGAGGTACTCAAGCGGGGCATCCTTACACGCCTCAAGAGATTCCAGCAGAGGGAACGACACATTTCCTAGTCTAACCACTGACTCCTCAAAGTGCTTCTTTGCCTCAGGGTCGTAAGCTTCCACATCCTGAAGCTTAACACCTTTTGCCCCGTGAACAACCCCGGCTTCCAACCCCTGACGTACCCCCTCCGCTATTGCCGCAGAAATGCACCCCCCAACCTAGTTTTCAGATCAAAATACTCTTTAAATTTGAGGAAGGCATAACAGAAGCCGTGCCCAATAACCCATCGTCTACCCTCAATAGCCCTTAAGCACTGTGGAAAGAGGTCCGTGTCAAATTCCTCGTTAAGTTCGGCCAACCTCTTCTCCATCCCCGATATGCGCTCCTCAAAACTAGCGCGGGAAATGCTCACACTCTCCTCAACGTGCTTCTCCATTTGCACTTGAACCTGCTGCTCCAAGGTACCACAGAGAACTTCCAAACCAGATATCTTCTGAACCAGCTCCTCATTCTTGGCAAGAAGCTCTACATTTTGTGCGGCTAGCTCCGCATTTTTCTTACCGAACTGGCCAACAAGAGCTACCGATGGTGACAAGCTTTCACATTCAGCACGGAGTTTACCCAACTCCTTGTCCTTGACCTCCGTGGCCGCCTCCAACTCAGATATACGACCACGGAGCTCAGCAACCCCGAAAGATTCCCCCTCCAGCTCTTCAACCTTAGCTCTCAAATTAGAAACGAGCTTCTCCCTCCTCTCCAACCTCCTGCCCAGCTTGCAGTTCTGCTCAAGTTCATACTCTAACCGTAGTCGAACCTCCGAGCTCATGCATATTTGCTGGGAGGTGAGCAAGTTGTATTGGTTCAATAAATCCTCGGCCCCCATACCCCTAAGAACAGACACATAACCTAGCGTAGCAACGTTGTCCACAATACTGCGGCAAACCCATGGGTCATCCATCTTAAAACAGTTCGTGGGCAACCACTTGGGAACATAGGTGGATGAGGCCTCAGCGGTGTCGACAGAGACGGACTGATAAAAATCCTCAGAATGGGCACCCCCCTCAGCCCCGACCTCAATATGCCCGGATTCATCCTCAACGTTGTCCGGTTGTGACCCCTCAGTAACTGGCCCTGAAGACTCAAGATGCATAGACTCAGTATGCTCCGGAGTAGAAGTCTCAGAAGCTTTAACCCCGGAACGTTCTTGGGTAGGCGTAGCAGAAGAAGAAGTGAGAACAGTAGCGTTCTTCATAATGTTCTCATCCGTATGAGGACCAGAACGTCCCAGCTCATCCCCCGACTCATCCAGAAGTTCATACACGGGAGGCTCTTCCGCGGCACCTGAAAACAAAACGTATGTCAGTGCAGGCAACATACGCGGTAAAAAAAAAAAAAAAAACAAAAACAAAAAAAAAGCAACTCATACCTGATCCAGCCGCGGTCCCCTTGCGAACAAGCTTCTTCTTTTTCTTCGGGGGCTTCTCAGGCGCGTCAATCACCAACCTTTTCTTTCCAGCCTTTTTCTCGGCCTTAGCCGCTTCAATCTCATCAACAACAGTGTGCTCCACCACCATCAAAATATCCTCTGACGGCTGAACAACGCGCGAAGCCTTCTCCGCTCTCAATGTGGACTCACCCTCTTTTAAAGTTCTCTCCCCGGTGGTTACCTTGAATACATCCGGCTGGCTGATGAAAGAAAACAAATCCATCTCTGCAAAAACAAGCAAATAAAGTTAGACGCGGAAGAAAATAAATAGAAAATAGCGATGAAACAAATCTAACAACCTACCCGTATCATCCGGCCATAAAAAGGTCGGGCGGCAACTATCATCATCCCAGGTTTGGCTTAACCCTATGACATTCAGAAAGATCTCCGGATATTTTTTGAAAGCGGCCCTATTGGTATCAAGGCGCCGCAACAACTCTAGATCCAAACCCGCGTCAGAAGGGGGAGGGTCTCGGTCTATTGAAACCTTTTCATACCAAGGGATAGATAAAGGAAATATGGTCTTCTTCACAAAAAAAAAAAAAAAAAAAAAAAAAAAAAAAAAACGGTCCTTCCAGTTCTTGACCGAATCAAGTGCGGCAGTATAACAAACAGGGACTACTAACGACTTGGGACCCTTCCTCTTCTCTAGGGTCATCCAACCATTATTAAGACCGGCATAGTAAAATTTCCTAAAAGGGGGAACAGTGGGAACGCCACCATGGACGCGGCAAAGGATTTCAAAATGACTGATCCTACACGCCGCTAGAACAGATAACTGAGACAGATGAATCTGGAAATACTCCAAGACGCGCAACAAAAACAACAAGAGAGGAATCCTAAAGTTACCTAATTCAAAAAATCTAGTATATACACCTATTTTGCCTTCCGGAGCATCCCTAATATAGCCCGGGCTCCAGGGGCTTCAGGCAAAAGATGGCCCGGAATATTATACTTACGACAAAAATCATCTACATCTGCCTAGGATAGCTTAGAAGTCACACTAATTATATGCTCAGGAGCCATTCTAAATAATCAAAAGACGAATTTGAAAGAAACCTAACCTGAAAATCTAAGTCCGGGAATAAAGGAAGCAAGAGGAGCGAAGGCGGAAGATATTCTTTTCTAGAGAGAAAGGAAAAAAAATTACTGTGTGTGAAAAAAGAATAACAGTGGTGCAAATCTTGGTATGTATAGCCACACGTACGTGCAAGCGCGCCTATCGGACGTTCACTAAATAGCCACGTCCCCGGATACTTATTGAACGGTTAGAGATCTACCCAGATGAACCGTCACGATTGTCGCAGAAAATGAACGGTCAGCCGCAGAAACGTCAAATCAGTCAGTAAATAAGTGGGTGAAAAACGTTTCGCGACTACCAATGACAGGCTGTCACCACCGAAAAACGCGAAAAGTGAAATATCCAGTCAGCAACACACAAAACGTGCCATTATCTGCCGCGGAAGTTAAAAGACTCTACTCAACTAAGCACGCCATTCTTAGCCGCGGAAACTTGAATAAGTCTAGAACATTTGTTCCCAAAATTAACAAGTATACTAGACTGGGGGGACTTGATCGTGTATAGTATCCCCGGACCCAGCATACGGGGCCGGACATGTTCACAGCTAACCGCGGCAGAGTCAAGACGGATAAATACACATTGTAGAGTCCAGTCTTGCCAAGCCAGGACAAGAACATACCCCTGCCTCCCTAGGCCGGGCCGGAACACATCATTAGGCCGCAACCGGACTACCGCACTGCCAAAAGCCAGATCTTGTGGGATTGTGTCTCCCACTTGATCTGACACCTACCTGCTAGGCATGGCACAGTTCAGCTCTGCTCTGACACTTACCTACTCGGTAAGGTGTAAGTCAACTCGCAGAGTCCCGAGTCAGCTACAGTAAGTATATGGGTAGTATAAATACCCCCATCTCATTTATTACTCTGGACCAACCGCATTTACTGCCACCCAGTCCGCACTTACACCTTATATCTCAAATAATATATTTACTCTCACACCAGAGGCCAACCGGGGAAGCCTCCTTCCACGGTAAGACTAACGGTGTTGCTTTTCTTAGCAGCTCACGAAGTACTTAGCACAAGATCTGTACCCGCCAAAAGCTAGTCTAACCTAGGTCTGGTAGTGTGCCCAAGATCTGTACTAACAAACATAAACATAAATTTCAACTGATTATGGCCGTTGGATATCAATGCACATATATAGTAAATTTTTACTCGGATACGACTTCCTAAATTAATAATTTTCAGCATTTCAAACAAAAAATGTAAAAGTAATTACCTAAAGAAACCAATACACAGGCTGCTTGCAGTATCACATTTACAAGATTGAACCAAAATTTCACATTTTTACCAAAACGGCTTTTGATATGTGTCATCAAAACTAACCACTTATCTACCTTTTGGAACCACTTAAAAGTATCATTAAGGGGGGAGGAAGTGGAGTCGGGGTTCTAATCAGCGAGGCTCGGTGCCGATCGGGCACCGCCGCCGGGGCTCGGTGCCGAGCAAATGTTGGTTATTTCGGTGAAGTTCACCGATGAGAAGAGGAGTGTTTGCAACGGTCATATTTGACCAACTCAGCCAAAAGTAGCCGTTGGCTAAAAAAAAATATATTGAAGATGGATTAAAGTGGAGATGGAACCTTTGCCGATGGAAACTCTATTAAACCTCCCTGAAAGAAACTTTATATGTAAAAGAGCACAGTAACACACTATAGTGTGCACACGCATATAAAGAAATATGGTTTAGATTGAAGAGGGCAGATGGATGTTATTTATTGAAGATGATGATGAGACTTGAGAGAAAGGAAAAAGAGTCTAGAGAGAAAGAGGACAACACAGTGAATTAGAGGGCCAAATAATAACAGGGGTGGATGGATGGACACCAGATTTCTTTGGGTTATCATTTTTTTTTTTTTTTAATAAAATGTTATGTTATAATGTTATATAGTTTTTGTATTTAAAAAATATGATATGGAAAATGTGGAAGTTCACCAAATTTGGTGACCACTCCCTTTATTTTGGTGTGGGTTTGGGGTGATTTGGGGACTTGTGAGTTGGAAGATTTTAATTGGTTGTTGGTGACGTGGCGGGTTTGGGGAAGTTCACCAATTGGTGACCACTCCCTCCCCACTTACTGCCTTTCTTCACAACACAAAACATGGACCAACACAACTTGAGAGGATCTTATAGACACATTTATTCTCTTCTTCTTTCAACCTAAAACACCACTTCCTTTCACTTTCACCAAATCGCATAAAACAAACTTATACATTTTAACCAAATAAAGACAATATGGTGGACGTTGATCGAAGAATGTCCGGGCTAAACCCAACCAACGTCACCGGACTCCGTCGTCTCTCCGCTAGAGTCGTCGTATCACAACCATCAACACCTTTACCAACACACAACATCTTAATATCATTTACACCATTAGCTGAAAAATTAATAGAGAAACCCATTCTGAATCGCGCCGAAGTTGATAGTGCGCATGGGTCATGAAGCGCGTACACCTTCATTTATTGAACTTGCTGGATTTATACGAAGCGCGCCTGGCTTGTGAAGCGCTCATAACTTCATAAGGCTTCTCTTTTTTGTTAAATTGGATAATGAGCGCACATGGGCTGACAAACAGGATAGAGCGCACTTGATTAGCACGAAAGACCATTTTGGTAAACCGTAAATGCACGGTCATTTTCGTAATGTAGTCTTGTAAATGGTCAATATAAAAAAATTTCTCTAAAATCTAAGAATAAATATTGCAAAACCCAAAATCCTAAGTGAAAGGAATTTTTTTAACTTGTGTCATGATGGCATAAGCTTGGAATGATTGTTTCCTTAAATAAACTTATTTTTGTATAAAACAATGGGGCAATTTCATTTTCATATCTCACCTTCTTTTAGTTGAAAATTTCATATATATACCCAAACATGCATAAAAAATATTATACATTATGCATTCAATACTTGCACTTTGGGTATATATGAAATTAATCATGAAAGTAAGATGATAAATAAAATTAATCATAAAACAAAAATAATTTTGATAAATATCACAAATTTATAAAATTATTTATATCAACAAACATGTAAATATAATAACATGAGTTCATTTCACACATCTAAACCTATATCACCACAACACAAGTTAGAAGTTCCCTAAGTAAAAAGCATGGGAGTCTCACGTCTTTTCGAGGCTTAAAGCGAGAATATAAAATGAGACATTTTCGAGAAAATTTTATCGTTGTCAATTTAAATAATTTAAGGGGCTTGTTAATAATTAGTAATACAACAATTTTGGATATTCGAAATTTTCGACGATGGTTTTATATTAGACGAATTGTTTTAGCTAAGTTGTTCCATTTCGGATATCCGAAATTTCGGATGACAACTTTATATATCCGAATATCTAAATATCTATATTTAAAAAAAACATGTAATATGAGTTTCGAAAGTGATAATTCATATGATCATATCCCAAATTTTTAATAAATTCCGATCAAATTTTCGGATATATCTAAATATGTATTTCCTCGAACACCCATAATGTACATCAATAAATCCTAGAAAGTCGGAGTTCCATTAAATAAAAGGCATAAAACTCGATATAAAAAGATGAAACATAAAACTTGAAGGCCTTAAACAATCTGAGGCTTAAAGCGGTAGTTTTAACTAACGGATTTACTCTCGAGACACCCATAGTAAAAAAGACGTATCTAAACAATTATTTCATAGCTTGTAAACAGAAGAACATTACAATGTGGATCTAGAAAGCTATAACAAGATATCAGGTGTACCATTTTTAAACCATGTTCTAAAAGATAACTCGTACATGAGAAATTAGGAAGAAACTTTTTCTTCGGTACCAAAATATGCGTATGTCAACATAGTACATTTTCGCCATTGCAATAACTATCGATAACTAACATACAATGAAAATAGTATGTTATTGATTCAATAGATCTATTAGTACAAAAAGTTGTTGGGATTTAATACTTGTATTCAAGTTCACCTACTAGCAAGTTCCATTTATTGAATGGTAATTAAATATCTATGTTCACAAAATAACCTTTGTAATAAGGGTTTTCTTAATACAAATATCGTCTTAAAAATATTATTTATATTTTACGATCTTTAATTTATTTTGTTAATGACAATTATAAGGTTTATATTTAGCAAAGCATAAAATAAGTTAAAGTCTTTTACATTTATAGAAACAAACTTTTAAAACACATTTACATTTTACATGATCACTAGGAATTATACATTGCATACATATATACATTTACATGTTTATTTTTATTATACACATGACATCATGGCATACCTCATTAGAAAATCTTAATTGACTTTACAATATATTTTAGAAAGTTCTTGAAGCTAAAGAGTTGACTTTGTAAGATCTTGACAAGACTTGACAAAATATGAAAAAATTTGGAAATATCTTAGCTGACATGTTCCCGCGGAACCAAACCATATAACTGGCGGACCTCATATTTTGGTTCCGCCAAATCAGTGGTTTGTCTGCTCATTTTTGCCTATAAATAGCAAGTTGATCATTCAAACACACTCATCACTTACATAGTATAAAGTACATATCCACTCATTTATACATTACTAACTTATTCATTTCATTCTTAGTGATCTTCCTTTTGTAGCAAAGAGATCAAGCATCAAAGATCAACAAACTGTTGCAATCCTGTTAGTATAGTTATTGTGTGATTTGTTAGTTGTTCACACATCATTATTATATCATTCATTCAGTAGTGATCGGTTAGTGTTTTAGTCCTCAAAACACATAGAATGTCGGGAGTAGTTGAACCCTTGTAAAGAACTCGACATCTAGCTTAGCGTCGGAAATTGTATAGGCGACGTCAGGTTGGTTCTACCTTGAACTAGAACCTGGTATTTAGCTTAGTACCGGAAAAAGGTGTAAGCGACGTAATTGTCATCAAAGCTACGTTACTCAAGATTTTCAAAATATATTGTATTTTTAAAACATGAAACGATCAATGGATTTTGAAAACTTCAAAGAAGGGCAATCTATGCAAAGACCACCACTATTTGAACCAAATAGTTTTATTTATTGGAAAAACCGCTTTGAAACTTATGTGAAGTCAGAGGATATAGATTTATGGTATATTATTGTAGAAGGTGATTATAAACCTATATTAAATATATCAGGAGGTCGGGATGAGGGTACTTCTCTTACTCGTCATAGTGATGAGCAAAAGAAGTTGATTGCCAAAAATAATGAAGCTAAAATGATGCTTTACAACGCTTTACCTAAGAAAGAATATGAAAGAGTCTTTATGTGTAAAACAGCTAAGGATATTTGGCAATCATTGATTATCACTCATCAAGGGAACTCACAAGTCAAAGATAACAAAATTGATCTTCTTGTTCAACAATATGAACAATTTGTTATCTCCGAAGATGAGACCATTTATAGTGTTTTTTCTAGGTTCAATACTATTATTACATCTCTTAAAGCACTTGACGAATCTTTTTCTAGTAAGAACTTTGTCAAAAAATTTCTCAGAGCACTTCATCCGAAGTGGAGAGCAAAGGTAACGGCTATTAAAGAATCCAAGGATCTTTCAAGCATGACACTTGACGAGCTCATCGGAAATCTCAAAGTTCACGAGATGGTGATGGAAAAAGACTCAGAAATAGTTAAAGGCAAAAAGGAGAAAATAAAGTCCATTGCCTTAAAAGCTAAGGTAGAGTCAAGTGATGATGAAGAGTCTAGTTCGGATAGTGAAGACGAAGAGTATGCCATGGCCGTTAGAGATTTCAAAAAGTTCTTCAGGAGACGAGGAAAGTTCGTAAGACAACATCGTGAAGAAAAGAAACTCTTCTGGAAAGACCGTGATGATAGGAATGGAAAAGCAGATAGGAAGTGTTTTAGATGCGGGGATTCCGGTCACCTAATAGGAGAATGTCCAAAGCCTCCAAAGAACAAGTCTCAAAGAGAATTTGTTAGTGGAGCTTGGAGTGACAGTGAAGGTGATGACGACCAGCATAAGAATGACGAAGTTGCTCTTATGGCTAATGACTCTAACGAGGTACTATCTGACTCATTTTACTCCTCTATTGATGATGACACAGTAGAAATAGAATATAACAAACTGTGTGAAATCATCCTTAAAATCATAAACAAAAACAAGTTCTTAAAAACCAAAAAAGAGTTTTTGAAAAACGAAGTATATTGGTTAAAAGAAAAAGCTTTAAGATTAGAAAAGGACAAGGATGTTAAGGAAACATGTGTCTCATGTCAGGAACTTAAACTAGAAATAGAAACACTTAAATCCACATAGGAAAAACTTATCAAACTAAAATCTAAATTTAGAAGGTTTGATAAATACATTAGTTGTATGGATGATATAATGAAAGCTCAAAAGTTGGATCTTGATAAGGCCAAGCTAGATTTTATGAAACTTGATAACTTTGAGAAACAAACTGTGAAAGTACAAGAAACTGTTCCAACAAAGTCAGACACCCACGGATCTGGCGGACCCAAAAATTTGGTTCCGCCAGTAGTAACCAAAGGGTCCGCGGGTACTGTTACTGAACAGAAGGTTTGTACTTCGGATCGTACTGAGTTCGTTAAGGTCACAAGAAAACCTAGCACTAGTACAACTGTTAACAAACAAAAACAAGAAGTTACTATAGGAAATGGTCAAGTTACTAATGAGTTTAGGATTAAAACGTTTCAACAGATACCTAAAACTAGTTTTTCCAAACACCCCTTTCCTAAGAGTAACTTTAATTCACAGCATCATCATCAAAATAGTTGGAACCAAAACATGTCTAGGAACTTTCAAGGTCCCAACTACATGCCATGGAACACTTGTCCACCATTTCCATACATGAACCATGATAATTTAATGTTTAACCCAAATGGACCCATGAGATATTGGGGACCAAACGCTTGAGTTTTTCTTTAACTTAGGTGTGCTTGAAAGTCGGGTTAGAACCGGACGAGTGGATCAAAGATAGTGTTGGGAATTAAACTTAAGCAGTTAGTACGGTTGAAGTATACAAGAACAGTTAGGACTGCTGATGAAAGAGCAGTTAGGACTGCTGAAGGAAGAACTGTTAGGACTGCTTAAGAGATCAAGGTGAAACCGTGTGAAGATAAATATAGAAAAGATATGGTATATATCTTATTTGTATAGAATGATTTGGTTAGATGTTTAACTTGTACAGGACTCTTTGCATTATAAAAAGAGATCCTTAGATTAGGGTTTATGATATATTGAATACATCTAATACCTAATATCCTTCACATTCATATTGTAATCGTTTGATATATTGAAGTGATAGTTTGGTTGATATTGTTTGTTCTTATTGTTTTACTTGATCAATCACCAAGCACAAACTCATATTCTTCTAAGTACTTGGTAGTAAATTCCGCGTGCTATCAAGTATATACTCAAAGTATCCCCAACACAACGTGTGTGTTTAGATCCGGTCAAGTGGTATCAGAGACAGATTTCTGATACTTTGAGTCTAGAAGAACCAGAAGTATTTACTCACTAGCAATCCAAGAAGATGGACATGGAGACACCTCAAACCTCAATCCTTGCTAAACTCCCCATGCTGAAACAGAATGAATACGATTTATGGCGGCTCAGAATAGAGCAATATTTCATGGTGCAAGACTATGCATTATGGGATATTATTATCAATGGTGATTCCTTCAAACCAGTTGCTGTTGAAGAAACACGTGCTGATGGTTCCCAGATCACAAAGCTTAACACTGAGCCAGTTACAAACGAGGAGAGAATCAAAAAGAAGAATGATCAGAAGGCTTGGAATTTGTTACTAATGGCAATTCCTAATGATCAAGTACTGAACTTTAGCCATTACGAGTCGGCTAAAACTCTTTTTGAAGCAGTGGTGGAAAGATTTGGTGGCAATGAAGCTACCAAGAAGGCACAGAAAACCCTACTCAAGCAAAGTTATGAAAACTTCACTGCATCAAGTAATGAAACTTTGGATCATATCTTTAATAGGCTTCAAAAGATCATCAGTCAACTTACTGTGTTGAAGATTGTGATACCTCAAGAAGACCTCAACATGAAGTTTTTAAATAGTTTACCTGCTGAATGGAATACTTATGTTGTGGTTTAGAGCAATAAACCAGAGCTGGAGAAAATGACAATGAATGAGCTTTACAACAATCTTAAGATTGTTGAGCAAAAGGTCAAGAAGAGTGGTAGCACCAGTTCCAGTTCAGGGAATATGGATTTTGTATCTTCTTCAAACAGTTCGAATCATAAAGATGAAGAAGCAGTTGGTACTGCTATACCAACAGTTAGCACTGCTAGTGTAAAAACTAGTACCGCTGGCTTGACCGAAGAGACCATATATGCATTTGTGTCAGAACAGTCTGGTGGGTCAAAGATCTTTAATGAAGAACTTCTTCAAATTGCTGAAGATGATTTGGAAGCTATGGATTTAAAGTGGCAGTTGGCTTTGATAAGCATCAGGGCTAAGAAGTTGTAACACCTTAGGCAAATCCTACATCGGCTGTGGCCTGGAGAGATGCTGGGTTCATAAGATTACATTCGCCTTACAATGACACAACGCGTTTTGTGGTCTACTGCGAGTGGGGTTCTTAGGAACTGGCAGTTAAGCGTGCTCATGTGAGAGTAGTACTAGCTTGGGTGACCTGCCGGGAAGTCTTCAAATGAGGCCACAAAAACAAAGCCGTGAGCCTGCGGGTAAAGCGGACAATATTGTGGTCTGAGTAGGCGGGATGTTACAAGTGGTATCAGAGCCACTCCTGAGCCGTTCGGGATGGTAGGGCAAACCTCATCGAGGACGATGAGTCCCTAAGGGGGGGGGGGGGTGATTGTAACACCTTAGGCAAATCCTACATCGGCTGTGGCCTGGAGAGATGCTGGGTTCATAAGATTACATTCGCCTTACAATGACACAACGCGTTTTGTGGTCTACTGCGAGTGGGGTTCTTAGGAACTGGCAGTTAAGCGTGCTCATGTGAGAGTAGTACTGGCTTGGGTGACCTGCCGGGAAGTCTTCAAATGAGGCCACAAAAACAAAGCCGTGAGCCTGCGGGTAAAGCGGACAATATTGTGGTCTGAGTAGGCGGGATGTTACAGAAGTATTACCAAAGGACTGGAAATAAGATTACTTTCAATGGAAGAGATGTTGCTGGGTATGATAAGTCTAAGGTGGAATGCTTTAATTGTCACAAGATGGGGCACTTTGCCAGGGAATGTAGAGGTCCAAGACAACAAAAGCAACCAGGGTCAAGGGTTTAAGAATCAGCAAGGGTCAAGGAGAACAGTTAATGTTGAAGAGCCTTCTTCCAAGGCTATGGTAGCTGTAGATGGAGCTGGATTTGATTGGAGCTTCATGGAGGAAGAAGAGGAGCCAGCTAACTTGGGTTTGATGGCTTTCTCATACACTGAGGTATATAAACCTGAAAAATGTTCAAACTCTTGTCATGCTTTAAAATATTATGAAAATGTTAAGAAACAGTATGATGATCTTAGAGTTGAATTTAATCAAATAAGTTTTAGTCTGTCAAATCATAAAAAGAGGATTAGGTGTTTTGGAAGAACAAATTATGTTTTATAAACAGAATAAGTCAAACTTTTCTGATGAGATAGGTATTTTAAAGAGGGAATTGCAAATAAAAGATAATAAAATGAGTGGACTTGCATATGAACTAGAGAAGCTTAAAAAGGAGAAAGAAAACATCCAGTTAAGTGTAGATACTCTTGAATATACTTCAAACGGAGTTAAAAAGATTGTAGAGAGTCAAATACTTAACAAAGCTAAATCTGGTTTAGGTTATAAGTCTGTTGCACCCCCTTTTAGAGGAATGTTTGCTCCACCAGGAATTAATTTAGCTCATACTGGTTTAGAAGAGTTTAAGGATATGGATTTTCCTGGATATGGTGTTAAGGTTAGTGAGAATCCTGTTAAATTTGTTAAGGCAGAAGATTCTTTTGTGAGTGCTAGTGATAAATCTCTTTCTAAGGAAAAGATGTCCTCTGATAGGAACTCAGATGCACCAACTATTGAGGAGTGGACATCTGATGATGAGAATGTAGAGGTTAAGGATAAACCTAATGTTGTTAAGGTAGAAGCTAAACATGCTCCTAAAGTGGTTAAGACTGAAAACATAAAACCAGTTAGGAAAAATGTTAGATATGCTGAGATGTATAGGACTAAGAATAGATCATCAAGTTCTGAGAGTAGTCATAGGAACTGGAATCACTCAAAATCTAAGAATATGGATGATAAGTTTGCTATGATTAGAAAAGTATGTTTTGTTTGTAGAAGTTTTGAGCATATGGCTGCTTATTGTGATTCTAACCCATGGAAAAAGAGGGTTACTGGGAATGCAAGGGTGAACAGGAATAACAATGCTAGGGTAACTCAAAATGGTCCAACTAGATTGACAAACCCTAATGCAAATCATAAGATGTCACCTAAAGCTGTTATGTTAAAGACTGGCATCAAAACAGTTTCAACTGCTAGTCAAAATAAGTGGTTTAAAAACAAGCAAACTGTTTCTAGTGCAAAACAATTTTCAAATCATGCACAAACAGTTAAATGGCATTTTTATCAGAAAACAGCAATGACTAATCAGAAGTGGGTGCCTAAGATTAAACAAGCAGTTCCAACTGCTAGGTCAGCAGTTTCAACTGCTAGACCAGCAAATCCTACTGCTATGCACTCAAATGTTAAGGGAAACAAGGGCAATGCTATCAAGGCCTCAGCACATTGGGTTAAAAATTCTACCAAACCCAATGGTGCATCAAAGACCTCAAACAAGTTTTCTTATCTTGATGCACAAGGCAGATCCAAACCAGTGATGGTTTGGATCCCCAAAAGAAACTAACACCTTTATTTTGTGTGCAGGAACATCCCTCAAATGGCAAAGAAGATAGAGGATATTCAGACAGTGGATGTTCAAGGCACATGACAGGCAACATGTCATATCTTTCAGACTTTATTGCTCTGGATGGAGGACCAGTTGTCTTTGGTGGTGGTGTTGGAGGAAGAATTACTGGTAAAGGGGTAATTAAAACTGGTAACCTTGATTTTGAGAATGTGTATTATGTACCAGAACTTAAGTACAATCTTTTCAGTGTATCACAAATTTGTGATAAACAGAACAAAGTTTTATTTACTGATACTGATTGTCTTATACTTTCTCCTGATTTCAAGCTACCTGATGAAAGTCAAGTATTGCTTAAAATCCCTAGAAAGGATAATACATACAGTGTTGAGATGAATAAACTAGTTCCTAAGGTTGGACTTACTTGTCTTGTTGCAAAAGCCACATTGGAAGAATCAATGTTGTGGCACAGGAGGCTTGGTCATGTTAATTTTAAAACCATTAACAATATTGCTAAACATGGGTTGGTAAGAGGTTTACCAAACAAAACTTTTCTCAATGACCAAACTTGTGTTTCTTGTCTCAAGGGTAAGCAACACAGAGCCTCATGTAAGCCAAAGACCCAGAACTCTATTTCTCAAGCTTTATATATGTTGCATATGGACTTGTTTGGTCCTACCTCTGTGAATAGCTTGAACTTTAAGAGATACTGCCTAGTTGTCACTGATGATTATAGTAGGTTTTCTTGGGTATTCTTTATGAAAACTAAGGATGAGACAAGTGAAATACTTAAGACCTTCATTGTTGAAGTAGAAAACCTAGTTGATAAGAAGGTTAAAATAATCAGATGTGACAATGGGACTGAATTTAAGAATAGGGTGATGGATGACTTTTGCAGAGAAAAGGGTATTAAGAGGGAGTTTAGTGTAGCTAGAACCCCACAGCAAAATGGTGTAGCTGAGAGAAAGAATATGACTCTTATAGAGGCTGCTAGGACAATGTTAGCTGACTCTAAGCTACCAGTTTCATTTTGGGTTGAAGCAGTTAGCACTGCTTGCTATGTATTGAATAGGGTTTTAGTTGTACAACCTCACAATAAGACTACTTATGAGCTTCTTAGAGGTAGAACCCCTGCTTTAAGCTTCATGAGACCTTTTGGTTGTCATGTTACTATCCTTAATACCAAAGACCAACTAGGAAAGTTTGATGGAAAATCTGAGGAAGGTTTCTTTGTTGGTTATTCTCTGCACAGTAAGGCTTTTAGGGTGTACAATACAAGCACCAAGCATGTAGAAGAAAATCTGCACATAGAATTTTTGAAGAATAAACCAAATGTTGCAGGTGTAGGTCCAGATTGGATCTTTGATATTGACAGTCTTTCAGATTCCATGAATTATGTGCCTGTTACAGGTACAAATACTAACAATGATGCAGGTTCAGATGAGGAAGATGATGATTGCATTTTCATACCTGTCATGGAAGAAAGTCCTGTAAATGAGTCTTCTACAAAGAAAGATGATATTCCTTCATCAAGTGGTGTAGACAAAGAGAAAGATGCTGCTGAAACAAGTGGTCAGAATGGTAAAGAAGCTGAAATTCCAACGAGCAGTTCCAATGGAGTTAGTACTGCTCAACCTCAAGTTCCAACTGCTGAGCAAACTATTGATATTGCTGGACCAAGTCAACCTCATCTTGATTCACCAGTTGATACTGCTTCTCAAGCTGATGAGTTTGATTTCTTTGGAGATGGTCTGCAAAACATGCCTACCAGCTATGCAGCTCCTTCTACTCCCCATACTATTGTACATAGGAATCATCCACTTACCAATATCATAGGAGATGTACAATCTGGAGTCAAGACCAGAAGGCAAATTCAAGACCCAGATCATCATGGATTTCTCAGTGTGGTTTATGAAGAGAAACATCATGAAGATGAGAATGAGTGTATGTTTGAATGTTTTCTATCTCAGGTTGAACCCAAGAATGTATTAAAGGCTTTAGAATCATCAAGTTGGGTTGAAGATATGCAAGAAGAGCTACTTCAATTCTAGATTCAAAATGTATGGGTTCTGGTTGATCTACCAAAGGGAATGAGAGTGATTGGAAACAAAGTGGGTATTCCGGAACAAGAAGGATGAGAGGGGCATTGTGATAAAGAACAAAGCAAGATTGGTTGCTCAAGGTTATACTCAGGAGGAGGGTATAGATTATGAGGAAGTTTTTGCTCCAGTTGCCAGGATTGAAGCAATACGATTATTTCTTGCTTATGCTTCATTTATGGGGTTTATGGTCTATCAAATGGATGTGAAAAGTGCATTTCTGTATGGTACTATTGATGAAGAGGTTTATGTTTCACAACCTCCAGGTTTTATTGACCAAGAGCATCCTGACAAAGTTTATAAGGTGGTGAAAGCTCTATAAGGATTGCATCAGGCTCCAAGAGCTTGGTATGAAACTCTTGCTAAATATCTTCTGAAGAATGGGTTTCATAGAGGGAAAATTGATCAAACTCTTTTTATTAAAAAGGACAAGGGTGATATTCTATTAGTACAAGTCTATGTCGATGACATCATTTTTGGTTCTACAAAGAAACAGATGTGTAAGGAGTTTGAAAAGCTGATGAAAGACCAATTTCAGATGAGTTCTATGGGAGAGCTTACCTTCTTTCTAGGTCTTCAAGTACAACAAAAGTCAGACGGTATATTTATCTCTCAGGATAAATATGTTGGTGAAATTTTAAGGAAATTTCAATTCACAGATGCCAAGGTTGCTAGCACACCAATTGACAAGGAGACACATTTGTTATTAAAGGATCACAGTGGTGAAGATGTGGTTGTGCACATGTATAGATCTATGATTGGGTCTCTGATGTATCTTACATCATCTAGGCCTGACATTATGTTTGATGTTTGTGCCTGTGCAAGATTCCAAGTCAATCCTAAGGTGTCTCATCTCACAGTAGTAAAAAGGATCTTCAGATATCTTAAGGGTCAGCCTAACTTGGGGCTATGGTATCCTAAAGAGTCTGCATTTGATCTTGTTGCATTCTCTGATTCTGATTATGCTGGTGCTAGCATGGATAGAAAGTCTACAACAGTTGGTTGTCAATTCTTAGGTCGACGATTAATCTCTTGGCAGTGTAAGAAGCAGACTATGGTGGCCATATCTACTACTGAAGCAGAATATGTGGCAGCTGCAAGTTGTTGTGCTCAAGTTCTATGGATTCAAAGCCAGATGCTTGATTATGGTACAATTTCTTAAACACAATTATACATATAGACAATAACAGTACAATGTGTATCATTAAGAATCCAGTTCAACATTCAAAAACTAAACATATTGAAATTAGACATCATTTTATAAGAGACTGTGCTGAAAAGAAGTTAATACAAGTTGTTAAAATACACACTGATAACAACTTTGCTGATCTCTTAACAAAAGGTTTTGATGTAAGCAGATTTCAGTACTTGGTGACAGGTATTGGAATGCTTAATCCTTCAAAAGATTAATGTCTAAATGTTTTGATTTTTGTACTGTTAGTTGTGCTATTTGTATAGTTGAGACTGTTTGAATATTTTTAGTACTGCTTGTGATTTTGTTAGTCAATTGTGATAACTGTTAAAAGAGAATATTGTGTATTGTGTTTTCTTTGGTTTTGGACTAACATTTCAGGTTAAGAAAAGCTTTTTGCTTTGGATTGTGCTTTGAAAAGTATGGTGGTTTGGATTGTCAAGTGTAAATACTTGTCACACAACAAATGGTAATTGATTCACCATGTCTAATCAACATAAGAATCAACTAGTCCAGATCAAACGGTTTCTGGTAAAGACTACTCAAATCCGTTTATGGTTGACAGTTTACCAAAAACTGGTTGGTTATCAACTCACCAAATCTAAGTGTGAAGAGTTGGCTAGTCCATAGCAAACGGCTATTGGTAAAGACAAGTCAAATCCGTTCATAGCTGATAGTTTGCTAAAAACTATAAGTGGACAAAACTGTTTTCGAATCCACATTAAAATTAAAAATTGATTTTATCTCTGAAAACTTTTTGCTAACAGTTAGTACTGCTGGAGTTAATAGTCTGAACTGCTGGCTTCACCAGTTTGTACTGATTGTTCAAAAACTTAGTTCCTACTGAGTTTATGCTCTGTGATACACCTCTCTCAGAAGGTAATACATCTGGAAGTGTTGAGAGCAGTTTGACACTAAAACAACTGAATTGATGGTAACTTGTACAAATGGTCTTATTGGATGCTAAGCTTGGATGTTATATGTTCTAGTTCATCTGATGGTGAGGATTCTTTCAAACAGGGAGGATTAAAGTTTATTCTAGTTGCTGTTAAAGATGATTGATGATTATGAAATTCAGGGGAGGAATTAAGAAGTCAAAGATGAATTATAAAGAAGTGCATAACGTCTATTCATTAAAGATGTTTCATTACAAAGCTTCACACAAGAAAAACCAACAAAAAGAAAAACCAACAAAACCAACCAACTCCCAACTCCTACTCCTAACATCATTAACAATCTACCAACAAAACCTACACAACACAAACTACTCAAGCTTTCCTTTTCCTTTTCCTTTGATATCCGGCATGGTTTTGCTGCGGGCTCCTCTGCTACCCATGATGTCAGACACCTTCTTGCAGGGAAGTGCCAGTATTACTGTTCTTGGAGATGGAACTTGCTTCTTCTCAGGCTTCTTCTTTGGAACAGGGATCTTCACTGATGATGCAGCTTTTTCAAATTCTTTGGTTAGTAAGTCTGATAGTTTTCGAAGTTCATCATCGTCAGACGAGTCAGATGAGGAGGATGAATCATCCACATAAGGAGGAAGTTCATCGGAGGAAGGTTCATCGGATGAGGATATTTCAGTCTTTCTCTTTGAAAGATTAACTCTTGAAGTTGAAGAATAGTTTGGTGGAAAATAGTTTTTCCAACCTGAACTTTCAGAATCTGAAGAAGAGTCAGATGAGATTTCTATGATGTTTGGTGGAGAAGAATTCATTGTGATTGAAGAGTTAAAGATTTGTGTTGAAGAAGATTTTGTGTGGATATGTGAGTTTTTATAGAGTTAATGAAGGTTTAATGACATTCAATGCGTGGTTGATATGAAGAATTAACTCTTAGGTTGGTATAAGGAATTAATTCCTTGATGGAATTAAATTAATTTTGGTAATTTTTGAAGAGTTGACCAAAAAGAGTATGATATGTGAAGATAATTCCCAAAGTGTTTCGTGTTTAAAGACAAGTGTTTGAAAGAATCCACCCCATCAACGAAATCAGAAGTTTAATTCAAGAAACTTATTGATTTGCATCTAAATCATAAGTTTAGGGGAGGATTGTTGGGAATTAAACTTAAGCAGTTAGTACGGTTGAAGTATACAAGAACAGTTAGGACTGCTGATGAAAGAGCAGTTAGGACTGCTGAAGGAAGAACAGTTAGGACTGCTTAAGAGATCAAGGTGAAACCGTGTGAAGATAAATATAGAAAAGATATGGTATATATCTTATTTGTATAGAATGATTCGGTTAGATGTTTAACTTGTACAGGACTCTTTGCATTATAAAAAGAGATCCTTAGATTAGGGTTTATGATATATCGAATACATCTAATACCTAATATCCTTCACATTCATATTGTAATCGTTTGATATATTGAAGTGATAGTTTGGTTGATATTGTTTGTTCTTATTGTTTTACTTGATCAATCACCAAGCACAAACTCATATTCTTCTAAGTACTTGGTAGTAAATTCCGCGTGCTATCAAGTATATACTCAAAGTATCCCCAACACAACGTGTGTGTTTAGATCCGGTCAGATAGTGGGTGCTCAAGACACATGACGGGAAACAAAAGCCTTTTCTCAACCTACCAAGTGTACGATGGAGGTAATGTCACATTCGGTAGCAAGCTTAAAAGTAAAATCATCGAAAAAGTACAATCTCTCATGACTCTCTCACTATTGATGATGTTGCTCATGTAGATAACTTAGGATTTAACTTGCTTAGTATTAGTCAATTATGCCGCAAAAAGTATAACGTCATTTTCAGTGAAAATGAAAGTAAAATACTTAAAGATGGCATAACCGTAGGAAAAAGGTGTTTTGAAGAATAACGTTTACGTTATGAAATTAGACAAAACACCTAAAGACAAACTTTGTCTCACCTCTCTGGACGAAAACTCAAATCTATGGCATAGACGTTTAGGTCACGCCAATATGAGGCTAATCCAATCCTTATCATCTAAGGAACTCGTTAGGAACCTACCCAAGTTGAAATACGACCAACACTTTTGTGATGCTTGCAAAATTGGGAAACAAGTTCATAATAGCCATAAGGCTAAAAACATGGTGTCTACATCTAGGTGTCTAGAATTGTTACATATGGATTTGTTTGGTCCATCCGCTATACAAAGTTACGGGGAAAACTTCTATACTTTGGTAATAGTAGATGATTACTCTAGGTATACTTGGACTAAGTTTTTGAAAACTAAAAACGAGGCATTTGATAAATTTGAAATTCTAAGTAAGAAAATTCAAAATCAAATAGGAAATAACATTGTGTCTATTAGAACCGACCACGGTCGTGAATTTGATAACGAAATCCAATTCGGAGCTTTTTGTGATGCTAATGGCATAACACATAATTTCTCAGCTCCTCGAACTCCTCAATCTAACGGTGTAGTAGAACGCAAAAATAGGACAATTCAAGAAATGAGTAGAACTATGTTAAATGAACAAAACATACCACAAAAGTTTTGGTGTCACGCCGTAGATACATCCACATACATCTTAAATAGAGTATTAATTAGACCATTTTTGAAAAAGACTCCATATGAGTTATATAGAGGCAAAAAGCCTACTTTAGGATATTTTAGAATTTTTGGAAGCAAGTGCTTCATTTTAAACACTAAGGACTATCTCACCAAGTTCGAACCAAAGTCGTATGAAGGTGTATTTCTTGGGTATTCGCAAAATAGTAAAGCCTATATAGTTTTGAACAAAGAAACCTCAAGAGTCGAGGAATCGTTGAACGTAACATTCGACGAAAGTCCACCTCCCTCTAAGACATCACATTTGGTAGATGATGACTTAGTTGAAAGTCAAATGGTTGAAAACCAAGAAAACATAGAAAATGACAAAGAAGACGAACCGGTAAAAAGAGAAATAGTCAATATAAAAGAATCTAGAAGTCACCCATTAGATAACGTCATAGGAAAAATTAACGAAAGAACCTTAAGGTCAAAAGTTCAAAACCAAATTAATTTCTTTTGTTTTGTTTCAACCATTGAACCTAAAAATGTTAATGAAGCGATAAAAGATGAATCTTGGGTCATAGCGATGCAAGAAGAATTAAACCAATTTGTTAGAAATGATGTTTGGACATTAGCCCCTCAACCTCAAAATAAAACCATAATTGGAACTAAATGGGTATTTAGGAACAAAATGGATGAAAATGGAGTAGTGTCTAGAAACAAAGCTAGGCTACTAGCACAAGGCTACAATCAACAAGAATGTATAGATTACGACGAGATATTTGCACCCGTCGCTAGGCTTAAGTCAATTAGAATATTACTTGCATATGCGTGTGCACACGACTTTAAATTATTTCAAATGGATGTTAAAAGTGCTTTTCTAAATGGTTTTATTAATGAGAAAGTGTACGTTGCACAACCTTCCGGCTTTGCCGATTTTGAAAAACCTAATCATGTCTACAAACTTAAGAAAGCATTATACGGACTTAAGCAAGCACCAAAAGCTTGGTATGATCGACTTAAGACTTTCCTAGTTGACCATAAGTATACCATGGGCCTAGTAGACAACACTCTTTTCAGCAAGAAAAAGGGATCATATATTATCATAGTCCAGATATATGTGGATGACATTATATTCGATTCAACTTGTCAAGAGTTATGCGATGAATTCTCGAAAATCATGCATGATGAGTTTGAAATGAGTATGATGGGGGAACTAAACTTTTTCTTAGGTCTCCAAATAAAACAATTAGAAGATGGGATATTCTTCAACCAATCTAAGCATATAAGGGATATGCTTAAGAAATTTGGTCTTGAAGACTCCAAACCTATGAAAACACCAATGTCTTCCGAAACCAAACTCACCATGGATGACGAAAGTGAATCCGTAGATAGCACTAAATATAGAGGAATGATTGGTAGTTTACTCTACCTCACGGCTAGTAGACCGGACATTATGTTTAGTGTTTGTTTATGTGCACGCTTTCAAGAAGATCCCAAAACATCCCATCTTGAGGCCGTTAAACGGATATTTAGATATATCAAAGGTACTACACATTTAGGATTATGGTATCCCAAAGGAACGGGAATGGAAACCATAGTGTATGCCGACTCAGACCATGCCTGTGACTATGTCGATAGAAAAAGTACAAGTGGTATTTGTACTTTTGTTGGGCATTGTCTCACTTCATGGTTTGCCAAGAAACAAACGGCCCTAGCAATATCAACAACTGAATCCTAGTACGTGTCTGCAGGAAAGGCGTGTCAACAAGCACTGTGGATGAAACAGGCTCTCGTCGACTATGGAATTGAACTCAACGACATTCTCATTCTTTGCGACAACAAAGGAGCTATCGACCTTAGCAAAAATTTTGTCCAACACGCTAGAACCAAACACATAGAAATACGTCACCATTTCCTACTCGACAATGTTCAGAAGGGAAATATCTCAATCGAGAAATTTTCCTCAGAGGACAACATTGCCGACATTCTCACTAAACCTCTTAAGAGAGCACCCTTTAACTTTCTTAGACTTGGTTTAGGACTAATGGAACCTAGTGAGTAGATAAAACCTTAGCTTGAACCTTAGATTAACCAAACACAACAATAACCAAAAATTTGAGTCTGATTCTGCGGAACCAAACGACAACAAGGATGGACCCCTTGTTTGGGTTCCGCCGAATCCGTGAGTCTCCAGGCTAGTTTTCTGGTTTATTAAACAAACACCCTGTATTGTATATATCACAACTCCCAAAAACATACCACCTACTGAAACTCGATTCAAAATCAACCAAAATCACAATTTAGGTCATCTCCATCCACCAATTTGTGCTCTAATCATCTTTGTAAGTATCTCAATCACATCTACATTCCTGATCTGAGTCTAGGATTTCTATTTCATGCACAAAATCAAAACTTGGGGTTTATGCATATTTTTAGTATAATCATGAAGCATACTTACTAATTTACATAACAAATCATATTTTCCTCAATTAGAAATTGCATATCATATGACATTATCATAATTCATCAAAAACCCCATAAGAAATTTTTATCAAAATCTTCTCACGACTAGGAAAAACAATTTTTGAACATTGTTCATACAAATACAAAAACGTTGTGTTTTTAAATATCACTTGCATAATATCTCTTGAATGCTAAAGGGAATACATAATTAATATGTATTTTCGGGTACATTCAATCGTAGATATATTGAAGTAGGAGCGTTTGGGTTATCTCTAATTTTTCTATAAAACTTGCATTAACAAAATTTTCATGCATCAAAAGGAGTTGAGATAACCACACCTCTACATTGTCCCCATGTACATACACACTAGAAATTACTATAAGTATTTTTGATAGTTTTAACTAAACTATGTAATTTTCGTGTCTAGGATAATCATGCCTCCCCGACATACTATGATCACAAAGATACCCGCAAATACCTACCTCAACACCACAAAACCAAAGGTCTCACCGAAGCTCAAATCAAAATCTTTAAGGCTTTAGAAAAGCGTTATGTTCACGAAGGTAGAACCGTAGATTCCTCATTCTTAGAAGGAACCAATATCCGTGAACAACTAGCCGCCATCCACTTTGATTGTCTTCTAGATATAGATGAACCAATAATTCCTACCTTCGTGCTAGAATTCTATGCTAGCGTTGTTCTTAGTTCAAACGACTATGGCCTCATGAGCATTCACTTCAAAGCTAACAACCATGAATTCACCATTCCTTTAAACCAATTTGCGGATGTCTTAGGAATCCCGGGTCAAGGAACTTGCTTTTATTCGGACAAATGGTCATTGTCCATTCTAGATTCCAACCTTGATCGTATGCATCCATACGACACACCACTAACTCCTAAAGAAACCATCCGTGAACATCTCTTTAACCCTAGAAACAACCAAACTAGGATAAGTCGAGGTCGGGAAGTGGATAGGGATCCTTTTGGAATGGAGCTCAATGAGCTTAGACCTCAATTTAAGAAGCTAGAAGAGATTCTTAGAGCCAACGTCATTAGCACCATAGGAAATAGGGATCATGTGAATGCAAGCCTATGCTACATGCTCTATTGTGTATCCACCCACCAACAATTCAACTTAGCCTACTATATCGCCAAAAGAATGGCCGATATTCCAGTTTTAGGCACCACTGCCATGCCTTACGGGATGCTTATTACCCGTATCTATCGAGCTTTTGCACCCATTCCTCCAAACACTAAAGGTTTCATACCCAACTACAACGAAATTAAACACACCTTTGTACCTCTCAGTGATCATAGGGTCACCGTAGCAAGAAGAAAGCGAGCTCATCCTCCAACCTCATCATCATCATCATCGGCTAGCGAGGACGATGGTTTGCCAAATTCTAGGATACCTCCACCCGAATATATGAGTCAACTCCCTTCCATCGACAACCAATCCGAGGGGTTTCGACAAACATGAGGGATGATGAAGAATATTGGACGTTGGATCATGAAGCTTAACAAGAAGCTCGACAAGAAGTGAGGGTTAGGGTTGTTTGGTATAAGACAATCTCAAAACAATGATGTGTTGAATTCTTGTGTTCTTAGAATACTATGTTGATGTGATACATTTCTGTGAACTAACATAACTTTTCAGGACGATAACACGTGTTGTTATCGATTTTCGTGTTTAAGCTACCGTTTGGCTTAACACCCTTTTATGGTAAGTTCAATTTCATCACTTTGATCTATATGTTCTCATATTTTAGAACCTGTGTTTTTACTTTTAGTCAATCACAACTAATTAATTACATATGATTTAAGAAAATTTTCGGGATTTCATCGGGTTTCTGGTAGTTTTACAAGCCCTCTGTTAAGAAAATCCATTCGGCGGAAATGACGGAACCAAATTTTGGGTTCCGCCTGTTGTGTTCTTTGGCTCCGCCTTTAATCACCTTGCGAATTCTACGGCACCAAAAACATGGGTCCGCCTTTGTTATCGATTGGTGCCGCCACTCCAACAGTAACTCTTTCAAATTTCCCGACTAATATCAATCCTTAGATTATTGATTCTTAGGATTATTCTACTGATCATTAGGCACCTTAGGATGATTTAGGAACACTTAGAACCATAAGATACTCATTTCCCACCAAAATTTGAATATTCAAATTCTCATCTAAGTTACCTTTCTGCAACACCCAAGGACCCCTCTACTTGGTTCCTTGGAATCCGTGAATCAGCTTTTTACTCACCCTCTGCATGAACCTGCATATCTTCATGTCAACTCCATTTCTATGGATTTTCTTTGATAAAATGATAAACCACTTTATCTTGCTCCAAGTCATTGGAAACCAACACATCAAATCCAAACACCAATTTCCATAAATCTTAGAGACTATAAATTAGAAGCCTTAGATAGTCACATCACATACCTTCACCAACATCTCTAAGCATTAATTCTGCATTCCTAAACAACCCTCTCACAATGCATAAATCAAACAACTCCTACATGTCCAGACCACACAAAAGGACTGCACGAATAAGTGTCAGACCATACTGGTTAATAAATCCCACTCCTAATGTAAACTTCCCTACCATATCCACTACTACTACAACACCAATCATAACTCCAGTGGTTAACATATCATCACCTACTTCATCCCAACCAAGATCACCAGCACCATCACCTACTCCATCTCAACCAAGATCACCATCACCTACCATAACACCCGTGACTACCACACCACCATCAGCACCATCTCAAGTGAGAAAATCATCATCACCTCATCATTCACCCAAACTTCAACCCAATGATATATTTGCCACACTCCAAGCCATTGATGAATCAATGTGGCTCAACCAACCAAACACTTAAGGCAATAAGGAACTTGATCCTCTCTACGCCTCTTCAAACATGATGGATTCTCACTTACATAACACTAAGGATTTAGAATCTATATGGCTTGCTTCCATCATATCTTCATCAAATCCAACCAACCCTTCACAATAGATGCTAGGAACCTCTCCTTTGTATCCTTTTATAAGATTTCTTAGGACTTTCTAGAATATTCTCATTTTGTAACACCTCGGTTTATGATTTTGATCATAAACAATTTTCTAATGGAAGGATGTTACATTTATGCATGTGGGTGATCACTATTTGACATAATATTTTGGTTGATATATATGGTTGGTTAAGGTATCTTTGTTTGATCTTTGTGAGTGGTTTGGATATTTTTACTTAGTTGACTTTTTAAGTCAAATGGGTTGAATTACATGTTTGGTTGAACCCTTACATATGCATTATGCTACTTGGTTGGATTGACTCACAACTAACCTTTGTTTTGTAGTTTTTCTCAAACTTGAATCTTATACGTTGGTACCCTAGCAACGGGGAGTATAGATCGAGGGGGAGTATATCAAATACTAACCATTTGTTTTGTAGGCTCATACATCATAAACTTGGCACTCCAATTAGGGGGAGTATTATCCGAGGGGGAGCTTTTTAAGTTCTCAAAATCATTGCATTATCATACTTGGTACTCCACATTAGGGGGAGCTATAACCAAGAACCGTTACCACATTCCGCTACGCATATCTTCTTTTTGTTTTGACAAAAAGGGGGAGAAAGGATTAAGTTCATACATCACTGTTAACATCTCAGTACATGTTTTTATGCTTAAAATAGTTTTCAAAACTTGCATAAAACTAACTTAATCTATATTTTTAAAAGACTTTCACTTTACTTATTACATTGCTTAAAAATAAACTTTATGTTTTGTCATTAACAAAAAGAGGGAGATTGTTAATACAAATATCGTCCTAAAAACGTTATTTATATTTTACGATCTTTGCTTTATTTTGTTAATGACAATTATAAGGTTTATATTTAGCAAAGCATAAAATAAGTTAATGTCTTTTACATTTATAGTAACAAACTTTTAAAACACATTTACATTTTACATGATCACTAAGAATTATACATTGCATACATATATACATTTACATGTTTATTTTTATTTCTTAAAAATGGAAATACACATGACATCATGGCATACCTCATTAGGAAATCTTAGTTGACTTTATAATATATTTTGGAAAGTTCTTGAAGCTAAAGAGTTGACTTTGTAAGATCTTGACAAGACTTGACAAAATATGGAAAGATTTGGGAATATCTTAGCTGGCATGTTCCCGCGGAACCAAACCATATAACTGGCGGACCCCAGATTTTGGTTCCGCCAAATCCGTGGTTTGTCTGCTCAGTTTTGCCTATAAATAGCAAGCTGATCATTCAAACACACTCATCACTTACATAGCATAAAGTACATATCCACTCATTTATACATTACTAACTCATTCATTTCATTTTTAGTGATCTTCCTTTTGTAGCAAAAAGATCAAGCATCAAGGATCAACAAACTGTTGCAATCCTGTTAGTATAGTTACTGTGTGATTTGTTAGTTGTTCACACATCATTGTTATACCATTCATTCAGTAGTGATTGGTTAGTGTTTTATTCCTCAAAACACATAGAGTGTCGGGAGTAGTTGAACCCTTGTAAAGAACTCGACATCTAGCTTAGTGTCGGAAATTGTATAGGCGACGTCAGGTTGGTTCTACCTTGAACTAGAACCCGGTATTTAGCTTAGTACCGAAAAAAGGTGTAAGCGACGTGTATAAAGGTTTTCTCCGCCAAGAAGGGAGCTTGTTTCTTAGTGAAGAAAAACTCTCGAGTTAGAGGCTCGAGGAGTGGAGTAGGGCAGGGAATAGAGTCTTTGTAGCCGAACCACTATAAATCTTCGTGTTGTGGTTTGATTGTTCTTTTCTTACATTACTTATATTGATTGTGTGTATGTATTAACTTGAAATCACAATAAGTCTCAAAGCAAATTAAATTTAAAAACGGTAAAAACTATTCAACCCACCTTCTAGTTTTTCACAGGTTTTGTTAATCATAACCCATGAGGTTGTGTTTAAACATACCTTAAATAAAAAATATGCATTAAATGAAGTAGTATATTTCATAATTATACATATTTTTTCATTTTAAACATGAAATGTTTAGTGTTCATTTAATGCAAAATTTTTAATTAAAGTATGTTTAAATACAACCCGAAAGTTATCTTAAAGGGCATTGATAAATACACATACACTTTTACTTGATACACATGCATTGAATGCATTGAATGCTTGTACTCATGCAATGAATATTGTCCTTTTATGTGTATCAAGTAAAAGTGCATGTTTATTTATCAATGCAACCCGAAAGCTATCTTAAAAGCATAACCAGATTTTTAACCAAACATAAGTTGATTAACACGTTGTTCAGACACATTACACATGTGACATGTTTGAGAAAACATTACTAGTAGTATACAGTTGTCCATATATAAAGAAGTGCATGCAACACATTTTTCAGTATCATACAAATGGCATCTATTGCACTAAAGTCATTCACGGGCAAACACCCACCATTGCCGGAAAACCACCGTCGTCACCACATAACCACCGTAACATCCAAAACTCACCACCGCCGTCTGACCATCGTGGCGGCAAAATCTAGCCCAAAAATCAAAGGCCGTAACCTTCGTGTAGCGGTTATTGGCGGCGGCCCCGCGGGAGGAGCCGCCGCTGAGACGCTAGCGAAAGGCGGGGTTGAAACTATTCTTCTAGAGCGTAAAATGGACAACGCGAAGCCATGTGGCGGAGCGATTCCACTTTGCATGGTGGGTGAATTTGACTTGCCGTTGGATATAATTGACAGGAGGGTAACTAAGATGAAAATGATATCACCTTCTAATATCGCCGTTGATATTGGTCGTACACTTAAACCCCATGAGTATATCGGCATGGTGCGCCGCGAGGTTCTAGATATTTATCTCCGTGACCGCGCGGCCGCTGCTGGCGCATCCGTTGTTAACGGTCTTTTTGTCAAAATGGACAAGCCCGTTGAGAAAGACGCGCCTTATGTTCTTTATTATAACGCGTACACCGGAAAATCCGGGTCCACGGGAGAACGGGTGAGGATTGAGGTCGACGCGGTTATTGGTGCTGATGGTGCCAATTCTCGCGTCGCGAAAGCGATTGACGCGGGGGAGTATGAGTACGCCATTGCTTTTCAAGAAAGGATTAAAATCCCGGATGAGAAAATGAAGTACTATGAAAATCTCGCCGAGATGTATGTTGGTGATGACGTGTCACCTGATTTTTATGGGTGGGTGTTTCCTAAATGTGACCACGTGGCAGTAGGGACAGGAACCGTGACACATAAACCCGAGATTAAGAAGTTCCAGCTAGCCACGCGCCTACGCGCCCGTGACAAGATTGAAGATGGCAAAGTCATTCGTGTGGAGGCCCACCCGATCCCGGAGCACCCGCGACCAAGGCGCGTGTCAGAACGGGTGGCTTTGGTCGGGGATGCTGCAGGATATGTGACCAAATGTTCGGGTGAAGGGATATATTTTGCGGCAAAAAGTGGTCGAATGTGTGCTGAGGCGATAGTTGAGGGTTCGGGGAATGGTCGTAGGATGATAGATGAGGGGGATTTGAGGAATTATATCAAGAAATGGGATAGTACATACTGGCCAACTTATAAGGTGTTGGATGTGTTGCAAAAGGTGTTTTATAGGTCGAATCCAGCTAGAGAGGCGTTTGTGGAGATGTGTAGTGACGAGTATGTGCAAAAGATGACGTTTGATAGCTATTTGTATAAGAAGGTGGCACCCGGGAATCCGTTTGAGGACTTGAAGCTCGCGGTGAATACAATTGGGAGTTTGGTTCGGGCTAATGCGCTTAGGAATGAGATGGCTAAGCTATGATGACTTGTTCATGCAAGGTTTTTACTTGGTTCATTTGTAAGGGGATCCTTTTATGTTTGTTTGCGATCTTATTAAGTTTGTTGAATCAAGGTGTGTGTGACTTCATCTTTCAAACGTGATTATCTGGATGTTGCAGATCTTGTTATAATGCTTGAATATAATGAAGCTAATTCTAATAATCCATGTCTCTGATTAGATTATAATTAGTCTATGAGTAGGTGTGATAGAACTTATTAAGGATCTTCTAATGGTTTGGTTATCAAGTATTTATTTGTTTGGGCTAAATAAATTGAATTATCCGACCAACCTTATGATTGAAAGCTTCAAAGAAAAGAAAACCCATATACCATCCCAACACTCTTATTAGTTGACACATAATCATGAGGATTGGTACCACCTAAGTAACCATGAATACTAATGATCACCGAGTTCCAAAGTGCACTCTTATCTGACCGAATTCTCCACCACCAACGAGAAAGAAGAGCAAGGTTAGCTACTTTAAGGATGCCAATACGCCAACCCACCATTTAATTTAGGCGCTATCACATTTGACCATTATCATTATTCCATCACATTTTCATACACAAGTGCTACCCCAGAAAAATTGGCTTTAATTGCTCTCTAAGACATTCAAAACTGAATTAGGAGCTTTATAGAAGGAAAAAAAATAAAGAGGCTGGCTTGATAAAACTGATTTTAGAAGAGCTAAACGCCCCCCAAATGGTAGCAATCGAGCCTTCCATGAACAAAAATACATGTTTTATATTCAATTTCCGAAGTAACATAAATTTTTACAGTATAGATATAGCAAAGACTACCCCGTATCATTTGGCTTTCAAATAAATTGATTGACATTCACTTTAGCTTTGCCAATTTTTACAAAAATTTCTCATCTTTTGTGTGGTTTCTCACGATATACATGTTTTTCTTGCGACCAGTTTCATCAAGAAGCGAAAATATTAATGGGCCACACCCACTTCTCGTGTAGATGAAATAACTAACATTACTGTTTCATATCGATAACACAACATTTATACGTTTTCGCTAAACGTATAAATAACCTTGTTTTCACAATCTTAAATGTGCTTGTGTAAATTCATGCTCGAAACACCCCCATTGTTGTGACTTAGGAATTCTACTCCAAATTGTCTATCTAATTCTTTGTGAATGAATTAAGCTGTTCTTATCAGGTGTTTGGCATTGCATTTTTAGACTACTTTTTATAAATAGCAGAGTATGTAAAGTCTGCTAATTTATAAGTGTTGCTCTAAAATCAGTAGATGGGCAGTTTCATGCTAACTGTCAAAAGTGCTTATGTGCTTTAAGCAGTAAGATAAACCACTTAAATAAGCAATCCCAAACACACTTCCAGAAAAGAATAAGCATATAAGCAACTTTGCCCAAACTGTTTATGTGCTTTAATGATAAGTAAATAAACACTTTATCCCAAACACCATTTCAGAAAAGAATAAGCAAATAACCGATTAACCGTTTCTAGTAAGCTATCCTAAACACCCCTCTGAAGTTGAAGCGACTTATTTGCTTATTACTTTTTGGTACAACATACTACTTGCACCATCTTATTATCAGAGGGCTTTAATCTCATGAATCATAAATTTTAGTGTCACCTTCTACAGAGTGGTTCACTTAAAAAGTTTCTTGAACACTAAATAGTAAATACCCCGTAAACAGAATTTCGGTATAAAAACTGAGAACCTGTCTTGATTTGATCTTCAGATTTAAAACATCTAGCATCTCCCCTAGTTTCTGAAACCTACACATGTTAAAAGATATTCATGTCTTGGTTAATCATACCCTCTATACCCCCACATATACACTTCAAAATCACAATTTTATTATATTAATATGCATTTAAACGAATATGTGACTTGTTTTGAATTTACCTTTGATTATGCTCATGTACCCTTCAATCTCCATAAACCCATTTTGAAGAAGAAGCAGGTCGGTCATTGGGTATTTTTTTCTTGCATTGGCAGCTATACAGAGTAATGCATCGTCCATAATTGCTGTTCCATTAAGCAAAGTCCCACTAAAACATCACGTCCCTGTAAAAGATAACAGATATAACAGCCATCACTACGATATGCATATGGACCCTCAACGGTCAATGGATATTCTAATTACTTAATTAGACTGCAACTTTGGTACAACATACTACTTGCACCATCTTATTATCAGAGGGCTTTAATCTCATGAATCATAAATTTTAGTGTCACCTTCTACAGAGTGGTTCACTTAAAAAGTTTCTTGAACACTAAATAGTAAATACCCCGTAAACAGAATTTCGGTATAAAAACTGAGAACCTGTCTTGATTTGATCATCAGATTTAAAACATCTAGCATCTCCGCTAGTTTCTGAAACCTACACATGTTAAAAGATATTCATGTCTTGGTTAATCATACCCTCTGTACCCCCACATATACACTTCAAAATCACAATTTTACTATATTAATATGCATTTAAACGAATATGTGACTTGTTTTGAATTTACCTTTGATTATGCTCATGTACCCTTCAATCTCCATAAACCCATTTTGAAGAAGAAGCAGGTCGGTCATTGGGTATTTTTTTCTTGCATTGGCAGCTATACAGAGTAATGCATCGTCCATAATTGCTGTTCCATTAAGCAAAGTCCCACTAAAACATCACGTCCCTGTAAAAGATAACAGATATAACAGCCATCACTACGATATGCATATGGACCCTCAACGGTCAATGGATATTCTAATTACTTAATTAGACTGCAACTTTGAGTTAGCAATTGCTTATCCATACATTGTAACAAACTCGCGAGAATTTACATGGGACAGATATATCATGATAAGTGGCAATAAGTTAATTCATATACCCTACAGTCATTTTTCGGAATTCAATTTCTAACTAACAATATGAGCAATTGTTACCTATTGATATCATAAAGCAAATAAATCATAAACAACAAGCAGAGCTTACATTTATTAAGTGGTGAAAAAGAGTGTCTTGTCATTTCGAGTATAGATGTTAGAGGTTCCATTAAGTGGCACGAACCCTCCTTTTTTGGTCACCGACTACACTGAAAACGCAGCTAAATGCAAGAAAAAAGACTTGTAGTTAGAGCACCTTGGATAATCAACACATCCAATTTAGTAAGTTCTACTAAGAGACCATATTGTTCCTGCATTTTCAGTTTCATCTCAGTACAGATTTAGGGGTTGATGTAAAAGACGTTTAACAAAGTTAAAGAAGCACAAAACCAATTGTGGACACCACCACATTTGTTCCAGCCCACACAATGCTCCCGGCCCCAACTACTCTAGAATCTGGATATGTCAGATCGGCTGGAGAAACAAAGACTGAAGAGCTCACATGTTTACATCATATTTCTTGTAGTAAAAGATACATCACTTAAAATCTAAGCTGTTAATGGATAATGTTCTAGGGATTGAATTTTAGGTATCAGAACGCATGGGTTAGATGGTTTGAGTATAACGTCAAAAAAAGTTTTGTTTAAAAGAGGTCAACGCAACTTGTCAACACTTTTTCTAGTTTTCGTAAAAAGTTTAAAGATGATTACATGAACTGCAATAAAAAATACGACGAAACTGTTTCTTTTATACATAATGGTTTGAGATGTTGTAGGCATTTGAGCCATTCCATTTTGTACCTAATTTTAATACGAAAGTTGTAATCATCATCCTCGCATCGTCTTCAATGCCTTCAAACTCGTCTTCGTGCACAACTTCAGCCGTAAACCGAGAGACCGTATGAGGGAATATTTTATCCCTAATGGTTGAACTGAGTGATCAAACATATCAAGATTAGCCCAACTATTTAAATAGAAGTATCATTTGATGAAACAATACATAAAAGTCACCTATATCATAGTCTTGCTCCAGTGGCATCCGCATGCACAGGCAATTCAAACTCATCAACCCCCAACCTAAATATTTGACCATTGCTGTTGACGATTATATTCACACTCTCCACATTCCACAACATCTTGAAAGACTTCATTTATCTTGTATTGTATCCCTTCAGTCAGCGTTTGTGACGGCCATTGGAGGCCTTTGTGTTACTTCTGTAAGCATCACTTAATAAACTCGTGGAGCATTTTAGCTTCACTAAATTGAGCGTAAACAAAATGCTTGAATACTTCAACTACATGGTGCAGAAACAAAAGAAAGCTAGTGGCATTAAAGTTCTGCCTCGATGCTATTATCAGACATAAATTGATGTGTTGTACAAACATATATGTGACAACATTATCATACACATCATGATCTTGAGCCTCTTAGTCACTCTCTTTTTCACTAAGTTCAGTGAACAAACGTTGAGGCTGAACTGCAGACATGTCCCCAAGGTTAAATTGCATATATATCATTTTTATCCTTTTCAATTAATGTTCTACTCTTACCTAAACTCAAGCCTTCAACTAACATATATCTTACGTCATAGTTGTTCATAACTATAACTTCAACGCTAGTAGCTAGTTCACTATCTTTTACCTAGTTCGAAACCAACTTGAGCTCAACCACAAATGCTTTATTCATTTTCATCATGTCTGTCTCAAAATGGACCCGTTTGACACCACATCCCACAACTTATGTTATATGAACCTGTAAAGAAATACCGATGTAGTATTTTCAATTCCAGCCACATAATTGGAGTTGACAGCCCTTTCTTTAACCCGTTTGGCATCCATATTTACTCCTGCAACTCCTAATTCTATTTCCTTAATATTTCCCTTAATTTCAACTTCTTCAACAATTGTTGATTTAATTTCATTGGATCTATTCAAATTGCCCTCATCATTAACTCTTTTATTACAAATATCTCCTTCAAATAGCTTATTTGGTATTTCATCAAACACCTTGCAGGCAAAACTGACACCTTCTTCTCTGATAAATCCCGTTGCATCTTCTTGAATAACATGATGTGTGCTTGTGTCTACTTTTCCTTCTTTTTTAATTTTACGTTTAAAGAATAAAAATTATTTTACTCACTCTGTACCTCTGATATTGTCCGCATTTTAAACTGGGATAAGTCTTCATATAGGCCAATGCGTACACATGTCTTCACCCTAAATACCCCAAATTTTTTTTCCCCAAATACCCCGTGGGATACGGTCGCCCAAATATCTTGGGTGGATCTCATAAAATAATGACATGTGTCCCTATATATGTCACCACCAAGTACTAAAATGTACCACTTGCAGTATGTACTTTCTTGGGCGACTGGGACCCACATATCTTGGGCGACTTTGGTTTTTTTGTCTTTTTGTAAAAAAGTATAGTATTATTTTATTATATAATAGTACATAAGTCTTGGGCGACTGGGTCCCACTATTCCTTATTCTTGGGCGACTTGTTAGGTAGAGGGTACACTTTTATATTATTTTATTGTATTGAAACTTGTGTCCATACTTTTTATATACAAAATACACTAAAAAATACAAAATTATATTTTTAATACTTTTCAACCCTTTTAATACTTTTATACATGTTTACTTCACACTTCTTTCTCTCACTCTTTCGATTACACACACAGATCGAAAGCCTTCTACTCTTTCGATTATACTCCTCTCTATCAATTACTTCTACAGATCGAAAGCGCATTGTTTTTGTTTCGATTATATTCATTATCAATTACACCCACAGATCTGAAGCAACCGATTGTTTTGGTTTAGGTTTATTCTAATTTAGGGTTACGGTATAGTATTCGATCTAACGAAAGTAAAAATGGTTTGGGGTAGGGTAAGTAATTATCTTTTCGATTTAGGGTTACTCTAATTTAGGGTTAGGGTTTGTCGTATTTTTTTTTTAATTTTTTTATTTATCTGATTATTTAATTGTTAGTGTTAGTAGTTCGAGGATTATTTAATTGTTAGTGTTAGGTTTTATGTAATTTTTTAATTGTTAGCTTTAATTAGGGTTTATTACCTGAATATTGTATATATTGTATATAAAGTTGTGAAAGATGATGTCTTTTTTGGGAGTGTTGTCAGTATGCATTAGCTTATATATGGTGGCACTAACTGTTAATCTCAGTGCTTATTGGTCTTTGTGGATTGCCTATTTGTTTTCATTTGGCTTATTTAGAGTGATGTCAGTATGCATTAGCTTATTTCAAGGCCTAGATAGCTTATTTTCAGCATATCAGTCTTTAGGTTAGTGCATCGGCGGTACACACAATCTTGTAAATAGGGTTGAAAAATTTTGTGAACTTTAATTATTGGGCTGCTAATCTAGTTGATACATATTATTGTTAAATTTCTAAATCAGCTTTTAGTAGGTTTTTAGAAGCTTGAAATCACCCATTTTTCTCCTGCACCATAGCATATCAGCAGACCTCATGTTGCTTATTTGATGATCTCAGTGCTTATTGTTCTTTGTGGATTGCTTATTTGTTTTCATTTGGCTTATTTAGAGTGATGTCAGTATGCATTAGCTTATTTCATGTTATATATTGTTACATACTTGTGGTTGTTACATAGTTAGATGGCTTGTATATGGTGCCTAAGTGTGACAAATGATGGCTGTTTTGGGAGTTGTAAATTGTGTCACTAACTGTTAATCTGCATAAGTGTGACCAATGTGTTTTTGGAAAATCAAAGTTCGCACAATTTTACCAAACAATTTTCAAGTGCGAGCGTTAGAAACCTTTGCTTTTGTCTTTGCGATGGATCTAAGTGTTGTATCACCACGGTGGTAATCGGCTATTCTATGGGAAACAACTAGGGTAAACGGATCAAGTGGTGATTCCGGGCGACCTTGAACCATAGATAGTCGGTTTACTTAACCCTGTAGAGTTGGGCTCAGATATCGGGCCTCAGATTATTCATCCTGCTTGTGATTAAGACACGGCGGAGGTAGTCTGTACTCCCGATCAGGTTCAAACTACAAGGGCAACTTTTTTGACAGCTTGTGATCTCGCGAAGACTTAGTGTATCGGCGGTACACACAATCTTGTAAATTCTTTTGAAAATTTTTATGAACTTTAAATTTCCACTAACAGTTAGTGTACCTTGAATACAGTGTAAAGTTGCTATTTCCAGTCTTCAGGCTCACGCTGTCATTTATTATGATGTATGTGGTCCATTAGGTACCTAGCTCGAAAACCTAGTGGGAGCCATTTGATTCTCCAATTGGCTTTATGACATATGATATTTGCATATAAGCTGCTTTGATGCTTTAAGACATTCTGAGAAAAGCCTAGGGTAAAAGCCGATGAAATGAGGTTATTCTGGCAATAAGCTTCTTTAGCTACTCTCTTGCAATAAGCAATATTGGATGATCTCAGTGCTTATTGGTCTTTGTGGATTGCTTATTTGTTTTCATTTGGCTTATTGTTGAAATTTGAATAAACCTTCATTCTATTCACCATCCGAATTTCACCACAATTGTATACAAAGTTGGTAGATTTCTTCAAGTCTATCATCTTCCATTGTGGCTGGCTTTCGTTGGCGACACATGAATATATATTTCTATCAAGACGAATCACCACTTGATCCGCAGCATTAGCTCGTCCCAATGGAGCATTAGCTCGTAGTAGAATAAACCTTTAATTGTGCGTAAGTGTCACCATGCTCTCTCTAGCGTCGTAGAATATACATAATTAATATGTATATTCGCCACATACAAGTGAGCAATATCAAACATAGAGCTAGATTTAAGAAATTCTGATTGCGCAACCTCAATTGTAACACCCCAACCCGACAAGGGTAGAAGTATCACATTATGGTGACAAATCAAAGCATACATAAACACACAGCGGAAGTCTTAATAAATAATTCAAAGGAAAAGTCAAGTCAACACGACTTGAATAATACATAAGTTCACGGAAAAGAAAATAAACCAAAAGTACGAATACAAATGAAATCCATGATCAAAACAAAGTCATAAGATAAAGGTGGTCATCTAAGGTCAAAGCTTCATCTATCTCTCATCCCATCCAAAGCATAATCCAAAAGCTCCTAGCTTAGATACCTGCCGCACACGAAAAGAAAACGTGCGGCTGAGCTTAAAAAGCCCAGTGAACAGATATATATAATAAACGGAAACGAACAAACGAAGCATAATGAAAGAGATATAAATAAGGTACAAGAGTAAAGGTTAGGACAGTCATCCACCACGAGCCCACATATATCACATCACATAAGCCTGCATAATCTAGAGGGGATACCTCTTAGTAACCAGATAATATGAGGGGTGTCCTCATGTATCCAATGGAGTGATCAGCTCCCACATTTTGTGAAAGACGTGGATTGCACCCATCATCAGTCACCACATAGCACATATCATATCACAATCACATATCACAACGTACCTAGGATGCATCCATTCGCCCCCCCCACAAATCTCATTGGCCATAATCATAATAATAATCGCATGCATTTCATAAATCACAATGGGGATGGTGTAACCAAATCACTAGGGCTACACACTAGTCATGTCAGTGGTGCATCACAGACACGGCCATGTTACCTTCATGGCTAGGAAACACATTTGGCTCGGGTATCAAACTGAAAGGGTCAAAGGTTCATATATCAAAGCAAAGGTTCCCATGGTCATAATCACAGTCCAAATGTTAAAGTTCATATCACAGGGTTCATAGCAAAAGGTTCAACTCAAAGGATCATGTCAAAAGGATCATGGCAAAGGTTCATAATCAAAGGATTATATCAAGGTTCACAATCAAAGGTTTCATAGCAATGGCATAGGGAAACCCTAATACGAATCAAAATAGAGACCGAAGGCTCCTTATACAAAGAGCAGAATATCTGTACCTTATTCCAAAAGCAAACACAACCAGAAATGAATAAGATGAAAAGATCAGGTCCTCTCCTTCTTCACACCTAGAGGGTAGAAAAGAATTACAATCTTTCCATTTTAAGTAACTTTCCATTTTTAGCAGGTTTCCATATTTAGTAAGTTTCCATAATTAGAAAGTTCTCATAATTAGTAAGATTTCCATATTCTCAATTAAGTTGAGTCATTATCAAACATATTATGGCCTCAGGGTGTATTTTAACAAGTCACAAAAGTTTAGGGTTAATAATGACGACTTTACATAAATTAGGGTTTTAAGTGTAATTATATCAAAGTTAAAGTACAAACATGAAAATATCTCAAGTAACCTGTTTTGAAACCATATTTATCAAGTTTAACAAATTCAGCCCCTCAAGTTTCCCAATTTTACACTTTACACCCTTAAGTTACATAATTTACATTTTAAACCTTATAATATCCATAATTACACATTAGACCCTTAGTTTATCAAAATTACACAATGGACACTTATTTCATCATATTATACGAATCTACCCTTAAGTATTCATAATTTACACATCAAGTCCCTCAAGTTATCAAAGTTACATATTTAACCCTTAATTTACATTTTCAACTTTTAATTATCAATAATTACATATTAAACCATTAAATTACCAAAATTACACATAACCCCCTGAATATATTTTATTACTCCATTCGACCCCAACTTTCCAGAATTTACATGTTTAGTCCCTTCATTTTAATTATTTACAATTCGAACCCTAATTGAATAATAAATACATTTTAATCCTTTAAAACATAAAAATTACACATGACACCCCCAAGCTATATTTTATTCGAATAGTATGCAGTCCAAATTAAGTTCTAAAAATAACCCTTAAGTTTCAAAAGTTACAAAACACCCCCTAACATTTTAAATACTAAATCGTATAACATTTTATTATCAAAATACTAGCCCTAAAAATACCAATCATTCACCAATCATTAGACCATCCTTAAACATCATTTAATTAATCAAAAACAGCCCTAAAACATAAACCCTAAATCGATCCACATTTTATTTCTTTTCTTTCTTTTCTTTTTCTTAAATCCGGTTATATACTTAAATCAAAAATAATTATTTTAGGCCTCTACAAATCAATTGGACATTTTTCCCAGATTATATTCATCATATGAAGCTCAATTAAATTATCATTCATGCCCAGAAAATTCGGATACAATTATTTAGGTTATATACACGATTTTAAGATTTAATTCTCAAATAATTCAAAGGTCATGCATGGTATGTTATTATCATTTTATTTGATGTTCTTAGATCATAAAGGATTCAGGAAAAATGGCAAACCGAATTTAGAATGAGTTGAACGGCTGAAAGGAATTTCTTCTTCTTGGCCTTATACGCGACACACAATAATTTCCCACGAGCTCACGAACGATCCCACAACCTTGTAGCCATTTTTCATAGAGTATATACGAGGTAAGGGTCATGAGAAAAATGAGAAACGAATATTATATGGATCGGATGAATTATAGACGAATATACTTACTTTTTGTTCTAGCGATGTGAAATAATTCACCACGTACGAACTGAGCAACACACAGCTTCGAATGTATTTTTCTAGGCTTCTTGTGATGATGACGAACAAGGAAAATTAGTCTTGCAACTCCAGAAATTCAGATGAATTTTTGGTGGCTAATTCTAGGGTTTTTGATCCAATCGGTTTTGCTTTTAGGGAGAGAAAATGATTTTGATTGTTTAAAGGGTGATAATGCCGAATATTAGGAGGAGGGGGGATCAAAAGGAGCGGCCTAATTAATGGATAGGTCAATCACCATTTATTTGGTATTAATTCCCATTTATTTGTAATTTAAATACACTTAATTAACTTTTAAAATTAAGTAAATGTATACTTAATTATTTTTGAACTTGTTTATGTGCAATAATAATTTTTATAGCTTGCACAAATATTTTATGGTGTTCTCTAATTATTTCATGTCATACTTGGTACATTTCATAATTTTTGGAATTAATTTATAAGTGATATAAGCCTTTATTTAATTTTTAAAGTTGTAGGGGCATTTTGGTCTTTTTACACATTTTAGATTTTAGGGTTTTACATCAATTATAGGGGAAGATCTATCTAACGTTTTAGATGGGTTCTATTGCTTAATTTGGAACCCGTCTTAAACTGGTTGCGTGTTTGATCTTGATAACCAGCTTTGGCCCACAGGTACAAGTGTGCTGACCCTAAAAAATTTTTTAGGGTGAGCACATGTGTACTTGTGGGCTGAAGCTTGTTATCAAGATCAAAGACACAACCGGTAATAAGACGGTTTCCAAAAAAAAAAGCAATGGAACCCATGTACGACTTTAGATTGATCTGCCCTTATAATTGAGACGTTTTGATTGCGATAATGATATAGTGTGTATGATTGATGACAATCCACACTCCTTCATTATCGCCGTCAAGACGAGTCCTGTTACTCAGACTCTATTCTATGTGAACATTTTCATATTTTGTTGGCGCAAGTGTAAGTATTTGTTATTCATGGTCTTCCTTTTCTAATTATTTTCCTAAGATGGCTTTATTTTTTTTTCTTAAAGGAATATGAAGCCAAAGTCATCGTTAGGAGTAAATTGAAATACTTTTCATTAATTAGAGAAAAGCTGAATGAAAAGCGAAGGATTTTATTTAGGACTACCTGTTTTGCAGGATGGTTGGATATTTTATTTTTTGACCATGAACCACATATGTTAGATTATATACTACAAAAACAGGGTTATGTAGATGATGCACATTTTGATATGCCCCTCATATATATTGTGGATGGTCATAGTCTACATTTTGGTCGTCCCGAGTTTTCTCTAATAACAGGTTTTCGTTTTGTAAAATATATAAGGTCTGACTTGTATAGTAAAGGGGATATAAAATTTAAGTCAAGGGTATTTCCAAATAAAATGGGGGTAAGACTTTCAAACTTAGATCTTCTTGGTGTTCTTGAGGATGAAGAGTTATTCGGTAAATTATCTGACGAAGATGCAGTCCGTGTGTGTCTACTTTTAGCGCTAGAGGTAATTTTTATGGGTCGGTTGTTGGCTGAACAAGTAGATGATAGATACCTGCGTTTGGTTGAAGACCTTGAAGCATGGAATTCGTTTCCATGGGGGGAGCACATTTGGAGGCAATTGTACAACCAGATACTTAATGTCGTAGACAGACACAGGTGGGAACACCTTAAAGGACTAGAAGCATCTCGGAAGTACGTTCCAACGTATACAATTGCAGGATTTGTTTGGGCTTTCAAGGTTATTCTTTTATTTTTTTTCCATATAATTGTATGAGTTTTTAATTTTGTTTTATTTTTCTCCGCCTAACGCAATCTTTAACTTTCTAGATATGGATTCTTGAGTCGTTTGAAAGAAGCAATAATTGGTGGAATAAAGTCCCAGATGTCATACCAAGGGGTGTAGCCTGGTCAAAGAAAGAAGTGTTTACACGATCGGATTATGGATTGCTATTTGGCAAGGTAAAACCTTATAGAATATCGTATTCCCTACTATTTATCTTATTTTGTGTTGTATTCAACTTGTTTTGATCTTCTTTTGGTTAATGTTTTTTGTAGGACTCGAAGATAAATTTTGAATTGAAAGCAACATTAGCCGAGCAGCAGTCTGATTGGTATATCCAATTTCGAGAGTATTTCATGGGGTACATACCAATTACTCGTAAACCAAGGGTACCACATGATTACGATGTCTATCTACAGAAGTTGGATGCTTGCCGGAAACGTGGGAGGACAGAAAAAAAGTATTTACCGCTTGTTCCTAGGATTCAGACCAGTGATCTTATTACTGAGATCAGCCTTAAGGATTGTGTGATTCAGGAGTTGAATGCTCGTGTTTTCAAACTTGAGTCTATTATTCAGGTGATTTTTTATATACAGTAATATAATGCATTTAGCAATAATATCTATTTATATGATTGTCAAATAAATTTAATGGGTTTTAAAAATACTTTGTAGGTTCTTGCTTGCGAAAGAACTTGCGGTTTTCGGGTAAACACATTGGTTCCGATAGCTTACTTGTCAAATTATAAAGCGAATTTTTTACTTTATTGAATTTAACAATGCCTCCGTTTTTTCATATACAGGAGAAATTGGACTTCAGTAAATCGTTTTCGCATCTAAGCCATGAATTCCGAGAAAAACTGGATTCTGAATTCTTTGAAATGGTTGACTCTATTATTTCCAGAAATCGTTCAGCTGAGATAGATGTCGACTCTGATGATGATATTTTCCAGGTAATGTGTTTTTGCAAAGAATACAAACCAAAATTATACCTTGTATGAACACATCAATTCACATAAATTCTTGTGACAGGAGTATCTTTTGGAAGAGGAATTAAGCCTGAGGAAGCAAGAAGAAGAAAGGTGGAAGATTGAAGAACTAAAGCTTATGGAAAAGGAGTTTCATAATGCGTTGATATAGGAGACGAAACGGCGGTTGGAAAGGGAAGAGATGTTGAAGATTGCACTCGAGAAGAAGAACAAGTTATCTGCTTTGATTAATTCAGAACATTGGAAAAGAGCAAAGGCAGGCATGGAACCCAACAAGAGGAGTAAAAAAGATGGGTCTGATTCGTTGTATTACTGGTCCAAAAAATTTGTGAAAGCTGAAAAAAATCGAACTCCCCCTTTTGGCTGTCGGGATCGAGATATGAGTGACTATTTAAAACGTGTTAAACCTTGGGTGGATGTATAAAAACAATTTCTATTTTCTTACGTTTAACGTTAATTTTATTTTTTCTAATATAGTAACAATCTGTGTGTAGAATCTTACTCGGTGCAACAAATATATCGGCAAAGTAAATCTGACTAATGATTACGACGAATTCCTTGGAAAGCCGGGGCCTCTTCGTTATACATTTCCTTGGTCCAAAGAACCTGTACGTGTTAATCGGATGTTCTGGGAGAGCTTAGTTTGTTTAGATCCTACAAAACAAGGGTGGCTCATGGATGAGGTCAGACTCGTACATTTTTCATTTATAGTTATTGTAAATCTATTGTTTTTCATTTCTTCTGGTATTTGTCTCACGGATACTCTTTTGCGTTGGTTTTCACAGCACATAGAGCTGTGGGTGGAATACATGTTGCATTTCAGACCCGATGACTCTGATTGGGCTATGGTTAGTCCATACTGTGTTCAGCTGCTATTGCAGGACTCCATCCCCATTTGGTATGCTAATGGAAGCAAGTACAATATTAATTGGGCCGATGTTGACCTGGTAATACGTGTATTCATTCCTTGTGTATACATATATGGACGTATTTGCCTCAGAACACGACATATAAAAATTTATTTTTATTTTTTCGTTAAAGGTTTTTATGCCTATCAATGAAAAGCAAAAACATTGGTTTCTGGCCCAGTTCGATATCAAGACTGTTGACATAAGTAATGCCTAAAAACATTATTCATACTTATTCATATCTCTATGTTTTGATAATCACAAAATGTAAACTCATTAAACATAAACTTATCAAATAAACAAGTATTTAGTTGTAAATATTCATTTCCACAACTTAATCACTTAAGGTATGAATAAACAAGTGCTTAATGCATTATATGATCAAAGGAACATTTTCTTAATCACTAGATTTTTTATAAAATGTCAAAAACATTTTATATCTTTTAGAAAAACATTTTTAGTAATAAATAAAAAGGTTTAATTCATTATAAATTTATGAATTCAAATTTTCAACCAAAATCAGTAAAAATGTTCCAGAAAAACCTTCCCCACAAAAAGACAAAACTGGGCAACGGTTGGCTTGGGCGGCCCCCTTATAATTAAGGGGACCGCCCCCCTATTTAAGGGGGCCAGCCACGCTCCAGTAGCCTTCCAGCTGTCCAGTTTTCTGCCTATAAATACCAGCCTTCCCCTGGATTTTTTCTCACCTCTTGCACCCCAAACTTTCTGTTCTAATTCTCTTCTTATATCTTCCAAAATCCTTTGATCATATAATCTTAAGCTTTTGTTTCCAAGTGATTCAAGCTTCAATCATCCAAGTGCAAAGAGAAGAATACTTCTATCAATCAAGACTAGAAGTATTACAACTTAGTATCATCTTGCTACTTAAGTTGTTTGTTTTGTATACCTTGTATATCATTCATTCATTTGTGTATAAGGTGTGTATATTAGGGGTGAACATAAGTGACTAGATATGTATAGTGTGTAAGTAGTGAAGAAGGTGTATAAGTAGTTGTGGTGTAAAGAAGTCATGTAGAAGTTGCGAAGTCATGGTGTAGAAGTCGTGAAGCCATAGCTTAGAAGTTGTGAAGTCGTCATGTTGAAGTCATGAAGCCGTAGCTTAGAAGTTGTGAAGTCGTCATGTTAAAGTCATGAAGCCGTAGCTTAGAAGTTGTGAAGTCGTCATGTTGAAGTCATGACGCCGTAGCTTAGAAGTTGTGAAGTCTTGGTCGTGAAGCCGTAGCTTAGAAGTTGTGAAGTCTTGGTCGTGAAGCTGTAGCTTAGAAGTTGTGAAGTCTTGGTTGTGAAGCCGTAGCTTAGAAGTTGTGAAGTCGTGGTCGTGAAGCCGTAGCTTAGAAGGTGTGAAGTCGTGGTCGTGAAGCCGTAGCTTAGAAGTTGTGAAGTCGTCGTGTAAAAGTCGTGAAGCCGTTGTGTAGAAGTCGTGAAGCCGTTGTGTTGAAGTCGTGAAGTCGTCGTGAATAAGTTATGTACATGTTGTGATTGTAGTCGTGAGATTGGTTCTAGCTACGATTAGAACTCGACATTTAGCTTTGTGTCGTTAAACCAGTGTAAGCCAAAGTTGTGTAAGGTTTTCTCCGCCATAAGGGAGCTTATTGAAGTTGTGAAGAAAACTCTCGAGCTAGGTGCTCGGGGAGTGGAGTAGGGCAAGGAAGGTGTCCTTGTAGCCGAACCACTATAAATCTCTCGTGTCTCGGTTAGATCTTTCCATCCCTTACTTATATCTTTATTTATATCGTCATTACTTACATACATATAGGCACATACAATTGTTAGTATTATTTAGAAGTAGATTTCACATAAAGATCAATTTAACATTCCATTCATAAAAGCTAAACTTTTATAACAAATTTAAAAGGGGATACATATAAGTAATAATATTTTTCAAGGATCATTCTTCACTTAAAACTTGAATCAAAGTTTTTAAAAGGTAATCTAAAGTTTTCATAATAAAATTAAAAAGACGCAAAACTATTCAACCCCCCCCCCCCTTCTAGTTTTCCACAAAGACAGGGGTGGTAACGTTGTATGAAAGTGGTGAAAAGCATGAACCGGAGTGGCGTCCTTGGTATTTGAATATGCGGGCATGTTTAGAGGTAAAACTTTATATTTTTTTACTAAATAATTCTAGTAAAACCTGAAATGCATGTGTTGCATATAACAGTCTCAAATCCAGTTCAATTTCAACTAAGATGAATATACTAGTTCAATTTCAACTATAAGTCTTTAAAGTACAGGTTCTTGTATATTAAAACTTCAAGTACTTTGACAAGTATCCTCTTAAATGTAACATAAGTCAAATCTTTAATGTTCAGGTACATGGACATTAAGTGTTCCTTAACTGTTCCTTAATGTTCCTTAATGTTCAGGTACATGGACAAGTAGATTATTAAATGTTAAGTCTTATTTATACTCTTCTTCTCCACACTAGTTTACACCCACACAAGAATTAAACCTCCAGCTATACCATTATACTCTTCTTCTCCACACTAGTTTACACCTACACTAGTTTGCACCATGTCTGACTCTATTCCACTTGAAGTTCAATTGGACATTGTCCGTAGGCTTCCTGTGAAGCAAGTACTTCAATGCCGAAGTGTATCAAAGACCTGGAAGGCTGGCATTGACACCTTGCATTTCACTGGTCGTTTCGGGGTTCGCCCAGCTGATGGTTTCCCATATGTTTTACGCTATCAGCAAGGGTTTAAAGGTTACATATCTTACCTTTCACAGAATTTTTCTTTAACACCTGTACCCACAAACCTATCTTTTTCTGACTTGATACCTATTGGCTGCTCACACGGCATTTGGGGTTTTTCGTATGGACCAATTGTTGGGTTCGTAAAACACCCAATTATCTTAAACAGGATTTGAACACAAATTAAGCTAAGTGTTTGCTAAACCGAGAACAATTCAAGTCACTGAGAGAACAGTCTCTCAGTGAGTCATCTTCAGGATGCTTAAGGCGAGTTCAATAAAGGACTCACTCTCAGGAAGGCGGTACTCCCTGAGTAGGACTTAAGCCAAAGAAGAAGATGATGGTTCAGTGAGTGTTGGACAAGAACTCACTGAACCCCAGTCTCCTCAACAACAAAGTGATTGAAGACTGAGGAACCAATGCCTGAAGAAAAGGCGGGAACAAAAGGGAAAGATCTGAGAAGATAAAAGTGTCAGACCAAACACTCTTATCTTATCAGATACCAACCTTCCCTATTACGGCTAAAAGTCATGGAGTGTCAGCCAACAACTCCCAAAGTCTTATTAGCCCTTTCCTATTGGTTCTTGGAAATGACAATTACTATTTGTAATTGTCAGACACGCTACCTCAACAACTTGTAATATTTTAATCACTTATACTTAGATTACTTGTGTATAAATAGATCAGATGGAGAGAAGTTAAGTGTGCTTTGTATATTGAAAGCTTAGAACTTTTACAAAGTAACTTCTCTCCTACAAAGAGTATACAACTCACTGAGATAGCTCAGTGGGTATATTGTTACCACTCAAGCAATACTTGAGTTTCGATAGGAGACACCACAAACCCTTGTCTATTCAATCCCAAGTGTTTGTTCCGCAAAACACTTGGGTAATAGATTCTTGGAATTATTTCTAATAAGAATTTAAACGTTGAAAAATATTGTGTTTTTTATATTCACGTTTTATAACTGTTAGATTTAATCATAAACATTGTATTAGTCATAAACACAAATAGATTAACTTTCTAGTTAGCTCTAAGCGTGTAAAGGGACCAACAAGTGGTATCAGAGCCTCTAGTTTATAAAATCTTTTTAAACTAACCAAGAGTGCTATAGGTTTTTAAAACCAAGATCCTACTATGGCTGATATCAATGTACCCCAGCTAGTCGACAAAAAGGGTGGCAGCTACTCTGCTGTTGCACCCAGACTTGAAGCTGGGAAATTTAGCAAATGGAAGAAGCGTATGATTTGCTATCTTACCGGTATGGAACCCTACTACATCACCTGTATCAGGGATGGGCCATTTGTCCCTAAGACAGCCAAAGGGCTAAACAAGCCTGAGGCCCAATGGACCATTGATGAGAGGAGGGTGGTCAATCAAGACCAACGCCTGAAAAACATCCTTATATCTTGTCTTCCTGACGATATAATGGAATCAGTCATCAACTGTCTAACAGCCAAGCAAACTTGGGATGACTTGGTAAACAGCTTTGAGGGTCCCTCAGATACCAAGGAAAATAGGGTCATGGACCTTAAACTTGAGTATAATACTTTCAGGGCAAAAGACTCTGAAAGTCTCTCACAGACCTACACCAGATACAAGACTTTGATAAATGAATTATCGAATGGTGGTGTTGTACTGTTTAAGCATGAGACAAATGTTGGCGTTGTCAACAGTCTCCCTGAGAAGTGGCTTAACTTCTCACAAGGCCTGAGGAATGCTAACCACATTCAGACCCTTGAGCTCCCTGAAATTTATGGGAAGTTTGTCTATGAAGATAACTTGATCTCAAGGAGATACCCTGACTCAAAAGTTCTTGAGTCCAAAAAGGCCTTAACCTCCACACCCATATCAACTGCTTTCTATTCTAATGGTGTTGTGCAGGATATTCAAGAGGATTCTGAAGAAGAAATTGATGAAAGGACTGGTGAGGAGTACCTGAACGACTTGAACTTGGAATTCCAAGAAAGGGCACTCCTTGCTAGTTTAAGACGTTTCATCAAAAGAAATCAGTCCAACTGTACAAAACCAAAAGCAAATGAGACCACTGAATGCTTTAAATGTGGTAAAAAGGGTCATTTTGCTAGGGACTGTTATTCTAAAACTATCTCAGAACCCTCTTACAAGTTCTCAGGAAACAGTTCCTCAGGAACTAGCAAGTTTCAACCTAAAATGTTTCAGTCCACCCAACAATTTCAAAACAAGGGTCTAAAGGATTTTGAAACAAAATATAGGAAAATCAAAGCTAAACTTGCACTTCTTGAAACTAACCCCATATTGTCTCAGGATGCTCAAACATCTAAACCTATTCAGAAAAAGAACAAGGTATTAGTTGCAGAAGCATATGACTGGGATGAAGAAGAGGTTTCCTCAGATGAGGAAATAAGAGTTAGTGCACTGATGGCACTTTCTGAAGAGGATCAGGTGGCTGTGGGAAAAAGCCATGCTAGGAATGGAGAGTGGGTCAACATCACCATGAAGAAGGTAAATACTTTACTTTCTATGGATGATGATTCTGATTGGCAGTCTTACATGAGTTATATTTGTGTTGATCTAAAGTTTGTTGAGGAACAAAGGCTTGACCTGTTTTCAAAATATAACAAAATTGTGTCAGAATTGAATAAATGTAGAGATGAACTGCTTGCATTAAAACAAGCGAAACTAGAATCTATTACTTTACAAATTCAGAACACTGAAATTTTGAAACAAAACCAAGTCCTTCAAACAGAACTTAAGAAAGAAAAAGCTGTCATTGAAAGCTGGACCAAAAAGAACCCTAAGGTTTTTGATTCTGTGGGCTTAATTCCTAAGATAACTATAGGAATTGACCACCTCACTGAAACCTCCAGTGAGAGTCCCAGTGAAATGACCTTTGTTCCAGCTGGCATGTCCTTTGAGCAAGAGATGGAACCCAAGTCAAATGACTGGATTGCCAGGGACAACCCAGTTAGTAAGTTGCCAAACTTTGAGACTGGAAACATCTTGCTCCCTGAAAGTCAGGCTCTGAAAGGTATGCTTGGACTCTTTGACCAACTCAGTATTTCTGATCCAATCAGTGAGCCTAAATCTGAATCAACTCCTCCACTCCCTCCACTAAATACCCTTCAGGGTGCTGCACCAAGCTCAGACCTCCCACCATTGGTCTACTCCCCACACTCTCCAAAGGAGAGATCAGGAAAAGGTAGAATCCTCCTGAGAAGACCACCCCTTGAAGTCTCAGTAAATACTAATGACTCATCAACTTCAGTCCCTTCTGAAGTTGCAACTCAAAGTCCTGATCCAAGAATTGATCAGTTGACTGAAATGGTCAGGAAGCTAAGTGAGAAGATTGTATCTTCTGAAAAACCTTCTCATTTAAAGAAGGAACAAAAACTAGCCTCCTCAAAGACAAAACCTAAACCAACCAAACCCCTGAAAAAGTGTGAACTGTGCAACTATACAAATCATCTCACTGATGACTGCTATAGAGTCCTTTACTGCATGATTTGCAAAAAGGAAGATCACAGGACCTCTGATCATAAAAAATGCTCAGTCATGTCAAACTTTTCAGGACTTAAGGCTCAGTGCCCGAACTATCCTTCTGATTCTAAGCAGAAACAGAAGCAAAAGGCAAAGCCTTTTCCACCTTGCCCATTGTGTGGATTCAATGACCATCATCCCGAGGATTGTCAAAATGACAAACACTGTGAATCTAGTGGAAGTACCACTCAGAAATCCTCAGGAAAAGAGAGGGTCATTCAGTCTAAAAGAGGAATGAATAAACAATCCTCTCAGACTACTGAGGCTACCCCTGCAACTAAATGCAAAACATGTGGTAGCTCAGTCCACTCAACCACTGACCATGAATCAATTAATACTTTCATAAAGACCTACAAAACAAAACCCTCCATGAAATGGAGTCCTAGAAAGAACTGACCCAGTTTACTATTTGTGCAGAAGTATGCCAGGGATCCTATTTGGCATCTAGACAGTGGATGTTCAAGGAGCATGACTGGTGTTAAGGAGTGTCTACACAAATATGTGGAAGAACCAAGACCCAAAGTGATATTTGCAGATAATTCAAAATGTCTCACTGAGGGTTATGGTTCAGTAAACTGCAATGGTATTGTCTTTACTAGGATAGCATATGTAAATGGTCTTAAGTACAATCTGATCAGTGTCAGTCAACTATGTGATGCAAAATACATAGTTCAGTTTGATGATAAGCAAGGAACCATCTTCAATGCAAATAAGGAAATTGTCCTCATTGCACCAAGAAGACAAGATGTTTATGTACTAGACATGTCTAGTCTAACTAAGGATGGAACTTGTCTCTTTGCAAAAGCCACTGATACACTCAACTGGTGTTGGTCCCTTTACACTATTAGAGTTAACTAGAAAGTTAATCTATTTCGTGTTATGACTAATACAATGTTTAAGATTAATTCTAACAATTATAAAACGTGAATATAAAAAACACAATATTTTTCAACGTTTAAATTCTTATTAGAAATGAATCCAAGAATCTATTACCCAAGTGTTATACGGAACAAACACTTGGGATTGAATAGACAAGGGTATGGGGTGTCTCCTATCGAAACTCAAGTTTTGCTTGAGTGGTAACAATATACCCACTGAGCTATCTCAGTGAGTTGTATACTCTTTGTAGGAGAGAAGTTCCTTTGTAAAAGTTCTAAACTTTCAATATACAAAGCACACTTTAACTTCTCTCCCATCTGATCTATTTATACACAAGTAATCTAAGTATAAGTGATTAAATATAATACAAGTTGTTGAGGTTGCGTGTCTGACAATTACAAATATAATAATTATCATTTCCAAGAACCAATAGGAAAGGGCTAAAAAGACTTTGGGAGTTGTTGGCTGACACTCCATGACTTTTAGCCGCAATAGGGAAGGTTGGATCTGACATGAGAAGAGTGTTGGGCTGACACTTTTATCTTCTCAGATCTTTTCCCTATTGTTCCCGCCTTTTCTTCAGGCGTTCGTTCCTCGGTCTTTCAATCACTTTGTTGGTTGAGGAGACTAGGGTTCAGTGAGTTCTTGTCCAACACTCACTGAACCATCATCTTCTTCTTTGGCTTAAGTCCTACTCAGGGAGTACCGGCTTCCTGAGTAGTGAATCCTTCTTCTTGAATTCGCCTTAAGCATCCTGAAGATGACTCACTGAGAGGCTGTTCTCTCAGTGACTTGAATTGTTCTCAGTTTAAGTTAACACTTAGTTAATTTGTGTCCAAATCATGTTTGAAGCATTCTTGGGTTTTTCATGACCCAACAATCTCCCCCTATTTGGATATAAATTATTCCTAAGTGTTTTGATCAGATATGAGTGAGCTAAAGACTTCTACCCATACTGAATGTACTAGAATGTAAATAAGGACACTGAAATAATAAAAACATCATCTTATTGATATCATTACAAGTCCTATCAAAACTAAGTACAAAAAAGGATAGTGGCGGGTATTCAGGCAGATCAATCAGTTCAACTTGATTCCAAGGGCTTCAAGCTTGGGCTTCTTTGACTGCAGCTCTTGTTGGTCAGGATGTTCATTGATTTTTCTTTTCAGATCTTGACTAAACTTCACATTTTCAGGACTCTTGAGTGGAGAGGCCATCATTAGAAAGCCAAGCATTGCTTTGATCCCTGATAAATCGATATCACTCCACCTTTGGAAGGCTTTGTCACCGAACTCATCAATGAAGAACAAACCTCTTTCAGGTTGTTCAATGACCATATTGTTCCTGAAAGGAACACCTTCAGGGAGAGCCCTGTTGCAGTCAAGACCAGGAATCTTGATCTCAGGCTCAGCTTCTATCTTCTTTCTTTTCCTTGAAGAAGACTGAGAGGGAGCTGGTTGTGCAGATTCAGGAAGAAGAGATGGAATGCCAAGTTCCTGAGGTGCTGCTGCCAATCTTTCGTACCTCAGACTCAAAGACTTCATCAGATTAGGGACCACAACATTTGATTTATTTGCTATTAATGGACCCAACTCATCCAATTCTGTGATCCCGAAGTCAGCGAATCTGAAAGGTTTATGAACATCAAAGTTTCTCATGTCAGCCCCTCTGTAGACAGTGACAACGGCAGGATTGGTGTTTCGTTGAATATGAACATCAGTGATTGGTTCTGGCTTCAACCTGTCAGTCATATACCACTGATATTTCTTAATCCTGTTCTGCCTGATCTCTTCAGCCCTTTTATTCCTTTCCTCTCTTTTCTTCCTAAGAGTGGTCATCTCCTCAGACTGAGCTTTCACAAAGGTCATACCACCTTCTCTTCCTGAGAGATCCTTAGCCTCAAGACCAATTTTCTCAGCCTCTTCATGAACAACCTTAATTATAGCAGGCTTGCTCACCTTCTCTTCCTCCTTTAACTTCTTCTTTGCTTCCTCTTACTGAAGATAAGCACTGAGTTCATCAGCTGTGAAGTGGTGAAGGACTCCATCAATTTCATATGGGATCCTGATTGGTGATTCAGGATCCTTTGCAACCGAGATCGGTGCTGGTTGAGGCTCAGGTTCAGTGAAGATGCCTTTGCCTTTATCTTGATGGGTGGAAGAGGCTTCAGGAATCTCCCCTCAGTGTGAGAAAGAGGAGAAGGAGGTTGTTGGCTTGGGACTCCAGTGTCTTTCTCCCCCTCAACTGTTGCTTGAGCCATGGTGATAGCAAGAGTTGGAGTCACTGGAGCAGCAGGACCTTTGAAAGCCTGATAGATCTCAGTCATCATTGATTTGATGTCCGAGGTGTCTTTCTGAAGAGATGAGATCTGATCAGCCAGAGATGCCTGAGAAGCTTCGATGCCTGACATCCTTGGCCCAAGAGACCATGCCAAGGATGTTGAAGATTGTGCCCAAGTACCCAAATGTTTTTCCTGATGACCCAAGGAAGTCCTGATTGAGTCCAATGAAGAGGTAAGACCCTGAATCTTAGAATCCTTCAGTAAGCTGAGAAGATCACTGAATTCAGCTGATTGCTTCTGGTAAGTCTCAGCAGCCTGAAGGACCTTCTTGTTGAGTACAGGGTCATCCTTGACAGCTGTTTGAATAGTTCCAAGGCTTTTGGTGATGCCTTCAAGGGTAAGATTGAACTTCTGGAAATGAAGATCAATAGCTGTCAGGGAGTGTTTGGTGTCAGATTGGATTTCGATCACATCATCATGAAAACTTTCAACATCTGCCTTCAGGTTGGCATAGTGAACAGCAGCTTTAGTGTGATGATCAAACATCTCATCAGTGAGACCAGTGAAAAGAGCTCTGTTGGTCTTCAGTAGGAATTTGACCAATGTTCTTTCAGTGAGGGGAAGAGAGTTATCATACTTTTGGAGGATGTCCCCAGTATCAGAAGAATCAGAAGATTGAGAACCTGACTCTTCACTTTGGCTTGGAGATGACTGATGTGATTGTTTAGGTTGTACATTAGTTTCCATATCCTCACCTGCCTCAAAAATTTCCTCTTCACTCTCTTCCTTGAGCTCTTCATCAGACTCAATAAAAGCCTAAAAGTCCCCCATGGACTCAATACCCAAAAAATCAACCGGCTCCTCTTTATAAAAAGACTTGCCTTCGGTTTGGTCAGGTCCTGACCCCGTTTTCATAATAACTGAGTGGGTTTGCTCAGCCTGACTAGCCATAATAACTGGTGTAACACCAGCCTGGCTTTTGGGGGCAGTTCCTGAAAGAAGTGGACCGCCTGAGGGGTTTATGGGTTCCGTATCAGCGGGTTGTTTCTTTCCCTCTGAGTCTTTGTCCCCCTTAGCACCTTCAACCACTGATGGGTGTTTTCCAGTGGTATCACTAGGTACTGATTGTGAAAGTTTGTGGACCCCCTTCCCATCAGGATTGTGCTGTCCTTCAGGGGATTTAGGGTCCTTTTCTCCCTGAGATCCTGAGGGTGATTGCTCAGGAATGTTAGCGGGATGTGAATGTTTGTGGGTCCTCTTCTCAGTAAGGTAGTGCTGCCTTACCGAGGATTTAGAACCCTTTCCTCCCTTGGGAACTGATTGTTTTTTGACAGTTCCTTCATCGGGATGTGAGGGGGGAATGCTTCCTGATTCCTCTGACTTGTTTATGTCAGTTGAACCATGTGGAAGGGGTGTGCCCGAGGTCACTGAGGATGATTGCTCAGTGACCTCCGTTGGCCTTTGTTTTAAGGTCAAGAGGGTCTCAGAAATGGGTGTCTCATAGGTCTCGGCCTTTTTTAACCTCTTTTTAAGGTTGAGTTGGTTTTGAGGATCAGTCTCAGTGGCGAGTGGTTTGGGTCTAACCACCTGGCTGGACTGACCCTTCTTTGTCTTCTTCACCTTTTTGGTCGGTGAAGGAACTGGTGAGATAGCGTCATTACCCTGAATGACTGATTGCATGTACTTAGTCAGGGCAATATGTGTAACCTCACTGATGCTACTAGTGAAGTTTGACTTGTGCAGGACGTCAGGCTTCGTACCTTCTGCATCAGGCCTCACATAGTCAGAACCAAGTAGGTCCTGAAGCACACATGAAACAAATCTAGGATAGGACATATGCCTTTGCCTATGTTTTCCTGAGAGCTTAGCAACAAGGTCTCGGAAGATTATTCCTCCGATGTCAATTTTTGTACCCTCAAGGAGACTGAACAACATCAATTGTTGTGATGAGTTCAACTGTTCCGTAGAGGATTTATTTCCACCCAGGACCTGAATGACAAATGTCATCAGTATCCTCCAAATAGGATGGAACCATGTTTTGACTACTGGAGCCTTCTCCAGTAAGCCCCTAGCAGACGTTGTAGGACGTCTGGGGTCGTGGGGATCTAGAAAGATTAGTTCATTCTTTATGTCCTGATCAGTAGGGTTGGGTGCAAACTCTTCAGCAAAGTCAAGGCTTGTGGCTTTGATGAAGGTTGAGTAGTCAAAGGAGTGGGTTCTACTCCCATTCATCATCGTGAAGGTGATGATTGACTCTTTGGTGTCTTTGGGGCTGGTAGCCACAGCCGTACACCAGAATTCCCTCAAATAGTCATGGTAGATGACTGAGGGGGTGTGGGTGAAAGCCTTTGCAAGAAAATAATTACGAAGAAATTTCATAACGTTCTTGTAGGCTGGGTAGATTTGTGGATACGAGAAATTTCCCACCACATTGTTTTTGGTTAGGTCTACACCCTCCATTGTGAAATCCACATTAGGGGCGTATTTCACAGCTTTAGAAGAAGCCATTTGTGGGTAAGTCTGGGTTTGACTAAGGTTTATGGGTTTCTAAAGCTTAAGAATACACACACAATTTGTTTTTGAGAATTAAAAATGGCAGAGTTTTGCTTAAGATTCTATAAAAACATGTGTGTTTCTTTTGGTTGGGGTATTTATAGGAAAGTGGAGATGGGGGTGTTTTGGACATTTGAGCGATCTTAATTTATTCAAAAAGAATTATTGGAAATTGTTTTGAATAATATGTTTTGGGATCCGCATTTAATGCCAACACTCCACTTTCCTGGTTTGGCGCAACAGTCAAGGTGAACAGTTGAGCAGTTCTGCAAAAGTGCAACTTGCAGAGATGAGTCATCACATATTTGTAATGTGATTGGAGAGGCATTTAATGCCAAGTGGGAATGTGGTGGCCCAGAGGTGGAAGCCAGAAAGGCAAAAAGAACAAATATTCTTGAATTAAATATGAGTTCAGTTACCAACCTCGGACATTTACTAACTAGATACTTAGAGCATTTAAGTCAGTATTTAATGTCCTTTTCAGGGCCCTGAATGACTATTCATTCAGTGATGGTTTTCAGGGACTTGGGATTAGTCACTGATGATTCAGGAATAAGGAATGATTCCTGAGCAACAAGGATTCATGAACTTGGGCTTAGTTTATGAACCCTAAAGATTTCGGGAACTTGGGTTTAGTTCCTGAGATTGAGGATTCAGTGAGATGTTTTCACTGATGTACACATTGAGTCAGGGACCTGAGGTTTTAAGAATTTACACTTCAGTTGGGAGGAATCAATCAGTGGACTGATTCTCTATATCCAACATTCCTAATTCAGCTTTCAGCCTTGTGAAAGTTGGTTCATCCAAAGGTTTGGTGAAGATATCAGCTAACTGATATTCTGTAGGGATGAAGTGTAATTCAATGTTACCATTCATGACATGGTCCCTGATGAAGTGATATCTAATATCAATGTGTTTTGTTCTCTGATGAAGAACAGGGTTGTTTGAGATTGCAATTGCACTTGTGTTATCACAAAAGATGGGTACCATCTTGTACTGAATTCCATAGTCACTGAGTTGACTTTTCATCCAGAGTACATTTGCACAACAACTAGCTGCTGCAACATATTCAGCCTCAGCTGAGGACAAGGGAACTGATTGTTGCTTTTTGGCACTCCAACAGACTAATTTCCCACCAAGTATTTGGCAAGAGCCTGAGGTGCTTTTTCTGTCCATGTTGCATCCAGCATAGTCAGAGTCTGAGTATCCTTTGAGATCAAGTCCTGAGCACTTTGGATTGTATAATCCAAGGTTTGGAGTGCCCTTTAGGTACCTGAATATCCTTTTTACAGCAGTGATGTGTGATTCTCTTGGGTCAGATTGATATCTGGCACATAGACATACTGAGAATTGGATATCAGGCCTTGATGCAAGTAGATACATCAGTGATCCTATCATTCCTCTAAAGAGAGTTTGATTTACTGGTTTACCAGTTAGATCAGGACCAAGGTTGTTTGGGGGGACCATGGGAGTTTTGACTGAGGCAAAGTCACTGAGATCATACATCTTCAGTAGATTCTTTACATACTTCTCTTGACTGATAGTGGTTCCTCTATCAGTCTGCTTGATCTGAAGACCAAGGAAGTATGTCAGTTCTCCCATCATGCTCATTTCAAACTTCTTTGCCATTAGTCTTTCAAATTGTTTGCAAAGTTTGAAACTTGTTGAGCCAAAGATGATGTCATCAACATACACTTGTACTAGTATGACATCATTATTTGTCTTATAGATAAATAATGTGTTGTCTATCTTGCCTCTGAAAAATTTGTTTTGGATTAAGAAGGCTGAGAGAGTCTCATACCATGCCCTGGGAGCTTGCTTCAGTCCATAAAGGGCTTTGTTAAGCTTACAGATATGATCAGGAGACTCATGGCTTTCAAATCCAGGAGGTTGCTCAACATAAACTTCTTCTTTCAGTGAACCATTTAAGAATGCACTTTTAACATCCATTTGGTACACCTTGAAGTTCATGTATGTAGCAAAAGCAAGGAAGATCGTGATGGCTTCCATCCTTGCTACTGGTGCAAATGTTTCCTCATAGTCAATGCCTTCTTGTTGATTATAGCCTTTGGCTACAAGTCTGGCTTTGTTTTTAATGACTATGTCATTTTCATCAGTTTTGTTTTTGAATACCCATTTCATGCCAATGACTGAGACATTCTCAGGACATTTGACCAAGGTCATTACCTTGTTTCTGTCAAATTGTTCCAGTTCATCATGCATGGCCTGAACCCAACTTGGATGTGTAAGTGCTTCTTTAACACTTTTGGGTTCAATTGTAGAAATGAAGTCCACAAATAGGCATTCATTGGATGAGGCTGCTCTTAGACTAGCAGCCATGCTCTTGGTGAGCATGCCTTCAGTAGGCTCTCCAATAATATTGACAAGTTCAATGTCCTGAGACCTAGTCCAACTTTCTTGAGGTCCTGGATACTGATTTGAACTTGTGGAGGCCTGATTGGGTAGAGGGGTTGGTTCTGGAGTAGACACATGATCATTGATTGGATCTTGAGTGTCTACCAACTCACTGAGATTGTTTGGTTCTTGAGTATTTTGAACAGACTGATTGATATTATCAGTGTGTGCATGTGCCTCAACAAACTCAGTGATGGTAGGGTTAGGTAGGTTGTGAGGGATTATGTAATAGGAGAGATTAGCATCATCTTGATACTGAGTAGAAGGATTGTTTTCAGACAGATATTCATCATGAGGATATCTTGAAGAATTATCAATTCCTATCTCTTCTACTGAGGCAGTTGAGAACCTGATTGCATCAGTGCTCTCATCAAATGTAACATGAAATATTTCCTCAGTCTGCTGTCTCCTTATGTTGAACACTCTGAAGGCTTTTGAGACAAGTGAGTATCCCAGGAAGTATCCATCATCAGCTTTTGCATCAAATTTTCCTAAGTGATCCTTGTGATTATGAATAAACACAGGACACCCAAAGACATGAAAGTAGCTGATGTCAGGGATTCTTCCTTTGAATAGCTCATATGGGGTTTTCCCATGTCTCTTGACAATTATGGATCTGTTTTGTGTATAACAGGCAGTTTTGACTGCATCAGTCCAAAAATGGTTGGAAAGGACTGATCCACATAGCATTGTCCTAGCAGCTTCAATGAGTGTTCTGTTCTTCCTTTCAGCAACACCATTTTTTTCAGGTGTGTATGGAGAGGAAAAGTTTTGGGAAATACCTTTCTCATCACAGAAACATTCAAGTTCATAATTTTTGAACTCAGTCCCATTGTCAGTTCTAATCTGTTTGACCTTGATGTCATTTTGATTTTCAATGTTCCTGACAAAGGACATGATTGTTTCAGCTGCCTGACTCTTTTTGATCAGGAAGAATACCCAGGTGTATCTAGAGTATTCATCCACTATGACCAGAGTATACTTCTCATGGTTAATAGACCTTGGATTGATAGGTTCAAATAGATCCATACGGAGAAGATGTAGGCAGTTCCTGATGGAAAAGTTGGTTTTGGTTTTAAAGGATGCTCTGTGATGTTTACCTTTTTCACAAGCTGAGCATGGTTTATCCTTTGAAAACACAAGAGATGGTAAGCCAAGGACCTTGTTTTGTTTTACAAGATTGTTAATGTTCTTAAAGTTCAGGTGGGTGAGTCTCTTATGCCAAAGCCAGTTGAGTGTATCAGTGGCCTTAGCAAAGAGACAAGTTCCATCCTGAGTTAGACTAGACATGTCTAATACATAAACATCTTGTCTTCTTGGTGCAATGAGGACAATTTCCTTATTTGCATTGAAGATGGTTCCTTGCTTATCATCAAACTGAACTATGTATTTTGCATCACATAGTTGACTGACACTGATCAGATTATACTTAAGACCATTTACATTTGCTATCCTAGTAAAGACAATACCATTGCATTTTACTGAACCATAACCTTCAGTGAGACATGATGAATTATCAGCAAATATCACTTTGGGTCCTGGTTCTTCCACATATTTGTGCAGACACTCCTTAACACCAGTCATGCTCCTTGAACATCCACTGTCTAGATGCCAAATAGGATCCCTGGCATGCTTCTGTACAAATAGTAAACTGGGTCAGTTCTTTCTAGGACTCTATTTCATGGAGGGTTTGGTATTGTAGGTCTTTATGAAAGTATTAATTGATTCATGGTCAGAGGTTGAGTGGACTGAGCTACCACATGTTTTGCATTTAGTTGCAGGGGTAGCCTCAGTAGTCTGAGAGGATTGTTTCATTCCTCTTCTTGACTGAATGACCTTTTCTTTTCCTGTAGATTTCTGAGTGGAACTTCCACTAGATTCACAGTGTTTGTCAAATTCACAATCCTCAGGAAGATGATCCTTGAATCCACATAAAGGGCAAGGTGAAAAAGGCTTGGCCTTTTGCTTCTGTTTCTGCTTAGAATCAGAAGGGTAGTTCAGGCACTGAGCCTTAAGTCCTGAAAAGTTTGACATGTCTGAGCATTGTTTATGATCAGAGGTCCTGTGATCTTCCTTTTTGCAGATCATGCAATAAAGGACTCTATAGCAATCATCAGTGAGATGATTTGTATAGTTGCATAGTTCACATCTTTTCAGGGGTTTTGTGGGTTTGGGTTTGGTCTTTGAGGAAGTTGGTTTTTGTTCCTTCTTGGATTGAGAAGATTTCTCAGAAGATGCAATCTTCTCTCCTAGCTTCCTGACCATTTCAGCCAACTGATCAAATTTTGAGTCAGGGCTTTGGGTTGTTACTTTAGAAGGGACTGAAGTTGATGAGTCATCAGTATTTACTGAGACATCAAGGTTTGCTCTCTTCAGGATGGTTGTTCCCCTTCCTGATCTCTCCTTTGGAGAGTGTGGTGAGAAGACCATTGGTGGGAGGCCTAAGTTAGGTGCAGCACCCTGAAGGGTATTTAGTGGAGGAAGTGAAGGGTATGATTCTGATTCAGACTCATTCACAGACTCAGTGATACTGAGTTGTTCAGTGAGTTCAAGCTTACTGAGTTGTTCAGTAAGTCCAAACATATTTTTCAAAGCCTGACTTTCAGGAAGCAAGATCTTTCCAGTCTCAAAGTTTGGTAACTTACTGACTGGGTTGTCCCTGACAATCCAATCATTTGACTTAGGAAGCAATTCTTGCTCAAAAGATATGCCAGCTGGAACAAAGTTTATTTCATTATGACACACATTTGGATCAACCATAAGAGGGTCAATTCCAATGGTTTTCTGAGAGATTAATCCCACAGTGTCAAAAACCTTGGGGTTCTTCCTGGTCCAGCTTTGGATGACAGCCTTTTCTTTGTTAAGTTCAGTTTGAAGGGCTTGGTTTTGTTTCAAAATTTTAGTGTTCTGAATTTGTAGAGTTATTGTTTCTAGTTTGGCTTGATTTAGTACAAGCAGTTCATCTCTACATTTGTTCAATTCTGACACAATATTGTTATATTTTGAAAACAGGTTAAGCCTTTGTTCCTCAACAAACTTTAAATCAACACAAATATAATTCATGTAAGACTGCCAATCAGAATCATCATCCATAGAAAGTAAAGTATTTACCTTCTTCATGGTGATGTTGACCCACTCTCCATTTCTAGCATGGCTTTTTCCCACAGCCACCTGATCCTCTTCAGAAAGTGCCATCAGTGCACTAACTCTTATTTCCTCATCTGAGGAAACCTCTTCATCATCCCAATCATATGCTTCAGCTACTAAAACCTTGTTCTTTGTCTGAATAGGTTTAGATGTTTGAGCAGCCTGAGGCAATATGGGGTTAGTTTCAAGAAGTGCAAGTTTAGCTTTGATATTCCTATATTTTGTTTCAAAATCCTTTTGACCCTTGTTTTGAAATTGTTGGGTGGACTGAAGCATTTTAGGTTGAAACTTGCTAGTTCCTGAGAATTTGTAAGAGGGTTCTGAGATAGTTTTAGAATAACAGTCCCTAGCAAAATGACCTTTTTTACCACATTTAAAGCATTCAGTGGTCTCATTTGCTTTAGGTTTTGCAAAGTTGGACTGATTTCTTTTGATGAAACGTATTGAACTAGCAAGGAGTGCCCTTTCTTGGAATTCCAAGTTCAGGTCATTCAGGTACTCCTCACCAGTCCTTTCATCAATTTCTTCTTCAAAATCCTCTTGAATATCCTGCACAACACCATTAGAATAGAAAGCAGTTGATATGGGTGTGGAGGTTAAGGCCTTTTTGGACTCAAGAGTTTTTGAGTCAGGGTATCTCCTTGAGATCAAGTTGTCCTCATAGACAAACTTCCCATAAATTTCAGGGAGCTCAAGGTTCTGAATGTGGTTAGCATTCCTCAGGCCTTGTGAGAAGTTGAGCCACTTCTCAGGGAGACTGTTGACAAAGCCAACATTTGTCTCATGTTTGGACAATACAACACCATCATTTGATAATTCATTTATCAAAGTCTTGTATCTGGTGTAGGTCTGTGAGAGACTATCAGAGTCTTTTGCCCTGAAAGTATTATACTCAAGTTTAAGGTCCATGACCCTATTTTCCTTGGTATCTGAGGGACCCTCAAAGCTGTTTACCAAGTCATCCCAAGTTTGCTTGGCTGTTAGACAGTTGATGACTGATTCCATTATATCATCAGGAAGACAAGATATAAGGATGCTTTTCAGGCGTTGGTCTTGATTGACCACCCTCCTCTCATCAATGGTCCATTGGGCTTCAGGCTTGTTTAGCCCTGCGGCTGTCCTTGGGACAAATGGGCCATCCCTGATACAGGTGATGTAGTCGGGTTCCATACCAGTAAGATAGCAAATCATACGCTTCTTCCATTTGCTAAATTTCCCAGCTTCAAGTCTGGGTGCAACAGCGGAGTAGCTGCCACCCTTTTTGTCGACTAGCTGGGGTACATTGATATAAGCCATAGTAGGATCTTGGTTTTAAAAACCTAGAGCACTCTTGGTTAGTATAAAAGATTTTATAAACCAGAGGCTCTGATACCACTTGTTGGTCCCTTTACACTATTAGAGTTAACTAGAAAGTTAATCTATTTCGTGTTATGACTAATACAATGTTTAAGATTAATTCTAACAGTTATAAAACGTGAATATAAAAAACACAATATTTTTCAACGTTTAAATTCTTATTAGAAATGAATCCAAGAATCTATTACCCAAGTGTTATGCGGAACAAACACTTGGGATTGAATAGACAAGGGTATGGGGTGTCTCCTATCGAAACTCAAGTTTTGCTTTAGTGGTAACAATATACCCACTGAGCTATCTCAGTGAGTTGTATACTCTTTGTAGGAGAGAAGTTCCTTTGTAAAAGTTCTAAACTTTCAATATACAAAGCACACTTTAACTTCTCTCCCATCTGATCTATTTATACACAAGTAATCTAAGTATAAGTGATTAAATATACTCCCTCCATCCCAAAATAAGTGTCCAGCTTGACTTTTCAGAGTCAAACTGGTTCAACTTTGACCTTAAATTTTTTTTTGGTATTATATAATACTTGTGAAAAATTATACCAATTAAAAATAAATTTAAAAACCCAATCCATTCATATATTTTGCATCAAATATTATATAACACCTGTAAAAATAGACAAGGTCAAAGTTGAACCAGTTTGACTCTGAAAAATCAAACTGGACATTTATTTTGGGACGGAGGTAGTCTAAGTATAAGTGATTAAATATAATAAAAGTTGTTGAGGTTGCGTGTCTGACAATTACAAATAGTAATTGTCATTTCCAAGAACCAATAGGAAAGGGCTAAAAAGACTTTGGGAGTTGTTGGCTGACACTCCATGACTTTTAGCCGCAATAGGGAAGGTTGGATCTGACAAGAGAAGAGTGTTGGGCTGACACTTTTATCTTCTCAGATCTTTTCCCTATTGTTCCCGCCTTTTCTTCAGGCGTTGGTTCCTCAGTCTTTCAATCACTTTGTTGGTTGAGGAGACTGGGGTTCAGTGAGTTCTTGTCCAACACTCATTGAACCATCATCTTCTTCTTTGGCTTAAGTCCTACTCAGGGAGTACCGCCTTCCTGAGTAGTGAATCCTTCTTCTTGAATTCGCCTTAAGCATCCTGAAGATGACTCACTGAGAGGCTGTTCTCTCAGTGACTTGAATTGTTCTCGGTTTAAGTTAACACTTAGTTAATTTGTGTCCAAATCATGTTTGAAGCATTCTTGGGTTTTTCATGACCCAACAACTGGCTTTGGCATAAGAGACTCACCCACCAGAACTTTAAAAACATAAACAATCTTGTAAAACAAAACAAGGTCCTTGGCTTACCATCACTTGTGTTTTCAAAGGATAAACCATGCTCAGCTTGTGAAAAAGGTAAACATCACAGAGCATCCTTTAAAACCAAAACCAACTTTTCCATCAGGAACTGCCTACATCTTCTCCATATGGATCTATTTGGACCTATCAGTCCAAGGTCTACTAACCATGAGAAGTATACTCTGGTCATAGTGGATGAATACTCTAGATACACCTGGGTATTCTTCCTGATCAAAAAGAGTCAGGCAGCTGAAACAATCATGTCCTTTGTCAGGAACATTGAAAATCAAAATGACATTAAGGTCAAACAGATTAGAACTGACAATGGGACTGAGTTCAAAAATTATGAACTTGAATGTTTCTGTGATGAGAAAGGTATTTCCCAAAACTTTTCCTCTCCATACACACCTGAAAAAAATGGTGTTGCTGAAAGGAAGAACAAAACACTCATTGAAGCTGCTAGGACAATGCTATGTGGATCAGTCCTTTCCAACCATTTTTGGACTGATGCAGTCAAAACTGCCTGTTATACACAAAACAGATCCATAATTGTCAAGAGACATGGGAAAACCCCATATGAGCTATTCAAAGGAAGAATCCCTGACATCAGCTACTTTCATGTCTTTGGGTGTCCTGTGTTTATTCATAATCACAAGGATCACTTAGGAAAATTTGATGCAAAAGCTGATGATGGATACTTCCTGGGATACTCACTTGTCTCAAAAGCCTTCAGAGTGTTCAACATAAGGAGACAGCAGACTGAGGAAATATTTCATGTTACATTTGATGAGAGCACTGATGCAATCAGGTTCTCAACTGCCTCAGTAGAAGAGATAGGAATTGATAATTCTTCAAGATATCCTCATGATGAATATCTGTCTGAAAACAATCCTTCTACTCAGTATCAAGATGATGCTAATCTCTCCTATTACATAATCCCTCACAACCTACCTAACCCTACCATCACTGAGTTTGTTGAGGCACATGCACACACTGATAATATCAATCAGTCTGTTCAAAATACTCAAGAACCAAACAATCTCAGTGAGCTGGTAGACACTCAAGATCCAATCAATGATCATGTGTCTACTCCAGAACCAACCCCTCTACCCAATCAGGCCTCCACAAGTTCAAATCAGTATCCAGGACCTCAAGAAAGTTGGACTAGGTCTCAGGACATTGAACTTGTCAATATTATTGGAGAGCCTACTGAAGGCATGCTCACCAAGAGCATGGCTGCTAGTCTAAGAGCAGCCTCATCCAATGAATGCCTATTTGTGGACTTCATTTCTACAATTGAACCCAAAAGTGTTAAAGAAGCACTTACACATCCAAGTTGGGTTCAGGCCATGCATGATGAACTGGAACAATTTGACAGAAACAAGGTAATGACCTTGGTCAAATGTCCTGAGAATGTCTCAGTCATTGGCATGAAATGGGTATTCAAAAACAAAACTGATGAAAATGACATAGTCATTAAAAACAAAGCCAGACTTGTAGCCAAAGGCTATAATCAACAAGAAGGCATTGACTATGAGGAAACATTTGCACCAGTAGCAAGGATGGAAGCCATCACGATCTTCCTTGCTTTTGCTACATACATGAACTTCAAGGTGTACCAAATGGATGTTAAAAGTGCATTCTTAAATGGTTCACTGAAAGAAGAAGTTTATGTTGAGCAACCTCCTGGATTTGAAAGCCATGAGTCTCCTGATCATATCTGTAAGCTTAACAAAGCCCTTTATGGACTGAAGCAAGCTCCCAGGGCATGGTATGAGACTCTCTCAGCCTTCTTAATCCAAAACAAATTTGTCAGAGGCAAGATAGACAACACATTGTTTATCTATAAGACAAATAATGATGTCATACTAGTACAAGTGTATGTTGATGACATCATCTTTGGCTCAACAAGTTTCAAACTTTGCAAACAATTTGAAAAACTAATGGCAAAGAAGTTTGAAATGAGCATGATGGGAGAACTGACATACTTCCTTGGTCTACAGATCAAGCAGACTGATAGAGGAACCACTATCAGTCAAGAGAAGTATGTAAAGAATCTACTGAAGAAGCATGATCTCAGTGATTGTGCCTCAGTCAAAACTCCCATGGTCTCCCCAAACAACCTTGGTCCTGATCTAACTGGTAAACCTGTAAATCAAACTCTCTTTAGAGGAATGATAGGATCACTGATGTATCTACTTGCATCAAGGCCTGATATCCAATTCTCAGTATGTCTATGTGCCAGATATCAATCTGACCCAAGAGAATCTCATATCACTGCTGTGAAAAGGATATTCAGGTACCTGAAGGGCACTCCTAACCTTGGATTATACTATCCAAAGTGCTCAGGACTTGATCTCAAAGGATACTCAGACTCTGACTATGCTGGATGCAACATGGACAGAAAAAGCACCTCAGGCTCTTGCCAAATACTTGGTGGGAAATTAGTCTGTTGGAGTGCCAAAAAGCAACAATCAGTTGCCTTGTCCTCAGCTGAGGCTGAATATGTTGCAGCAGCTAGTTGTTGTGCAAATGTACTCTGGATGAAAAGTCAACTCAGTGACTATGGAATTCAGTACAAGATGGTACCCATCTTTTGTGATAACACAAGTGCAATTGCTATCTCAAACAACCCTGTTCTTCATCAGAGAACAAAACACATTGATATCAGATATCACTTCATCAGGGACCATGTCATGAATGGTGACATTGAATTACACTTCATCCTTACTGAATATCAGTTGGCTGATATCTTCACCAAACCTTTGGATGAACCAACTTTCACAAGGTTGAAAGCTGAATTAGGAATGTTGGATATAGAAAATTAGTCCACTGATTGAATTCATCCAACTGAAGTATAATTCTTAAAACCTCAGGTTCCTGACTCAATGTGTACATCAGTGAAAACATCTCACTGAATCCTCAACCTCAGGAACTAAACCCAAGTTCCTGAAAATCTTTAGGGTTCAGGAACTAAACCCAAGTTCCTGAATCCTTGTAGCTCAGGAATCATTCCATATTCCTGAATCATCAGTGATTAATCTCAAGTCCCTGAAAAACATCACTGAATGAAAAGTCATCCAGGGCCCTGAAAAGGACATTAAATACTGACTTAAATGCTCTAAGTATCTAGTTAGTAAATGTCCGAGGTTGGTAACTGAACTCTTATTAAATATAAGAATATTTGTTCCTTTGCCTTTCTGGCATACACCTCATGGGCCCCCACTTCCCAACTTGGCATTCAATGCCCTCTCTCACATAATACACTGTGTGATGATGGAAACTTTGTATATTCTCCTTTTGCAGAAACTGCTCAACTGTTCACTCTGCCAATTGTGAAAAAAGAGGAAAAGTGGAGTGGTGGCATTTAATGCGGATCTCAAACATTTTATTCAAAATAATTTCCAAAACTTGTATTTTGATTAAATAAGATCACTCAAATGCCAAAAATACCCCCATCTCCACTATCCTATAAATACCCATCCAAAAGAATTCACACACACGTTTTTGAAAATTATAAGCAAACTCTGCCCTTTTTCTCTCTCAAAACAAATTGTGTGTGTGTTCTTAGCATTTAGAATCATCCGACCATTTTCTTTCGACCAAAACCAGATCATAAAATGGCATCCTCTAATGCTATAACCACCGCCCCCAATGTGAACTTCACAATGGAGGGCGTGGACCTGACCAAAAATAATGTGGTTGGAAATTTCCACTATCCCCAGCAATATGGGGGTTACAAGGATGTAGTTAAGTATTTACAAAACTGCTTCCTTGCCACATCTTTTACAACTACCCCAGAAGTCATTTATAATGACTATCTCAGGGAGTTTTGGTGTATCGCAACGGCTACTTGCCCTAAGGACACCAAAGAGTCGATCATCACTTTCACTGTAATGAATGGGACTAGGACTCTCTCCCTGAACTACAAGACCTTCATCATGGCCACAGGTCTTAACTTTGTTGAGAAATTTGAGGCAAACCCTACTGATCAGGAAATAAAAGCCGAAATGCTTTTCCTAGGGCCTCATGATGTTAGGCGTCCTACCGAGTCCCCTGAAGCCTTGCTGGCAAAGGCTCCAATAGTGAAGACATGGTTTCACCCTGTCTGGAGACTTATGATGACATTCGTCATTCAGGTACTCGGAGGAAACAAATCCTCCACTGAGCAGTTGAACTCATCACAACAATTGATGATGTTCAGTCTCTTGGAGGGTAGAAAAATTGATATCGGAGGAATAATCTTCCGTGACCTCGTGTCAAAGCTCTCAGGGAAACATAGGCAAAGACACATGTCTTATCCTAGGTTCATTTCCTGTGTGCTTCAGGATCTTCTTGGTTCTGACTACTTAAGGTCTGACGATGAAGGTACAAAACCTGACGTCTTGCATAAGACCAACTTTAGTAGTGACATTACTGAGGTACAACCAGTCGCCCTGACCACCTACATGTTAATGGTGATTCAGGGTGAAAATGTATGCTCACCAGTTCCTTCACCAACCAAGAAGGTGAAGAAGACCAAAGGGAAAGGGGGACAATCCAGTAAGGTGGTTAGACCTAAACCACTCGTCACTGAGACTGTTGCCTTAGGCACCAAGAAAGTTGTTGTGACCTTGACCTCTCAGACTCCCATAAAAGAGACCACATTGGCCACAAAACAAACGCCACTGGAGGGTGCTGAGCAATCATCCTCAGTATCCTCGGGCAAACCCTTTCCTAATGTCCCGACTGACAAAAACAAGTCAGAAGGGTCAGGAGCATCCACCCACTCATATCCTAATGAAGGCACTGATAAATCACAATCAGAGCCTGAGGGAGTTCAGGGTTCTATATCCTCGGTGGAGCAGTACTACTCCACTAATAAGGGGACCCATACCCATTCACATCCCGTTAACGTCTCTAAGCAATCACTCGTAAAGTCTCAGGGAGTTCAGGCCTCTAAATCCCCAAAAGGACAGCACAATCCTGATGGGAAGGGAGGCCATCAACAATAACCAATAGTGCCTCATGATTCCACAGGAAAACACCCATTAGTGGATGAAGGCGCTCAGGGGGACAAAGACTCGGAGGGATATAAACCACCCGCCGATACGGAACCCAAACCCACCTCAGGCACTTTTGTTCTCTCAGTAACTGACCCTAAAAGTCAGGCTGGGCAAACCCCCCCAATTATTATGACTAGTCAGGCTGGTCAAACCCCACCAGTTATTATGACAAAAGAGTCAGGACCTGGCCACAACGAAGGTGAGCCCTCTTCTGAGGGGGAGCCGGATATCCTGAAGGCTCCTTCTCTGGCTGACTATGAAAATTTGTAGGATGATGAGTCAGAGAAGGAGATTGATTTTGGTGATGATGATATCCCTGATGCTAAGGAGGAAATGGAAAGTCAATTAAGCCCTCCTCAGCCCTCTGAGAAACAACATTCTTCTCCTCATCCTGAGGATCAACCACCAAGTTCTCAATCAACCTCATCATCATCATCAGGTGCTTCAACCACTCCTAAGTGGTTGCAAAAGTATGACAATGCTCGTCCGGCTTCTGAAAGACAAATGGCAAAATTCCTTCGCAAAGCCAACGAAGGTCTTTACAACTCTCTTACGGATGACCAATGGGATAAGCACACTGAAGTGGCAGCCTCCTATGCTAACTTCAGGGATTCTGTAGAAGAATCTCAGGAAAAGATTCTTCAGGCCGCCACCCTCACTGATAAACAACTTGGCGACCTGAACAAATCTGTAGATGACATAGCCACTGGACAGCATCAGGAACTGTCCAACATCCTCAAGGCTATCGAATCAGTACAAGAACATCTTACAGATGATCCCATATTTGTCAACAGACTGGATGCATACTTGGCCTCTCAGGCGTCCACCTCCACCAGCATTACTGAGCTTCTAAAGCTCCTTCAGGGGGTAGATCTTCAAGGTTTAAGGACACAGCAAGAGTCCATTCATCAGGCTATTATTGCATCCAAGGAGCACCTGATCAGAATCTCCTCAGCCTTTGAGCAGCTCTCAACAACACATAATGAGCTGGTCATCCACTACACCACCCAAGTCACTGAACTCACCACCCACCAGAAGGAAATGGCTGCCGAATTAAGTGCCGTGAAGAATGAGACTTCTGAAACAAAGTCTATGGTCTCAGACATCCTATCCATTCTTTAGGCCTCTCATACTCCTCCACCTCCTCAGTCAGCAGGTGTCTCCACTGAAGCTCCACCATCTGCTGAGGGGGAGAAAAATGATGATCCTCCAATCCCTGACCCTACTTCTGCTTTGGTAACTGTCCCTGAGACATCCACCAGTCAACTTCCTCCCATTGACAAAGGGAAGAAAATCATGGTGACTGAAACAAACCCTCCTCCTGAAGTACGCTTAGTCAAGGCTTCAACTGAAAGACGTGCAGATCCTGATGCACCGTTCTATGTTGATTTAGAGGATGGGAGAAGGGTCTATGGGACTCCTGAACAACTTGCTGAAATTTTACACCAAGAAGAGCTCAGGAAGGAACAAGAGAAAGAGCTGGAACTCAACAGGTCTGAAATTTCTAAGGTTGCCAAAGAAGTGATCAAGGAGTCTGAGAAAAAGGACATCAAAGGGGATGAGTTTCTCAAGCTTCAGGCTGAAATCCTTAAGGAACACAACAAACAAGCCAAACTTAAGGAAGAAAAGAGGCAGAGGATATATGAGAGGTATGTATGGCACATGACCAAAACCAAAGGTGAAGGCAAAATAACTGACATCACCATTCACCCCACCAGACCTCTGAGCTTAACAATCCATAGAGGTCCAAGAAAGTCTGAACATCTTCCAACAGTCAAATTTTCAGACTATGGGTTAAGAGAATGGGATATGATGATGCCTATCCTAAGGAAGAAAACCACAAGCAAGAATGCCCCAATCATCATCAAGTCACTGAGTGCTAAGTATGAGGAACTCGCAAAAGTGGCAAAGAGTCTTGGCATTAACCATGATGAGGCACTTGCTTCTCAGGGACTGGCTATCCCTGAACTTACTCAGAAGACTAGGAAGAAAAGAAAAGTTGTGGATATTGAACCTGAACAATACATAGCTGCACTTCATTGCAACAGGACTACTCCTCAGGGAGTCAAGTTCCGTCCCAACCTAGTCATCAAGGAACCTGAGTATGGTATCTTCTTTGTGGATGAATTTAGTCAGGAAGCCTTTCAAAGAGTCTCTGACATCGATAAAGCGGAAACGACAACACTCCTTGCTTACAAACTGATGGCGCTTAATATCAGGAGACCTGAAAATGAGGAGTTTGTCAGGCTGATGGATCAAATGATGAAGGATCGACCTGATAAAGAGGTGTTAATGTCAAAGAAGGCGAAACTAGAACTCATGGGTCTTGTTCAGGAACCTTGAGTATTTTGTACTTAGAATAATAGGACTTGTAATGATATGAATAAATTGATGAATGTTTTGTTATATCAATGTCCTTATTTATTTTCTAGTACATTCAGTATGAGCAGAAGACTTTAGCTCACTCATACTGATCAAAACACTTAGGCATAACTTATATCCAAATAGGGGAGATTGTTGGGTTCGTAAAACACCCAATTATCTTAAACAGGATTTGAACACAAATTAAGCTAAGTGTTTGCTAAAATGAGAACAATTCAAGTCACTGAGAGAACAGTCTCTCAGTGAGTCATCTTCAGGATGCTTAAGGCGAGTTCAATAAAGGACTCACTCTCAGGAAGGCGGTACTCCCTGAGTAGGACTTAAGCCAAAGAAGAAGATGATGGTTCAGTGAGTGTTGGACAAGAACTCACTGAACCCCAGTCTCCTCAACAACAAAGTGATTGAAGACTGAGGAACCAATGCCTGAAGAAAAGGCGGGAACAAAAGGGAAAGATCTGAGAAGATAAAAGTGTCAGACCAAACACTCTTATCTTATCAGATACCAACCTTCCCTATTGCGGCTAAAAGTCATGGAGTGCCAGCCAACAACTCCCAAATTCTTATTAGCCCTTTCCTATTGGTTCTTGGAAATGACAATTACTATTTGTAATTGTCAGGCACGCTACCTCAACAACTTGTAATATTTTAATCACTTATACTTAGATTACTTGTGTATAAATAGATCAGATGGAGAGAAGTTAAGTGTGCTTTGTATATTGAAAGCTTAGAACTTTTACAAAGTAACTTCTCTCCTACAAAGAGTATACAACTCACTGAGATAGCTCAGTGGGTATATTGTTACCACTCAAGCAAAACTTGAGTTTCGATAGGAGACACCACAAACCCTTGTCTATTCAATCCCAAGTGTTTGTTCCGCAAAACACTTGGGTAATAGATTCTTGGAATTATTTCTAATAAGAATTTAAACGTTGAAAAATATTGTGTTTTTTATTTTCACGTTTTATAACTGTTAGATTTAATCATAAATATTGTATTAGTCATAAACACAAATAGATTAACTTTCTAGTTAACTCTAAGCGTGTAAAGGGACCAACACGAATTCTCCCTCACTACATGGCTTTTGTTTGGAACCCATCCATCAGAAGATCTGTGGGAACATTTGTCCCTTATGTGACAACTGGTCAGGAATATGAAAAGTGTATGTTGGCTTTTGGGGTTCGACCTGACAACCTGGACCCAACAATTTTAAAGATTTCATACCCTTTCAATCCCCAAAATCCATGGTGTGTCTTACTTTTCTCCTTCTCATCAAGACAATGGAAGGTATTAGAAAGTCAGTTTTTGCCTCGTCAGTCAATCCGACTGAAAAAGGGAACTCAAGCTGTTGTTGATGGTCGTATCTTCTGGTGTGCTTATGAAAAGTTGTTTGCTAGTCATGTTAGCTCATTCAAGAGCTATATGATGGTTTCTTTTGACTTGGTGACCCATCGTTTCCAGGTTCTTGACATACCAGACCAGTTGTTATTCAAACTTCCTCTACCATTCTTTGTTTCTAACCTAAGAGACAACGTTGTTGTTTCCGGAAACATAAATGGTGAGGACAACTTTGTTTTCTGTGTATGGAGCTTAGAGGTGGTTGGGGGAATCATTGAATCGTTTGAATGTCTGATTGCTTTTCCTACCCCTTGTGCACTGAAGTTAATTGGGTTTGCTGATAACAATGACCCAATACTGGAAGTTCAGAACCCGGAAGAATGGGCTACCAATCTTGTACTCTACAATGTTGCTTCCGGTAATTTTCATAATATTGGTGCAGAGGAAAATGGTGCTTCATTTTGCTTCAGTCCCAACTGCGAGTCTTTGATTCTGCAAACTCATCATGATACAATGGCTTATTAGATTGTTTGGTGCCGAGGGGAATGGGTTTTATTGTTGTGTTTTATCGGTTTTTGTAGTCAGTCTATGTGCATGTTTGGCTCATGCTTTATGGTTTAGAAGGGTCGTTTACGGTTTTTAATGTTATCTAGCTGTGATACCCAGTGTTTAGGGTTTTACTTTGTAACTGAAAATGTAATGTTAAGTTGTTATTAACTTGACTTGTGATACGGAAGATGTAATGTTAAGTTGTTTTGGGTTTTACTTTGTATCTGCTGTGGTGGGTTAGGTCACGTTTGAGGCGTGTATAATGACCAAGTGAATCGCTGTATCAGAAAATGCGAAGTTCATTTGTATCTTTTTAATTATTATGTATGGTGTGGTTTCTGGTTTTAATGTTTCTTAATTACTGTTACGTATTTACCTTTTGTTGTGTACACTGCACAGAAACAAGATGTGTTTCTCAAACACTCCAAAGTTAACTTGAGTTGACTAATTTTGCTTTGCTTTCTTTTTTCTTGTTGAAAAAACATGATTGTCTAGTTTCTATATGAAAAGAGAAAAACAAATAAAGACGAGAGTGACAGTGACTGTTAACATCCTCATCTTCTATATGCTAGACGATTTTATATTGTCTCGTTTCTCTATATGTTTTGTTTCATTTGTACTATATATTGTTGTTGTGGTTGTTTTTGCTAATATTTTTCAATCAATATGCAGGCTGGACTTCCCATTGTCCTACATGATGCCAATGTTTTTGAGAAGAAAGGTATAGATCCCAAAACGTATGCCATCACCTTTACATATGCAAAGAACATTCCAGAGCAGGGGGGCCTGTTTGGTGATTGCGGTATTTGGGTCTGCATATTCTTATACCGATTGGCACATAGGAAGTCGTTGGACGTCGAAAGTCCTGTTCAGGCAGCTATTGCTTACCGTGAACATATGGCTAGGTTCTTTTTCCAACACAGAGTGTGTAGTTGGTAATTGTCGGCTATGGTGGTTGTAATTCTAACAATTAAATTTGTTGTAATAGAACTTAGGCTTAGGATATGTTATGTAATGTGATCCCTGTTATGGGACTAGTACATTAAACTATGGTTGTCATGTATGTATCCTTGTACATTAAAATGTCATGGATTTGTTTTTGCTCATGGCTTGTTCTTGGGTATTCGACTGCACTAACTAGTAAGACAGTTTCATAATTTGGTTAAGCTTGTTTGGTTTATATATTTCAATTTAGGTTACGGCTCACTTAGATAATTTATTTGCAGTACACAAGTAGCGTTAAACGACTCATGGACTTGCTAGAAAGTTGTTTCACCAGGTACACGTTATTTAACTTAACATTATTTTTAAGTTGCTAGAAAGTTGTTTCATGCATATATGTGCTTTTAAATTGTTAACAATATTGCATGCATATATCCTAAAGATCTTTTGAACATCATAAAGAGATAAAACAAAAGTAACCCAACTTAAATAGTAGATTATACATATAAAACAGTTCACACATAATTGAGACACTAAGCCTACAGTTCACACATAGGATCATAAATCATCCAAGTGATATTCCGAGTATGAATTTAGGTTGATGCCAGAATTAGAAGGTTCACCGCCCCAGACTGTGTCACCCTCATAAAGGTTGTTAGATGATTCACCCATCTATTTTCGGCTCCTCTACCAATACGCTTTCAGTATCTGTCTTACGCTTACGACTTCCCTTACTACTTTTCTGAGAACATTATCCACTTAATTCTAACACATAACTTCCCTTGTCTTATAACAAAAAAAAGGATAATTCATGAATTCATCTTCCTCCTCAAGTATGTCACATCGTAGGAACCAGTTCGAATACCACGATGTTGCTAACATGACGCATTGCAAATGTCGTCCGGCATATCCACTACCTATCAAAGTATCTTGGTCACATAAGAACCCAGGAAGAAGGTACAAAGCATGTCCTATGGACAGATGTGGAGTTTATGGTTTTCTAGACCCCGAGCTCCCGTCACAATACTACAAAGAATTGTTTTGGAGAGAGCATGAAGAAAAAAAGGCACTTGCCAGTCAACAAGGAAATGTTGCGGCCAATACGGAAGACTCTTCACAGATTATTGGATTGTTAGAACAAGAGATGAAAGATTTAAAGACAAAATCTAAAGTTCATGATAAATTCATGTTATTTTTCGGTTTGGTAGTTGTTATCTTTTTCATTTTGTTTTGTTTCTTAGATTAGAATTGAAGGATTAACATGAAATGTAGAATGTTTTGTCGGTTTATGTTATGGTAAGGAAATGCAATGAAGCCAGATACAATCTAGCTTATTTATCATATACAATCTACCAAGCCGTAAAATAGACCTACATGGTTAAGGAAATGCAATGAAGCCACAAAATACTTAAAAGCAAGCCAGACAATTTAAAAGCAAATGATAATTACTAGTTTGGTATATTTGTTACATGATTTGTACACCACACGTTGCTTTAAACCAATCTAAAGAACCATCAACATACACACCATCAACATTGCATTGTATAAGCAGTTGCACATGTAACATGCATAATCCAGGTAACTTGAATTGTATGAACTAGGGGGAATCTAGGACCTTGTACTTCCAGAGATATTCAGCAATTCGTTCCCGATAGGCTAGAGGTGCTATTGCAGGATTGTCCACCTTTAATGACAAACCTTTAGCCAACCGGTAAAGGTTTATACACACCCATATTCCACAGTCACCATATCCACTGCATTGGGTGGGGACATCCTCTGCATATTTCCAAGTTATCTGATAACCATCCTCCTCTATGCCTTTTGCCTGCAACACCCCTTCGGCTTTAAGATAGGTAGGCAAATTTTTACCAAATTCTGCTGGCATGGTCTTATTCCACCACTCTTGTCTTTTTGAATATCTGGGAAGCGAGTCATATACTGTTACAACACCTGTACGTATATGAAGCTCTGCTGTCGCCCAATGCTTGTTCGGCTCATTAAGTGGAAATAGCACCTACAACAGTTTATTGGCCATCACACAAGGGGTAAAAAATAATATGTATAATGTAAAGATAAGATATAAATACCTTCTCAACATCGGACCAAGCCACTGGATACTTGACACCATTGGACCAAAAGCTTCGTATGTGATTCTCCATGACACAAGGGCTGAAAAATGAACCGGCCATAGCCCAATCTGCCTCTGGTGGTCGGAATGTCCACAACAAGTCAACCCATACGTCTATGTGCTGTTTTTTGTTAATTAAAGATGTGAATAAGTTTGTGTTATGTTGTAGTCTACAATAGTGATAGACAAACTAAGATTTAACGAAAAAAAGTATACGCTCATTTATATGTACCTCATCCCTAAGCCATCCGCCACTTTCCTTACCCATGCCCAATAAACACATCCAAAAACGGCGGTCAGCAACCGTGTCTTGATTGCCCCATGGAAAAATGAACTTACTTTCATTGCCGCTTTTAACAAACTTTTGAATAGCTTGGGGCACAGTGACGGCATGTTTCTTCGCCTTCGGGGCTCTTGACAGGTTCTTAAAAAAACAAAATAAAAAAACAAAATTACTTAATGGTTGTTCCAACTCATATAAACTTATGTAACTATGTTGCAAGACATCAAGGCAACTAAGTAACGGGAATACATAGTTAAAGTTTTACATACCTCTACAAATGGTTCCAAATGTGGCACTTGCAAACTATTGTCAAAATCAGGACCTTTGGGAGGGGATATCTTTTCTTGAGTGATTCTCGATGAACGATTTCTCAAGACTCTTGGAGTAGAGTCTGGAGGATTCGTATAAGGAGAGCTGTTGAATTTGCTTGGTTTCCTCTTTCTTTTTAGTCCGCTGAAAATGGTCCTTAAATTTTCTCTTACAACATTGATGTCAGGAGGGGAGATATATTGTCCCTGTACAAAAGTAACGCTATCATCAACACATGATAAATTATAAATTATATAGAAAACACTACTTCAAGATATACCATATACAAGTCTTTAGATTTTTCTACATTGGCTTTTTAGTAAAAAATAAAGTGTTGTGGGTCAGGAATATTGTGTCACTCATGCTTAATTATTTTCAAATATAAATGATGATTGCATATGACTGACATTGTGGTTTGGGATTTGCTACAACTGAGTGAAAACAAAATGTGCACTGTTTGCATGTGAGTGAATTCAACTTGACTACTCTTTAAGAACTATTGCTATTTAAGAGTGGACAGAGGGTTCTATATTCACATCTCAAAGAAAAAAAATTAATAAGGAATAATGGCAAATAATGTAAAGGTGGCTGAGCTTCGGGCAGCGGCGAATTCGTACCAGTGGGAAGACATGGTAAAGTTCTATTGCCAAACATCAGGAATCGAGTATATTTGCTTGGCTAGAGAGATAAGCGCAATGTGTAGCTAGGTGAATGCTAACAATCGTGAGAGGGCTATTCTTATTGCGGAGTTGGAGACATATGTTGGGCAAAGAGTGCCTCAAAAAACTGCACAGTTTTTGAGGGAGCTTCAATACAAAGATGAGAGAAAGGTGATGGAGTTGCAGATATTGGTTGCGGAGATGGAGATGAGGAGCAAAGAAATTGATATATTTATTCAGAGGCTCAACGGTATGTTGCCCTTGTGAGAAATATGTTGTGGGATGTGATGGGTCAAGTTATGTGTCTAAAGAATCTATTAATGTATGTTTCTGAACCGACTATGTTTCTGTTTGGTCAACTTATTGGGTTTTGTAGGTGATGTATTGCAGCCTTCCATAATATTGAATTAACAAAAAAATTACCTGAACATCTTCCGTGTGGACCTCCACATCGATGCAAATAACTTCAACACCGTTGTCACCTCCATTACCCCCGTCCACAACCGGTTCATCGTGTGTTTCATTCCCTTCCCCAGAAGGTTGTTGCTCTGTTTGAGGCCTGTCCCCAGCCGGTTGTTGTTGTATCTCGCTTCCCGCCACCTCCTCAGTTTCCTTATTATCGACATCCATATCGATCAAATCCTAAAAAAAAGGCTAGAATATTTAATTGTATCAATACAACTAAAAAAGAAAAATAATAATTTAATATAATATATACATACATCCTGAGGTGGAAGCTCAATCCCATCATCAATAAAATCGGAGAATGCTGAATTCAAATTCGGTAAGGACGAACAATCAAACCTACTGTTATCGTCCAGTTGCATAAACTCCGTACAAGAATCAGATGGCGTGGGGAAGGCGGCTTTCATAAGTTGTGTCATGGGGCCTTGAAACCCTTGTGTGTCCGTATAATACAACTTATGATCATCATGATCAACACCACTGGCCTTCACAGGTGTGTCGGCATGCACATCTGGGCAAATATTCTGCAATTGAAACAGTAATACAAATTGCTTTATGCAACTAAAAAAGAAAATGAATTAAAAACAGAATGCAATTGAAACAGGTGTTTCGGCATACCTTTTGTTGCTTCCGTACTCCTAACACATCCTCAAGCACCCTGATCCTTTTCTTAACAACCTCTAACTCACTTAACAGGTTTGAGACACGAACGGCTCCAACACATTCTTCAATGCCTCCGACTGTTGACTTAATAGAATTAAGCTCAGCTTCAATCTGAGCACTAGGCAACACTTCAGCCTCGTCGGAGACATCTTGCTCACCACCAACTCTAGTTCCTTCTCCAGCAAGTGTAGCTCCTTTTCCACCATCGCCACCAACTCCATCTCTTTCTCCACCAACACGAGGTCCTTCTCCAGCATCATCTCCAACTACAGCTCCTTCTACACCAACTCCAACTCCTTCTCCACTGTCACCACCAACATCAACATCATCAACACTATCATCACTAACTGTAGCTACTTCTACACCAAGTCCAGCTCCATGTATACCGTCAACACCAACATCAACATCATCAACACTATCACCAACTGTAGATCCTCCAGCAACTCCAACAACTTGTCCACCATCATCACCAACATCAACATCATCAACACTATCATCACCAACTGTAGCTCCTTATCCAGCAACTACAACTCCTTGTCCACCATCACCACCAATTCCAGGTCCTTCACCACCATCATTACCAACAGGGTCACTAACATGAACGCCAACATCCCCAACTTGAAGATCACCACCATCTTCTACAATAGCGATTGGCTCAACCAACATATTTGTTGCAACTGTCACTTACAATGTAGTCCTCGGATATAATCCATGCTACACCTGTACCATGGAAGGACTACCTCGTCATTTCTTGGAACCAACTTGCTTATTGGTATAAAACCCTAGAAGAAAAACAAACCATCGTTATATGATGAACGCAATCAAAACAAACAATACATAAACTAATTTTCAGGTATATACAGGGTTTACTTACCGGATCAAATAGCATGGAGTAATGTTTTTTTTCAAAGGTTTTCATTTTTGACCAGGCTACACCACGTGGGGTCTTTGTATGGTCTTTGGTCCACCACTGCATGCTGTTAGGGAACGTTTCCAAAATCCATATCTGGAAAAAGGAACAAAGTTAAGCCAAAAAATAAGCAATGACCACAAATTTGAAACACAATAAACATTTTAATAAGTTCAAACATAATCAAATGTATTTATGGTGTCTGGTACTATAAAAGGAATAAGAATACTGATGCAGAAACATAAATGGAAAGTTTTTAATATAAATGGTTGTTCCTTCTATTGTCCTTTAATTTCAACATTGATGACTGATAATGGAAAGTTATTAATATAAATGGTTGTTCCTTCTATTGTTCCTTGAATGTATTGTTGAATGGAATGTTTGAGTATTAATTTCTCTTTGTGGATAGGGTTTTGTTCAATTAATTTTTGGCTGCAAGTAGTTATCTTTTATGAACTTTTTTATCCATTGGTAACTGACTTTAGCCATTGTCATTGTTTATGTAGATGCCCTATTTTTTTCCTTTTCAGGCCTGTTTACAGGTACTTTATTGTGTCATTGTTTCATACTCTTGAATGCCTTTTATTGTTACTTTATCATATCATTGTTTAGGGTTGTGTTTTGTCATGGAGCACATGGATTTGCTTATTTAAGCTGGGTTAGTAGAACATTTTTCTGTGTATGCAATGGACGGTTTTCCAACTCTTTCGGAGCTGATTACTGTTGGGTATCAGCAGGCATGATTACTGTTGGGGAAGTTAAAGTTAAGGTGGATGTGGCTGTGTATCGTTATCTTGGCTGTAGTTTTTAGGTGGCTCCATGTATGTTGTTTTATGTCGTTTTCTGTTATCTTGTTCTATGTTTGTGTCTGTAATCTTTAGAATAAACAACTGGTGGTAGTTCGTGTTTGTCGTGTGTTTTGTTGTTGCACCTTGTATAGCATAAATCTTACATTAAGCAAGTAATTATAGCATAAATCTTACATTACTCAAGTAATTATAGCATAAATCTATGGGTATACAAAGCCATATACAAAGCATAGTAATTAATAGAATGTGACAAGTAAATTATTACCTTGAGGGCATATACAAAGCCATACAGATTGTATGTTTGATCTTTCTTTGGGGATTTTTTGACCGGCTTCTTTGCTTCACCGTCATTATGCTTCTTTACCACATTTACCGTTCTTTTGTACAAATGTACCCACAAATATTCACCCCATGGATACGAATTCCAAACAGAAAAATCCTCAATCATTGTCAACATGTGGTCTGGAATGTAGAACCTTCCTTCACGACCCATGAATACACATGTTGCAATGATCAACAAACAAACCCTAACAGCATCCGCATCCGATAAAGCATCCCACCCTGGACCAGGCTTCATCAGTGCCAAAAGCTCTTCACCCTTTACTTTCTTAGTCCTAAGGGTTTGGAAATGAGGAAACATACGATCATAGAATGGACTATGTTTTAGCCCACGAACATTACGGCCTACGATAGTTTCGTCTTTCGCAACAGACCCAAAAACAAAACCGGTTATCAGACAAAATTCTTCAGGACCAAAATCAACCACATTATCACCTATTTTAAACTAAGGGAAGGGCAATCATCACTTTCATCCACATTAACCTGATTTTGATAAAAATGATTTAACAAATGGGTATCTGCAGAAAAGGGGGGGATGTCTAACCATGGCCCAAATACAGTTGTCCTAAACAAGGTGGTTCTATTACTATTCAACATACCTCTGATCGTTGTAATATATTCTAATCTAGATCTAACTGTTACCTTTGCGTCAGACATTGTGACCGGAGTAGCAGGGATGGCGAAATATTATGATAGCCCTACCCTTAGGTTTAAAATGGGTCAAAATATGGTACAGGAATGGCGAAATAGTGTGACTGGGAAGAAGAAGAAGAATAAGTAAAATATGTCAAAATGTGTTTAGGGTTTGAGGAATGCGAGGGGTTGTGTGATGGGGAAGAAGAAGAAGAAGAAGAAGAAGTAAAAAATGTAGAAATGCGTTTAGGGTTTGAGGATGCGAGGGGAAGAAGAAGAAGAACTGTGTGTTTTGAATTTTAATTGAATTAGTATTTTTGTGTATTTTGTATTAAAATTATTAGTATAAAGTATATTTTGTATTTTAACTCAATTAGTATTTAGTGTATTTTAGTGTATAAAGTATTGGACACAAGTTTCAATACAATAAAGTAATATAAAAGTGTACCCTCTACCTAACAAGTCGCCCAAGAATAAATGATAGTGGGACCCAGTCGCCCAAGACTTATGTACTATTATATAATAAAATAAGACTTTACTTTTTTACAAAAAGACAAAAAAACCCAAGTCGCCCAAGAAATGTTGGACCCAGTCGCCAAAGAAAGTACATACTGCAAGTGGTACATCTTAGTACTTGGTGGGGACATATATAGGGACACATGTCACTATTTATGAGATCCGCCCAAGATATTTGGGCGACTCTCTCCCATAGGATATTTGGGGAAAAAAAAATTTTGGAGTATTTAGGGTATGCACCATTGTACTTGCGGGGTGTTTATGGAATTTTCCCTTTTAAACTAATTGACCACCTTCCAAGTAGATACTAGAAAATTTTGATCCAGATTCCAATATAGCTCTTACTTTAAAATTTAAATCATTATTACGTACAAACTTTCAACAAAAATAATAATTAATTAATTATGAGTAAAACTGTCATTTTACAAAAGATAAAAAATGTTAAATGGTACTAATAATTATAGATTTTTAAACTGTGTTTTAATCTATACTAAATATAAAGGATGTTTTTTTTAAAAGAACTTTAAAAAACTTAAAAAGTAAGTAATGTTTAATTTTTATAATACTCTTTCAAACTTAAATTCCTACATAAAAATCTAAACAATGTTTTCTTAACGAAATAGTTGCATTAAAATTCCCACCCAAAATCTCACCAAAAAAAAAAAAAAAAAAAAAAAAATGACAACTTTTGACAATTTTTTTTTTTTTTTTTTTTTTTTTTTTAATGTAATCCTAACAATAATAAACTTTAAAAATTTATCTACCAACTCTATTATATAAGACACCATTAACTCTTTTTTTATTATATTCTGTATGTTCATAGTTGATAAAAATGAATAACCACGCAACTATAAAAGCTTTGTGCTAAAATCATGTTGCGGCTATGCACGGATTGGTCAAACTTTTAAACCTTCTATTATAAACATCACCTTTCCACACATATAAACCGACTTTTGGTTTCAATAAATGTATAAAATCTAATTGCTAAATACAAATTTTTTGTTTGTTTCTTTTTTTTTTTTTTTTTTTTTTTGTTGTTTCTAAATTGTGCCCTAAGAGCACAAGTTAAGCACATAAAAAATAATACAAAAAGTACTTACAGTAAAAAAAAAAGTACTCACACACCCACAAAATTCATGGGTCCTTGAGTATTTTTTGTACTTTTTCGTGGGTCCATATGTCTTTTTGGTGTGCTTAACTTGTGTTCGTAAGGCACAAGTTAGAAAAACGCATATAAAAATCTCTTTTATAGTCCCTCCGTACCATAAATATTGAAAACTTATTAAATAAACGTTAAACCTTCTATTATAAACATCACCTTTCCACATATATATAACCGCTTTTTGGTTTCAATAAATGTATAAAATCTAATTGCTAAATATAAAAATCTCTTTTATAGCTACCATAAATATTAAAAACTTATTAAATAAAAAGTTAAACACTAAACGTCTAAACCTTCTATTATAAACATCACCAGTATTATTTTTTTTTTTGGAAGGCAACTTTCGCAAAGAGGGAGGTCTAGACTTACGTTGTCTTAACCGGGCCCGCGCTAGAGAGCTCCCTCGAAAGGAAATCCAAGTCCAAGAAACCCGATGGGGGGAAAACCTTCAACTTAAGCCGCCCGAAGGCACGACACTTAATTTGAAGTAAACCCTGCCTTCTCCAGATTCGAACCCTGGTGGGCTGAATCCTTCATTGAAGGACTTTGAAAACCTTGTACCGCTGGACTAGAAGTCCTTTGGTTTCTACAGTATTATAAACATCACCTGTCCACACACACATATATATAACCGCTTTTTGGTTTCAATAAATGTATAAAATCTTGCTAAATATAAAAATCTCTTATATAGTTACCATAAATATTAAAAACTTATTAAATAAACACTAAACCTTCTATTATAAACATCATCTTTCCACATATATATAATCGCTTTTTGGTTTCAATATATGTATAAAATCTAATGCTTTGATTATCAAAGTTATTCTCATCGATTGTACGTCGTCTTCATACCACCACCTCTCTCTTTCTTTTAATAAAGGCTCCGTAACGCTCATACGTAGAAGAAGAAAGCATGCAGGCACAAAGAAATATGGCTAACAATTTCACCCCAATATCGTCACTGTCACAAGATCCCAATACCATGGCTTTACAAGTCCAATCTCACTTAGCAACATCTATTGGTACTCTCGAGAAACCAATATGCGTGACGAGCGATTCCAAAAAATTGGTATACAGTTTCATATCTGTGGTATCCCACTGTTGTGAAGATGATCCAAAAACATTCATGTTACAAACCTATCTTCTTTGTGTCAAAATATTTGGAACTTCATTACCAAAAAGGGGTTCTTGATAATCCCTACACTTATTTTCACCATCGTTAGAGGCTCTTGTTGTTAGAATTTAAATATCTTGACATTCAAATAAATAAATAAACATCAAAGCACATAATAGCGGAAGCAAGGATCATATTTAATATGTATAAAGTATTACCGAATAATAAAGGAAACATACCTTTTGATCTTAGCTAAACAAAGATCCAAACTTCTCTTCACTTTTCTTGAACTAACAAACCAAGATTAATTACTAAAGTAAGTAATATCTAAGTTCATGACACACGTACTATAACCAATTAAAGGTATATGCTAGTGAATGAACACAATTATTAAACCAAAACTATTTTGTTTAATGAACCTTGAATCTATTATTCAAGCATTAAAGGAAGTAATAATATGAATATATATGTTGTACGATACACACACACACACACATATACATATATATAAAATATATATATATATATATATATATATATATATATATATATATATATATATATATGACTATATGACTATTATCATCATGTATTTACAATTCATATCATGAATTCATAAGTACATACTGTGCATCATAAAATCTACTGACATATGAATGTGAATTCATAAAGTCACTTTATATACAGTAAGATAACTACTATGAATAAAGTCGATTGACTTTGGGTATAATTTTCCTGTCGTGACTATTTAGGTATAATGGAAAATCGTTTCTTCCCCAGCTAATGAGGCTTGAGTTTGTATATATAGGCTCCAAATTTGTTTTCCAAGTTTGAGTCTAATACATCCTCAAGTTTCAAAACTCGACACTCAACCCCCTCCTTTATTTACTAACAGTCATTAGTCAATTCCGTTAATTACTTTAACGTTCGTTAGTTATATTTCGTGTCCAAATAATTAAAATATATAATAATATATATATTAATTATTCCTTTGATCATTCATACGTAAAGTGTGCAATCCCTCAGTCCCGGGTTCGATTCTAGTCATACACGATTTAATATTTTTCCAAAACTCTAACAGCTCCCACTTGGAAATCTATTAAAAGGGTAATGACATTGGTTAGCGTCTAGCAACACGCCAATGCCCCTAGTACAACTCGGGTGGTGGTCTCCTGGAAAAACCACTTGATGATTAATCATCATACTTATCCTTTTGTTCTAATACTACATTAATAAAGATATGGATCTAAGTCATTCTTTATTAATAATTATGTTTCTCGTTGTTTATGATTGAGCAAGATTACCAAATCATCTGAACCATTCAGGGGAGATCTTGGGTGCGGCCGCACAAACATCTTGTCAACCCTACGAGGGGCCCAACAGTATTAAACTCCAAACAATTTGAAGGAACAAATTCTATCTTGACTACGAGCATAACACATGCACTTCGCAACGCTTCCCAAAACAATCCGTATAGCTACCAGTTACGTATAGCGTTAAATTGAATCAAAGAAATGCACTACATGCATGACAGTTATCTGGCATCTCAAGTCTGAGGATAACTATATACTCATGATTTACTTGATGACAAATCCATAAAGTAAACTCATGTGGCGGGATTAAGTCCTATATTCAAACAATTTGAATATCATGTGAAATTGGTATGACAACGCATCAATATACTTTAAAGTATATTATACCAATACTCATATTTACCTTAATTTAATAATATTCCCATATCATTAACTGGCAACGGACAGTTTAGAATATATAAATATATTCAAGGATATAAACATGCAAATATAGGATATATTATTAAGAAAATGATAAACAAACATAACCATTATTTTATTTCATTAAAATAATAACTGTTCAATAACATCCCGTTATCCAAATACTAAAATAGATCAATGCATGATAATTCTAATTAATGAATTATGCCTCAAGTCATGTCAAACATACTTGTTGACAAGACATAAATCAACTAATTTTGATCTATGGGAATTTTGAGAATACTTATTTCAAGAATTCAATTAATGAAGTTCTTGTATGTGTGCTATCAATTATCTTGATAATGCCACATAATATTTCATAAAATACGTTACATCCTCTACCACGAATTTATGACAAGCAAACTATCAAACCTTTTATAGTTTAAAGTATTCTAATTCTTTAATGTAAAATGCAACTATGCTTAAAGTTAAGCATAACTAGTACACATGGCCATTAACTAGGATGAAATCCTACCATGTCTAGTATTGAGTGTCGTCTCAATTTCATTAGCATCATTGTATGTAAACAACAATATGCCCTTTAAAATCCCATAAACTTTAATATCCAATGTGTAATGTTTAATACCTTTCAATCTTTCAAGATTCGTCGGCTATATCAATTACGCAACAATTGCCATATGGTTCTTATTTAGAATTTAGGAGCTATTCCAGGATGAGGATGTTAATTCTAAATCTAACCATATCCATTACACTTAGTTATCTAATAACCTTTCAATTAGATATTAATGTTGTCAAATCATCTTTCATCAAGCATGATACAACAAACAACATGATGTACATGAAAAATCCTTGCGTCAAACGTAGATTTATTCATGTCATATCTTTTCAAAGATATGTATCTATCTAGACTTTCTAATAGTATAATCATGTTTATTAGAATCAATTATTTTACCGCTTATGTTTAAAATAATAAACATATATCCCAAGGTTGTATTTTCTAAATCTTCACGTGAAGTTTCATTCCAAACTAAGACTTAACATTTAATGCTTATGGAATGTTACTTCCTATATGTTATACAACATATATGAAATAAAGAAATATAACACTCCCACTAGCTTTCAGGAATATTAAGAGAATATCTTATTTTTATTATAAATCAACACTAGGATTTAATAATCAAACATAAGTATATCTCCTAGATGCATGCATTAATCCATTCATAAATGATTGCACTTTGTATACTTCCAAAGATTATTTGAACTCAAATACTCCTTTCAATTACTTATCGTCCTCGCACAAGTAATTACTCAAGAAAGAGTTTTTGATATTCCATTGTTAATTTCATATAAATGAAACTAAGAATGACAATCATAATCTTTATACATTTAATGTGCTTAGAAAGAATTCCAATCATAGTTAATTGCTTAAGTGTGTTTGATAATCTTTTCATACATTAAATATGTACACAGAATTGTCCATTATGATTTCTACACAGGAATTTAAATCTCTAAGATTTTTATTCCTTTTGAGAAACTCATCATTATTCTATAGTGTAACTATAGAGTTCAATATTAATTAAGTTTCCAAAACTAATTATCTTTATGGACTGCATCTAATCATTCATAGTATGAGTAACTTGCCAAATTCAATATTTGCAATTCATCAACAGGTTTACCATAATCCTGTATCTCATAATCCTCAACATATTATACAAATATTTGAGATATCCATGCGGATCTATGAATGAGAATTCCATCATCTTGAGATTTAACATTAACATGTTTAATCCTCATCATGACATTTGCTAGTGTATTTTAGAAGATCATGTATCTTGTAATTTTATCTTTTCAAGATAAAACTCCCACTTGCCTTTAGCAATTTATAGACTATCCATAAATACTTAGCAAGTAGAGCAACACAAAATTGTTCTCTTTTGGGACATTACAAATACACATTGACAGTTCCTTACATGAAGTTTGTTAATAACCTACTCAAAATAGTTTTAACAAATTCAGAACTTCAATTTTAAGACTTAATGTGATTCATCACATTCCATAATAAATGGTGTCTTATTAATCTTCTAGGTTGGAGTCTAATTGAGTATATACAATGCATACTCAATTTCCTAACCTTGATAACAATTTGGAAGAAAAGAAGATATAGTTATCTTTAATCAAACAATATAATAAGAGTTTGATTTTCCTAACTGAACGTACCATAACCATTATGTATTTCATTTAGGATTAATATTGTAAGACAATCTTACAATATGTAAGATAAATATATATTTTGTTTGGTTTATCTATTTACCAACTAAATCAGCTTAATGGTGAAATAGATTTTCCAAACCAATTGCATGCTATATAACATAAGTACTTTTAACCAAGTCACTTCATGTCCATGTCTTAACTAGAAGACATAACTGTTATATTCTCATTATACGTTATAAATCATTGATCAACTCAATGACTTCTTGTATATGTTTTAATAAAGACATAACAAGTTAACGTCTTACTTTATTATAAGTCTTGTAACAATTAAAAGACTTCATATTTATAACTTTACAATAAAATATAAATATGCATAATTAAAGTAATCATGAACACCACAATTTGGTTTCAATAGTATTTCAAGTTAATTTATTACTTCATGTATTTATGACATTCCAAGAATACATAAACATTCAAATTTGAAGTAGTATTAGATTACTTCATTTATTTATGTCATTTCAATAATACATAAATGTTTAGTTTGAAGTAATCTCATTATCATATTGACACTTGTTCTAATAAGAATCTAATTTAGAACTTGCAAATTAACATAGTTTCATTACATCAGTTGATCTGCTAGTAATGAAAGTATGTAATTTACCTTGTTATTAATATCTATGTCAAGGTCTCACTTACGCTAGATATTAATACCAAGTGTTCTACTAATTAGATGTGAATAAATCACATTAGAACATTAATTCTCTTACCTTGCAGTCAAGAGAATCCTTTAAATCATATTTCTTTGTGTTGTTGCTTGCACACAATTAAGATTTCTCCCACTTGTGCATGGAACAACATCATGTATCAGATAAACAACTCGTCAATCGTTTGTTTATGTGATTAATATGATTGTGTCATAGATATTAGTAGATATAGAACCACCTTGTCTAGTAAGAAAACGTACATGACTATCCTTAAACTCACAAGTGTCTATAATTGGAAAGTAATTATCTCAATAGATTCTAGAGATAATCCGGGTTACTACCAAGATAACAAGCTCGTAGCTCCCACTGAATTACAGATCATTACATTAATATATGTTATTCAGTAATTACAACACAATGCTCCCACTGGATTTGACAACATTATAAGTGTTTCATAACCAGTAAAAGCAAATAGTGTGCTATTTACTTTCCTACACCTTTGAGTAATCCCATACGTAACAATTACTTAGGTACTAAAGAATGTATTCTACTTTGTAAATGATGGACTATCCATCAATGCAATTAACTTGGAAATAATTGGGCATGCAATTTCTTCCTTAATTTGACTACCATCCCCACAATAGTATGTAGCATCTAAAAGTGGTCAAAGCACAACAAATAGACAAAGTGTGCTAGTTTGCCTTTAACCAATTTTGCGGTAACTAGTCTAGCTTCTAATTTAATAACTCATAAAATGTGCAATTTTCTTAACTATTAAAATTTTGCTATGAGTTATTACTTAGAATTTAAACAATTTTAATTTTCCCATTATACCTTTCTCATTCATGAAAAGGTATATGGTTTAAGTCTCACTCTTCTCAAAGAAAGTAGACTTGGTTTATTCTTTTAGTAAGGTTGACTCTAGCCTAAACCCCTACGGGTGTAGATCAATTTTCCGCTAAAAGAATGCCCCACGTTTACGGTTTTTAACGTTGCATTAATACATTAAATGAATTTACAAAATTCAATTTTAGTATTTTCGATAATAATTTTTCAAGAAAAGAAAATTACCCAGGAAATATAAAATAACCATTTAATTTTCTTGAAAACTAGGATCCAAATTTCCATAGTTCCACCACATCAGTTGATCTGCTAGCAGTGAAAGTACAAAAGATGGTAACTGTCGTACAATAATCGCGAAACAATTTTCGACTCCTAAATTTATGGGAATTACATTTACCAAACAATTTGCAATGTAAGCATGTTTCTTCCCATCTCATGCTTTAAGTCTCAAGGTCTCACTTATAACTTAATTAAGTCGTCTAATTTAGAAACTTGTAAATTCACATATTCTTATTACACTCAGTTGATCTGCTGGCAATAAAAAATGTAATTTACCTTGTCATTAATATCTGTGTCAAGGTCTCACTTACGCCAGATATTAATTCCAAGTGTCTCTTATAATTAGATAGCATGGACTTAAATTTTATAGGGTATTTATTTTGATGTTATAATCAAAATATGTACAAAGATGCATGCACTCATCTTTGTATCATAGGTTTTCAAAACAATTTTAATTACCAATTCGCTAAGAGTTAAATCATCAAAGTTTTAATTTGAGGCGTTGAGTGACTTACAACTTTGCCTTAAGATGCTTCGTACATATAATGGTGTACTTGGTAAGTCTAATTTTGACGCACAGGCGAGCGGAGAGGCAAACGTCCGCCCGAAGGCTGATTAAAAACACGCCCCTTTCGGATGACAATTTAATGTCAAGCCTCCTTATACCCACTTTATAGTTTGTCAAAATTAGGTCCGCCGCTTCGACCATTTGTACAGTTGCATCAATCAAATAAAAGTTTATGATTCTAAGTCTTATAAAAATTTATGTTGTAAATTATTAAATTGCTAGTCTCGCCTGGGAGCAAATTACCGTGCGAAGCGAACCACTGTCGGCACATAAGACTTGGCAATAAATAATTTACCACATCAAAGGTTTCATAGTTATTAAGTCCATTTATTTTTATACCAAAAATTACCCTCTTTTTGCTTACAATTCAATGATAATTTAAACAAATAAGAACAAGTAATTTTAACAAAAATAAATAAACATTCAATAACATATATAATCTTAACAATTAAATCATATACCCACATGCAAACCTTTTGATAAATCCTATTAATAATCTATATGTGATTTATTATGTATATAATTAATAAAACTCCCATTGGTTTTCGAGCACATTGTACCCAATGGACCACAGACGCCAACAATTGACCGCGTAAGCTTTAATAATTATATACCACGTTGCACATAACTGATTCATTAATTTAATAGATTAGGTCTTCCCTAATTATCGATTTATCTAAACATGTAGCATATAAAACAAACCCTAATCCATGATTTCTTTGCATGAAAAATCATGGATCAACCAGGAACGTAACCCTTTATTCAAATAAACACATAAACATAACATGTCTTAATTTAGGGTTACAAAACTAACTTTTTAATAAAAGAAGGGTCGAACCCCCCCTAAATTATGTACGATTTATATTTTTATGTTCTAAACTTAACAAAAATCGCTACCATGTAAATCCAAATCAAGATTCAATTTTATTATGCGTTTAGGTATAAAACAATTACATGTTAAATTGGCTCGTGATGCCACTGTTGGAATTTAAATATCTTGACATTCAAATAAATAAATAAACATCAAAGCACATAATAGCGGAAGCAAGGATCATATTTAACATGTATAAAGTATTACCGAATAATAAAGGAAACGTACCTTTTGATCTTAGCTAAACAAAGATCCAAACTTCTCTTCACTTTTCTTGAACTAACAAACCAAGATTAATTACTAAAGTAAGTAATATCTAAGTTCATAACACACGTACTATAACCGATTAAAGTTTGATGCTAGTGAATGAACACAATTATTAAACAAAAACTATTTTGTTTAATGAACCTTGAATCTATTATTCAAGCATTAAAGGAAGTAATAATATGAATATATATGCTGTACGGTACACACACACACACACACACACACACACACACACACAATATATATATATATATATATATATATATATATATATATATATATATATATATATATATATATATATATATATATATATATATATATATATATATATATATATATATATGACTATTATCATCATGTATTTACAATTCATATCATGAATTCATAAGTACATACTGTGCATCATAAAGTCTACTGACATATGAATGTGAATTCATAAAGTCACTTTATATACAGTAAGATGACTGCTATGAATAAAGTCGATTGACTTTGGGTATAATTTTCATGTCGTGACTATTTAGGGTATAATGGAAAATCGTTTCTTCCTCGAGCTAATGAGGCTTGAGTTTGTATATATAGGCTCCAAACTTGTTCTCCAAGTTTGAGTCTAATACATCCTCAAGTTTCAAAACTCGACACTCAACCCCCTCCTTTATTTACTAACAGTCATTAGTCAATTCCGTTAATTACTTTAACGTCCGTTAGTTATATTTCGTGTCCAAATAATTAAAATATATAATATATATATATATATTAATTATTCCTTTGATCATTCATACGTAAAGTGTGCAATCCCTCAGTCCCGGGTTCGATTCTAGTCATACACGATTTAATATTTTTCCAAAACTCTAACACTTGTGCTGTTATAAAAGAGCTAAATTAAAAACTAAATGATGCATGTAGAAACCGAAGGGTATATAATGTGCTTAAGGATATGAAGAAAGTTTGGAATTTTGCAGAAATCGAAGGGGGAAAAAAGCCAAATGACGAAGTCGTGATTTTGGTTATAGATGTGGCTTTGTGTATAATGGAGTGTGTTAAAGATCTTCAAAGTGACGAAGACTACGATCACCATGATGAAGACTACCAGAAGATACTTCATCGTCAATGAAATCAAGACTTGGATAAGGTGCAAATTGCTCATCGATCTATTTATTATTTTTTTTATTTTATTTTTTTTTTAATTATTTTATTGGATATGTGGATCTCACAATTATAGCTAGACCAAACACACTCTCTGTGGTTTCCATGTTGGGTGGTGAAGGCTCGCTGCGTTCTTGAGTTTTTCTAGGTGGGGATAGAAATGATGTGTAAAAAAGAGAAAAGAAAGGAAAAGGAAAGGAAACAAAGTTAATTTTACATTTCATGTTCTCGAGTTGAAATGAAATAAAAGGAAAAGAAATAATGTTGTGTTCTCGAGTTGGGGAGAAAAGAAAGAAAAAGAGACATAATTATATTTATTCACCTTTAAATATGTTTATTTTATCATAAGAGTTGAATATGAGTAAATATTGAAAGTTATTCGTCATTATATACTAAATAGTGCGGGTGTAGAATTGTTTCCGTCCAAATCCACCCATATTTGGGCGAAAAATTCCTATAGGAACATGATAAGAATCCTCCTGTCATTTCCTTTGTGTTTCCTTTCCTTTCTGTCTAAGAAAAACTCAAGAACACAATAAAATTTAAGTTTCTTATCATTTCCTTTCATTTCCTTCTAAAGATGAACTCGAGAACGGAGCGTAAGTTTCTTTATTCAAGGAAGTGAAAGCGGCTCCACCTCAACTATTCCTTCACCACCATCATTAAAGTTAATGGAGCAACGTTAAGCCTAATAGAATGTAGATAATAACGAGGTAAAAAGGAAATAGTATATGGAACGTTTTACTGAATCTGCTGCATCTCTTTAAATTAGTTAGGCATTTGTTGGAAAAAAAAACAAGAAAAATGTTATTTATACACATATGTTATAATGTATATGTAAAAAAATATGAATACAATAAGAATACAGTTGATATGCATGTTTTATCTCTAAATTTAATGGGTAAATCTTCTTCATGGATATTGTTAAAGATATTATCACTGATACTTTAAGAATTTAATCTGAATGTAAAAGACATGGTTCAAGGCTCTTTTTTTAATGTGTGTTTTAGTTTCGTGCATATGTATAATCTCTAAATAGTTAGGTTCTCCGAAGTGCTTTTTTGTTGCAGACAATTTCTTAGAAGTGTTTGGTTTAAAAATCTTCTTGATAAGGTTTATAAGAGATTTAATGCTTTTGAAGGGATCTTTTGAAACACACTACATATTTGGTGTCAAGTAAAAAGAGATTAGCAATGACCAAGCAATCCCTTCACTTAGTAATAGTGATTATTATTATTATTATTATTATTATTATAAAAATTATTATTATATTATATTATTATTATTATTATTAATTATGACAACATCGATGGTTTTTAAAATGTTTCCATACGGTTACGTTATTGATAAAAATGTATTTGTATAATTTATCTTAACTTATGATTTCTCTTTTGCATTAGTATGGCCAAAATATATAATAGTAAAAGGATGATGACTTGATTAACTAAGCTATGTTCTCCATTAATATAAGCACCATCAATTCAATGTTATATTATCATCTTATCGTAACTAATTTTGTTTATGACCTTACACATGTTTTAGGATTATTAATTTGCATTAGATGTGACTGTATTTAGAATGGGCCAAATGACACAAAAAGAGCATCAAAGTTAGGGTCCATTTCCAATCAAGGTATCCAACTTTTTTTCTTGCATAAAAAGGTTCCCAACTTTTTTTTTTGGCAGATTTGGGTTTTTTACTAACGGGCGTTAACTCAGTTCGTTAGTAAGTTACATGTTTGTCCTCGAGGTCGTTAACTCAGTTCATGCAAACATCCAAAAACAATTTCGAATTTTTTTTTTACATGTTTGGTCCTCGAATTCTTATACTCATTTCATGCAACATCCAAAAAAAAAAAAAAATCGAAAAATATTTAAAAAAAATTATCAAAAAAATATTTTCTTAAAATATTTATATATTACTTTTTAAATTATTTTTTTTTAGAAAAATATTTAAAAAAAATTAAAAAATATTTCGAAAAAATTAAAAAATTTATAAAAATTTTTGAATAAAATTAAAAAAAAGTTCGAAATTTTTTTTAAAAAAAAAATAAAAAATTTGTTCGAAAAAATTAAAAAAATTATATTTCGAAAAAAAAAATTTCGAAAAATATTTCGAAAAAATATTTTCGAAAAATATTTGAAAAAAAAAATAAAAAAAAGTCGAAATTTTTTTAAAAAAAAAAATGTTTTTTTTTTTCGAAAATATATATATATATTTTTTTTCAAATATTTTTTCGAAAATATTTTTAATTTTTTTAAAAAAAAATTAAAAAAATATTTCGAAAAAATATTTTCGAAAAAATTAAAAATATTACTTTCGCAAAATATTTTTAATTTTTTTTAAAAAAAAGTAATTAAAAAAAAATTTCGAACTTTTTTTTTTAATTTTTTTTTTCAAATATTTTTCGAAAATATTTTTTCGAAATTTTTTTTTTATTTTTTTTAAAAAAAAATTTCGAACTTTTTTTAACTTTTTTTTTTTAATTTTCGAAAATATTTTTTAATTTTTTCGAAATTTTTTTTATTTTTTAATTTTTTTAATTTTTTTAGAAAAAAAAAAAGTAATTTAAAAAGTAATATATAAATATTTTAAGAAAATATTTTTTTGATAATTTTTTTTTAAATATTTTTCAATTTTTTTTTTTTGGATGTTGCATGAAATGAGTATAAGAATTCGAGGACCAAACATGTAAAAAAAAAATTCGAAATTGTTTTTGGATGTTGCATGAACTGAGTTAACGACCTCGAGGACCAAACATGTAACTTACTAACGAACTGAGTTAACGCCCGTTAGTAAAAAACCCAAATCCGCCAAAAAAAAAAAGTTGGGAACCTTTTTATGCAAGAAAAAAAGTTGGATACCTTGATGAAAATGGACCCTAACTTTGATGTCTTTTTGTGCCATTTGCCCATTTAGAATGAAATGTCTTACAAATTTTAATTACCTTTTACTGTGTTTGTCAACTTTTTGATACTAGTATTAAATAAGAAAATTTTATAATTTTGGCATATGCATGTGGATTAGACGATAAATGCATGTTTATTATTTTAATTTTTACGTTCTCTCATTACGTACATTTGTTTTTCAAGACCATCAAAATTGGAGGCACAGGCATATGTAGATGCATGGACGTTTATTACATTAATAGTTACAAGTTTAGTAGTTTATAGTATCATTGACTTATTACCTATTATTCTTTTCAAATAATTATTCAATCGGTTTACGTTCGTTGTTTTTTCTTACTTTATTCATACATTTAATTTCTTGATACATAATTTCTTTAAAAACCCCGTGATTCCACGGGTTTTATACGCTTTGTGTTCAAAAAAGGTTCGAAGGTTGTTGTTTCTGATGCGGATGGTAATATATCAAAAACTACTACAAATGTAGTCTACAAAGATGTTCTTCAAGGTTTATGACCATGTTTGAAGATGTACGTACAAATATACATACGACATCTTTTGTGACATTTTTTATATTTACATATATTATCAATCACAAACATCTTTTTACTTACTCTTTATTTTACTCTTATTAGGTGCTCAAGAAATGTTCATTCGCTTATTACTTAATTATCACTCACCACATACATTTGCTTTTCAAGACCATAAAGATTGTAGCCCGCGTGCATGGATGTTTATTAGATTAATAGTTACATCCATGTTTCTTTATTGTATCATTCACTTATTATATATTATTCCATTAAAGATCAATACAAAATCTTTACATTCGTTGTTCTTTCCTACTTTACTCACACGCTTAATTTATTGATGCATTCATTCTTCTAAACATCTGTGGATTCCACAGGTCTTTAAGCTAGTATATGTATAAAATCTAATGCTTTGATTATCAAAATTATTCTCATCGATTGTACGTCGTCTTCATACCACCACCTCTCTCTTTCTTTTAATAAAGGCTCCGTAACGCTCATACATATAGAAGGACAAAGCATGCAGGCACAAAGAAATATGGCTAACAATTTCACCCCAATATCGTCACTGTCACAAGATCCCAATACCATGGCTTTACAAGTCCAATCTCACTTAGCAACATCTATTGGTACTCTCGAGAAACCAATATGCGTGACGAGCGATTCCAAAAAATTGGTATACAGTTTCATATCTGTGGTATCCCACTGTTGTGAAGATGATCCAAAAACATTCATGTTACAAACCTATCTTCTTTGTGTCAAATATTTGGAACTTCATTACCAAAAAGGAGTTCTTGATAACCCCTACACTTATTTTCACCATCGTTACAGGCTCTTGTCTCTTATAAAAAGAGCAAAATTAAAAACTAAATGATGCATGTAGAAACCGAAGGGTATAATGTGCTTAAGGATATGAAGAAAGTTTGGAATTTTGCAGAAATCGAAGGGGGAAAAAAGCCAAATGATGAAGTCGTGATTTTGGTTATAGATGTGGCTTTGTGTATAATGGAGTGTGTTAAAGATCTTCAAAGTGACGAAGACTACGATCACCATGATGAAGACTACCAGAAGATACTTGACTTCGTCGGCAATGAAATCAAGCCTTGGATAAGGTGCAAATTGCTCATCGATCTATTTATTATTTTTTATTTTTTTTAAATTATTTTATTGGATATGTGGATCTCACAATTATAGCTAAATTAACTGAAAAACTAAACATGCATGAAGACGTATTGAGAATATTGATAATCGTAAAAACAAGAAAGTTCGGTTATCTGTAAAATTAACAGTGGAAGAAGAGACTGAGATGGAAAAGGGAATTGCTAAGAAAGATATTCATGTAGGCTGAAGAGAAGATGAAGTGTTTGGAAGAATACTCTCAAGGTCAAAGATGTAATTCAAGAAACTTGATGATTTGGAGGTAAATCACAAGTTTAGGGGAGGATTATTGGGAATTACAAGTCTACACATTTAGTATTGCCAAGCTAAGTTAGTACTGTCAAGCCAAAGATGAAACTGCTGAAGATTACAACAAACAGTACTAATCAAGTTTGTACTGCTAGAGTAAAAGTTAGTACTTGTCACACCCCGCCGAAGGCGAAAACGCGAGGTGTAACTAAATCAATATACATTGCAGGGAGATATAGTTCAACACTGTCACACCCCAAAAATGGCGCAGCGGAATGGCATTTACGGGGTATGACCTCATAGACAATAACACAAGGTGTCACAAACAGAGAAACACTAAATACATAATAGTCGCAAACTCTCACAAGCGGAATAAGTACAAAGATCCAAAATAAACATAAGTCTCAAAGTTAAACAACGTCACTAGGGAATATCAAATGCAACTCCGCGAGATATAACCCGGGAGGGTCTTGTCTTAAGTCTTGCTAAGCCAGTCAATACTCTATCTTCTAAGCAGCTTCAATAACACCTGAAAATAGTACTAGAAAACGTCAACATAATGTTGGTGAGCTCGTAGGTTTAGAAGTGAAACCGCTGAGCTGTGATAGCATAGTGTAGGACGAAATGAGCATGATAACCAATTATAAGCACAAATCAAAAAAAAATAGTGTCGCGCCAACTGAACCTGCCACGATGGTTGCACACATGAACAGTACACACAGAGGGGAGCTACCCCGATAGATCTATCAATTGTTTCGGCTCTCAAGAGAGTTAACAGTTGCGCATCAATGTATACACAGTCAAAACATTTAGTAGCACATAATCGTATCAACACGCATAATGTCCAAAAACATGAAAACGATATATCACAGCATGAAAACAGTTAAAATATCATTTGAGTACCATTTTTCCCCAAGGAAAACATAATGAAAAAGGGGGCTACGAGAACTCACCTAAGCTTGCAGCAACGCGAAATCTCACAATGGCCGCAACAAAACGATATCGAAGGTATAGGCACAACGGTGACGGATTGGCACAACCTAATATATGTATTTATCTCAGAATACGCCTCGAAAAATAAAGAGTTTTGAAAGGACAAATGTTTTAGTTTTCTTGGATTACTCGTTTCAAAGTTTGTAAAAGTTTAGTGTTTACGTTTCGTGTGGTGGTAAGGAAACATAGACTCAAGATTACTCACGCCAAAAAGGAAGAGGAATCGACACAGTCGAGAAAAGTACGGACAGAAATTTGAGTAGAGGAAGGAATGACAAACGAAGACAAAGAAACTAGTGACAAAGGAAAATTTCAACAAATAAGTTAATTAATATGTTTCGGTGTTTACCCAATAATCCCAAATAGTTTGGAAATAATCAATAAAGTTTTGTAAAGGTAGTTTAAGTTTTAAAAGAAACCTAAATTTGTATATTATATGGTAAATGTTTTCTTGTCAATAAAACTACAAGTTTCGACTATTGTCGGGTTTTATAAGATAAAAGGTTTTTCTAAATCAAAGTATAAGTTTAGAGAGTTTTATAAAATTTGACATTACGCGTCCATTATATAATTTTTCACAAGTTGTCGACCTTATAAAAGAAAGCTACTTTTTCCAAAACAATCTTTTCTGACAAGATTTCGAATTCAATGTTATTGTTTTTGTTCGTTAAATCAAGCACCATTGTAAAAACTAATAATGTATCCAAAATTTACTTAGTCCGATGTTAATTCCATTAAATGTCAATATAAGTAAAAAATATGTCCAAATATTCTAAGTCCATTACCAATTATTTTTGCTCAATGTTTCTTATATAATTTAAGTCCGTTAAGTAGTTACATACGTCGTCAAATATTTAATCTCATGTATATCCGACATGTTACCAATAATTTCCCGTTAGTCCAGTTTTTAGTATTACAATACAAGTTATCATACTTTGATAAAATAGCTATTATACTTGGTATACTTTATAATTGCACATTTTCTAATTTCCCATGGCTGTTAAACCCGTCATTAACACATAAGTCTTATGGCTTTTGAACCCATAACTGAACAGACCCAAACGCACCCTTTTACTTGGGCTTGGCCCATGACAAAACTTCCCCAGGTTGCACCAGTTGGCTGCAAACCCAACAAAACGCACCCTATTTTTAGTTTACTCAAAACGCACCCAAATTTAGTGAAAAACAATTGCAGGTTCAACACACTCAACCAACTCATATTTAAACAATCACTCCTTTCCTACTGTTAACCTAACGCACCCTTTGACTGTTAAAATAACACAAATGAATACACTCTTGGACAAATTTAGAATTCGCAATATAACACTAAAACTGAATATCAATACCCAAGATGCAACGCTAATTTAGAACACTTCCTTGGTGTCTTAGTGACTAAACCGAAACAAATAATTAATCAAATACTCTCAACTAAATCAGTGACACCGCAACAAACAAACACAATTCAAAACCCAAATCTAATAATTAAATCCAAATTCAACCGGGATCAAAACTGACCCGTTGACTAAATCCCCCACAAGCCATTTTATCAATATGCTAAGCATGTAGTCCACAGCCAAACTCTAGGTCTAATTGATTCGACCCGAAACCCTAAACGTGTATGAACCCGACCCGATTCAAATGAATTTCAAACATTCTTTTTAATATAGTTAACCACACGAACGGATTTTATAAACATGTTTTAATCACATTCCTAATCCACGAAAACAATAACAATCGACCTTAATATATTTGTTTTGAATTAGAAGGAATTACAAAACAAGTTTCGAGACTAATATACCGATAGGATGTTAAGGAGAAGAAGGAGATGAGGACAACGGTGGTGGTGTCTTCACGAGTGCAACTCGAACCACCAATCCTTAGTTGCGACCTTTGTACTTCCTCGATCTTGTGGGTGGCGTCGGTAAAGAGGGAAAAAGGAAAATGAGAGGAGGACTGTGATGAGTTTTTTTGAGTTGGGGGCTTCTGATGCCTCTCCCTTGGTCTTCGAACTGGATTAAAAAGGCATCAAGGAGGTAGTTTTAAGACCTGCTTTTGAGGTCGAGACTTGTGAATGAAAGATTTCAGCTCAAGTCCCTTTCAATTGTAAAGCTTTAGGAGATCCCGTGAATTGATTTGGGGAGAAGAGATGATGGACAAAAAAATACAGATGATGGTGATGGGTCTATGGTGCTATGAGGTAGACACAGAGAAAAATAAAAAAAGAAAGAGGATAAGAAGGGAGTGTGAGTGGGTGGCTGGAAGTTATTGATTATATGGTTAGGTTTTGTTTTATTATTACCCCGTGTACCCCGTGTCCCGTTGAGTTAAATTTTAAACGTGATCCATTGGTTTGGTAAAAATAAGTAAAATATATTTTTGAAAACGTTCTTATAAAATGGTTTAAAATTTTGAACCATTAATAATGTGTTGTCGGTACGCGAGTGGTATCGTTTTTCTTAATTCGTGCAGTTTAGTTAAAAGTTATACGCAAGAGAGATATGTGACTTCTAAAATAAATTATATTGAGTTTTAAATGTTGAGTAACGACCTGGAAAATTCGCGGTTGCTACAGTCTACCCCCGTTAATTTGAATTTTGTCCTCAAAATTCAGTTGACTAAGGGTCTGAGCTTGATCGGATAGTATTCACCCTTCGATTTGGTTACACACAAAAGGTAAGGGTATGGGTGTCAATCCAAATAGTACCGGGTGCTACTTCCCAATTGGTACTATCAATACTTCCTAACCTCTAGAAATCACACAAATGAAACCACATAATAATCACACAGTAGGGCAAGCTTTCCCGTCCTTGAGTAAAGCCGTCAAAAACCTTAGGCACCTTTTCGGTAGTTTAAGTTGAGCCTCAACTGAAATCTAACTTAACCCCACAACTCATCAAACAAGAACTGTCATGAGATTAAGCTAAGCAACAAGTTGGACCTAACCTTAAACTACGTAACAACTTGAATCTAACTTAACTTCACAACTCATCAAACAAGAACTGTCATGAAATTAAGTTAAATATCAAGTTGTAAGAAAAGAAACTCAACATTTTTGAAGGATTGGCTCAATTTTTGGATCGCTTTCAAATAAACAACTAGTAGATAACCAAAGAGAAGGTTCAAATAAGAGGGATGTGCATTCCTATTTCCTCCAAAATCAATAGTGCATGCCCTAAGTGTATCTCCTAATGTTGGATAGTATGCTCACTCTAACCATCGGTCTAGGAATGGTGGTCGTACTCTACTCCAACTGTGTCCCTAATGCGTCCTATAGTGTCTACCAAAATTGCGATGTGAATCGTCTGTCACGATTCTATACAATAGGTAAGGCGCTCCTCATATATGTCGCTCTAATTGGATTTCTTATCTTTGAATACTACGGAGGCATTGGCCAAATCAAAGGACTTAACCTGAAAACTCGAAATGCTTGTATATCGTTCTTAACGCGGTTTTAGGGTTGTCAATCTTGCGCACCCTCAACTAATGATATTAGGGTTCGTAATCTTTCTTCGAGATGTATTGCGTATCATGAAATTTGTGTCGCTCCGGGAGTTAAGCTGATGCGTATCTCAATTCTTCAAGGAGGGGTAAATCCTGTTAGGTCTTTACGAAGTGCTCCAGGGAAGTCTTGAGCACGCGAGGTATCTTTGGGTTTCTGCTTGTTCTACTAGGCGCAATGAAATAAGCGGTTTTGTAGTAGCTATCGAGTGATTAGACTTCATGAAATGCCTCGTCCATTCTTGAGCAAAATCATTTAAAAATTTTAAGCTACGTAGCAACTTTAGACTTAACCTCACATCTCATCAAACAAGGACTGACATGAAGTTAAGTTAAAAGTTGTTAAAAAGCTTACTTTTTTTTTTTTTTTTTTTTTTGAAGAAAAGAAATTTTTTAAATAAAGTTTGGGGTTGCTCAAAAATGAATGGGTGGCATTTCAGAACTCAAAGATCTTGCTACCAGGTGGTGGATATTTGAACTATCTTATCGGTTTCTACCTTTTTGGTCATACATTATATCAATCTCAAAACTAAGAGTTAGGACACTAGGCTTCGCCTTTAACAGAGGCATGAACTAAGTGGAAACAAACCTATAATCGACGTCAGAATCAAACAGTATGATAGTCTAATATCCGTTTAAGGAGAACATACCCGTCACGAGGTTCGGGTCCTGGCGTCCTTCTTCAGCGTTCATTACGAATACCCGCCCACGAGTTGGGTTTCCATTGTGTTTCAGTGTTTCCATTAGTCACTAAGGCCTGATTCTAGTTATTCTGCACTTTCCCCTGTGCCCTATCCAGCTTAGGACACATGTTTCGGAAATGATTCAGGCTCCCGCACTCATAACATGTCTTTGGGTAAATGACATTAATCGGAGTCGCCTGCATGGCTACTGCTCGACAATCCCTTGCAATGTGACCAATCTGATTGCAGTTGAAACACACCAGGCAGGGTTTAGTCTCCGGGTGATGGTAGTTACATTTGGCATACTTAGGGTGAGGGCCTTCATATCCCTTACGGCCCGAGCTCGTTACCACAAATCCTTTTCCCCATTTTGCCTTCTTATTTTCATCATTTGCACCTCCTTGTTTACTTGCCTCACTCACGGTCTTCCTCTTATCACCACTCTTGGACAATGTCCCACTCCTAACCATCTCATCCGTTAAGGTTGCAGATTTCAATATCGCGCTCTAAAGAGTAGGGAGCTCAGTCGCTTTTACCATCCCGCGAATCTCAGGGACTAAACCATAGATGTACCTCTCAATTCTCTTGGATTCAGGAGTGACCATGTGAGGTACCAGTCTAGCAAACTCATGGAATCGATCTGTATAGGCTGCATGACCAACACTTACCATAGTGTGGTTGTAGAACTCATGCTCTAGCTTCTGCATCTCGTTGTTTGGGCAATACTCCTCCTTTAGTAATGCCTTAAGGTCATCCCAACTCATTCCCATGGCGGCTTCTCTTCCTTTGTCCTGGACTTGCGTGTTACACCAAGTCAGAGCCTTTCCCCGTGAACGAGCTTGCAGCGTACTTCACCCTCTGGTGAGCTGCACATTCGCTTATGTCCATTACTGCCTCCATTTTCTCAATCCATCTTGTGTACACCAATGCTCCTCCATTGCCATCAAAGTCCATTGGTTTGCATGCTGTAAATTCCTTGTACGAACATCCTTTGCCACTATTGTTGTTGTTGCCATTATTGTTGTGGTCACTACCAGTGCCATTGTCTGCATGGTCATTCTCGCTTTCGTTGTTTCCTAGATTACTGATGTGGTCGCCAACTTGGGTGACGATAGTGGGTAGCAATGCTTGTAGTTGCTCGGCGATCATGGCCGAAAGGTCAGGATTCACATTGTCGTTGCCGTTGTTCTCGGTGCTGCGACCACCTGCTCTACCTCCTCGCCCACCAGTCCTTCCACCCCTCGATGGTGGAATGCCTCGATTAACTCGAGTCGACCTTCTTGGAGGCATGATTCTACAAAGTAGGACATTGGTAGATGTTAGATAGGAGGTAGGTAGGATAGGTCGGCATACGTGTCGTACTACTACACTCAACTTTCTATCTGACAATCCATGAATTTGATAAGTCCATGCCGCATCATGTTATCGTAAAAATATTGGCCAGGCGTTTTTAAGATAGTATCATGCTGCATTTACTTATCATCATCATTTTGTGTCATACTATACGCATAATCGCACACGTAGTTCCTATAATGCAAACTATATGAGGATTCTTAGGTTATAGTCTAGGTTAAACCACCTAATTCTCTATAACCTTGGATCTGATGCCAATCAGCCACACCCCAAAAATGGCGCAGCAGAATGGCATTTATGGGGTATGACCTCATAGACAAGAACACAAGGTGTCACAAACAGAGAAACACTAAATGCATAATAGTCGCAAACTCCCACAAGCGGGATAAGTACAAAGATCCATAATAAACATAAGTCTCAAAGTTAAACAAAGTCACTAGGGAATATCAAATGCAACTCCACGAGATATAACCCGGGAGGGTCTTGTCTTAAGTCTTGCTAAGCCAGTCAATACTCTACCTTCTAAGCAGCTTCAATAACACCTGAAAATGGTACTAGAAAACGTCAACATAATGTTGGTGAGCTCGTAGGTTTAGAAGTGAAACCGCTAAGCTATGATAGCATAGTGTAGGACAAAATGAGCATGATAACCAATTATAAGCACAAATCAAAACAAAATAGTGTCGCGCCAACTAAACCTGCCACGATGGTTGCACACATGAACAGTACACACAGAGGGGAGCTACCCCGATAGATCTATCAATTATTTCGGCTCTCAAGAGAGTTAACAGTTGCGCATCAATGTACACACAGTCAAAACATTTAGTAGCACATAATCGTATCAACACGCATAATGTCCAAAAACATGAAAACGATATATCACAGCATGAAAACAGTTAAAATATCAATTGAGTACCATTTTCCCCAAGGAAAACATAATGAAAAAGGGGGCTACGAGAACTCACCTTAGCTTGCAGCAACACGAAATCTCACAATGGTCGCAACACAACGATATCGAAGGTATAGGCACAACGGTGCCGGATTGGCACAACCTAATATATGTATTTATCTCAGAATACGCCTCGAAAAATAAAGAGTTTTGAAAGGACAAATGTTTTAGTTTTCTTGGATTACTCGTTTCAAAGTTTGTAAAAGTTTAGTGTTTATGTTTCGTGTGGTGGTAAGGAAACATAGACTCAATATTACTCACGCCAAAAAAGGAATAGGAAATCGACACTAGTCGAGAAAAGTACGGACAGGAATTTGAGTCGAGGAAGGAATGACAAACGAAGACAAAGAAACTAGTGACAAAGGAAAATGTCAACAAATAAGTTAATTAATATGTTACGGTGTTTACCCAATAATTCCAAAATAGCTTGGAAATAATCAATAAAGTTTTGTAAAGGTAGTTTAAGTTTTAAAAGAAACCAAAATTTGTATATTATATGGTAAATATTTTCTTGTCAATAAAACTACAAGTTTCGACTATTGTCGGGTTTTATAAGATAAAAGGTTTTTCTAAATCAAAGTATAAGTTTAGAGAGTTTTATAAAATGTGACATGACGCGTCCATTATATAATTTTTCACAAGTTGTCGACCTTATAAAAGAAAGCTACTTTTTCCAAAACAATCTTTTCTGACAAGATTTCGAATTAAATGTTATTGTTTTTGTTCGTTAAATCAAGCACCATTGTAAAAACTAATAATGTATCCAAAATTTACTTAGTCCGATGTTAATTCCATTAAATGTCAATATAAGTAAAAAATATGTCCAAATATTCTAAGTCCATTACCAATTATTTTTGCTCAATGTTTCTTATATAATTTAAGTCCGTTAAGTAGTTATATACGTCGTCAAATATTTAATCTCATGTATATCCGACATGTTACCAATAATTTCCCGTTAGTCCAGTTTTTAGTATTACAATACAAGTTATCATACTTTGATTAAAATAGCTATTATACTTGGTATACTTTATAATTGCACATTTTCTAATTTCCCATGGCTGTTAAACCCGTCATTAACACATAAGTCTTATGGCTTTTGAACCCATAACTGAACAGACCCAAACGCACCCTTTTACTTGGGCTTGGCCCATGACAAAACTTCCCGAGGTTGCACCAGTTGGCTGCAAACCCAACAAAATGCACCCTATTTTTAGTTTACTCAAAACACTCCCAAATTTAGTGAAAAACAATTGCAGGTTCAACACACTCAACCAAATCAGATTTAAACAATCACTCCTTTCCTACTGTTAACCTAACGCACCCTTTGACCGTTAAAATAACACAAATGAATACACTCTTGGACAAATTTAGAATTCGCAATATAACACTAAAACTGAATATCAATACCCAAGATGCAACGCTAATTTAGAACACTTCCTTGGTGTCTTAGTGACTAAACCGAAACAAATAATTAATCAAATACTCTCAACTAAATCAGTGACACCGCAACAAACAAACACAATTCAAAACCCAAATCTAATAATTAAATCCAAATTCAACCGGGATCAAAACTGACCCGTTGACTAAATCCCCCACAAGCCATTTTATCAATATGCTAAGCATGTAGTCCACAGCCAAACTCTAGGTCTAATTGATTCGACCCGAAACCCTAAACGTGTATGAACCCGACCCGATTCAAATGAATTTCAAACATTCTTTTTAATAGATTAACCACACAAACGGATTTTATAAACATGTTTTAATCACATTCCTAATCCACGAAAAACAATAATAATCGACCTTAATATATTTGTTTCAAATAAGAAGGAATTACAAAACAAGTTTCGAGACTAATATACCGATAGGATGTTAAGGAGAAGAAGGAGATGAGGACAACGGTGGTGGTGTCTTCATGAGTGCAACTCGAACCACCAATCCTTAATTGCGACCTTTGTACTTCCTCGATCTTGTGGGTGGCGTCGGTAAAGAGGGAAAAAGGAAAATGAGAGGAGGACTGTGATGGGTTTTTTTTTAGTTGGGGGCTTGTGATGCCTCCCCCTTGGTCTTCGAACAGGATTAAAAAGGCATCAAGGAGGATGTTTTAAGACCTGATTTTGAGGTCGAGACTTGTGAATGAAAGATTTCAGCTCAAGTCCCTTTCAATTGTAAAGCTTTAGGAGATCCCGTGAATTGATTTGGGGAGAAGAGATGATGGACAAAAAAATACAGATGATGGTGATGGGTCTATGGTGCTATGAGGTAGACACAGAGAAAAATAAAAAAAGAAAGAGGATAAGAAGGGAGTGTGAGTGGGTGGCTGGATGTTATTGATTATATGGTTAGGTTTTGTTTTATTATTACCCCGTGTACCCCGTGTCCTGTTGAGTTAAATTTTAAACGTGATCCCTTGATTTTGAAAAAATAAGTGAAATATATATTTGAAAACGTTCTTATAAAATGGTTTAAAAATTTGAACCATTACTAATGTGGTGTCGGTATGCGAGTGGTATCATTTTTCTTAATTCGTGCAGTTTAGTTAAAAGTTATACGCAAGAGAGATATGTGACTTCTAAAATAAATTATATTGAGTTTTAAATGTTGAGTAACGACCTGGAAAATTCGCGGTTGCTACAAACACCATAATTTAGATTTATGGAAATAGTACCGGATTACAATATTGTTCTAGCCGATCTCGGCAATTGAAACATAATGTTTGGTTTCTAAAAGCTATCATCTTATTACATAATGACCAAAGGTGACACGTGAGGACTCCTTTATACAAAAGTATTCATAAAATATGCTTACTGGCGATCACCTGAAATGCATAAGAAAACGGGTCAACTATGAAAATAGTTGGTGAGTATACAGGTTTTATATAGAGCGAGAACCATTTATGAGAAAGTCCGCCAGACAAATGTCCTGTCAACTCACCATGTTACAAGTCCCGCCCATACAAGACTTGTAACATATGAGTTCACATACATTTCCATAATAAAAGTAGTACGCCTGGAAATCAGTACACACGGGTCATAACAGTTTACAATATTAGCACTTTGAATATAATAAAGTATGCGGCAAAGCCCCAAAAATAAATAATATGCATTCCGTAGACAAGGGAACGAGAGGTTGGCCGACCTCTAATAGCGCTATCCATACTACCTACTACTCCGCAAAGGGAGCCGTACGAACGGTAGTATAAATTGGAGTGCGAACGGAAAACCAATCGGGGACTAACAATTGCGGATGTACAAACAGTACATCATTCACAAACTATTATATATTATTAAGTGAAACTACTCCGTAGACAGGGGAGATTTTATATTGCCGCTCCGTAGACAGGGGAGACTTTATATTGCCGCTCCGTACAAGGGAGACTTTAGGTCATATAGTATGTACGGTACATTAAGTTCAAAAGTTCAAAACAATTGTTAAGGTCAAGACAAGTCAAAAGAGTTTGAAATAGTCAAAGGGTTCAAACATCTAGTGAATGTTCAAAACAATGTTCAAAGAGTTCAAGTTATAATTCATGCATTCCACCCCAAAGAGATTTAAATGGTTAGAAAAGGGGGTCCGTGAATACTCACCTCAGTAAAGCAGTCTGAGTAAAGTTAAATAGTATGAGTGGGCGGCACCGACACTCGACCTAGATTAGTATAAAAAAATTCTTAATTTACAGTTATGTGTACTCACGACTCAAAGTGTTTAAATAAATATGAGTGTTCTCAAGTGGTTATGTTTGATGTTGCTTGTGTGGCAATGCTTAAAGTTCAAAAATAAAAGTTTTCAACAAAATGTATTTGTAAGTATTGGCTCGAATATTGGCTTAATAGTTATGGATAAATACGAGTCAACAAGTATTTATTGGGTTAGTTTGGTCTCGATGTGTATGAATTCATATATATGTTATATATTTAGCGATGTCGTGTGAAAATAATATATTTAGACCAATACATTATTTATGGCTTTACGTTGATATGGTTGTCTAATAAAATTATGTGTTAAACATATTTATGTAGACGAAAAGTGGTAAAAATATGTAATATATTAAACTATAAATCTTTATGAGAAAGATGTAACTTGGTTCAAGTCGAGGGACTAAAATGGTATAAATATTATAAGTTTCAAAATTATAAAAGTTTTTTAGAAAATTGATGGTTTGTTCAATGTTGAGGGGCTAAAAGTGTAAGAATCACAAAAGTAATTAAAAATAACAAAAGTTGGCAAAACTGCCATGCCATGAATCGAACTCAGGTCCCCTACTTTGAAATAAAGCTACACAACCAGTGAACTAGATGTCCATTTGTGTTACATCTTGCAACTTAAACGTATATATAATGTTTTCCATCTGCTTCCTTATTTGCTATATTAGCTTCCAGTACTGAATCGTGGGTATTTTTGCATGCATGAGTGTTTGTTATACTTACTGATTTGCTTCTGTTACTTTAAGTATATATTTCTTTCCCATAATCTGTATCGTGTATATGCATATATACATGCGTGAGTTGGTTTCCATGTCAAATGTGTTTTATGAACCAAGTTCTAAATAAGCCTTTAAGTTTTACAAAGGGGAGAACAACTAAGCACAAAGTAAGTCTCGACTTACTTTGAGTTTTTCACGAGCCAAAACTTATATTTCATGTTTCTTTTACGTCGTTCTTAAGTTGTCTTTGAATTTCAAAACTAGTTTAAATAGGCTCGACATATATGTGTATGTCGATACATATGTAAATATGCTTTTGCTTATTTCCTTTCGAGCTTATAAGTGTTAAGTATTTTAAAGAAGATTACCACACAACCTCAAACACACTCTAGTCTTGTATGCATGAATGCACGAGTGTATGTATACGTATCAACGTATGTATCACATTATGGAATAAAACCAACTTGCCACATGTATTTTCGAATGTGTAGATGAGTATATATGTCGATAGTGCATATATATATATATATAGGAACCCATTTTAGTTCTTAAACCTTTATCATATAACAATATAGCATGTGTTACTAATGTGTATCATGTTTACATTATAAAAAAATTTAAAGAGACAAGATTGAGAGTTTAGAATCCTCACAGTGAGGTTGTGATGGAAGTCGAGCAAGAAGAAAATCAAAACAAGTTTCTCACTCAAGTAAACACTTAGTTTGTTATTAACCCAAAAACTCTTTTTCTTCCTTCCTTCTTCTTGGTGTTTACTGCCGAGAGTGAGAGAGCCAAGAGGGAATATTGGTGTTTAGTTTGTGTGACTTTAGAATGAAGTGTGGAAGGGTGATGGTGTGAAGATCGGTTATATAGACAAAAAGGAAGAAAGTTGGTTTGTTTTGGGAACATGTTTCAGTCGACTAGTACCATGGGAAGGAGAAAGAGGTTGGTTGTGAATTCCATGGTAGTTGACTACCTTGTGGGTAACACATTTGTATTTTGGTTCTTGATGAAAAGGAAGGGAACATGATGTGATAACACATCAAAATTTGGATGTGTTGAGTGATTGAGGCTGTCGACATAGGGCAGGAAAAGAGAAGTGAAATGTGATGAATTTCATGATAGTGGACCATCCTTTGAACAATAGGGTTGCACTTTGGGTAATAAGGCTTAGAAGGGAACATGAATGACTAGTTGGTGTACTCAAAGGAAAGGTGTGTAAGAATAGAACCCATTGACTTTTGTGGTGGTTTGTTGGCTGCTCGAAGAAGGCAGAAAATAGCTAAAGAAAATGTGAAATGGTCATTCCCAAGTCTTGTAGTATCTAATATATGTTGTATAAATTGTTTGCTCAAAGTGTAGGTAAACCATATGAATGTTAGTATGCGTGTGAGGTCATTTTTCAGAAAAACGAGATAACCTCTAGTTTATAAATTTTTATCGTCAGTAAATGTCAGAAAATATATATGAAATACTTTCACCAATAAATAATAGTCCGAAAATTTACGGGTTGCTACAGTCTGCCATCCTTAAAAGAATTCATTCCCTGAATTCAATTTTTGTTCGCTCTACAAACGTACGTTCTCATGATTAGATTTGATGGACAAACTTTCCCATCCTCGAGCTTAGCCCTCAAAATACCTTTAACTGGTGCATTCTAACTTAATCTCACAACTTATCAAACAAGAACTGTCATGAGATTACGTTGAATAGGTCGAGTAACAACTTGTTTCTAGCTTGATTTCCACAATTCATAAAGCAAGAACTGTCACTAAATCAAGCTAGGAAACAAGTTTTTAGAGAGAAGGAGTTTGATTTCCTTGAAGGATGTCTTTTGAAAGATTGGCTCGATTTTGGGATTGCTTAAACCAATCAAATCAACTAATAAAAGTATAACTAAGGTTGATGACGTTAAGTCTCAGATTAATCAATGTCGTGAACTAGAGATCGTAACATGACAGGAACAAAGACGCGCCTAGTCTAACGAGTCATAAGGTAGCAAATAGAAAGCATACACATAACAACATATACACAAACGCGAATATACGAACATGCTATGCATACCCACCCGACCAATGCAATTTCAGGTGACCAGACTCTTAAGACTCGACTAAACATGATCCAAGACTACTGCTCTTATCATTGCATGATTCTTCTTGAATTAGACATAGGTGATCAGGCTATGTATAATTTGGGATTAACGATGCAACGCTAGGACTAGTCGACTCGTATGATGTTCGGTGTTTTAAGAAAATTTTATTTTGGTTATAGTTGCGATTTTTATTTTAGAAAAACCGCCATTCACTATAACAATCTGTCTCTGATACCAATCTGTCACACCCCGCCGAAGGCGGAAACGCGAGGTGTAACTAATTCAATATACATTGCAGGGAGAAATAGTTCAACACCATAATTTAGATTTAAGGAAATAGTACAGGATTACAATATTGTTCTAGCCGATCTCGGCAATAGAAACATAATGTTTGGTTTCCAAAAGATAGCATTTTATTACATAATGACCAAAGGTGACACGTGAGGACTCCTTTATACAAAAGTCTCCATAAAATATGCTTACTGGCGATCACCTGAAATGCATGAGAAAACGGGTCAACTATGAAAATAGTTGGTGAGTATACAGGTTTTATATAGAGCGAGAACCATTTATGAGAAAGTCCGCCTGGCAAATGTCCTGTCAACTCACCATGTTACAAGTCCCGCCCATACAAGAATTGTAACATATGAGTCCACATACATTTCCATAATAAATGTAGTACGCCTGGTAGTTAGTACACACGGGTCATAACAGTTCACAATATTAGCACTTTGTATATAATAAAGTATGCGGCAAAGCCCCAAAAATAAATAATATGCATTCCGTAGACAAGGGAACGAGAGCTTGGCCGACCTCTAATAGCGCTATCCATACTACCTACTGCTCCGCACAAGGGAGCCGTACGAACGGTACGTATAAATTGGAGTGCGAACGGCAAACCAATCGGGGACTAACAATTGCGGATGTACGAACAGTACATCATTCACAAACTATTATATATTATTAAGTGAAACTACTCTGTAGACAGGGGAGATTTTATATTGCCGCTCCGTAGACAGGGGAGACTTTATATTGCCGCTCCGTACAAGGGAGACTTTAGGTCATAGTATGTACGGTACATTAAGTTCAAAAGTTTAAGTCTAGTTCAAAAGTTCAAAACAATTGTTAAGGTCAAGACAAGTCAAAAGAGTTCGAAATAGTCAAAGGGTTCAAACATCTAGTCAAAATGTTCAAAGAGTTCAAATAATAATTCATGCATTCCACCTCAAAGCGATTTAAATGGTTAGGAAAGGGGGTCCGTGAATACTCACCTCAGTAAAGCAGTTTGAGTAAAGTCAAATAGTATAAGTGGGCGGCACTGACACGCGACCTAGATTAGTATAGCAATTCTTAGTTTACAGTTATGTGTACTCACGACTCAAAATGTTTAAATAAATATGAGTGTTCTCAAGTGGTTGTGTTTGATGTTGCTTGTGTGGCAATGCTTAAAGTTCAAAAATAAAAGTCTTCAACAAAATGTATTTGTAAGTATTGGCTCGAATATTGGCTTAATAGTTATGGATAAATACGAGTCAACAAGTATTTATTGGGTTCGTTTGGTCTCGATGTGTATGAATTCTTATATATGTTATATATTTAGCGATGTCGTGTGAAAATAATATATTTGGACCAATACATTATTTATGGTTTTACGTTGATATGGTCGTCTAATAAAATTACGTGTTAAACATATTTATGTAGACGAAAAGTGGTAAAAATATGTAAGTTATTAAACTATAAATCTTTATGAGAAAGATGTAACTTGGTTCAAGTCGAGGGACTAAAATGGTATAAATATTATAAGCTTCAAAATTATAAGAGTTTTTAAGAAAAGTGATGGCTGAAAGTGTAAGAATCACAAAAGTAATTAAAAATAACAAAAGTTGGCAAAACGACCATGCCATGAATCGAACTCAGGTCCCCTACTTTGAAATAAAGCTACACAACCAGTGGACTAGATGTCCATTTGTGTTACATCTTGCAACTTAAACGTATATATAATGTTTTCCATCTGCTTCCTTATTTGCTATATTAGCTTCCAGTACTGAATCGTGGGTATTTTTGCATGCATGAGTGTTTGTTATACTTACTGATTTGCTTCTGTTGCTTTAAGTATATATTTCTTTCCCATAATCTGTATCGTGTATATGCATATATACATGCATGAGTTGGTTTCCATGTCAAATGTGTTTTATGAACCAAGTTCTAAATAAGCCTTTAAGTTTTACAAAGGGGAGAACAACTAAGCACAAAGTAAGTCTCGACTTACTTTGAGTTTTTCACGAGCCAAAACTTATATTTCATGTTTCTTTTACGTCGTTCTTAAGTTGTCTTTGAATTTCAAAACTAGTTTAAATAGGCTCGACATATATGTGTATGTCGATACATATGTAAATAAGCTTTTGCTTATTTCCTTTCGAGCTTATAAGTGTTAAGTATTTTAAAGAAGATTACCACACAACCTCAAACACACTCTAGTCTTGTATGCATGAATGCACGAGTGTATGTATACGTATGTATCACATTATGGAATAAAACCAACTTGCCACATGTATTTTCGAATGTGTAGATGAGTATATATGTCGATAGTGCATATATATATAGGAACCCATTTTAGTTCTTAAACCTTTACCATATAACAATATAGCATGTGTTACTAATGTGTATCATGTTTGCATTATAAAAAAATTTAAAGAGACAAGATTGAGAGTTTAGAATCCTCACAGTGAGGTTGTGATGGAAGTCGAGCAAGAAGAAAATCAAAACAAGTTTCTCACTCAAGTAAACACTTAGTTTGTTATTAACCCAAAAACTCTTTTTCTTCCTTCCTTCTTCTTGGTGTTTACTGCCGAGAGTGAGAGAGCCAAGAGGGAATATTGGTGTTTAGTTTGTGTGACTTTAGAATGAAGTGTGAAAGGGTGATGGTGTGAAGATCGGTTATATAGACAAAAAGGAAGAAAGTTGGTTTGTTTTGGGAACATGTTTCAGTCGACTAGTACCATGGGAAGGAGAAAGAGGTTGGTTGTGAATTCCATGGTAGTTGACTACCTTGTGGGTAACACATTTGTATTTTGGTTCTTGATGAAAAGGAAGGGAACATGATGTGATAACACATCAAAATTTGGATGTGTTGAGTGATTGAGGCTGTCGACATAGGGCAGGAAAAGAGAAGTGAAATGTGATGAATTTCATGATAGTGGACCATCCTTTGAACAATAGGGTTGCACTTTGGGTAATAAGGCTTAGAAGGGAAGATGAATGAATAGTTGGTGTACTCAAAGGAAAGGTGTGTAAGAATAGAACCCATTGACTTTTGGGGTGGTTTGTTGGCTGCTCGAAGAAGGCAGAAAATAGCCAAAGAAAATGTGAAATGGTCATTCCCAAGTCTTGTAGTATCTAATATATGTTGTATAAATTGTTTGCTCAAAGTGTAGGTAAACCATATGAATGTCGGTACGCGTGTGGGGTTGTTTTTCAGGAAAACGAGATAATCTCTAGTTTATAAATTTTAATCGTCAGTAAATGTCAGAAAATATATAAAATACTTTCACCAATAAATAATAGTCCGAAAAGTTACGGGTTGCTACTGTACTGCCAGACTAACTTTGTACTGCTAAAGATTGCTGATGAAGATTGATACTGCTATGGGATAAAGACGTGTAATGTGATAAGTTTAGAAGATATTCTGTGTATATTCTATATGTTTAGACTTATCTGTATATTTTAGAAGATTTGTAGTTATCTTGTAAAGGACTCCTTAGTCTATAAAATGAGGTCCTAGGTTTAGATGTTTGATACTTATGTTTTTGATATAGTTTCAAGGTTGTAAACCCTAGTACTACATAGAGTACACGTATTATTGAGCTAATAATATTGAAGCGTTTTGTTGATATAGTTATCAATACAGTTTACTGTTTCATCGTTTACTGTTACATTGATATTCTTCTAAGTGTTCAAGAGTAGATTCCGAATACTCTTTGACATTCTTCAAAGTTTCTAATACAAGCTCAATCGATCTGTGTTGGGGATCAACACTTTCCTTTTTAGTTTTTATAAAGCCAAAAAATAAGCATTCTTTATTATTTTGTCGAATCATTTTAAATAGCATTTTGCAAGTTTTTGTTGTGGTTTGCTCGTATTTTCAAGAGTAAACTCTAAAATACATCCCTGTGGTTTACTCCGTTTCGCACTATACATCACTCTCGCAAAAGTTTCAACAGATACATCCCTCCGTTAGTAAAAGTTAACCTATATACATCCCTCGGTTAAAATAAGGACTAACGGTGCAAATTATTTCTCCGTTATCTCCTAAGGAGACAGAAAATATTTACACCGTTAGTCCTCTAGGTTAACGGTATTTGCACCGTTAGTCCTTTTTTTCGAACTTATTCGTTTTTATACGTTTTCGTCCGTTTTTTTAAGTTCGAAAAAAGAGGACTAACGGTGTAAATATTTTCTGTCTCGTTAGGAGATAACAGAGAAATAATTTGCACCATTAGTCCTTATTTTAACCGAGGGATGTATATAGGTTAACTTTTACTAACGGAGGAATGTATCTGTTGAAACTTTTGCGAGAGTGATGTATAGTGCGAAACGGGGTAAACCACATGGATGTATTTTGGAGTTTACTCTGTTCAAAGTCATTTATTCTAACTTTTAAGTTTATGATGTAATGTTGCTTACTTGCTTGGGGTTTTCAACGGTAGATTAACGCTTTAACAGTAACAAAAATCACATTAAGAAATTTAGTACTCTATAATTGTTTGCTTAGTTCGCTTATTTGGATATTTGGGTCCCAAACGGTTTGGATTGGTTTTATTCAACTTTGGTTTGGGTGTTGGGTGGCTATATTTTTCCAACCGATTAACTAAATTAAACCAACAGCCGACCGTTTGAACACCCTTAAATAAGGGGGTCGGTTTTTTTCCCGTAACAAAAAAAGTCATATAACTTAAAAATTAAACGGCGCGGCATCTTCTAGTGATCACACACGCTAACAAATCCGGGCTACAGACTTAAAATTTTGATAAGAAAAATACTTGGCAACTATATAAAATAAGAATAATAATAATTAGATGAAAATCTTATGCATCATATAAAACGTATCAAACTTTTTTCTTAATTCTTTTGCCGTATAAAGGTTGAGAGAGTCATTTACCTATAATTGAGTCATGGGCTAAAATTTTATTATGCAAATAGCAAAGCGATTGGGCGTGTTCGAGAGAGCCGCCTACTTTAACACCCCCCCCCCCCCCCCCCCCCCCGTCTCCGTTTCTAGTTTGGTGGTCACTACTACGAGTGTTTGGTGGCTGATTCGGTGAATGAGTGAAAATTCATGTGAAGGTGAAGTGACGGTGGTGAATGGGATCATTGTTACACCCAATCTTACAACACTAAAATATCATACACATCGTGAATAAATGGAAAAAAATAATAAAAGTTGTGTTCGTTATCATGGGTTCGTTTTATTTCGGATAATAGTAAAAGCATGATGTGATTGACAAACATTCACATGATACTTTAATGGCCTATGCTATCCAAACCTCCCTTATGATGTCAAATCATAGGGGATTTGGTCAAAGATTATCTTTGGTGGCAGTATATCACAGTTTTTTTTCAGTTTATGTTCCGTATTTCTGACAGTTTTAAGCGTTTGACTTATTAAACTTTATTTTTTTCTGTTCTGCACTTTCAGGTTTATAGTTTTTTGATATAAACAAAATTATAAAAAAAAAAAAAAAAAAAATGGTGGGGGTGGGGTGGTGGGGGGTGGGGTTGTGAATAATGAATTTTGGGGGTGTTCGAGAGAGCCGCCTACTTTAATTTAGTTTCTATAATTGCTTCATTCTTGAAGTACTTTGTGCCTGTCTTTACTTGCGATTTGTGTGGCTTCAATAGAAAAAAAATAGACCATTGATGTTTCACTACACCAACGGCCATTATAATATAAAATACAAAAGGCCCATCTTGGATATCAATGAAAAAGAAATACAATATTTGAATGTGTTCACAATAAGATTTCTGTTAATCAGCTCCTCCCATATATATATAAATATTAGCATTAGGAATGATTTTGTAACAAATATACAAGTTACAAATCTTTGTTAACTCAAAGATATTTTTTTCTCTTTTTATACATAGATTAAGATCTGTATTCTTGCAATAGTAAGTACATTAAGTAGATGAATGAGTTACAACTGATTAGCGGTGGTAACTAGTTTTGGTTAAATTGTTGATTGTGATTATATCTGTTGAATTGAGATTCAACAATTTAGATTTAGTATTGATTCTATTTTTGCTCATAACCAAATTATTTCGAGAAGGAACAAGTGCATAGTTTTTCTTGAACTGGTTTTAGTAATAAACTTTATAGACAAGGTTTGCAAATACAATTTTTCAAAACCGTACGAAGAACCAACATTACGAAACAAAATTTTAGTACCAACATTACGAAGCAAAATTAAATCGAGACATTCCGGGGAACCCCAGTTCCGCCACTACATGTACTAGCTACTTAACGATATTCCATAAATTTAAGTAGAAAAATATACAGGAATCAATTAGAACACCCTTTGAACACCTTGAGGAGGTCAAACCAATTATCTGGTTAAAATTATAAAGTATATTTGTTCACCTTTCGGCTACATAAAAGGCTATCCCACAAAAAAAAATCATTTGAAGTCACTTAACTAGAAACTTTCGTTTATTTGAACAAAACTAAAAACTTTTTACATTTTCAGAATTTAAGGTGTTGTCCAATAATAATAGGGAAAATTACCAAAAAAGTAGAAAAATCCAAGCTTGATCCACTATATAGTTATTTTCAAACACCTTTTTTTCCAAAATGGTCATGCTCGACTTCATTCAAATTTTGACACGTATCATTCATTTGGCTGCTCAACTGCTCGACTCCACCCAATTTTTGACACGTGTCATTCTTTTGTACTTTTTCTGGAAAAAAAGTACAAATGAATGACACGTGTCAAAAATTGGGTGGAGTCGAGCAGTTGAGCAGTCGAGCATGACCAAAATGAGAAAAGGATGCTAAAAGTGTCTACATAATGGATCAAGTTTGAATTTTTCTACCTTTTTGGTAATTTTCTCATAATGAAACGCCGTTGCCAAGTTACCACTCCCAGCCCTCTTAATATCAATTATCAAAATTTCACAATTTATTTCATATTTATAATTTAGCCTTTTCAAATATGTTGTAATTAAACTTAGGGCAATTGCATATATACCCACTAAAACTTGCATATTTGCATATATACCCAAAACATACTTAACTTGCATTGTAAATCATGCATTAAAAACTTGTATTTGGGGAAATATGCAAGTTTTTGAGTTTTAGTGGGTATATATGCAATTCTAATTAAACTTATAGAGTATAAGTTAAAATGTCCATTTTTATTTGAGAAAATTACCAAAAAGGTAAAAAAATTCAAGCTTGATCCACTATATAGTCATTTTCAATACCTTTTCCAAAATAGCCGTGCTCGCGTGCTCAACTGCTCAACTGCTCGACTTCATTCAAATTATTGTTTTCAGATAAAAAAAGAAAAAGAAAAAGTATACGGTCTAAAAAAAAGATAACACTGCACTACTCAACCAGTTAAGGGGGTGTTTGTTTCGGCTTATATATAGGCTTATTAGCTTATATGTGTTCGATTTATATAACATAAGCCACAATTTTGTGACTTATTTTGACACTTATTGGCTTATATAACATTGACAATGTTATATAAGGTCATTATAAGCAAAGAAGCAGTATATAAGCTTAAACAAAAACCCCATAAATATCATTCGAATGAAATAAGAATTTACCAATTATTTTTGAACAAATAAACAATATTTTTTTATACGGGTTTGTCTAATTTGTACCCTATGAGCACAACAAAGGACTCACTGAAAAAGACTTTATGGACACATACAAAAATACACTTTTTTTTACTTTTGTGTCAGTCATTTTTTGTAAAATCCTGTGTCTTTTTTTTAATACATAGGATTAGTGTCGAAGTCCCCACGAGAGCTCAATGGACGCTAGCAGCAGAGGATAAGTCCCCACCAACTACTTAAGCCCCTGTTTAAGTCGCCGTCAAACGCATCTCTCTCTTTTGTCTATTCTCGTAACATCCGCATTCAACTTTAAACACAGAGGTACGCATATGCGTATACGCTTTCTCTACCTATCATCGCCATTTCTATTTATTTTCTGTATTTATTAATTCCCAGATCTAGATATCTATAATATAGTTTTTATTTTAGATTAAGAATTTAATCAAAATAGAATTTACATAGTGGTTGAAGGCAACTTAGGCAGTAGATTTGTATATGGAATGGAATTTATGTGTCATTGTGTAATTTGGAGCTTGTGCAACTTAGGCAGTGTTTGTTTTTTTAGAAAGAGCACTTTTTTCTGCAATTTCGTAGAATTTTTTTTTGTCTGATTATCACTCCTATCTCAAAGATTCCAGATCCACGTCTTCTCTCACAGACATGATTTTGTAGATGAGACATAAAACATCTTAAAAAACAAACACAACCTTAAGTTGTGAATCAGATATATCTCTGATCGTTATATGTACCAGCTGAATTAGAAATGTTGTACTAATGTTTTTTTTTTTTTTGGTAACCGTGATTTCCGACCTTTCGGAAGACTAATCCACGGGGTTTGAACCCATCGCGACACAGACTCAAACCAGGTAAAGCCCTCCGTTTTCAGGAGGTTGGCATGACCACTTAAGGTTGTTTGCACCTAGTAGGAATTGAACTTGAGACCTCATACATTTTAGAGTGATAGCCACAAGCCCTTTTGCCACTAGGCCACCCGTAAGTGGTTATGCTGTACTAATGTTGTTGCCTGTTAGATTATAAACTACGGTTTGGTTTCATGGTACTTGCAAAAGGGTTGTCGTGGTTAGATATAGATTAGTGCAAACATAAGATTGTGTTTGGTCTCGGACTAGTTTTACTCCAATCCCATGACTTGGATTTGGCCACAATAGTACACATGTAAACCTTGTACATCAGTGCATCTCTCTTATTTTCATGCACCTATCTTGTGTCCACTCTTCTTTCAGATTTTTCGCGTAACAGAAACATTTGGAACCTGTGTTTAAAAAAGTGCGCATTAGGCGCGCCTGATGCGTGATGCGTTGCGATGCGCGGCTCTATTGCATTAGACACCCTGATGCGTTGCGTTTACGGGATGCGAGGTGATGCGCGCGCATCAGGCACGCATCAGCGCTTTTTTGCGCATCATGTACTTTTGGCCTTATAACATAAAATTGGACTTAATAATGTGTATTGGGTTTCTTCTCATGGGTTTTACTTTTAAGATATGGGTCCAATTTGACCAATTCCTTATAAACGATAAGACTTTTGATCTTAGTTTTTGACTATTTATGTGTTTTAGCGATATAGAATCGTGAACTATGAACATGCATGGTATCTTTTGACATTAAATGTGGAACAAATGTGTTATTAATGTGTTTTGTGCACTATATATAATTTAAATATTTTTTTATAAAATTGTCGCCTCGGGTACGTGATGCGCGCGCATTCGCCTCGGCACCTCGCGCCTCGGCTTTTTGACCCTTATTGCATCGATGCGCATCGCGCTTTTTAAAACCTAGTTTGGAACACATTTTGAAATTCATCAGATGCTATTTAATCAACACGATCAGATGTTATCAGTTCTATTTATTACGGATTAATAAAAACAATATACTATTTACTTGTATTAAAGCCTTATTCATCTTTGATGTGTATATCTTGCTAAAAAAAAAAAAAAATTAAAAAAATAATAAATAAATAAATAAATAAAAATAAAAAATAAAAAATCTTTGAAGTGTATATTCTCACTGATCTAGTTAATAAATGAACTGTAGTTAGTACATTACCAACCCCCTCTCCCAGCCAAATCTCTCTGCATGTTACAAGTGTTTAGCTTTTGAACTCTAGCAGCTTTGTGGTTGTCATTTTGCTATGATTTAAGTTTTTTGCATAGTGCACCGTCTAGCATGAATATCTGAATGTTGCTCTCCGTCGTATTCTTCAGGTATAAGATGGCAGCTACATCAGCAAGTACCTTTTCGATTGGATCGATATCATACAGTTCCAAAACCAGCTCACTTTCACAGTCAAAGGCCTATGGAGTGAACTGCAATTCAGGGAACTCTTTGAAGAATTTCAGCGGCCTCAAGGCAGTTCCATCTGTAAACTGCGAGTTCAAATCATCCTTTTTGGGCAACGAAAGGGTAGCACCACTTCACCAATCATTCACTCAAAGAGCCACAAATCAGAACCAGACATCACCAAATGCCTTTCAAATTCAGGCCTCATTCAAGGTGGCTGTTCTTGGAGCCGCTGGTGGTATCGGCCAGCCACTCTCTCTTTTGGTAAAGATGTCCCCTTTGGTTTCGGATCTTCACCTTTACGATATAGCCAATGTCAAGGGAGTAGCAGCTGATCTTAGTCACTGCAACACTCCTTCACGAGTTCAAGCTTTTACTGGAAACGATGAATTAGCCAACTGTTTGAAAGGTGTTGATGTGGTCGTCATTCCTGCTGGTGTTCCAAGGAAGCCTGGTATGACCCGTGATGACCTTTTCAACATAAATGCGGGTATAGTAAAGACATTGGTCGAAGCTGTGGCTGATAACTGTCCTGATGCATTTATTCATATTATCAGCAACCCGGTTAACTCAACAGTACCAATCGCTGCTGAGGTGTTGAAACAGAAGGGTGTATACAATCCTAAGAAGCTTTTTGGTGTTACTACTCTTGATGTTGTGAGAGCGAACACTTTTGTTGCTCAGAAGAAGAATTTGAAGCTCATTGATGTTGACGTTCCTGTTATCGGAGGCCATGCTGGAATTACCATTCTACCCTTGCTGTCGAAGACAAAACCTTCTGTCACTTTCACAGATGAAGAAATTCAAGATCTCACAGTTAGGATCCAAAATGCAGGAACAGAGGTGGTTGAGGCAAAGGCTGGGGCAGGTTCTGCAACACTATCTATGGCATATGCAGCTGCACGATTTGTGGAGTCATCTCTTCGTGCACTTGATGGAGACACCGACGTCTATGAGTGTTCCTTTGTTCAGTCAGAACTCACAGAGCTCCCATTCTTTGCGTCAAGGATTAAGCTTGGAAAACAAGGTGTTGAGGCTGTGATATCTTCTGATCTTCAGGGATTGACAGAATATGAGGAGAAAGCTTTGGAAGCTCTGAAGTCCGAGCTCAAGGGAAGCATAGAGAAAGGTGTAACCTTTGCAAATAAGCAGACACATACAGAAGTCATTTAGCGAGGTAATAATAAAGTTGCGGCATAATGTTAAAGATTCATCACCAGCACATAAGCATCTTCAGTTTTGTACTAATTTAAGACTTTGAAGATTTGTGGTTGCTGTTATTGCACAATTGTGTTCGTTATAGCATAAAATGCCTAATCTCGCATGAACAACCTAAGATAAGGGTATGAGGAAGCAATTTAATGGATTGAACTTGTGAAAGCAATAAATCGTTTTTAAACTGACTTAACATGAATTTGATACCAAAATTGTGATATAACGTTAAATTCTACCAGAAATCGTTACATGAGCATCGCCCTTCCCTAAAATGATGAAAGCATGTACGATCTCTTATAATCACCTCTCTATTATAAACCCCTGAAAGCATCTTTGCAAAATTATGGCAATCGATACAAATCCGCAGGTCCTTTGCCACTCTTAATTTCGTCCCAGGTGGAGTAGCTAATACTCCAAAAGCCAATGCCAGTTTTTCGCTATGATAAGATAACCTGTCCGAGGTTATTTCAGCAATATAACCGCCAATCTTCAATTGATTCTCTATCTCGTTCAGCATCTCATAAACTTCCTTAATTCGGGAATGTGTAGTATCGTCAACTTTAAACTCGTTTATTTCTCCTTTCAGTTCAATGGTACTAGCACTTGGAGTTGTTTGAATACCTTTCTCTTTCATTATTTTCCTCAATTCTATTACTTTCTCCCAGTTTCCAGCAGACGTGTAAATATTCAAAAGTAGGATATAGTCGCCCGCTTCTTGAGCCTTTAGTTCAATCAAATGCTCAATCACTCGTTCCCCAAGTGTGCTATGACCATGTACTTTACAAGCTCCAAGCAAAGTTCTCCATATTGTAGCATCTGGTTTACATTTCATGGAAATAATGACATCATATGCATCTTCAATTAAACCGACACGACCCATGAGATCAACCACACACCCATAGTGATGGATATTAGGCACCAAGTTAAACTCTTTATACATACTATCAAATATCAACCTTCCTTCATCGAGCAGCCCAGCATGACTGCAACCAGAAAGCAAAGCTGCGAATGTTTGCTCATCAGGCAAGACACCCATCCTCTGCATCTCTCTAAAAACGTCGATTGCTTCTCTTCCACGCCCATTACTTGCGAAACCCGAGATCATAGCAGTCCAAGAAACAACATCCTTATTAGGGATCTCCTTAAACACTTCATACGCTTTATCCAACTGTCCACACTTAGAATACATTGCCACAAGGGTATTGTTTAGATTAAGATGATGATTATAACCATGATCTTTAATATACTCATGAACCCGCTCCCCCAAATCCAACGCACACAGCTTCGCACACGCCTGCAACACTAGCAAACACGTAACATCATCTGCATCACACTCAATCCCCCCACTCCTCATCCTATCAAACACACCCAACGCATCCCTAGTCCTCCCATTCCTCACATAACACGAAACAAGCACATTCCAAGCCACAACATCTCTCACACACATTTCATCAAACACCTTACACGCGTCCCGACACTCTCCACTCCCCGAATAGAAATCCATCAAACCAGTCATCAAAACCCCATCACCACAAAACCCATCTCTCAAAACCCTTCCATGAACCTGCACCCCACACAACTCCAACCCACCCTTCACAAAACCCTTTAAAACAAACGAGTTCGACATCCCGTTAGGCCGTAAACCAGCACGCAGCATATCGCGATAAACGTAAAACCCTCTTTTGGGTTTTACGCTCATCACATAAGCTCTAATCATAGTATTATAATGTGACACATTGGGTTTTATAATGTGGTTAAAAATTTGGCGGGAATAGTTTAAAAGCTGAAAAGGGGGTAAAGAAATACGGTTTAAAAATGGGTTTGAAAAAACGGGTTCTTGAAATAAGTTTGTGCGGATAAGGTGTGCATGGATTTGATGAATTTGGGGTGTTTGGGAACTGGTTTTGATTAGTGAAATCAGTGATTCGAAATGGGTTTGATTTGAATATGAAGAAATTGGCTTCATGTTTCAAGGGCAGTACTCAGAATAAAAGGACAATTCAGTGCTATATATAGTTTGACTTTTGAGTTCGTGTTTTGACTTGACATTGGGAGTCAAAGTACATCAGTTAAGTTTTCTAAAGAAGTCAAACTTTAAGATTTTGATGTAACCAGTAAGAGTGTAAGACTTTGATTGGAATTTAAGGAGTTTTTAATCTTATCAGAATTTCAAATAAACAATTTGTTAAAATTGATAAGCTCAAAAACTTGAGAAATTATATTGAGCTTATAAGCTTTTAGGAGGTTCAATAAGCCTATAGACCGAACAAATAAGCCTCAAAACACCCCCTAAGAACTAATTTGAGTATCAATACATTCATGTGGTTATTGCATAGATCCTAATCTAATCTAAATTTCTTACACCTATTGCTCACCGAACAAAATGATAAGCTTTTAGCATTCTTGAAGATATCACTACCACTGAATTCTTTTAAGCAAAAAACCTTAGCATTTATGCTTCTCAAAATACAACAACCAGAGGCTAAAATGACTGCTTCGAAGCATTAAAGATGAAATGATGAGAACATTCTTTTTCTCTCGATGCTCAAATGGTTAACAAAATTACAAACATCTTTGTAATCAAATCGAGAGATACCAAACCATTGAAAAATGAAAGACCAAATGCTATGAGACCATGAGCATCGATCCATCAGATGATCTAATAATTCAACATCTTCTTCGCACATCGGCCAAAGAAACGATTGCAAGTCAATACACCTTTTGTCTAGATTATATCTTGTTGCAAGGCTATCTTTTGTCGGCTCGTCCGTCGTCATACTAAATCGTTCACCTTTTTTGAAACTAAAGAATTCCATCTTGTTTTTTCATAAGATAAAGTAAGAATTCTCTCATCTAATTTAACCCGAAGATATTTAACTGAGAATTTTCCTAAGCTCTCAAGAGCCCAACTCCAACCATATGACTTTAACTCCATTCCTTAAGTTAAACAAGGTCCATTTCCTCTTTTTTTTCTCTATCGTCATGAATAGATCGACGCCAATTCCATGCCGATGAAAGATGATCATTCATATCAAACATGCGATGTGATAAGTTGCAATATTTCAACTAGCTTGAAAGTATCGAGCCACTCTTCGTTCCAAAATTTAGTTGAGACTCCCTCACAAATAGAACAAGTAAAGAAGGAAAGAAAAGGGGTATTGAGACGATTCACATCATGGCGTGTCTTTAAGATATCACACCATGTACCCTTTATGTCAAGAGGATCATAGTTTAGAAAATCACCTGCCTTTGAGCCATAAATCTATAAATCAAGTGAAGAATGTGGTTCCATAAGACATCCATGTATGTATGCCACCTTTATATCCATTTAGAAAGAAGACTAAGGTTGGGAGCTTCAAGAGATCATATTCTTACTTCTCATGATTTCACTTGGGCAACGAGTGTTGGGTATGATTTTCGACCCAATTGTCTCTGACATGTATTTAAACATAAAATAGCCTAATTTAATAAGTTTCTGATATAAATAAGCGAGAACAAAATTCACTGATAGGGATCAGAGAGTAAGTCACCCTATGATAGAAATCAAATGTCTTACTCTCTGATGGTTATCAGAAAGTGTTACTCCCTGATTGTTATCAGAGAGTGCACCCTGATGGATGTCAGTGAATGGTACCTCACTAATGATCATCAGTGGATGTAAACTCACTGATATAAGAAATTAGTGAGAGTTGTATAAAGCTCAATCAACAGTCAAGCTTTAGGGAAGTCGAAGACCAACTGAAGAAACACTTTGTAAATTGATGCGGTGTCAGGGAGCAATGTATAAGGAGCTACAAGCAACACTAGAGGCACTCATAACTGACAAATATCTCAGTGACCCTGAAGACTTATCTCTGAAAGAGATATTTAGTCTCTGATGAATGGGCGTGAAACTTATTGAGAAGATAAACGTAAGGTCTTATCAAAGGACGATAAAGTAAGATCTTGGGTACAAAAGTTGTCAGCATTGGAAAACCAAAGCATGCTCCACCTAGTATACTAGGTACGTGCTATCAACTCTAAGGTCGGCGAACTACTATACCCATGTGCATCCACAGTATTTCCTTTGCCTATTTGAACAAAACTTTGTAACCGGGATAAGTAGGATTCTAAACAAACACATAAAGTAATACTTAGCATTACAGTTGATAGGATCCCCTCTCCTAGGAACAAACTAAGCAAAGCTAGCTGCCTCTAGTCGTTCCCAAAGGAGTGTTACATTTGTCGCTCAATCGGAATAGTTTGCCGTGATCTATTCCATTGTAAATCTTTTGATTCATTTCTAATTAAGATTTATACACCTTGAAAAGTACAAATGGTGTTATTATGGTTTTGGGTGATTGTTAGGAACTAAATGTTGAAGACTTAGTACTGCTGAAGATAACACTAACAGTACAAAATGCTAGTTGAAGACTGCTGATATAGCTAACAGTACAAACTGCTAAGTTAGTACTGCTAGTATTGATAAAGATACTGCTGCATGAAGACTGTTCTAGAAGACGTGTAGAAGATAAGTATAGAAAAGATTGTATGTATATCTTATTTAGTTAGAATTATACGGATAGATACATATCTTGTAAAGGAATCCTTGTGCTATAAAAGGAGATCCTAGGTTAGATGTTTTATACGGTTTTGTTAAGATTCAAGGTTTTGTAACCCTAGTGATATCTGAGATCACTCGTATTATATCTAATAATATTGAAGCGTTTGGAGTTATATTCATTGTTCATTGTTCATACAAAGAGTGCATTACTGTTAAATCAAACCAACCTTCTAAGTATCATCAAGTAGATTCCGCATACTTGTTGATATAAACTCAAAGTATACTCAACACATTCTAAGTGTGTTAGATCCTCTCAATTGGTATCAGAGCTTGGGGGCTCTCGATATCTAGGGATTATACAAGGTTTTGTCGAAGAAAAGAAGAAAAATTCGAATCTGGTTCTATTTTCGCAACTCACTGCAGGGCTGTTTTTAAAGGGCGATAACTCATTCGTTAACCGTTGGATCGGGCTAATTTTTTACTAGAAATACTTCATATATCAAGGTACACTTTCACCGGAGGGATCTTCAATCTGAGGTCTAGCTCGTCAGGTATAAATTTTTGAAAACTGCTGCAGAGGAGTTTATGTTTTTTGAATTTTTAGGGTTTTCTCTTAATTGTTTTGACGAACAATTGGGTTATTATCGTTTGTTGTTGCTGCTGCTTGAATCTCGTGAAGAACGAGTGTATATTAGGGTTCACATAAACCCTAATTCCATAAAGACACAAACAGATCGTGACTTATGTTCATGGTTTGTTCATGATTATGTGATTCGTGGTCAGAAGGTATTGGACAAAAGATGAAGCAGCAGATCATTGTTACTAAAGGAACAAATTCATGCCAAACGACTTGATGCTTGGGCACAAAGTTGACGATTTGTGCTGCTTGGGACTGAGCAAAGCAGTAGTTAGTGATGATGGTGGTTACTACTGGTAGATAAAGTAACATAATTGATGTTACTATGTTGATTATTACGACTAGCAGTTGGTGTGATCACAATTGTTTGCAAGCAGTGATGGTGACAATAATAGGTTAAGGAGGATTTTGGTATTCAAACCCTAACTCGTTCTAGTTTGTTTTATCATGTCGTGATATACTTGAAGATGTTCTGATTGATTGAAGTTACTGGTTTACAATGTAATGTTACTGGTATGGTTTCTTTTATTCTTTTGGAACGTGTGATGTTACTGGAAAAGGAACGTGGATATTGATGAGGTTACTGGGTTTGTCAACTTTATTTGTTTCTACTGCTAACCTTAGCTTACTACTGTTAGTATTCCATGTTTATACTGCTCGTTGTCCAGTGCACAAGAGGGTTACTACTGCCATGATTCAACTTAGTACTGCCAATTGGAAAGTTTGTACCGCTACGCTTCCTAAGACGAATGAAGTTAGTCCCGTTAAGCTTATGACTTTGTACTGCTAGTTGCTCGATTGTACTGCTGGTCCTTCAGATGAGTTAGTACTGTTGGTTGCAAGGTTAGTACTGCTAGCAGTTTGTTCATGCTACTGCCTATTGTTGAATTTATTCTGATGTGATTTGAACGTGGGGTGCAAACGAGCCGAGCCGAGCCCGAGCTTTAGTATACTCGAGCCGGCTCGTCAGTTTTTTTAACAAGCTCGAGCTCGGCTCGATCCAAGCCTTTATTTTTGTGCTCGAGCTCGGCTCGTAAACTTTTCACAAAGCTCGAGCTCGGCTCGATAAGGCTCGAGTAAATAAAAAAGATGTTTTTCACGAGCCAAAGCTCGGCTCGAGCTCGCTTTATCTGCTTAAATCAGTCCAAACCAAGAAACTATAACAAAAGATTAAAAAAAAAAAAAAAAAAAAAGAGCCAACAACTAATCAGTCAACAACCATCACCCTCATCGTCATTCCCTAACTCATATTCATCTAAATCAAGACTCAAACAACACGTTAATGCAATTAGATCTCAGATGGTTCATTTTTCACAATCTTTTAAAAGATTTTTTGTTTAAACCAACATCATCACAGATCTCTTTTGTGTTCAAGACTAATTACAAGATGTCAATCTCTTCTGAAGACTTGGCTTCAATTATTATACGAACTTTCAGAGAAGAAAAATGACTAGAAAGTCACTATCTTTCTCTCGTTCGTTTACAGAAAACTCAAGGACGAAAGAGAAACAAATAATTCCTACCTGAGATCTTGAAAAGACCTTGATGATATGCACAGAAGTATTACGGATTGGATTTGGTGTCGTGTTTATGATGTTCAAATCGATGGGTTTGCAATTCGGATTGAAGTTATTTTGACAAAAGGTGATATGATATATGAGTTTGATATGAGGTGTGATTAGAGGTATTAGGTGATGAAGATGGAGGTGTTTTATGAAATGAAAGAAAGAGGCGGAATGTTTAGGATGTATGTGTTAGGGTTAGGACTAAGAGAGTATTATTAGGGTATAATACTTATAACAGATATGTGGGGGAGCCTGATAATTATTGGGCTTGGTTATTGGGCCAAATGGGCTCGGCTCGATAAGGCTCGACGAGCCTACTCGATCTTCACAAGCTCGGCTCGAGCTCGGGCTCGATAAGTAAACGAGTTGATTTTCAGGCTCGAGCTCGGGCTCAAGCTCGACAAGGCTCGGCTCGTTTCGAGCTTTTATCGAGTCGAGCTCGAGTAGCTCGCGAGTAGCTCGGCTCGTTTGCACCCCTAGTTGAAGCATTATTCTGATGTGATTTGAACGTGGGTTTGTTAAGGCGTATATCTCAGTGGTTATTTGACATAATAGATCACGGGTTGGTCACTTAATAGCTTTTGTTTCTTGCGACTTATCTATGGTTGTTTGGCGTTTATATTGTGACCTCCTGCTACTTATGCTTATTATAAAATACATGTTCTGTTCTCGCCTGAGTCAGTAAAGGTGGATAGACACACACATGGAGTTGTATTCGGTACTGATTGAAGAATATTAGTATTACTCTCATTCTTATCAGTTTTTATGGGCATGAGATTACACGAGGTAAGGGGAAGCTCATATGGTTGGATGACACACACAAGAGAATATGTTTGGTTCTCTATTGGATATTACACACACAAAAGGTTTTTGGCTAGCACATTGTTATGGTTATTGGATTTATTTGTGCTATTCTACGACACACAGAGTGGATTGATCAGTTTTTGTTCGTGATTTATGGAGCTTGGATAAGACACACACATGACAGGTGTTTGTTTTTATTGCATACTCTTGTGAATCAGGTTCAAGATAAAGGACTATTCTTCATTCTACTACTGCCTGGTTTCAAATGTTTTTGTAGTCATTTTTCGTAAGCTATTTGGTGATCATTCATTGATGGTACTACATGGTGTTTGTTGCTATGGTGGTGAGTTATTCAAAAAGTTCTTTTAAATGGTTAACATATGGGTTTCATGGGAAGCTTAATGTTCAAATGATTAACCATTTATATGCTACATCGAGGTGAAGGTTTTTACAACTGCTAGTTGGTATTATTACTGATGGTTTAGGTTTCTTTTGTCTTGAGTTCATTTAAAAAGTAAGCGTTTTGGTGTTCTTAAATGTAAGTAATTCGAGACATTGGAAGACTGGATTTGAAGTATGATAGTGGTTCGTGGTTGTGAAGATCAAGGTTGCTTACTTTTGTCCCCTAATTGATGATGACAAAAAGGGGAAGAATATTTACATAGAAGATTGCAACTTGTAGAGCCTTGGTGGAAGCATGAATCCAAGAAGTTTGATTCTTTCATATATTTTAACTTCAGGGGAAGTTCGTACTTATTTGGTTTTGTCATTATCAACTAAAGGAAGATTGTTGGGAATTATAATTGAGTTGATAAGACAAAACATGTGAAAGATGAAGGACTTAAGAAGACAAAGGATGAAACTCTACAAATACAGAAGATCTTTTATTTTATCAGTAGATATCCTTTGTAACCCTAATCCTCTATTATAAAAAGAGGATATGGGGCGTTAGTTTTTGTGTGTGTGTCAAAGATGTAACACCAGGAAAGGGGTGTGTGTGTAACTGGCGTCAAGTCCTCTAATGGACGCCTAGGTTAGTGTTTGTTTAAGCCTCAAGGATCTTTGATCCCTGTTAGAGTAGGTAACCGTACTACACTTGATCACGTAGTATTGGGGCTGTTTGTAAGTAGTTGTTAGAGATGATGACGAAGAAACCTTGTATCAATAATAATGATGTTTTGTTTATTCCGTTGCGTACCATGTTCATTCATTATTATTGTAATCCCTAGAAGCTTAAAACGATCCAGGAAGTTATTAATTATAAACTTCACATCTGATACTTTGATTTAGAAGAAGAACTCTTTATTCCTTAAAGACGATGGACATGGAAACCACACAGACTAACATGGCTGCAAAGTTGCCTATGCTGAAGCAGAATGATTTCGAGATGTGGAGGCTTCGAATAGAACAGTACTTCCAAGTGCAGGACTATGCACTCTGGGAGATCATTGAAGATGGAAACTCCTTTAAACCATCAACAACTGTAACAACAGTTGATGGTGAGGAAAAGACTACTATGAATACCTCTCCAGTTACTGCAGAAGTGAAGCTGTAAAAGAAGAATGATGTCAAAGCTAGGAGTTTGTTGATGATGACCATCCCCAATGATCAGCTCCTAACATTCAGCAAATACAAGGATACAAAATCCTTGTTTGAAGCAATCACTACTTGGTTTGGTGGTAATTGATGCGCGTGATGTGTCGTTGCGGTTTAGCAGTATTAATACCTACTCAAGTTTTAAATTTATATTTAGCCAACTTATCAATAACACACACACTTAACGAGCAGTGTACCCGGTCAGTATGAATATAATGGTAAGCAGAGTGTCGATCACTAAGAGTGGAACATTTTATCTAGTTATTCTAATCAGTATTTTAATATACTAAGTTAGTTATACAACCTAATCTAACGCAAGGGGGTTCAGCCTGAGAGACTGGCACAGTTTGGTTATAATTAAATAGAAAACTAAACTAATGAGCACGAATCAGCGATTAGCACACACGTACACAGATAGATACTCGAGACAATAAGAAGACCTGTCCTGATAATTAAATAGCTTGTCACTTGTTTTATTGCTAGTTTTATATGAAGTGTATATAATTAAACCTTTCTCGTTGGCTCTAATCTTATCGGCGAGTAAACCCTTAATGATTACTTATGTCTATCCTACTTTTCTAGAGACGCTAGAATAAATAGGCGAGGAAGGGGCATGGCGACCCAAGCAAGACTCAGCTAGACACAGAGGTTATCAATGCACTAATAAAAGTCACCAAAGACATCAACATATAAACTTTAATTAATGGGAAAGCAATATTAAGGGGAGTGCATGATCTTCCGTAGTCACATGACACAAGCCCATCAATCCTGATGAATAAAAGGGCCTACTTGTGCATTTAGCTGACTCTCTATGCCCCAAGAAGAGAATTTTCCAAAACAATAAAACAAAACTACTTAATGAATTGAATATATGCAGGACCTTCTTACAACTCTTGTATCTTTGTTTGAGGTGTGTCTTGTGCTGCTTGGTCGTCTGAATTCGGCTCTAGGGTTATACAAAAGGTCTTCTCTCTTTTTTCAAATTCGTCTGACCTTGGGGTATTTATAGTTTCTGTCTGAGGGATCGATGCGGCGCATTGAGTTGATAGATGCGGCGCATTGACTTAACTTCGCGTGGGGTCCAAGATTAATATATTCTGGAATATTCGTACACCGTCTTCAGATGCGGCGTAACTTGATCTTTGTATGCGGCGCATGTACTTTAGCTGTCTTGGATTGTAACTGGTGAAATCTTGATAGTGATACGCCGTATGTTAGAAGTATATTGTGGCGTATCTGGAGTAGAACGAGCTTGATCTTCTTCTTTGACCAAAGTTTCATATGCGGCGCATGACAGAATTACATGCGGCGCATTCTTCAAAGTCAGGCAATGGTCTTCGAATTCTTCTAAGTATGATATTGCGTCGTATCTGTTGAGTGAGATACGGCGCATCTTCTGGATTTCAGTAGACTTTTGACATCTCGCTTGTTTTCCTCCATAATTAGTCCAAAATCACCAAGTTTCACATAATGCTTGTTTTTACCTGAGAATTACTAAAGTAAACATTAATGTATCGATTCTCATGTATAATATAATAAAACAAGTCAAATAAATAGGATAAATGATGATAATAAAATGTACTTATTTGAGTTCATCAAATATCCCCCCACTTGAACTTTACTTGTCCCCAAGTAAACCTTAGAATTAATCATATGAAAATGTATCCTAAAAGATATTAGGATTTATTTTTATATTTAAGCACGTATTCGTTTTGTCATAATCACACAACCAAACACTTAACGAAGTAGAAACCAAAATAATTTTTAATGTAAAACAATTCTAAATCGTTTAGTTGCTTAGTCGTGACGAATATTCTATCATAGGCTTGGCAAGTATACGCATCTCCCCCACTAAAGCCAAGGAGTAACAAGTCTAAAGCGGTAAAAAGGGTTTGTTGGTTAAGGGTTGATCATCCTTTTTAATCTCTATCGATCTCATATTCCAGAAAAGGCGACAAAATTACAAATACATGATCGAATCCACGACCACGATACTTGCAATTGCTCAATTCCTTAACTCGAATGGGCTAAAGATAGGACCAAGTAATCTTCACCAATAATATTATATCAAAAAGGGCGACAAAATCATAAATACATAGCCGAATCCACGACTACGATACTTAAGATTGCTCAAATCCTAATCTCAATAAATCAAAGGTTTGGATGAAGAATGATATAGGGTATGGATAATATTTGGGATACAAATTGGTGTAAAATGAAAAATAAACAAAACAGATAAATTAAAATCCTAAGTGTGGTTAATCACTTTCCCAACCATCCCATGAATAAGACTCATATCATTGAATAACTCACGCTTTAACACTTGAAACACACGCTTTAGGTAGACACAAATTATACTCAACAAAATCTCAATCAAAGAATAACCTTAGTTGGCGTTCCCATAACGGCCAACTCCCATTCAATCCATAAATATAAAATACAACAACAAATAGTGGTGATATCTCCCACTTAATACAAAACTTTACATAAGTTGGTTAAAACAAACTTCCAACTTTTTTTTTTTTTTTTTTTTTTTTTTTTTTAAGACATCAACATATATGTGTAAAATTTCACAACTTTTCTATCACTATTTTTCCGGATAATTTTTCCATACTCTTCATACTTTCAGAAATAACTGTAATAGTGAAAGTAGCAAACACACGAAAAATAAACTAAAAGTTATACAATATTTACTTTCATACCAATTGCATTGTGCAATTTCCCGACCTAACCAAAGATAATGAATTACGCACGCGAACACAGGTAATGTAAGGAAACACACTTTGCCTAAAGCAATTAACCACGGATTTTAATCTACAGAGTAGGCTAAGGTGTAAGGGTGTATCGAAACATTATAACAAAGGTGTAAGAAATGAAAGGAATGGCTCTTAGGGTTTTTCTAGGGGTATCTTACTCTAAAAGTGAGAGTAAACAAAGGGTTTATACGGGGGTTAACTAACCAGTGTAGTTAGTTAATATCACATAACATATAAAGGCTATTTGGGTGTAATCCTAGAAATTTACCAATTTAGACAAGTCACTCCAATTATATAGATAATACTCATTATGGTGGTCTCGAATAGTATACAAGCCAAGTTCTAAAGTTTACAAGTCACCGGCACACTAAAGTTTTAATATTTTTGAAAGAATAGAGTTATGTGTGCGGTTATGTAATTTAGACTTTAAACAAAAACATGCTAAAAAAATTTTAAATTTTGATATATTAAGCGCATTTTAAGCATATTTTGAAAAAGTTTAGGACAAGTAAGTGTTCTAATTCTCCATCCCCCCACTTAAGTTAAACAACGTCCTCGTTGTTTGTGTCAAAGGTTAAAAACTGGAAAATAAAAGAATTAGAACAGAAAAACTCCCCTGAGATTTGCTCGGTATGATCCTCCATTAGTCGTATAAGAGCAAAAATCAACTTTCTTGTGGATGAGAACGTTTAAGCTTCATAAATGATGTATCCACAAAAATGCAGAAATCTATAATACCATTTAGACTTTAACACACCTGAGTTAAGAAGGTTCAAACTTGCATAATACATTAGTAGTTAGTAAAAATAAAACCTAAAAAATTAAACTGTAAATCATCAGGTCAGTCGATACGCCGTATCTTATGGAAGAAGATACGCCGTATCGAGCCTGGAATAAGTATGAATCAGAATAAAAGATGCGTCGCATCCTTAACCAGGGATGTGCCGCATTAAATAAACTGACAGAAAGTTTTAAAGTCAAAAATAAAAATGCAGAAAATGAAATAAGATATGAACAGTGCAGGTGATGCGTCGCATCTTATGATGGAGATGCGCCGCATCTTCTGCAGGTCTGACAGACTCGACACATAATAGAAAAGTAAAAAATTTTCCTTCGGGTTGTCTCCCGGTCAGCACTTGTCTTTATTCCAGAGTCTTCAAGTTAGACTCACGTTCAGCTCCTTAATACCGATCACTGAAAGAGTCGGAAGCATCGCGCTCCCTCATCGCCAGTCCAGTAATATTGCACACTCCTTGCTCGTCCTTAATATCCACGCCATTCTTCTTTAATATCTGTATAAACAAAGTTCTGTCCCTTTCGGGCAGAGATGACAAAATGATAGACGGGAAATTCTTATTATTATATAGGCATAAATATGCAAGGTGGGGTGGTAGTTCAATAAACATATCATTATTCAAATTTGTATTCTCAACTATTCTCCTACGTTTGTTAATCACTTCGCAATCATACCACTCATCATCAGAATCATTAACAATATCGCGCCTAAGTTCGGTAGGTACATTAAGGTCAATAAATTCCTCGAGGTTCTTATGATTAGGATTAGTTGAGTTGTTTTGAATCAATGTTTCTCCCATAAGCCTAGCTTCTAGATCGAGGTCCATACGTTCTCTTAATCCTAGCACATAGACGCCTCTAATTATGCTCTTAGCAGGATTTTGGCACTTATAGACTAGTTTATTGTTCCCTACCTTTAATGAGAATTTTCTTTTAAACACATTAATCTTAGCATGGGCGGTAGACAAGAAAGGTCTTCCAAGGATTAAAGGAATCTTAACATCCTCGGGCATATCTAATATAACAAAGTCTACGGGGAAAACAAACTTCTCAATCTTAACTAGCACATTTTTAGCAACCCCTTCAGGTCGTTTTACCGTTTTATCAGCCAATTCAATAAGCAGCTTAGTTGGTGCTAATTTTCCTAGTTCTAGGGTAGTGAATGTCTTAAGGGGCATAACACTAACGCTAGCTCCTAAGTCAGCTAATGCATTATTGAAAGATATGTCATTAATTGAACAAGGTAAAGTAAAACTTCCTGGGTCCTTTTCTTTATGAGGCAAGGCACATAAGTCGGTTGCAGAGCTCTCTTCTTTCATTGTAGCCTTGATCTCCTCTTCAATCTTTGCCTTCTCTTTGAGTAACCTCCTTAAACTGATTGAAGAATTAAAGAAAAATTCGGGCTTTGCAGCATCATTACCATTCATCAATCTTCTAGGAAAAGGTATGTTAGGCGTGACTTCTTCAGTAGTGCATATGGCCTTGACATGATCTCTTGGGTTAGTTTCAGTTGAGCTAGGTAAACTTCCGTATCCCCTTTCTTGAAGAACCTTGCTCATTTGTCCGATTTGTTGTTCCAATGCTTTGATCGAAGCTCCTTGATTTCTTGTTATAGTATCCGTTGAGGCTCGGATTTCTTTGATCATAGAGGTGTTCTCTTCATGTCTTTTAGCAGCATCGGCCATAATTTGCTTTAGAGTGTCATCCAAAGTCTGCCTCCTTTCTTGATAAGGGGGATTATAGTTGTTCTTTTGATAGTATCCCGGAGCAGCTTCCCTAAATCTTCCTGAAGGTTGGAATGGTTGTCCAAATTGTGTGTAGTATGCTTCTTCAAAAGTCTCACTTTCATTCTTTTTAGGGCAATCTTTAGTGTAGTGAGGTCCTTCGCATTTTTCACATCCAACTTGGGCAGCATAAACTTTCTCATCACGCTTCTTCATCTCTCTACTAATTTTATCCAATTGAGCTTGAATTGCAGCAAACCCGTCAAAATTAGTGCTGCTCTTAGATCTAGTAGAGGTTCCATCGTGCCATTTTTGAGAGTGATCAGCAGCTTCTTGGATAGCTTTTCTAGCATCGGCTGCACTCATTTGAGGCACAGCTCCCTTAGCATCCAAGATTTGTCTAGTAGGCACGTCCAATCCTTGATAGAACAATATTATCTCCTGCATTGGATTTAGATAATTGATGCGCGTGATGTGTCGTTGCGGTTTAGAAGTTTTAATGCCTACTCAAGTTTTAAATTTATATTTAGCCGACTTATCAATAACACACACACTTAACGAGCAGTGTACCCGGTCAGTATGAATATAATGGTAAGTAGAGTGTCGATCACTAAGAGTGGAACGTATTATCTCGTTATTCTAATCAGTATTTTAATATCCTAACGCAAGGGGGTTTCAGCCTGAGAGACTGGCACGGTTTGTTTGCAATTAAATAATAAAATAAACCAATAGGCACGAATCAGCAAGTAGCACACACGTACACAGATAAATACTTGAGACAATAAGAGGGCTGTCCTTATGATTAAGTAGATTGTCACTTGTTTTATTGATAGCTTTATATGAAGTGTATGTAGTTAACCCTTTCTCGTTGGTCCTAATCTTATCGGCGAGTAAACCCTTAATGATTACTTATGTCTAAAAGTTATTCCTAAGTGATCAATTTAGTAATAACCGTGGGAGCCACATTATGTCCCGCAGTCAAATGCCCGCAAGCCACTAATAAACACAGAGGTTATCAATGCACTAATAAGTAGTAACCAAAGACATCAACATATAAACTTTAATTGATGGGAAAGCAAGTATTAAAGGGAGTGCAATCTTTCGTTGTCACATTACACAAGCCACCAATCCTGATGAATTAAAGTTCGCTAACACAATAAAACAAAACTACTTAATGAATTAAACACATGCAGCACCTTCTTACAGCTCTTGTATCTTTGATTTGGGTGTGTCTTGTGCTGCCTCCTTGACTGAATTCGTCCTTTGTTTCTCCTGTTCGAACTTCGGTTTTAGGTTTTCCGGAACTTGTAGTTCGTCTGGTCTACGGGGTATTTATAGTTTCTGTCTGAGGGAAGATGCGGCGCATCTACTAAGTAGATGCGGCGCATGTACTTAACTTCGCGTGGGGTCCAAGATTATAATATTCAGGAATATTCGTACACCGCCAGAAGATGCGGCGTAACTCCATGATTAGATGCGGCGCATGTCCTCTTGTATCTTGGATCGTATCTGGTGATATCTTGATAGAGATGCGGCGCATGTCGAGAGTGAGATGCGGCGCATCTGGAGCAGAATTGACTTGATCTTGTCCATGTCAGTAGACCTTCAACTTTATGCACGTTTTGCTCCATAATTAGTCCAAAATCGCTAAGTTTCACCAAATGCTTGTTTTTACCTGAGAATTACAAAAGTAAACGATTAAGTATCAATCCTCATACATAATATAGTAAAACAAGTCAAATTAATAGGATAAATGATAGTAATAAAATGTACTTATTTGAGTTCATCAAATATCCCCCCACTTGAACTTTACTTGTCCCCAAGTAAACCTTAGAATTTCTTTTATGAAAATGTATCCTAAAAGATGTTAGGATTTATTTTTATATTTAAGCATGTATTCGTTCATTTCATAATCACACAACTAAACACTTTAATGAATTAGAAGTAAAATAAGATAATTTTGATAAAAGCAAATCTAATCGTTTAACTGTCCAGTCGCGACGAATATTCTATCATAAGCTTGGCAAGTATACATATCTCCACCACTAAAGCTAAGGAATAACAAGTCTAAAGCGGTAAAAAGGGTTTTTAGGCTTAAGGGTTAATTATTCTCTTTCACTATCGATCTCAAATTCCAGAAAAGGCGACAAAATCACAAATACATGATCGAATCCACGAACACGATACTTGCAATTGCTCAAATCCTTAACTCGAATAGGCTAAAGATAGGTCCAAACTTCACCAATAATAATATATCAAAAAGGGCGACAAAATCATAAATACATAGCCGAATCCACGACTACGATACTTAAGATTGCTCAAATCCCTAATCTCAATAAATCAAAGGTTTGGTTGGATAAAGAATAATAAAGGGTATGGATAACATTTGGGATATAAATTGGTATAAAAATAAAAATAAACAAAACAAATAAATCAAAATCCTAAGTGTGGTTAATCACTATCCCAACCATCCCATGAATAAGACTCATATCATCGAATAACTCACGCTTTAACACTTGAAACACACGCTTTAGGTAGACACGAATTATACTCAACAAAATCTTAATCAAAGAATAAACCTTAATTGGCGTTCCCATAACTGCCAATTCCCATTCAATCCATAGATATAGTACAACAAATAGTGGTGATATCGACCACTTACATAACTTTACATAAGTTGGTTAAAACTAACTTCCAACTTTTCTTTCTTTCTTTTTCTTTTCTCATTTTTTCGATTTTTTTTTTTTTTTTTTTTTTTTTTTTTTTTTTTTTTTTTTTTTTTTTTTTTTTTTTTTTAAGAAACATAAACATAGATGTGTAAAATTTCACCACATCACTATAACTTTCTTTCCGGATAATTTTTCCATACTTTTCATGACTTCAGAAATAATGGTAATAGTGAAAGTAGTAAACACACGAAAAATAAACTCCAAAATATACAATATTTACTTTCACTCCAATTGCATTGTGCAATTTCCCGACCTAACCATAGATAATGAATTACGCACGCGAACACAGGTAATGTAAGGAAACACACTTTGCCTATAGCAATCAACCAACCACGGATTCTAATCTACAGGGTAGGCTAAGGTGTAATGGTGTAACGAAACATTTTAAACATAGGTGTAAGAAACGAAAGGAACGGCTCTGAGGGTTTTTCTAGGGGTATCTTACTCTAAAAATGAGAGTAACAAAAGGGTTTATACGGGGGTTAACTAACCAGTGTAGTTAGTTAATAACACATAACATATAATAGGCTATTTGGGTGTAATCCTAGAAATTTACCAATTTAGACAAGTCATTCCAATTATATAAATAATACTTACTATGGTGGTCTCGAATAGTATACAAGCCAAGTTCTAAAGTTTACAAGTCACCGGCACACTCATAGATTTGTGAATTTTGAAAAATCACAATTTTTGAAAATAACGTCATGTGTGCAGTTATGCAACTTAGATCTTAAACAAAAACATGCTAAAATTTTTTTAAGTTTGATATATTAAGCACATTTTAAGCATAATTTTTGAAAAAGTTTAGGACAAGTAATTGTTAAGTGTTCTAATTCTCCAATCCCCCCACTTAAGTTAAACAACGTCCTCGTTGTTTGTATAAAAGATTAAAAACTGGAAATTAAAAGAATTAGAACAGAAAAACTCCCCTGAGATTTGCTCGGTATGATCCTCCATTAGTATAAGAGCAAAAATCAACTTCTTGTGGATTAGAACGTTAAAGCTTCATACTTGATGTATCCACAGGAAATCCAGGAAACTATAATACCACCAACACTTTAAAACACACCTAAGATAAGAAAGGTTCAAGCTTTGCATAATACATTAGTAGTTAGGAAAAATAAAACTTAAAAATTAAAACTGAAAATCATCAGGTCAGTCGATGCGCCGTATCTTATGGAAGAAGATACGCCGTATCGAGCCTGGAATTAATACGGATCAGAATAAAGATGCGCCGCATCCTTAACTAGGGATGCGCCGCATTAAAATAAACTGATAAAGAGTTTTAAAGTCGAAAATAAAAATGCAGAAAAATAAAATAAGATATGACCATTGCAGGAGATGCGTCGCATCTCAGAATTGAGATGCGCCGTATCCTCGTGCGGCCTGGACTGACTCGACACAGAAAACAGAATAATAAAAATTTTCCGGGTTGTCTCCCGGTAAGCACTTGTCTTTATTCCAGAGTCTTCAAGTTAGACTCACGTTCAGCTCTTTAATATCGATCATTGAAGGAGTCGGAAACATCGCGCTCCTTCATCGCCAATTCAGTAATATTGAACACTCCTTGCCCGTCCTTAATTTCCACGCCGTTCTTCTTCATTATCTGTATGAACAAAGTCCTGTCCCTTTCGGGCAGAGATGACAAAATGATAGACGGGAAATTCTTATTATCATATAGGCACAAATAAGCAAGGTGGGATGGTAGTTCAATAAACACATCATTATTCAAATTCGTTTTCTCAACTATTCTCCTACGTTTGTTAATTACTACGCAATCATACCACTCATCATCAGAATCATTAACAACATTGCGTCTAAGTTCGGTAGGTACATTAAGGTCAATGAATTCCTCAAAGTTCTCATGATTAGGACTAGTTGAGTTGTTTTGAATCAATGTTTCTTCCATAAGTCTAGCTTCAAGATCGAGGTCCATACGCTCTCTTAATCCTAGCACATAAACACCTCTAATTATGCTTTTAACCGGATCTTGGCATTTATAGACTAGTTTATTATTCCCTACCCTTAATGAAAATTTTCTTTTAAACACATCAATCTTAGCATGGGCAGTAGACAAGAAAGGTCTTCCGAGGATTAAAGGAATCTTAACATCCTCGGGCATGTCTAGTATAACAAAGTCTACGGGAAAAATAAACTGCTCAATCTTAACTAGCACATTATTAGCAATCCCTTCAGGTCGTTTTACCGTTTTATCAGCCAATTCAATAAGTAATTTAGTTGGTGCTAATTTTCCTAGTCCTAGGGTAGCGAATGTCTTAAGAGGCATAACACTAACACTAGCTCCTAAGTCAGCTAACACATTATTGAAAGATATATTATTAATAGAACAAGGTAGAGTAAAACTTCCTGGGTCTCTTTCTTTATGAGGCAAGGCATTTAAGTCGGTTGCAGGGCTCTCTTCTTTCATTGTTGCCTTGATCTCCTCTTCAATCTTTGTCTTCTCTTTTAGTAGTCTCCTTAAGCTGATTGAAGAATTAAAGAAAAATTCGGGTCTTGCACCATCATTACCATTCATCGATCTTCTAGGTATATTAGGAGTGACTTCTTCAGTGGTGCTTATGGCCTTGACATGATCTCTTGGGTTGGTTTCAGTTGAGCTCGGTAAACTTCCATATCCCCTTTCTTGAAGAACTTTGCTCATTTGACCAATTTGTTGTTCCAATGCTTTGATCGAAGCTCCTTGATTTCTTGTAGTAGTGTCCGTTGAAGCTCGAATTTCTTTGATCATAGCAGTATTCTCTTCATGTCTTTTAGCAGCATCGGCCATAATTTGCTTTAAAGTATCGTCTAAAGTCTGCCTCCGTTCTTGATAAGCGGGATTGAAGTTGTTCTTTTGATAGAATCCCGGACTAGCTTCCCTAAATCTTCCTGAAGGTCGGAATGGTTGTCCAAATTGGGTGTAATATGCTTCTTCAAATGTCTCACTTTCATTCTTGTTCGGGCAATCTTTAGTGTAGTGAGGTCCTTCGCACTTTTCACATCCAACTTGGGCAGCATATGCTCTTTCATCTCGCTTCTTCATCTCTCTACTAATTTTATCCAATTGAGCTTGAATAGCAGCAATCCCGTCAAAATTAGTGCTGCTCTTAGATCTAGTAGAGGTCCCATCGTGCCATTTTTGGGAATGATCAGCAGCATCTTGGATTGCTTTCCTAGCATTGGTTGCTGTAACACCCCAACCCGGCAAGGGTAGAAGTGTCACGCAAATGGTGACATATCAAAGGCAAGCATAACATACGACTTAAATAATACAATAGAATTTCAAAGGTTACAAATGATATACTGAAACTACAAGGTTACAAATGAGAAACCAAACTAAATACTATGCCTGTCAATGCAAATCCTTCTAAAAACTTCTACTTCCGAAAAACTATCAAGGTCTTCTAAGTCCAAAGGTCTCTTAAGTCTCTTCACTCTTACCCAGCTTCCAACTAAAACCTGCCGCACACGAAAAGAAAACGTGCGGCTGAGCTTAAAAAGCCCAGTGAACAGATATATAATAAACGGAAACAAACGCAAACGGAAATGAACAGGCATATCATAATAAATGAGATATAGGAAAGAAAATAAAGAGTAAGGTTTAGGACAGTAATCCACCACGAGCCCACATATCACATCACATATCAAATCGTATCATATCTTCATAATCATATAGAGGGGAGACCTCTCAGATAATCAGATAATATGAGGGGTGTCCTCATTCTTCAAATGGAGTAGCTAGCTCCCACATTTTGTGAAAGACGTGGATTGCACCCATCATCAGTCACCACATATCACATATCACAATATCACAATCACAATACAAATCTAGGATGCATCCATTCGCCCCCCACTTATCACATTGGCCATAATAATAATAATCATAAAGCGCGCATATCACAAATCACAATGGGGACGGTGTAACCAAATCACTAGGGCTACACACTAGTCATGCCAGTGGTGCATCACAGACACGGCCATGTTACCTTCATGGCTAGGAAACACATTTTGGCTCGTAGTATCAAACTGGGGTCAAAGGTCAAAGGTTCATATCAAAGAAAAGGTTCACATGGTCATAATCACAGTCCAAATGTCAAGGTTCATATCATAGGGTTCATTTCACAGGGTTCATATCAAAGGTTCAAATCAGAAGTCAAGAGACCGAAGGCACCTTATTAAAAGGGCAGAATATCCGTACCTTATTCCAGCAAAGCACAAACAAAATGAATAAGATAGAATGAACTCAGTTCTTCTCCTTCTTCACACCTAGAGGGGTAGACAAGTGTTACAACACCTTCCATTTTAAGTAACTTTCCATTTTAGGCAGGTTTCCATATTTAGTAAGTTCCCACTTTTAGAAAGTTTCCTTATTTAGAAAGTTCCCATACTTAGTAGTATTTCCAAAATCTCATTTAGGCTAAGTTATAATCAAATTATCCAAAGTTACATTTTCACCCTTGAAGATTTCATACTTTAGACTTTTAGTCCTTTAGTTATAAAAGTTACACTTTTAGTCCTTATAATATCCATAGTTACATATTAAGCCCCTTGGCTTTCCAAATTACACAACGTACCCTTAGTTTATTATGTTGTACGATTAGGACCTCTAAATACAAGATTACAAAACAAGTCCCTCAAATTAATGCTTTTACATATTTGGTTCCTTTATTTATGTTTCTATCTTTTATTTATTAATAATTATACATTAGGTCCTTTAATTATCACAATGACACAAAACCCCTTTAAATATGATTTATTACACGGATTACCCTCAAGTTTCATGATTTACCATTTATAACCCTTAGTTTTGGAAAATTAACAATTTACAACCTTTTTACATATCTAGATAGCCTTTAAGTATTATCTAAACCCGTTTTAAATAATTTATAAACCATATCAATCCTTCGAAATAAAATCTATAAAAATTCAAAGACGTTCCTCAGGGTTTTGAGTATTTTAGATAATATTTCCAGATTTTATTAAGTGGTCTAGGTACGAATTAAAAATCCTTTTCCCCAACCTGTTCCAGAACCAGATCAATTAAAAACACCCGACCATTTACCATCTGCTTACCCAGTCTATAAAATTTATAAAATTCTACAAAAATTCCAGTAATTAGCTAACATGTGGTATATTACCCAGTTCAAAGGAAATGTTCTAAATCGTTATGGTTTTAAAATGAAAAATGAAAAACCCGACCTGTTTTTTCAGACTTCATGAATCCGACCAGACACATAAATTTCCAAAAATCAAAAAGTAACCTTCCAGGCCTCTAAAAATTACAAACTAAATTTTCCCAGGTAGCCACTTCATTGAACTTAGTTTTAGACTCAAAAACCATCCCAATACCCGTTCACATCATTGAGTTATAGCCGGTTAAATTCGAACCAATTTCCAGGTCAGTAGCAGATTGTCACAGATTCATATATAACTTAGGGTTTTTAACATATAACCTCTTTAATTCTTAACACACAATGATTATAGATGATAGTGTTACGTATATACCTTATAATAAGAACAAGATTAAGGCTTCTTGGTGGTATTTTTGGCTCGATCACAGCAGCAAGAAGGGAGGCGGCAGAACTTTTGGTTTTAGGGTTTCTTGAGAAGTTTTTGGAAGACCGGTATTATTTTTGGAGGATCAAATGAAGTGTGGTTAACATATAGAAGAGTGGGCCACGTTTTTGGAAGGGTGGGGAGGATATGGGTCGGCCTAAATGAGGCTAAATCAAGCCCATGGGTTTATTTGGATCACCATTATACTAGAAATACATTAAACCTTATGTTATAGATTTTTAACTACATATTACATATGCACTTAAGATTTTTCGACTCGTTTAGACTTGTAATGTGTTTTAAACATTTTTGGTAGCTTGAGCAATTATCTTATGATGTCTCGTAATCATTACATGTCGCATTTGTTTCGTTTTCATAGGTTTTGTGCTTTATTTGTAAGTTATATATGTTTTAATTAAATTTCAAAGTTATGAGGGCATTTTGGTCTTTTAATACGTTTTAGATTTTCGGGTTTTACAACTCTTCCCCTCTAAAAGAAAAATTTCGTCCTCGAAATTTGCAAAGAAGTAGAAATGAAATGGAACTGAATTCAAATAGAGGCATATCAGATCAGAATACAAAATGAGGGTAGTTAGCTCGCATCGACTCTTCGGTCTCCCAGGTGGCTTCTCGTTCTGGGTGATTCTTCCAAAGAATCTTTACAAACAGAATTACTTTGTTTCTCATAACCCGAACTTGTCGATCGAATAGTCCTGGCTTCCTCAGAAAGACTTGTTGTTTCAGGATTCACATCAAAAGAGTAATATGCCAGACTTATTAGGTGATAATCGCATCTCATCAGGAGAGATATAAGGAAATTGTTGGTTTGACGGATATTTGTCTGTAGGATAGAGATAGACAAATCAAATGAGATCGTAATGGATTATAGCAACATGAGAGTAATATACACGTTCAACTCTTCAGATTTTCAAATAGTCTCAGCCTCAAAATAACCTTTCCAAGGCATTCTCACAAATAAACAAATCTTGTTTCCTCAGAATTCTCAATCTCATATCTCAACTCATGGCAGATCATAATGAACATATTCAACGAATGCGAAACGTATATATAGCAGAACGTAGGTGTACTCCTTCATAGAAACAGATCGAATCCATATAGACAGAAACCGACGGTAGAAAGCTCTACAACCGAACCTAAGATTCTTATCGGAAGTACAGAGGTCAATAAACGCGTGTCGAGTATCCAAACGTATCCAGCCGTATCACGATGAAAGCAGATTAAACGCATAGGTATAATGAACCTAAAGTCTTACTAATTATGGATAATCTAACAGAGATCAAATTCTAAACTCCTTAGGTACTTCCCAAGATATCCTATGGCCACAATGAGTGCATGTTATATGGTGTAAGTATTATCACGTTGATCAGGCGTCATAATACTAGCACCACATAAATATGCCCTTATGATGGTCATACTTTATCTCAAGTCGTAATCAAAACCACCTATCTTAATCCACCTAACACTTCTACAGTCATCAAAGATCAACCAAAATCGAATGCCAAAGTCAAGAGGGAAAACAAAACTATTCGCACAAGTATCAAAATCCGAGATTGCCTAACTGAAGTGAGGTACGCCGTTACAAGCATCGTATCTTCCACAATTCGCCAACATCTCTCAAAACAAAGCCATCATCGAACATATGAAAAATGAACACGGAACTGAAATGCTTCTAGGGAACTTAAATCATAAGAGGATCTTATTACTATATAACGAAACTTAAGAGAGTCAACGGAACTGGAAATTAGTTGCCATGAACTTCGGCCTTCATAGATTCAATTCTTCCACCCATAAAGGGTCTGTTTCAGAAATCCATTCATTCAACACATCCAATCTCTTCAAGTCCGGTTAATCTGTCTTCGTCTGTCCATCAATTCAAAAGTGAAACCAAAATCGGGAGCTTGTGTCTGATTCGCCGAGCCTCCTGTAGCTCTTCTTGGAATGTGATGGAGTAATGTGAATTCCTGGCATGCTCTTCATCATTTAGTTTGCTTCCGCTCTCAATTCATCTTAGTACAACCAAGATGAATGGGGAAGTGAGACTGTACGTCTCCATCAGCTCCGGTTTCGCCGTCTTGACTGGGTTGTCTTCTTCTGCATCGTCAACACTTCTGCCTTACAAGGAACGTCTTCACTCTTCAGGGTAGCCGCCGTTGTTGTCAACTCCAAGTCGGGCAGTGAAGTAACTCTTCTGACGTGCTTCTAGTTGTCCTGGTGCATACGAAAAAAAAAAAAAAAAAAAAAACTTCTGTGCTGCAAGGGAGTACCACCGAGTCTCTTCCTGATTTATCCCAAACTTGTTTCGCCCGAGGTAAGGAAACTAACTTCTATTTCAGCTTTTCCCAGACTCCATTCTAAATCAAACTAAGTTGCTTCTCTCTGTTCATGAAATTCCTCAATGGTATCATAAGTTGCAAACATCTTCCAGAATTCTTCTGCAAAGTTCAAAGGGTTTCAGTTCTCCATTCTGTTGTCGGTCTTGACCACATGGTGATGGTTTTCAAAACTTGCGGGATATAAAGAGGTATCCTCGATTACGAACCTCGTCGTCTCAGCAAATATCACTTTCTCAGAATATACGATTGATCGACGAATTTTCTAATGAAGCGCAAAGATGATTTTCATGCTCTTCCTCGTCTCCGAACGTACTATTAAGTCATACAATGACCATTTGTCCAAGCACTCACGAGAAGACATCATTTATCAAATTCGCGAAACAATCAGAGCTTTAGCTAATACTATTAGCGTCACTAATCGTCATAGCAGTCTTTTACGAATACTGAAGGCAATTCCAAGAATAAAATCAATTCATCAGAAGGAAACTTCGCGCTCTGAAATTGAATAGATACAAAGTCGTTTCGGGTGGAGAAATAAGGGTTCCAAATAGTAATACGGTTCAGCTTCCAGAATCAATACATGTCTCCTGTCATCATTCTTCTTTATCACGAACAAGACTGAAGTACGCCAAGAAAATACACTTAAGCGAACTTACTTCTCACTTCGGTGAAAAATTTGGTGGTTCAATCAGAACTCGTGTTCAGAAAATTCAGGGTGCCAAGAAATTTTCAAGATAAGGTCCATTCATTGTTGTACGAAATGGGTTCAAGGAAAACTTCATAATCGCGAACATAACACACGAGTCTTCAGAGTAATAGCGAACGTTTAACAATCGGTAATCATGGTAGGGAGTTCAAAATTGCTTCAAACGCCAAAGATGAGACATAGAAGGGAAATTGTCAATATTTGAATGCTCAATCAACCAATTCCTTTTCAGAATAAAACCAAGGTTAATTATTCATAGAAAGACGGATTACAAACCAAATCTTTATCATTCAGAGGTGAGAGGGAAACATTCTTATATTCGTGGTTACACACCACAAGACTTCTCATAGAGGCAGAGATAGATGAAACAAAATCAATTAGTGTCGAAAGATTTGTAGATACTTATCAGGAGTAAAAGGAAAATAAGAGAATGCATCAAGTACGTCATTGCCATGGGGATTCTCAGAATGACCGAAGAGGCATCGAAAAGATCAGAGGTCAGAGTCAATATCCGAGGGTAAGGATCAATTAATGTCAGACAATTTCATTATAATTCTCAATGTCTTCCAGATTTAATCAGGTTCAAATTTTCAGACGGTGCAAAGTGTAAGCTTCTAATTTCCAAAAGTGATATCAACATGATCAAACCAAAAGCAAGGTACGAATCAGAGTGATGCGGAAGCAATGATACTTAAACAAACGCCTTAGTCTACCCATCCCTCACTGGTCAAAACTTACGTTCCTATAGGGAAATCTTAAAGCAAATTTTCAAAAGTTGTCTTACGAGCGCCTACAGGGGAAACTTAGTGGTCCTAACTTACACAGGCCAAGGGTAGATGTACTACAAGTCGCAAACCTGGCTCTGATACCATAATTGTAACACCCCAACCCGGCAAGGGTAGAAGTGTCACGCAAATGGTGACATATCAAAGGCAAGCATAACATACGACTTAAATAATACAATAGAATTTCAAAGGTTACAAATGATATACTGAAACTACAAGGTTACAAATGAGAAACCAAACTAAATACTATGCCTGTCAATGCAAATCCTTCTAAAAACTTCTACTTCCGAAAAACTATCAAGGTCTTCTAAGTCCAAAGGTCTCTTAAGTCTCTTCACTCTTACCCAGCTTCCAACTAAAACCTGCCGCACACGAAAAGAAAATGTGCGGCTGAGCTTAAAAAGCCCAGTGAACAGATATATAATAAACGGAAACAAACGCAAACGGAAATGAACAGGCATATCATAATAAATGAGATATAGGAAAGAAAATAAAGAGTAAGGTTTAGGACAGTAATCCACCACGAGCCCACATATCACATCACATATCAAATCGTATCATATCTTCATAATCATATAGAGGGGAGACCTCTCAGATAATCAGATAATATGAGGGTGTCCTCATTCTTCAAATGGAGTAGCTAGCTCCCACATTTTGTGAAAGACGTGGATTGCACCCATCATCAGTCACCACATATCACATATCACAATATCACAATCACAATACAAATCTAGGATGCATCCATTCGCCCCCCACTTATCACATTGGCCATAATAATAATAATCATAAAGCGCGCATATCACAAATCACAATGGGGACGGTGTAACCAAATCACTAGGGCTACACACTAGTCATGCCAGTGGTGCATCACAGACACGGCCATGTTACCTTCATGGCTAGGAAACACATTTTGGCTCGTAGTATCAAACTGGGGTCAAAGGTCAAAGGTTCATATCAAAGAAAAGGTTCACATGGTCATAATCACAGTCCAAATGTCAAGGTTCATATCATAGGGTTCATTTCACAGGGTTCATATCAAAGGTTCAAATCAGAAGTCAAGAGACCGAAGGCACCTTATTAAAAGGGCAGAATATCCGTACCTTATTCCAGCAAAGCACAAACAAAATGAATAAGATAGAATGAACTCAGTTCTTCTCCTTCTTCACACCTAGAGGGGTAGACAAGTGTTACAACACCTTCCATTTTAAGTAACTTTCCATTTTAGGCAGGTTTCCATATTTAGTAAGTTCCCACTTTTAGAAAGTTTCCTTATTTAGAAAGTTCCCATACTTAGTAGTATTTCCAAAATCTCATTTAGGCTAAGTTATAATCAAATTATCCAAAGTTACATTTTCACCCTTGAAGATTTCATACTTTAGACTTTTAGTCCTTTAGTTATAAAAGTTACACTTTTAGTCCTTATAATATCCATAGTTACATATTAAGCCCCTTGGCTTTCCAAATTACACAACGTACCCTTAGTTTATTATGTTGTACGATTAGGACCTCTAAATACAAGATTACAAAACAAGTCCCTCAAATTAATGCTTTTACATATTTGGTTCCTTTATTTATGTTTCTATCTTTTATTTATTAATAATTATACATTAGGTCCTTTAATTATCACAATGACACAAAACCCCTTTAAATATGATTTATTACACGGCTTACCCTCAAGTTTCATGATTTACCATTTATAACCCTTAGTTTTGGAAAATTAACAATTTACAACCTTTTTACATATCTAGACAGCCTTTAAGTATTATCTAAACCCGTTTTAAATAATTTATAAACCATATCAATCCTTCGAAATAAAATCTATAAAAATTCAAAGACGTTCCTCAGGGTTTTGAGTATTTTAGATAATTTTTCCAGATTTTATTAAGTGGTCTAGGTACGAATTAAAAATCCTTTTCCCCAACCTGTTCCAGAACCGGATCAATTAAAAACACCCGACCATTTACCATCTGCTTACCCAGTCTATAAAATTTATAAAATTCTACAAAAATTCCAGTAATTAGCTAACATGTGGTATATTACTCAGTTCAAAGGAAATGTTCTAAATCGTTATGGTTTTAAAATGAAAAATGAAAAACCTGACCTGTTTTTTCAGACTTCATGAATCCGACCAGACACATAAATTTCCAAAAATCAAAAAGTAACCTTCCAGGCCTCTAAAAATTACAAACTAAATTTTCCCAGGTAGCCACTTCATTGAACTTAGTTTTAGACTCAAAAACCATCCCAATACCCGTTCACATCATTGAGTTATAGCCGGTTAAATTCGAACCAATTTCCAGGTCAGTAGCAGATTGTCACAGATTCATATATAACTTAGGCTTTTTAACATATAAACTCTTTAATTCTTAACACACAATGATTATAGATGATAGTGTTACGTATATACCTTATAATAAGAACAAGATTAAGGCTTCTTGGTGGTATTTTTGGCTCGATCACAGCAGCAAGAAGGGAGGCGGCAGAACTTTTGGTTTTAGGGTTTCTTGAGAAGTTTTTGGAAGACCGGTATTATTTTTGGAGGATCAAATGAAGTGTGGTTAACATATAGAAGAGTGGGCCACGTTTTTGGAAGGGTGGGGAGGATATGGGTCGGCCTAAATGAGGCTAAATCAAGCCCATGGGTTTATTTGGATCACCATTATACTAGAAATACATTAAACCTTATGTTATAGATTTTTAACTACATATTACATATGCACTTAAGATTTTTCGACTCGTTTAGACTTGTAATGTGTTTTAAACATTTTTGGTAGCTTGAGCAATTATCTTATGATGTCTCGTAATCATTACATGTCGCATTTGTTTCGTTTTCATAGGTTTTGTGCTTTATTTGTAAGTTATATATGTTTTAATTAAATTTCAAAGTTATGAGGGCATTTTGGTCTTTTAATACGTTTTAGATTTTCGGGTTTTACAGTTGCACTCATTTGAGGTACAGCTCCCTTAGCATCCAAAATCTGTCTTGTAGGCACGTCCAATCCTTGATAAAACAATATTATTTCCTGCATAGGGGTTAGATAGTGTTGAGGACATTTTATCAATAAATCTTTAAACCGTTCCCAAGCTTGATAAAGGGTTTCATCAGGCTCTTGCTTGAAACTATTGATAGCCTCCATCTTTTTAGCAGTCTTAGCAGGTGGACAATATCTCTTCAGGAATTTGCTCTTCAAACCTTCCCATGTAGTGATTGAACTAGCAGGTTCATTCCTTAGCCACTTGTTAGCAGCTCCTTTTAGTGAGATTGGAAAGATTCTTAGCATGAGTTGATCGGTATTGACTCCTTCAGAAGTAAACAAGTCTGCAATCTCCAGGACCTTTTCAACATGCTCATTAGCATCCTCTTGTTCCGTCCCACTGAAAGCATTCTCTCTTAGCTCTTTGAGAAACTGACCCTTCAACTCAAATTTTGACTTATCATCAAACTTAGGTCTAGCAACTCCTGAAGTGTAATCAGCACGGGTATTGTTCATGTATTCCTCCATAGTAGTGTTTTCGCCCATTGTTTCTGTTTCAACTTCCTCTTTTTCTTCAGAAAAGTAATCAAGCTCGAGTGAACTTGAAAGATCAAAGCTTCTTGTGTTGAAAAGCCTTTTAAGCGAATGTAGGGCTCGTTCAGGATCTTCGAAAGGTTGAATCAAGTTCTTCGTAGAACTCCTGGTCATGCACTTCCTGAAATCAACACAAAAATATCAGTAGCGTATGCTCGAGAAAGTAGTATATCAGAAAATTAACAACGAAAACGGAATACGAAAAATTAAAGTTACCGATATCTGCAGACGATGCGCCGTATCCAAAAAGTTGGATACACCGTATCTTAATACGTTAAAATTAAATCAGACTTTATTCAGAAAATAGATACGCCGCTTAGAATTTAAGAATGCGCCGTATCGAATTAATTAATCAAAAATCAGCTTATCTAATTAAAATTAAATGCGTCGTATTAACGAAAGTTAATGCGCCGTATTTTCGTTACGTTTAAAAATAAATATCGATTTTTGATTCAGAAAGATGCGCCGTATCGATAGAGATCGATACGCCGTATCTGTTTAATAATTCGCAAACTGTTTTTAATTAAAATAATAGATACGCCGTATCTGCTAAAGCAGATGCGTCGTATGGCGTTAACGTTTAGAATTTTTTTTTTAATCGAAAAACAGATACGCCGTATCTGCTAAAGCAGATGCGTCGTATTACTTTATCGCTTAGAAAAATTTTCTTATTAAAAACAGATACGCCGTATCTTGGGGAAAAGATGCGTCGTATCGAATTAATTAAACGCGTTGTATTTTTTTAAAAATTAAACGCAATACGCCGTATCTGAGAGATCAGATGCGCCGTATCGTTTGATTTAGCACAGTACAACGATAGCAGAACAGAAAAATACGAAAAATAAAAACAAAAATTAAACACACAAACGAAAATAAACACACAAAAATAAAGAAAACAATTAACACACAATACAACAAATATGCAAAATAGTACAATGATGCAATTAATCTAATAAAAAGAAAAAACTAATTAAAATACTAATTAAATTAACAGATAATAACAATTCACTCCCCGGCAGCGGCGCCAAAAACTTGATGCGCGTGATGTGTCGTTGCGGTTTAGCAGTTTTAATGCCTACTCAAGTTTTAAATTTATATTTAGCCGACTTATCAATAACACACACACTTAACGAGCAGTGTACCCGGTCAGTATGAAGATAATGGTAAGTAGAGTGTCGATCACTAAGAGTGGAACGTATTATCTCGTTATTCTAATCAGTATTTTAATATCCTAACGCAAGGGGGTTTCAGCCTGAGAGACTGGCACGGTTTGTTTGCAATTAAATAATAAAATAAACCAATAGGCACGAATCAGCAAGTAGCACACACGTACACAGATAAATACTTGAGACAATAAGAGGGCTGTCCTTATGATTAAGTAGATTGTCACTTGTTTTATTGATAGCTTTATATGAAGTGTATGTAGTTAACCCTTTCTCGTTGGTCCTAATCTTATCGGCGAGTAAACCCTTAATGATTACTTATGTCTAAAAGTTATTCCTAAGTGATCAATTTAGTAATAACCGTGGGAGCCACATTATGTCCCGCAGTCAAATGCCCGCAAGCCACTAATAAACACAGAGGTTATCAATGCACTAATAAGTAGTAACCAAAGACATCAACATATAAACTTTAATTGATGGGAAAGCAAGTATTAAAGGGAGTGCAATCTTTCGTTGTCACATTACACAAGCCACCAATCCTGATGAATTAAAGTTCGCTAACACAATAAAACAAAACTACTTAATGAATTAAACACATGCAGCACCTTCTTACAGCTCTTGTATCTTTGATTTGGGTGTGTCTTGTGCTGCCTCCTTGACTGAATTCGTCCTTTGTTTCTCCTGTTCGAACTTCGGTTTTAGGTTTTCCGGAACTTGTAGTTCGTCTGGTCTACGGGGTATTTATAGTTTCTGTCTGAGGGAAGATGCGGCGCATCTACTAAGTAGATGCGGCGCATGTACTTAACTTCGCGTGGGGTCCAAGATTATAATATTCAGGAATATTCGTACACCGCCAGAAGATGCGGCGTAACTCCATGATTAGATGCGGCGCATGTCCTCTTGTATCTTGGATCGTATCTGGTGATATCTTGATAGAGATGCGGCGCATGTCGAGAGTGAGATGCGGCGCATCTGGAGCAGAATTGACTTGATCTTGTCCATGTCAGTAGACCTTCAACTTTATGCACGTTTTGCTCCATAATTAGTCCAAAATCGCTAAGTTTCACCAAATGCTTGTTTTTACCTGAGAATTACAAAAGTAAACGATTAAGTATCAATCCTCATACATAATATAGTAAAACAAGTCAAATTAATAGGATAAATGATAGTAATAAAATGTACTTATTTGAGTTCATCAATAATGTTGAGGGCATTTCATCAATAAGTCTTTAAATCGTTCCCAAGCTTGATAAAGAGTTTCATCAGGCTCTTGCTTGAAATTGTTGATAGCCTCCATCTTTTTAGCAGTTTTAGCAGGTGGACAATATCTTTTCAGGAATTTGCTCTTCAAATCTTCCCATGTTGTGATTGAACTAGCAGGTTCATTCCTTAGCCACTTATTAGCAGCTCCTTTAAGCGAAATTGGAAAGATTCTTAGCATAAGTTGATCGTCAGAGATTCCTTCTGTAGTAAACAAATCTGCAATCTCGAGGACTTTTTCAACATGTTCATTAGCATCTTCATGTTCTGTTCCACTGAAAGCATTTTCTCTTAGCTCCTTGAGAAACTAACCCTTCAACTCAAACTTTGACTTTTCATCAAACTTCGGTCTAGCAACTCCTGAACTGTAATCAGCACGGGTTTTGTTCATGTATTCCTCCATAGTAGTGTTTTCCGTCATTGTTTCTGTTTCTTCTTTCTCCTTCTCTTCAGAAAACTAATCAAGCTCGAACGAACTTGAAATTTCAAAGCTTTTTGTGTTGAAAAGCCTTTTAAGCGAATGTAAGGCTCGTTCAGGATCTTCGAAAGGTTTAATCAAGTTCTTAGTTGAACTCCTGGTCATGCACTTCCTGAAATCATCACAAAAGCATCAGTAGGGTATGTTCAAGAAAGTATGATATCAGAAAATTAACAACGAAAACGGAATACGAAAAATAAAAGTTGCTGATATCTGCAAACGATGCGCCGTATCCAGAAAGTTGGATACGCCGTATCCTATTACGTTAAAATTTAATCAGACTTTTATTCAGAAAACAGATATACCGCTTATGAATTAGAATGCGCCGTATCAAGTTTAAATTATCAAAAATCGATTATATTTATTAAAATTAAATGCGTCGTATTAACAAAAGCTAATGCGCCGTATTTTCGTTACGTTTCAAAATACAAGATTTTTGATTTAGTAGATGCGCCGTATCGATAAAGATCGATGCGTCGCTTCTGTTTAATAATTCGAAAAGCTGTTTTTAATTTAAATAGAAAATACGCCGTATTTGTTAAAACAGATGCGTCGTATGGCGTTAGGGTTTAGAAAAATTTCTTATTAAAAACAGAATACGCCGTATCTTGGGGAAAGATGCGTCGTACTCGAATTTATTAAACGCGTTGTATTATATAAAAAATAAACGCAATACGCCGTATCTGTGAAAACAGATCCGCCGTATCATTTGTATCAGCACAATACAACGACAGCAGAATGCAGAAAAATACAGAAAAAAGAAAAACAAAAATAAAACCAAACAAAAAGAAACAAAAATTACAGAAAACAAAAACACACAAAAACAGTAAATATGCAAATTATACAATGAATGCAATCTATCTAATATACAACAGGGTTAGCGGTTAGAATCTAAAAAAAAAACTAAAAAGAAAAACCTAATTAAAATACTTAATCAAATTAACAGATAATAACAATTCACTCCCCGGCAGCGGCGCCAAAAACTTGATGCGCGTGATGTGTCGTTGCGGTTTAGCAGTATTAATGCCTACTCAAGTTTTAAATTTATATTTAGCCGACTTATCAATAACACACACACTTAACGAGCAGTGTACCCGGTCAGTATGAATATAATGGTAAGCAGAGTGTCGATCACTAAGAGTGGAACGTATTATCTAGTTATTCTAATCAGTATTTTAATATACTAAGTTAGTTATACAACCTAATCTAACGCAAGGGGGTTCAGCCTGAGAGACTGGCACAGTTTGGTTATAATTAAATAGAAAACTAAACTAATGAGCACGAATTAGTGATTAGCACACACGTACACAGATAGATACTCGAGACAATAAGAAGACCTGTCCTGATAATTAAATAGCTTGTCACTTGTTTTATTGCTAGTTTTGTATGAAGTGTATATAATTAAACCTTTCTCGTTGGCTCTAATCTTATCGGCGAGTAAACCTTAATGATTACTTATGTCTATCCTACTTTTCTAGAGACGCTAGAATAAATAGGCGAGGAAGGGGCATGGCGACCCAAGCAAGACTCAGCTAGACACAGAGGTTATCAATGCACTAATAAAAGTCACCAAAGACATCAACATATAAACTTTAATTAATGGGAAAGCAATATTAAGGGGAGTGCATGATCTTCCGTAGTCACATGACACAAGCCCATCAATCCTGATGAATTAAAGCGTACTAAAACAATAAAACAAAACTACTTAATGAATTGAATACATGCAGGACCTTCTTACAGCTCTTGTATCTTTGTTTGAGGTGTGTCTTGTGCTGCTTGGTCGTCTGAATTCGGCTCTAGGGTTATACAAAAGGTCTTCTCTCTTTTTTCAAATTCGTCTGACCTTGGGGTATTTATAGTTTCTGTCTGAGGGATCGATGCGGCGCATTGACTTAACTTCGCGTGGGGTCCAAGATTAATATATTCTGGAATATTCGTACACCGTCTTCAGATGCGGCGTAACTTGATCTTTGTATGCGGCGCATGTACTTTAGCTGTCTTGGATTGTAACTGGTGAAATCTTGATAGTGATACGCCGTATGTTAGAAGTATATTGCGGCGTATCTGGAGTAGAATGAGCTTGATCTTCTTCTTTGACCAAAGTTTCATATGCGGCGCATGACAGAATTGCATGCGGCGCATTCTTCAAAGTCAGGCAATGGTCTTCGAATTCTTCTAAGTATGATATTGCGTCGTATCTGTTGAGTGAGATACGGTGCATCTTCTGGATTTCAGTAGAATTTTGACATCTCGCTTGTTTTGCTCCATAATTAGTCCAAAATCGCCAAGTTTCACATAATGCTTGTTTTTACTTGAGAATTACTAAAGTAAACATTAATGTATTGATTCTCATGTATAATATAATAAAACAAGTCAAATAAATAGGATAAATGATGATAATAAAATGTACTTATTTGAGTTCATCAGTAATGAAGCCACCAAGAAGACCCAAAAGACCCTGCTGAAGCAAAACTTTGAGAACTTCAGTGCTTCAAACAATGAGTCTTTAGATCACATGTTTTAATAGATTGCAGAAAATTGTCAGCCAGCTGGCTGTGCTTGGAGTTGAAATCCCTCAGGAAGACCTGAACTCCAAGTTCTTAAGGAGTTTACCTACTGAATGGTATACTCATGTGGTGGTCTAGAAGAACAAGCCAGAAATCGACACTATGAGCCTCAATAATCTATAAAAAATTTTAAGATTGTTGAACAGGAAGTGAAGAAATCTGGTAGTTCAAGTTCAAGCTCTGGGAATATGGAATTTGTGTCATCTCCCAATAATACAAGTCCAGATGAAGTGAAAGTGGCTGCAGGAGTTAGTACTACTAACCCTAGTGTTAGTACTGCTAGCTTATCAACTAGTACTGCTGGTATTAGTGATACTACCTTTTATGCATTTCTGACCAGCCAATCCAATGGGTCTATGCTGTCACATGAAGATCTAGAGCAGATTGATGATGATGACTTGGAAGAGATGGATCCAAAGTGGTAGGTTGTACTTCTTAGCATGAGGGCTAAGAAATTCTTTCAGAAAACTGGGAAAAAGATCAACATCAGTGGTAATGATACTGCTGGTTTTGATAAGTCTAAGGTAGAGTGTGATGAGTGGCCTTTTACTCATCATTTTATACCGAAAAAACCAAACAAAAACGACCAAAAATACCCAAATGGACCATATATTGTTGCATATATCCTTGGATTGTGTTTTATGTGTTTCAGGTACAAAAGGATTGAAAACGAGGCAAATATGGACAAAACCGAGCGTGATATGGAAAAGAGCCGAAAACCGATGCCGGAAAAGACATTTTTTTATTCGGATTAAATTCAAGCTCGGAAAATCCCAAACGGCCCTTGGATTATTCTTACTTGGCAAAATTGGCCCCAAGAAGAACTTTGAAAAATTGGCAAGTTTGGTCCTTGAAGTTTCAAATTATACACCTTTGGTCCCTAAACTTACCTATTTATCCTAACTAGTAAACACCATCCGGATCCACAATATTAATCCTAACCCATTAACCCTTTAGCCCAACAAAAGCCCACACCCAGTTTTTAGTTAAAACACAACCGGGTCAAACTTAACTCAAACACACTCAGAAAATCATTTGACCAAGCCCTAACCACTATTCATTTTCTTTATCCCCAATTTTCCCGCCATTAAGCTTAATCATCCCAACTAGTCCCTTTCAGCCTCACCCCAGTCCAAAAAGAACCCACATGGGTGTGTTTCCCCTCCACCTCACCAATCCGAGGACAACTAACCCATCTACGGCTCAGAATCTTTGTTTGGGGAGCAAGATAATCCAAGGGTCAAGAGTTAAAGAAGAAAGCAAACTGGGATTACTCACACAAGAAAAGCACAAGTCCAGAAGAACCCTAGCTTATTTTTAGTATAAATAGTTTTAGCTTATGCTACAGTAGTTTCAGGTTTTATTTTAGCTTAATTTAGGTATTTTTCTTTTTTATTGTTATTTATCTTTTATTTAATTTCCAGTATTGTAATTTTAAATTCGGTTAATGAAAATTTAAGTTTTCTTGTTTTCATTTTTTTTGGTCAACAAAAGTCAACTGCTTATTACTGCTTATATTATTGCTTATTTTCTTATTTGTGTTTCTTTATGCTTATCTGCCTACTTTGATGCTATTTGGAGTTAGGCTAGTAGCTCTTAGTTAGCTTATTCTCAGTTCCACATGAGTATTAGCAGACTTAAGTTTTTTTTGCATTTCTCCATTTGCAGCCTTACTTGTTGATTTTTAATTTGATCATGTCAAGCTGTAATAAGCCCAAATTCAGCATAGTTAATCTTGGCTGGCTTATCTTTCCATTACCACTTTTTTTAGATTTTTAGGATTTTTATTTAATAGCTTTTTGAGGGCTTGAAAACCCCTTTTATGCCCTGCATATGATTGATCAGCAGACCCCATGATGCCTTTTGGCTTATTTTGTGCTTATTGGAGCTTATCTCTGATATTTAGAGCATATTGTAATTTTGATCTTAGTTCTTGGATAGATTGTAGCTTATTCTCATGCCCCTAGCTTTTTAGTAGCTTATTTGCCATTTTTGCATTGCCTTAGCTTGTTTTCAATTTCTTCCTATCTGATCAGATAAGCCAGAGCTTATCTGAGCTTATTTGTGAGTTTAAAAAAGTTTTTCAGTTTCAAAAGTACTTATTTGTTATTGCTTAATTAAGTTTCAAAAGAAAAACAAAAAAAAAAATTAAGTTTGCAAAAATGCCATAACTTGGGTTCGAAACCCAGACCTCTAGCTCACACACGCTCAGTCTTACCATTGCACCCTTGGGATTTTCTCATTTATCTCATGCAATATTTATTTCTTAAACCTTGTTTCTCATTTGCTTAATCCGAACAATATTGCTTATTCCCAACTTATTTAAATAAGCTGGGACCTTTTTGCTATTTTTCTTAGTTTCAGTTTAACTTAAAGTTATTTCACAAAAATTTTCAGATTTTTCCCTTTTCATTTAATATTTTTAATCATTTATTTTCTTTAAAATAGTTTTTAATCCGTATTTAATTATTTAAAAGTCAAAAAATTACAATTCTTTTTTCTAAGATTTTCTTTTATCATTTAGGACGTAGGAAAATTAATTTGGTATCCGTAGTGTTAGTTTTTATAAGATTTGACGTTTATGCTCGTTTTTAGTTTCCCGGTTTACGTTATTTGATTTTAGTTTTATTAGATATTAGTAACCAAGTGACCCTCGTTATTTCAAGCATTTTAATTCCGAACCTCAAACGATATCCTCAATTTCACACCTCATTGGGACTACGACCCGGGTATTCGCTTATCCGGTTTATTACAATTGATTGTTGCGTTAAATCGTCGCGAGTTGACTTTTCTTCGTGAGAGGTTTTGACTTGTGATTACTTTGACAAGCAACCAAATTTTTGGCGCCGTTACCGGGGAGGTGTGTTGCGACAATATCGTTACGGTTTGACGATTATTGACTTGAAGATCCTTCCTCGTGAAGTTACGTATTTTTCTTGTGAATATTTTTTGTCAAAAAATCTAAAAAAAAAATTGAAAAACTAAAAAACCCAAAAATATTTTTTCTCATCCTCTTAAACCGTTTGATTCTATCTTCTTAACCCTCTTTAATGTTTAATTCTTATGTCGTCACTGGGCTATCACTGTTTTAATTGTAAAAGCCTGTTGATTGACAGTCTTCGTTGTTCAAAGTGTAAGTGTGAGCGGTGTGGAAATCATGCACCAAAAGGATCTTGTTATTGGTGTGAAGTAGCCCTCAAAAGAAAGCTTAATTCCATCGATAATTCTCAAAGTTTTTCCGAACACCCTCCACAACCCCAGCCATCTTCACTCACTCAGCATAATTGTTTTATATGTGGAGATCCGTTGGGGGATGATTCACAATGTGAACGATGTTTCTGCAAAGGATGTGGGTTTACCCATGGACTTTGCATGTGTTGCACTTCTGAAATCGAAAATACACTTGATTATCCAGATTTTCAAAATGATTTCAACCTTCCTCAGGATTCATTTTGGCAAGAACCGTGTTATCAAAACTTCAATGATACATCATTTCAAAATGTGCCAAATGATCTTTGTGAGTATTGTGGAGGTCCTCACCAAAGTTTTGATTGTCAAGCAAGTAATATGCTTGTCTATGAGCAAGTTTCGTGTAACGATCAAAATTTTGGTTATGACCAATATCCATATACGTCACTGAATCAATCACAACAATATTATTGTTGTGAGTACTGTGGAGGTCCTCATTATAGCTCTGATTGTCAAACAAGGAACCCACTTGTCTATGAGCATGGCCCTTGTAACAATTATGACTATTCTTATCATGACCAACCTCCACAGTACCAAATGATTCAAACACCATCTCAAGAAGACGTTCTTCAAATTCTTAATTTACTCAAAGAAATTAAGGATTCAATTAAAGAACTTCCCCAAGAAGATCGTCATGAAAAATCTTGTGAAGAACTTCTAGCCGAAGAACGAGCAGCAAAAAGGCGTTCCATGTTTCTCAGGGCTGCCCTTCTTGATGACGATGATGAGGAAGAAGAAGACGAAGAGGAGAGTGCTATTCCTTTAAATGATACCATCTCTCAACCCTCTCAGTCTAGACCCGAGGACTCTCTCATTATGGGGGATGAGCATCTTAGCACTATTCCTGAAAAGGAATCGGACGAATTCATAAAGTCTAGTGCTGAGAACCTTGTCCCAACCCCAAGTGAGTCTGAGGAGATATTCGACAGAGAATGTGATTCTCCAATTTTTGGAGATTCTCTTGACGTTTCTGAGGTTACTTCCGGGATTTTCTCTAACACTCTTTTTGAATTTGATGACAAGTGCTTTTCTAGCAACGTAAATCCTCTTTTTGTTGAAGTGTTAGAGAACGATGAGGTCAAAGACTCTATTATTTTTGATAATATGACCTCAATTATCAATCCCGAGATTCAAAAGAATATTCTTGCTCCGACATATGTGACATTTCCTTTTGAGTGTCGCCCTTATATTGACTTCACATATGTCGTTCGAGTCTTTCTCCCTTTCTTCACCTATCTGGTGACTTCTCCTCTCATTCACTCATTCGGGAGTGAAGATACCATTTTTGACCCCGACATCCTCAGTTATCATTCTTTTGAGCCGGGTCTATCTCGTCGGAGTGGAACTTTCTAGCACTTCAATGTTTCTTCAAACATATTGAATGAAAGTCCGATGGAGATCTTCTCTTCCACATGCTCCCCCAAGAACAATTAAATTCGGGGCGAGTCAAGCTATACGACTCGATAAAAAATAAGCGCTTCGTGGGTGGCAACCCATGCTTATCCTTCTATTTCTTTCTATTTTCTAACACTAAGTGTGGGAGAATTCCTCTACTTGTTGCTTTGTTGTTGTGTGTTTGCCTTTGTTTTCAGGATTCCCGTAGATCGTGATGATTGATGCGCCTGTTTTCAATCCAGCCGCCCAATATCCGATCTCTTTACTAACATCCAGGGATATCTTATTAATCCTTTTTGTGAAAAAGATTTCGTTTCCACACTTAGCTAGTAGTATTACCTTTTTACGTTCTATAGTGTCGGCATAATAGCCGGTACTTTGAATATTGAGGGCAATATTCAATTCTAAGTGTGGGGGGGGGGGGGGAATTCTTAATTGACCAAATTTTAAAAATTTTCACATATTGTACCTACTAGTCCCATAGCACCCCCGTTTTGACCAAAATTTTAAAAATTTTATCGTATTTTAATTAAAAATTGCAAGAAAAAGAAGTGCTTTGCACATTAAAAAATAATTTGCTATACATTAATACTTCGGTATTAGTGGAAGTTTAGACTTGATTAGGCTAGAACAAGGGAATCCCGACTCTGCCAAAGTGTTGATTTGGCTGCTACCCTTAACTTTTAGGCTAAGTTTTTACGAATTGTGCAAATGAAAATGCTAAACGTGGAGTAATTGGTTCTCTTTAGAGCTCATCGAAGTTATTTGTGGCTTTTTGTTCCCATAAGCTTATTTCACCCAATACTAGTAATCTAGGAATAATTAAGGGTATTAGGTTTTGGTGATGATTAGTTTTTGTATTCTTAAGAAAATTCTTGCTTATAAAAGTTGGGTACACATCAAGGTTACTACAAGTGTCGTGTAACATAAGCGGCGGTTCATAAAGCGGCCCTTGGATCTCTAATTCAGGATGTGTGAGGTCTTGGTCTAACGACCTTGGATCCTCATTTCATGAATGTCTAGAGTCTTGGAATTATCCGTAAAGTTCCAGTTAGTTTATCGTACACGAGATTTGGAGTGGTGGAACTAAAATCAAGCAAAAATAAATAAATCTTAAATTTATGTGCTATAAGCTACGGTTCGAGATCGGTCCTTGGATCCTTATTTCCAAAAGGCCTTTAGGTCTTGGCTACCCTCTTATAACGGCCCTTGGATCTTTATTCAGGAAGGTGTAAGGTCTTGGTCTAACACCCTTGGAACCTCATTTCCGGAATGTGTAGAGTCTTGGAACTCTCCGTTGTAACGGCCCTTGGATCCTTTATTCTAAGGTATAAGGTCTTGGAATTTCCCCGTGAAGCTCCATGGTTTATAGTACAATAATAAGTTAAGTTGTTAAAAAAAAAAATCAAAAATCAAAAATATCAAAATAGAATAATAAGCCCCATTTTAAATCACCTTGATGTGGACCTCATTTTTATCGCAACGGTTTTCGGAGGAAGATTAGAAACTAGTTAGTATTTAAACTAGGTATCTTTATCGGACTAAAAATTATCGAAACGAGAATTTGAAGAAATTCATTTCTCACCAAAAATAAAATAAATAGAGGAAAATAGGAATTTGGGAACAAGGAGTAATACACAATTAACTTCCATAAGTAGTGTTAGCATTTTACAAAAACGTTTGCACAAGGGTTTTTAAACTTAGTTGGGAAGTATAAAAAAGAGGATGACGATTAAAATTCCCCGGAATCACCCACTTAGTGTGATTCCCGTTCTATGATGCCATTTTTGATAATCAAGCATGCTATTTACGTTTTATCTCGTTTTTATTTACTTGCATTTTATAATAAAGTCAAAACGGGGTGATATTTTTGGTAACCTTGGTATTCTTTTGATCCTTTCATTACTTCATATGATCGGATTGCTAGGGACTAGCAATTGCTTAGTGTGGGGGATTGATGAGTGGCCTTTTACTCATCATTTTATACCCGAAAACCCCCACAAAAATGACCAAAAACACCTAAATGGACCATATATTGTTGCATATATCCTTGGATTGTGTTTTATGTGTTTCAGGTACAAAAGGATTGAAAACGAGGCAAATATGGACAAAACCGAGCGTGATATGGAAAAGAGCCGAAAACCGAAGCCGGAAAAGACATTTTTTTATTCGGATTAAATTCAAGCTTAGAAAATCCCAAACGGCCCTTGGATTATTCTTACTTGGCAAAATTGGCCCCAAGAAGAACTTTGAAAAATTGGCAAGTTTGGTCCTTGAAGTTTCAAATTATACACCTTTGGTCCCTAAACTTACCTATTTATCCTAACTAGTAAACACCATCCGGATCCACAATATTAATCCTAACCCATTAACCCTTTAGCCCAACAAAAGTCTACACCCAATTTTTAGTTAAAACACAACCGGGTCAAACTCAACTCAAACACACTCAGAAAATCATTTGACCAAGCCCTAACCACTATTCATTTTCTTTATCACCAATTTTCCCGCCATTAAGCTTAATCATCCCAACCAGTCCCTTTCAGCCTCACCCCAGTCCAAAAATAACCCACATGGGTGTGTTTCCCCTCCACCTCACCAATCCGAGGACAACTAACCCATCTACGGCTCAGAATCTTTGTTGTGGGGAGCAAGATAATCCAAGGGTCAAGAGTTAAAGAAGAAAGCAAACTGGGATTACTCACACAAGAAAAGCACAAGTCCAGAAGAACCCTAGCTTATTTTTAGTATAAATAGTTTTAGCTTATGCTACAGTAGTTTCAGGTTTTATTTTAGCTTAATTTAGGTATTTTTCTTTTTTATTGTTATTTATCTTTTATTTAATTTCCAGTATTGTAATTTTAAATTCGGTTAATGAAAATTTAAGTTTTCTTGTTTTCATTTTTTTTGGTCAACAAAAGTCAACTGCTTATTACTGCTTATATTATTGCTTATTTGCTTATTTGTGTTTCTTTATGCTTATCTGCCTACTTTGATGCTATTTGGAGTTAGGCTAGTAGCTCTTAGTTAGCTTATTCTCAGTTCCACATGAGTATTAGCAGACTTAAGTTTTTTTTGCATTTCTCTATTTGCAGCCTTACTTGTTGATTTTTAATTTGATCATGTCAAGCTGTAATAAGCCCAAATTCAGCATAGTTAATCTTGGCTGGCTTATCTTTCCATTACCACTTTTTTTAGATTTTTAGGATTTTTATTTAATAGCTTTTTGAGGGCTTGAAAAGCCCCTTTTATGCCCTGCATATGATTGATCAGCAGACCCCATGATGCCTTTTGGCTTATTTTGTGCTTATTAGAGCTTATCTATGATATTTAGAGCTTATTGTAATTTTGATCTTAGTTCTTGGATAGATTGTAGCTTATTCTCATGCCCCTAGCTTTTTAGTAGCTTATTTGCCATTTTTGCATTGCCTTAGCTTGTTTTCCATTTCTTCCTATCTGATCAGATAAGCCAGAGCTTATCTGAGCTTATTTGTGAGTTTAAAAAAGTTTTTCAGTTTCGAAAGTACTTATTTGTTATTGCTTAATTAAGTTTCAAAAAGAAAAACAACAAAAAATTAAGTTTGCAAAAATGCCATAACTGGGGTTCGAACCCCAGACCTCTAGCTCACACACGCTCAGTCTTACCATTGCACCCTTGGGATTTTCTCATTTATCTCATGCAACATTTATTTCTTAAACCTTGTTTCTCATTTGCCTAATCCGAACAATATTGCTTATTCCCAGCTTATTTAAATAAGCTGGGACCTTTTTGCTATTTTTCTTAGTTTCAGTTTAACTTAAAAGTTATTTCACAAAAATTTTCAGATTTTTCCCTTTTCATTTAGTATTTTTAATCATTTATTTTCTTTAAAATAGTTTTTAATCCGTATTTAATTATTTAAAAGTCAAAAAATTACAATTCTTTTTTCTAAAATTTTCTTTTATCATTTAGGACGTAGGAAAATTAATTTGGTATCCGTAGGGTTAGTTTTTATAAGATTTGACGTTTATGCTCGTTTTTAGTTTCCCGGTTTACGTTATTTGATTTTAGTTTTATTAGATATTAGTAACCAAGTGACCCTCGTTATTTCAAGCATTTTAATTCCGAACCTCAAACGATATCCTCAATTTCACACCTCGTTGGGACTACGACCCGGGTATTCGCTTATCCGGTTTATTACAATTGATTGTTGCGTTAAATCGTCGCGAGTTGACTTTTCTTCGTGAGAGGTTTTGACTTGTGATTACTTTGACAAGCAACCAGAGTGCTTTAACTGTCACAAGTTGGAGCATTTTGCTAGAGAGTGTAGAAGACCCAGGCAACAGGATAGCAAGAGTAAGGGGTATGGAAGCAAGCTAAAGGCAGTGGAAGAGGCAGAGACATATTCAAAGGCTATGGTTGCCATTGATGATCTGGGTTATGACTGGAGCTTCATGGCTGAAGATGAGGAAGCACCAGCTAAGATGGCACTTATGTATTTCTCTGACTCAGTGGTACACTTAGCCAAAAATTGTTCTAAAACTTGTTCTGCTCTTATAGAATATGAAACATTAAAGAAACATTATGATGAGCAGATAATTGAGCTAAACCAAACAAACTATAATTTGTCTAATCATAAAAGAGGTTTAGCAGTCTTAGAGGAACAAATTTTGCATTATAAGAAAAATGAGTCTGTCTTTACAGAAGATATAACTGTTTTTAAGAGAGATTTGACTCTTAAAAATGATGAGATTAATATGCTTAAAGCTGAGTTAGCTAAAATAAAAAAGGCAAAAGATAATATTCAATTAAGTGTAGACACTTTAGAGTTTGCATCTAAGGGAGTAAATAAGATCATAGAGTGTCAATTGATTAATAAGGCTAAGTCTGGGTTAGGCTACAACACATGTCCACCTCCTCATAGAGGACTGCCTACAGCCCCAGGAATTGACTTAGAGCACACAGGTTTAACTGAGTTTCAAGAGCCAAAATTAGAATATGGTTGTAAGACTAAAGAAAATGTTAATGTTAATAAACTTGATGTGTTGAATGAGCCTTTTGAGAGTGCTAGTGACACCTCTCTTGCTGAGGACAAGGTGTCAGCTGATAGGAACTCAGATGCTCCCATTATTGAAGATTGGGAATTTGATGATGAAGATCAGGTTGTGACTAAACCTGATGTAGTAAAGCTAGAAGGAACTGATGTTCCTAAGGTGGTTAAAACTGAAACTGTTAAACTTAGAACCAATGTAAAACAAGCTAGGAAAACAGTTAGATATTCTGAGATGTTGATGAACTCAAATAAGTACATTTTATTACTATCATTTATCCTATTAATTTGACTTGTTTTACTATATTATGTATGAGGATTGATACTTAATCGTTTACTTTTGTAATTCTCAGGTAAAAACAAGCATTTGGTGAAACTTAGCGATTATGGACTAATAATGGAGCAAAACGTGCATAAAGTGGAAGTCTACTGACATGGACAAGATCAAGTCAATTCTGCTCCAGATGCGCCGCATCTTACTCTCGACATGCGCCGCATCTCTATCAAGATATCACCAGATACGATCCAAGATACAAGAGGACATGCGCCGCATCTAATCAAGAGTTACGCCGCATCTTCTGGCGGTGTACGAATATTCCTGAATATTATAATCTTGGACCCCACGCGAAGTTAAGTACATACGCCGCATCTACTTAAGTAGATGCGCCGCATCTTCCCTCAGACAGAAACTATAAATACCCCGTAGACCAGACGAATTAAAGAGTTCGAAACCCTAAAACCGAAGTTCGGACAGCAGAGAAAAGGACGAATTCAGTCAAGGAGGCAGCACAAGACACACCCAAATCGAAGATACAAGAGCTGTAAGAAGGTGCTGCATGTATTTAATTCATTAAGTAGTTTTGTTTTATTGTGTTAGCAAACTTTAATTCATCAGGATTGGTGGCTTGTGTAATGTGACAACGAAAGATTGCACTCCCTTTAATACTTGCTTTCCCATCAATTAAAGTTTATATGTTGATGTCTTTGGTTACTACTTATTAGTGCATTGATAACCTCTGTGTTTATTAGTGGCTTGCGGGCATCCGACTGCGGGACAAGATGTGGCTCCCACGGTTGTTTCTAAATTGATCACTTAGGAATAACTTTTAGACATAAGTAATCATTAAGGGTTTACTCGCCGATGAGAATAGGACCAACGAGAAAGGGTTAATTACATACACTTCATATAAAGCTATCAATAAAACAAGTGACAATCTACTTAATCATAAGGACAGCCCTCTTATTGTCTCGAGTATCTATCTGTGTACGTGTGTGCTACTTGCTGATTCGTGCCTATTTGTTTATTTTATTATTTAATTGCAACAAAACTGTGCCAGTCTCTCAGGCTGAAACCCCCTTGCGTTAGGATATTAAAATACTGATTAGAATAACTAGATAATACGTTCCACTCTTAGTGATCGACACTCTACTTACCATTATCTTCATACTGACCGGGTACACTGCTCGTTAAGTGTGTGTGTTATTGATAAGTCGGCTAAATATAAATTTAAAACTTGAGTAGGCATTAAAACTGCTAAACCGCAACGACACATCACGCGCATCAAGTTTTTGGCGCCGCTGCCGGGGAGTGAATTGTTATTATCTGTTAATTTGATTAGTATTTTAATTAGGTTTTTCTTTTTATTAGATTAATTGCATCATTGTACTATTTTGCATATTTGTTGTATTGTGTGCTATTTGTTTTCTTTTATTTTTGCTTTTATTTGTTTTTGTTCGTGTGTTTTATTTTTGTTTTATTTTTCGTTTTTTGTGTGTTCTGCTATCGTTGTACTGTGCTAAATCAAACGATACGGCGCATCTGATCTCTCAGATACGGCGTATTGCGTTCAATTTTTTTATATACAACGCGTTTAATTAATTCGATACGACGCATCTTTTCCCCAAGATACGGCGTATCTGTTTTTAATAAGAAAATTTTTCTAAGCGATAAAGTAATACGACGCATCTTCTTTTGCAGATACGGCGTATCTGTTTTTGATAAAAATTTTTCTAAAACATTAACGCCATACGACGCATCTTCTTTTGAAGATACGGCGTATCTATTATTTTAATTAAAAACAGTTTGCGAATTATTAAACAAATACGGCGTATCGATCTCTGTCGATACGGCGCATCTTACTGAATCAAAAATCTTTTATTTTTAAACGTAACGAAAATACGGCGCATTAACTTTCGTTAATACGACGCATTTAATTTTAATTAGATAAGTTGATTTTTGATTAATTAATTCGATACGGCGCATTCTTAAATTCAAAGCGGCGTATCTATTTTCTGGATAAAGTCTGATTAAATTTTTAACGTATTAAGATACGGCGTATCCAACTCTTTGGATACGGCGCATCGTCTGCAGATATCAGTAACTTTAATTTTTCGTATTCCGTTTTCGTTATTAATTATCTGATATATTACTTTCTCGAGCATACCCTACTGATGCTTTTGTGATTGATTTCAGGAAGTGCATGACCAGGAGTTCTACGAAGAACTTGATTCAACCTTTCGAAGATCCTGAACGAGCCCTACATTCGCTTAAAAGGCTTTTCAACACAAGAAGCTTTGATCTTTCAAGTTCACTTGAGCTTGATTACTTTTCTGAAGAAAAAGAGGAAGTTGAAACAGAAACAATGGGCGAAAACACTACTATGGAGGAATACATGAACAATACCCGTGCTGATTACACTTCAGGAGTTGCTAGACCTAAGTTTGATGACAAGTCAAAATTTGAGTTGAAGGGACAATTTCTCAAAGAGCTCAGAGAGAATGCTTTCAGTGGGACGGAACAAGAGGATGCTAATGAGCATGTTGAAAAGGTCCTGGAGATTGCAGATTTGTTTACTACAGAAAGTGTCAATACCGATCAACTCATGCTAAGAATCTTCCCAATCTCACTAAAAGGAGCTGCTAACAAGTGGCTAAGGAATGAACCTGCTAGTTCAATCACTACGTGGGAAGGTTTGAAGAGCAAATTCCTGAAGAGATATTGTCCACCTGCTAAGACTGCTAAGAAGATGGAGGCTATCAATAGTTTCAAGCAAGAGCCTGATGAAACCCTTTATCAAGCTTGGGAACGATTTAAAGATTTATTGATAAAATGTCCTCAACACTATCTAACCCCTATGCAGGAAATAATATTGTTTTATCAGGGATTAGACGTGCCTACAAGACAGATTTTGGATGCTAAGGGAGCTGTACCTCAGATGAGTGCAACTAATGCTAGGAAAGCGATCCAAGAAGCTGCTGATCATTCTCAGAAATGGCACGATGGGACCTCTACTAGATCTAAGAGCAGCACTAATTTTGACGGGATTGCTGCTATTCAAGCTCAATTGGATAAAATTAGTAGAGAGATGAAGAAGCGAGATGAAAGAGCATATGCTGCCCAAGTTGGATGTGAAAAGTGCGAAGGACCTCACTACACTAAAGATTGCCCGAACAAGAATGAAAGTGAGACGTTTGAAGAAGCTTATTACACCCAATTTGGACAACCGTTCCGACCTTCAACAAGATTTAGGGAAGCTAGTCCGGGATTCTATCAAAAGAACAACTTCAATCCCGCTTATCAAGAGAGGAGGCAGACTTTAGATGATACTTTAAAGCAAATTATGGCCGATGCTGCTAAAAGACATGAAGAGAATACTGCTATGATCAAGGAAATTCGAGCTTCAACGGACACTACCACAAGAAATCAAGGAGCTTCGATCAAAGCATTGGAACAACAAATTGGTCAAATGAGCAAAGTTCTTCAAGAAAGGGGATATGGAAGTTTACCGAGCTCAACTGAAACAAATCCAAGAGATCATGTCAAGGCCATAAGCACCACCGAAGAAGTCACTCCTAATATACCTAGAAGGTCGATGAATGGTAATGATGGTGCAAGACCCGAATTTTTCTTTAACTCTTCAATCAGCTTAAGGAGACTACTAAAAGAAAAGACAAAAATTGAAGAGGAGATCAAGGCAACAATGAAAGAAGAGAGCCCTGCAACCGATTCAAATGCCTTGCCTCATAAAGAAAAAGACCCAGGAAGTTTTACTCTACCTTGTTCTATTAATAATATATCTTTCAATAATGTGTTGGCTGACTTAGGAGCTAGTGTTAGTGTTATGCCTCTTAAGACATTCGCTACCCTAGGACTAGGAAAATTAGCACCAACTAAATTACTTATTGAATTGGCTGATAAAACAGTAAAACGACCTGAAGGGATTGCTAATAATGTGCTAGTTAAGATTGAGCAGTTTATTTTTCCCGTAGACTTTATTATACTAGACATGCCCGAGGATGTTAAGATTCCTTTAATCCTCGGAAGACCTTTCTTGTCTACTGCCCATGCTAAGATTGATGTGTTTAAGAGAAAAATTTCATTAAGGGTAGGGAATAATAAACTAGTCTATAAGTGCCAAGATCCGGTTAAAAGCATAATTAGAGGTATTTATGTGCTAGGATTAAGAGAGCGTATGGACCTCGATCTTGAAGCTAGACTTATGGGAGAAACATTGATTCAAAACAACTCAACTAATCCTAATCATGAAGACTTTGAGGAATTCATTGACCTTAATGTACCTACGGAACTTAGACGAGATATTGTTAGTGATTCGGATGATGAGTGGTATGATTGTGTAGTAATTAATAAACGTAGGAGAGTAGTTGAGAAAACGAATTTGAACAATGATGTGTTTATTGAACTACCACCCCACCTTGCTTACCTGTGCCTATATGATAATAAGAATTTCCCGTCTATCATTTTGTCATCTCTGCCCGTAAGGGACAGGACTTTGTTTATACAGATATTGAAGAAGAACGGCGTGGAAATTAAGGACGAGCAAGGAGTGTTCAATATTACTAAATTGGCGATGAAGGAGCGTGATGTTTCCGACTCCTTCAATGATCGATACTAAAGAGCTGAACGTGAGTCTAACTTGAAGACTCTGGAATAAAGACAAGTGCTTACCGGGAGACAACCCGGATTTATCTTTTATTATTCTGTTTTCTGTGTCGAGTCAGTCCAGGCCGCACGAAGATACGGCGCATCTCAGTCGTGAGATGCGACGCATCCTCTGCAATGGTCATATCTTATTTTATTTTTCTGCATTTTTATTTTTCGACTTTAAAACTTTTTATCAGTTTATTTTAATGCGTCGCATCCCTGGTTAAGGATGCGGCGCATCTTTATTCTGATCCGTATTTATTCCAGGCTCGATACGGCGTATCTTCTTCAATAAGATACGGCGCATCGATTAACCTGATGATTTTCAGTTTTAATTTTTAAGTTTTATTTTTCCTAACTACTAATGTGTTATGCAAGTTGAACCTTTCTTATCTTAGGTGTGTTTTAAAGTGTTGGTGGTATTATAGTTTCCTGGATTTCCTGTGGATACGTCAAGTATGAAGCTTTAACGTTCTAATCCACAAGAAAGATGATTTTTGCTAATGGAGGATCATACCGAGCAAATCTCAGGGGAGTTTTTCTTGTTCTAATTCTTTTATTTTCCAGTTTTTAACCTTTTATACAAACAACGAGGACGTTGTTTAACTTAAGTGGGGGGATAGGAGAATTAGAACACTTAACACTTACTTGTCCTACTTTTTCAAAAATTATGCTTAAAATGTGCTTAATATATCAAACTTAAAAATTTTTTAGCATGTTTTTGTTTAAGATCTAAGTTACATAACTGCACACATGACGTTATTTTCAAAAATTGTGATTTTTCCAAAATTCACAAATCTATGAGTGTGCCGGTGACTTGTAAACTTTAGAACTTGGCTTGTATACTATTCGAGACCACCATAATGAGTATTATTTATATAATTGGAATGACTTGTCTAACTTGGTAAAATTCTAGGATTACACCAAATAGCCTTTATATGTTATGTGTTATTAGCTAACTACACTGGTTAGTTAACCCCCGTATAAAACCCTTTTGTTACTCTCATTTTTAGAGTAAGATACCCCTAGAAAAACCCTCAGAGCCATTCCTTTCGTTTCTTACACCTATGTTTAAAATGTTTCGTTACACCCTTACACCTTAGCCTACCCTGTAGATTAGAATCCGTGGTTGGTTAATTGCTATAGGCAGAGTGTGTTTCCTTACATTACCTGTGTTCGCATGCGTAATTCATTATCTATGGTTAGGTCGGGAAATTGCACAATGCAAATTGGAGTGAAAGTAAATATTGTATATTTTTGAGTTTATTTTTCGTGTGTTTACTACTTTCACTATTACCGTTATTTCTGAAAGTATGAAAAGTATGAAAAAAATTATCCGGAAAGAAAGTTGTAGTGATGTGGTGAAATTTTACACATCTATGTTTATGTTTCAAAAAAAAAAAAAAAAAAAAAAAAAAAAAAAAAAATCGAAAAAAAAATGAGAAAAGAAAAAGAAAGAAAAAAAGAGTTGGATGTTTATTTTAAGCCAACGATGTAGAGTTATGAAAGTGGTCGATATCACCACTGTTTGTTATACTATATTTATGGATTGAATGGGAATTGGCAGTTATGGGAATGCCGATTAAGGTTTATTCTTTGATTAAGATTTTGTTGAGTATAATTCGTGTCTACCAAAAGCGTGTGTTTCAAGTGTTTAAAGCGTGAGTTATTCAATGATATGAGTCTTATTCATGGGATGGTTGAGATAGTGATTAACCACACTTAGGATTTTAATCTATTTGTTTTGTTTTGTTTATTTTTATTTTTACACCAATTTATATCCCAAATGTTATCCATACCCTGTATTGTTCTTTATCCAACCGAACCTTTGATTTATTGAGATTAGGGATTTGAGCAATCTTAAGTATCGTAGTCGTGGATTCGGCTATGTATTTATGATTTTGTCGCCCTTTTTGATATATTATTATTGGTGAAGTTTGGACCTATCTTTAGCCTATTCGAGTTAAGGATTTGAGCAATTGCAAGTATCGTGTTCGTGGATTCGATCATGTATTTGTGATTTTGTCGCCTTTTCTGGAATTTGAGATCGATAGTGATTAAGAATAATTAACCCTTTAGCCTAAAAACCCTTTTTACCGCTTTAGACTTGTTATTCCTTAGCTTTAGTGGTGGAGATGTGTATACTTGCCAAGCTTATGATAGAATATTCGTCGCGACTGGACAGTTAAACGATTAGATTTGCTTTTATCGACTTATTTTATTTTACTTCTAATTCGTTAAGTGTTTAGTTGTGTGATTATGAAATAAACGAATACATGCTTAAATATAAAAATAAATCCTAATACATCTTTTAGGATAAATTTTCATAAATGAAATTCTAAGGTTTACTTGGGGACAAGTAAAGTTCAAGTGGGGGGATATTTGATGAACTCAAATAAGTACATTTTATTACTATCATTTATCCTATTAATTTGACTTGTTTTACTATATTATGTATGAGGATTGATACTTAATCGTTTACTTTTGTAATTCTCAGGTAAAAACAAGCATTTGGTGAAACTTAGCGATTATGGACTAATAATGGAGCAAAACGTGCATAAAGTGGAAGTCTACTGACATGGACAAGATCAAGTCAATTCTGCTCCAGATGCGCCGCATCTTACTCTCGACATGCGCCGCATCTCTATCAAGATATCACCAGATACGATCCAAGATACAAGAGGACATGCGCCGCATCTAATCAAGAGTTACGCCGCATCTTCTGGCGGTGTACGAATATTCCTGAATATTATAATCTTGGACCCCACGCGAAGTTAAGTACATACGCCGCATCTACTTAAGTAGATGCGCCGCATCTTCCCTCAGACAGAAACTATAAATACCCCGTAGACCAGACGAATTAAAGAGTTCGAAACCCTAAAACCGAAGTTCGGACAGCAGAGAAAAGGACGAATTCAGTCAAGGAGGCAGCACAAGACACACCCAAATCGAAGATACAAGAGCTGTAAGAAGGTGCTGCATGTATTTAATTCATTAAGTAGTTTTGTTTTATTGTGTTAGCAAACTTTAATTCATCAGGATTGGTGGCTTGTGTAATGTGACAACGAAAGATTGCACTCCCTTTAATACTTGCTTTCCCATCAATTAAAGTTTATATGTTGATGTCTTTGGTTACTACTTATTAGTGCATTGATAACCTCTGTGTTTATTAGTGGCTTGCGGGCATCCGACTGCGGGACAAGATGTGGCTCCCACGGTTGTTTCTAAATTGATCACTTAGGAATAACTTTTAGACATAAGTAATCATTAAGGGTTTACTCGCCGATGAGAATAGGACCAACGAGAAAGGGTTAATTACATACACTTCATATAAAGCTATCAATAAAACAAGTGACAATCTACTTAATCATAAGGACAGCCCTCTTATTGTCTCGAGTATCTATCTGTGTACGTGTGTGCTACTTGCTGATTCGTGCCTATTTGTTTATTTTATTATTTAATTGCAACAAAACTGTGCCAGTCTCTCAGGCTGAAACCCCCTTGCGTTAGGATATTAAAATACTGATTAGAATAACTAGATAATACGTTCCACTCTTAGTGATCGACACTCTACTTACCATTATCTTCATACTGACCGGGTACACTGCTCGTTAAGTGTGTGTGTTATTGATAAGTCGGCTAAATATAAATTTAAAACTTGAGTAGGCATTAAAACTGCTAAACCGCAACGACACATCACGCGCATCAGATGTATAGGTCCACATACAAGCCTAGAGGTAACCAGAGGAACTAGAATAGCCTCAAGTCCCATCAATTAGGATATGACTTTGTCATGTACAACAAGGCTTGTTTTTCTTGTGGTAGCTTTGACCACCTACAGGCTTTTTATCATAACCATCAAGGAAAAAAGATGGTTACAGGGTATAATAGGGTACTTGGAAACACAAGTGATAGGGTGAACTCAAACAGGTTTCAATCTCACTCTAATGTTAACAGAATGACTCCCAGGGAAATTTTAATGAAGTTTGGCCTCAAACCAGTTAGTACTGCTCGACCAGCAGTTAGTACTGCCAGACCAATTAAGACTGTTTACCCTAAACCAACAGTTTCAAGTGCAAAACCAACTTTTAAACATGCACAACAAACTGTTCACATGCCTTTTCACAAGAAAGCAGTGTTTCAAAACAAATTTTGGAACTCAAAAGTTAAAACTACTAGGCCAGCAGTTAATACTGCTCGACCAGCAGTTAGTACTGCTAAGCCTAAGAACACTGCTAGGGATGAGAGGGAAAATGCTGTTAAGGCCTCAGCATGTTGGGTATGGAGACCAATCAAACCCAATGGTGCATCAATTGTATTAAAGAGATTTGACTATATTGATGTACGAGGTAAACCCATGTCAGTGATGACTTGGGTACCCCAAGGAAACTAATTTCCTTCTTTTATGTGCAGGGACATCCACAAGATGATGAAGAAGATCATGGTTATGCAGATAGTGGATGCTCTAGGCACATGACAGGGAACATGTCATATCTTTCTGACTTTACACCAATGGATGGAGGATATGTTACCTTTGGGGGAGGAATAGGTGGAAGGATTACTGGTAAAAGTACATTGAAAACCGATAAACTTGACTTTGAAGATGTGTATTTTGTGCAGGAGCTCAAGTATAATCTCTTTAGTGTCTCACAGATGTGTGACAAAAAAAACAAAGTTCTTTTTACTGACACTGAATGTCTTGTGCTTTCCTTAGACTTTAAGTTACCTGATGAAAGTCAAGTACTACTTAAAGTTCCAAGAAAAGGCAATATGTACAGTGTTGATTTGAAGAAAATTGTTCCTAAAGAGGCTCTCACTTTTCTTGCAGCAAAAGCCACATTAGATGAGTCAATGCTATGACATAGAAGACTTGGTCATGTCAACTTTAAAACCATTAATAAAATTGTTAAAATGGTTTGGTAAGAGGCTTGCCTCAAAAACGTTTTGAAAATGACCAAACTTGTGTTGCCTGTCTAAAAGGCAACCAACACAAAGCTTCTTGTAAGCCCAAGACCCAGAACTCTATTACTCAACATTTTTTTATGTTGCATATGGACTTATTTGGTCCTACATCTGTGAGTAGTATTCAACATAAGAATTACTGTCTTGTAGTAACTGATGATTTTAGTAGATTCACATGGGTTTTCTTTCTAGGGTCTAAGGATGAGACACCTAGCATTCTTAAGACTTTTATAAATGAAATAGAAAACCTAGTTGATAAGAAAGTGAAAATCATCAGGTGTGACAATGGGACAAAGTTTAAAAATAGAGTTATGGATGATTTTTGTAGGGAAAAAGGTATTAAGAGAGAGTTTAGTGTAGCTAGAACTCCTCAGCAGAATGGGGTTGCTGAAAGGAGGAATAGGACACTAATAGAGGCTGCTAGGACCATGTTAGCTGATTCCAAGTTGCCCATCACTTTTTGGGCTGAAGCAGTTAGTACTGCTTGTTTTGTGCAAAACAAAGTTTTAATAGTCAAACCATACATCAAGACACCATATGAACTGTTTAGAGGTAGAACACCTGCTTTAGGTTTTCTAAGGCCATTTGGGTGTCATGTCACTATTCTCAATACCTTAGACCATTTGGGAAAATTTGATGGTAAATCTGATAAGGGTTTCTTGGTTGGGTACTCATTAAATAGCAAAGCCTTTAGGGTATACAACACAAGAACCAGGAAAGTAGAGGAAAACCTGCATGTTCAGTTTTTAGAAAATAAGTCTAATGTTGCAGGTGAAGGTCCAAAATGGCTATTTGATCTTGATACTCTAACCCAATCTATGAACTATGTACCAGTTGTTGCAGGAACATTTTCTAATGATTTTGCAGGTTCAGAAGATGGTGTTGCAACAGATGAACCAATCTTGAAAAAGGAGAAAGATCAAGATCATATTCTGATGCCTATTTGGAATAGTGTGGATTCATCATCAAAAGATGCTGGACCTTCTACTGATGCAGACAAAGAAGGTTTTGAAGATGGAAATAATGAAGGTGGTGTTGAGGAATGATGCGTTCGCAAAAGGTTTTAAATTTATAAACAAGAATTACCGATTAACTAGGAACACATTCGGACAAGTATACCCTAGTCGTATGTTGTATAGAGGTTGGTAAGTCAAGGTCGTCCCAAGAGACTTGGTTGCACTCAAGTGTCATTTGTTTGCTTAAGCAAGTAACAAGTTGATGGTTATGATTGTCACAGATCAAACCAACAAGAAAAGCAATATAAGAACAACCACACAAAGAACATACATGTTTGGCAATGATAATAAGTTAATAAGAACTTGGTGTAAGCCTTATAATAAATTAGTAAGAACTTGGTGTAAGCCTTTACTAGTTTTAGGATGGTTAGTTTGGAAAACATATTATCAAAGGTAATCCTTACGACCTCTTAGAACCAATAATAATTTAGTGTTTTATAAATCAAATGTGTATAAGCCTCAATAAAATGGTCATGTCATGAGTCTTATGCCTATAACAAGAAAGAATCCTTTCGAACCGTAGACTTTAATGTTATTAATTCTTGAAGTTCCATTTACTTGATTAGAACACATATTCAAAAGATGCCTTTCGACCCTTAATCTAAATTAAACTTTCACTTGTTATGTTTATTAAGTTTCTCATACAATCGTCACAAAGTACAAGACCAAAACATTCGTCGACTAATGAATTGAAATCAACCACTATTGAGAATCCTTGTATACCCAACAATGTTTAATCAAAACAATAAACAATAACAAAATCCAATTTAACCAAATATGATGTTATCATCATAATCCAAACAAACACTATAAATATCCAAACATTCCTTTATCACAAGTTATCATATGAGCCAAACAAGTATTAAGACATCATTCACAAGACAAAAGCACATATAAAGAATCACATCATCAACACAATCAAAGAAACCAAACATGAATATTATTAAAAGAGAGTATACCAAAGTTCATAAGATGACATATAAAGTCCTAGGATGCACACATGAATCCTCCAGTGTTCCACCGCCAATTACCAAGCCAACCCCCCAACACCTCTGGAAAAGGGTGAGGGGTGGTTATGAAAGATAGTTTGAGAGTTTACATGAGAGTTATATGATAGATGAGAATTGGGATTATGAAAACACTAGCCAAATGGGTCCTTTTATACTACTCTCAAGGCCTTGGGGTATTAATTGGTTTTCTTAGGGACAAAGTAGCTTAGAATGGACTAGAATTTGCTTGGGAAGGATCTAGAATTGTTTTGAGGCTTAGTGATGAAAGAAATAACGAGGCCTCCATCCGAATGGTTAGGGCTCCATACAATCGGTTGGAGTAAGTTGGCCACTTGAAAATTGTAGATCTTTCTCTTAGCTTTCCGTGCCCGCTTGAATCAACTAAATATGAGTTCGTATGCTCAAGTTATGGCCAAAATGGTGAAGGTGTGTCGGGAACAACGAGTCTTCCAATAATTCTTCGTTTGAGCTTATTTTCTTCATTTCTTTCCTCGTTTTTCTTCTTGTGCTTTATTCTTGAGTCTTTAGACCAATAACTTCATGATTTTATCTTCTCGAATATATTCCACGAGACTCGCTTTTGTCGGGAATTCTTCGTATATTTATAAATCTTCGTTTATTGATCGTTTCTTCGTATTTTTCTTGGTTTTCTTTGTCGTGAGCTTCCATGAACCTAAAATAGAAATTATACTTCATTAAGTACCATAAGTTCATAAAAGTGATCAATATATATGCGTAAAATCCATGATAACGCTCCTAAAAACGTGTACAATTTGACCGTTATCAAGGAACCAGAGAATCATGAAAACAGTACAAATGGAGATTGTACTACTAAGCCTCATGTTAGTACTGCTGGGCAAAATGTTCATACTGCTGGCCCATCAGGTACTACTGATGATTTCTCAGAAGTTGTAGGGGATATCAACAACATGCCACTCACCTATCAAGTTCCCACAACTCCACACACAAGAATACACAAAGATCACTCCCTGGAGAATGTGATTGGAGACATACAGTCTAGTGTGATGATAAGAAGGCAGACTATGAATTCAGATCAACAAGGCTTTCTTAGTGCTGTTTATGAAGAGAAGAAGCATGAAGATGCCAACACATGTCTGTTTGTGTGTTTTCTTTCACAAGAAGAACCTAAGAACATACTTAAGGCCTTACAAGACTCAAGCTGGGTGGAAGCTATGCAAGAGGAGCTTCTTCAATTCAAGATTCAGAAGGTTTGGTTACTGGTTGATTTACCCAAGGGTATGAGGGTTATTGGTATTAAATGGATATTCAGAAACAAGAAAGACGAAAGGGGGATAGTGATCAGAAATAAGGCTAGACTTGTAGCCCAGGGGTTTACACAAGAAGAAGGAGTAGACTATGAAGAGGTTTTTGCACCTGTAGCTAGGATTGAAGCCATAAGATTGTTCTTAGCTTATGCTTCTTTCATGGGATTTACTATTTACCAGATGGATGCCAAGAGTGCCTTTCTTTATGGTACTATTGAAGAGGAGGTGTATGTCTCTCAACCTCCAGGTTTTGAAGATCCTGAACATCCATACAAGGTGTAGAAGGTGGTGAAAGCTCTCTATGGATTGCATCAAGCTCCAAGAGCTTGGTATGGAACATTGGCTACTTATCTGTTAGAGAATGGGTTCCAAAGAGGCAAGATTGATCAGACCCTATTTATCAAGAAGAAAAAGGGAGATATCTTGCTAGTACAGGTCTATGTGGATGATATCATATTTGGATCCATAAAGAAGGAGATGTGCATATAATTTGAGAAATTTTTGCATGATAGGTTTCAAATGAGTTCCATGGGTGAACTTACCTTCTTTTTAGGGCTGAAAGTGAAGCAATCAGCTGAAGGAATATTTATTAGTCAAGATAAATATGTGACTGAGATACTAAGGAAGTTTCAATTTACTGATGCTAAAGTGGCAAGCACACCTGTTGATCTAGAGAAACATTTGCTTAAAGATGCAGATGGAGAAAGTGTTGATGTACACACCTACAGGTCCATGATAGGGTCCTTGATGTATCTTACCTCATCAAGACCAGATATTATGTTTGTTGTGTGTGCATGTGCAAGGTTTGAGGTCAATCCTATGGCTTCCCATTTAGTTTCTGTGAAGAGGATCTTTAGGTACCTCAAGGGTCAACCTAAGTTAGGTCTATGGTATCCTAGGGAGTCTCTTTTGATTTGGTGGCTTACTCAGACAGTGACTATGCTGGTGCAAGTCTGGATAGGAAATCAACAACAGGTGGTTGTCAGTTCTTAGGTTGCATACTTATATCATGGCAATGCAAGAAGCAGATAATTGTGGCAACTTCTACAACTGAAGTTGAGTATGTAGCTGCTGCAAGTTGCTGTGGTCAAGTACTATGGATTCAGAATTAGCTGTTTGACTATGGGTATAATTTTATGAATACCGTGATATATATTGACAATAGCAGTACAATATGCATTATTAAAAATCCAGTGAAACATTCTAAAACAAAACACATAAAAATTAGGCATCATTTTATAAGAGACTACAATGAGAAAAAGTTAGTTCAGGTTGTTAAAATTCATACTGATCAAAATTTTGCAGATCTTCTTAATAAAGCTTTTGATGTTGGAAAGTTTCAATACTTGGTAGCAAGTATTGGAATGCTTAATCCTTAAAGGTTTTAATATGTGTGTTTTTGTACATGAAATTGGATTTGTACTTCTAGGTTAGTCAATTAGTACTGCTGTGTATAGTTTGTACTGCTAGTACAAATTAGAACTGTTATGTTTGAACTGTTAGTCATAAGTTTATATTGTTATGAAACAAATGCTTTGCATTTTGTTTTCTTTGTTTTGGACTAACATTTGCAGGTATGGAGTTTAAGCACAAAGGATTTACTAGTGCATTGTGTGAGCAGCAAATGGTGGATTGGTTGCTGACATAATAGATTTATGATGGATAGAATTTGGGGGTCCCTTAACAAAGGTTTTATACCTAAGTTGAGAGATTCTTTAAAATATCTTTCTTGAAATCTAATTATGAGGTTTTTGCATATGAATTGATGGCATAGTTAGTCAGATAGTAACTGATCTAACACACTCTCTACCATTTTATACTTTAATTAGTATAATGTGTTAGTCCATGGACATCTGGTAGAGAGAACAGCGAGCAAACGTGAATCTAGCACATTTGTGTTAGAGGCAACACATGCCACGAACTGGAAACCCTGTCAAGAAAGCTCTTTGAATGAGTTTATCTGATCACAGGCAGTTATTTATAACTGAAATTATTGGTTCTCACACAACCAGAGGTTGTATTAAACCGAAATTTGATTAAGTGTCTGTCTTTACACTTAATTCCTTCAAAATGATAGTATGTAGTATTGTTTTAAATCAAAATTGAGTTCATACTGCTAAGTCAAATTTTTTCCAAAAAGTTAGTACTGCTAGGCCAAAGTTAGTACTGTTAGGCTTAAGTTTGTACTGCTGGATAGCCGTTAGTACTGGTACGTAATAACCGCTTTTTGAATATAGTCGTTGAGAAGTTGTTGATATTTTTACTGATCAAAATCTTTACTTAAGGGTTTCCTTTTTGGATATTTTCACTTTTAATCTTTTATATTCACTTATCTTCAATCGAAAGTTATCTTTTAATTGAAGTCGGTCCACTAGAAACCCTAATAAGTCTTATAAAATATCTCAATTCACTTTCCTCAACCTACTTTCTAACCTAATTACTCAAATCCCAGCAGTCAAATCACAATTTTATTGACAATAATGGCCTCTTAACTTTTGTCGACAAGCATAATATGGTGGCCTTTTTGGAGAAAACAGAGGAGGGTGCACAATTTCGTTAGATAGTGGATTTCTTGAATGCTTCTCACATAAGGTATTCTAACTCTAAATCCCACTATCTATGTCTCCCAAATCAAGCAGTTTTGGCAGACTATCACTGTCAGAACTATTGAAACTGGAGACAAAGAACTTAATGAAACAGTAGATGGCAAAACCATCACTATTACTGAATCCTCAGTTAGGAGGCATCTCCACTTAGCTGATGACAATGGTATTAGTGCCTTGCCCAATACTGAAAATTTTCAAACCTTAACCAGAATGGGGTACAACATCCAATCTCAAACTTTAACTTTTCAAAAAGGTTGTTTTGCCCCACAATGGAGATTTTTAATTCATATCATCCTTCATTGTTTAAGTCATAAGAAAACTTCATGGGAACAGTTCAGTAGCAATATTGCAACTGCTCTCATTTGCTTATCAACCAATAGGACTTTCAATTTTTCAAAACTTATTTTTGAAGGAATGGTAAAGAATGTAGACAGTAAATCAAACTTTTTGATGTATCCAAGGTTCATTCACACAATTTTGAACATGAGGAAAAGTCAGCTTCTACCTCATCCAATTGTTTATCAAACACCCAAACTTACCCAAAAACTTTTTAGCAACATGAGGATGGACTCAAAAGGGTATAGTGGGGGTAGAAGTACCTTTGTTTGATTCTATGTTACAGGTACAGGGTGAAGGGTCAACAACCCCAGTTGCCTCCCAGCTTACACCCACAAGTTCTGAACAATCAGCCTCACAACCCACATCATCACCCACTAGGAGTTTATCTAGAGAGGGCTCTGTTGTTCCTCAGCACAGAGTTCCTACTTCTTCCCATGATGCAAATGAGGCTGACAATGTCAGTGTAGGATGGGTTGCCCCTACTGTCACAGGCTTAGAAGCTGGGCAGGAAAGGGGTAACATAAGTAAGACCCAACCTATGGCGACACCTACAGTACCAAGTTCTTTTGAACCAAGTACTAGTGGTGGAATCCCAAGCTAACTGGAATAATTGGGTGGCTCAGATGCTCACCTTATGGTGGAGTCTGAGTCTATGCCCCATGATGCACCTCTCCCTGAAGGTAACACATCAGGAAGTGCTGAGGGCAGTCAAAAACTCAAGGAATTGATGGATTTATGTTCACAACTGTCAGATAAGGTTTCTAACTTGTTGGCTAAGCTCACAACATACAAACAGGTATTTGGAAGAGTCTACACCAAACTTGTATTGAAGCTGAAGAAGTTGGAGCAGAAAGTCAAGACTCTTCAAAGAAAAAGGTCAGCTCACATGGTGGAGTCATCTACTTCTTCTAGTTCAGGTGATGGTTCACATGAAGACATGGGTGAGGAATCTTCCAAACAGGGGAGGAAGATAGCTGAGCTAAATGAAGACCCTAATGTCTCATTGGTCCAAGAGGAATCTGGTACTCTGGGGAGGCCAAATGAACAAATGGAAGAAACTGCTTAAGATCAAGAAGGTACTGCTAGTGTTCACTAAGGTACTGTTGGTGCAGTTTACACAAGAAGACCAAGAGTAGACAAGGGAAAAAGTGTAATGATTGAAGATGAGCCACCATCCAAGAAGATTAGTCTGAAATCTCAAGCTCAAATTGCTCATGATGAAGAACTTGCTCAAAGACTTCATGCTAAAGAAGTAGCAAGAGCAGCTAAAGAAGAAAGAGTTGCCAAATTCATGGTTGAACATAAGCTTCTCACTGAAGAACAAGAAAGGGCTGCTCAAGTTCTAGCTGATAGGGAATTAGTTGCTAAGCTGTAAGAGGAAGAAAGGTCACAGTTCACAACTCAAGAACAAGAACAAGCAATTAGTGACTTATTGGAGCAGATTAGAAAGAGTCAAAGCAAGAAGCAAGCTGCTCAGAAGAAACCTCCTACAAGAAAGGAACAACTGAGTTACATGAAGACTTATCTGAAACATCAAGACAACTGGAAGGAAAAACACTTCAAAGGAAGATCTAATGAAGAAATAGAGAAGTTGTACTTCAATGCTCATAGAAGAATTCAGATGTTCTTAAGAGGTAAAACAGAAATAGTTGAGACAAGCAGAGGTGAGAAAAGAGCAGGTGAGCAATTAGAATCCGAGGAGTCCAAGAAGCAAAGGACTGAGGAAGGAAAAGAAGAAGAAGTAGTTGAAGAAGAAGAAGAAGAAGTGTTAACTGATGAACAAATTCATGGTATGATGGTAGTAGTTCCAGAAACACTCAATGTAGATCCCATTTTAGCCAAATATCCTATAATTGATTGGGAGATACATCAAGACACATTTTGGAAAGGCTGGAAAATTATCAGATTAGGAGGACAATCAGAAGTGTATAAGTTCTTTGAAGACTTGATCAAAGCATTTGATAGAGAAGACTTGGATAAACTTTGGATTTTAGTTCAAGAAAGGTTCAAGACTACTGATCCTACTGAAGATAAAGATAAGGAGTTATGGGTAGAGCTGAAGAGGCTATATGAGCCTGACTCAGATGATGTTCTATGGAGATTTCAAGCCCATGACTTGGCTACTACTTGGAGACTGTTTGACAATAGTGGTGTTCATCGGGTTTCTACTAACGCAGGAGTGGAAGTCTACATGCTAGTTGGGAGAGATTATCCACTGAGAGCAGAAATACTACTTGTCATGTTATTAGCTAGGCTTCAAGTTGATGAAGAGTCAGAAATGGCAAGAGAATTGGTGAGAAAAATATTTTAGCAAGCATAAGACATGAAGGCTAAAAGACTAAGGCTGACATTATAGTGTTTGGAAGAATCCTCACAATCCACATAAGGTACTCATTTAATTCAGAAACTTGTTGATTTTGGGTAAATCACAAGTTTAGGGGAGGATTGTTAGGAATTAAATATTGAAGACTTAGTACTGCTGAAGATAACACTAACAGTACAAACTGCTAGTTGAAGACTGCTGATATAGCTAACAGTACAAACTGCTAAGTTAGTACTGCTAGTATTGATAAAGATACTGCTGCATGAAGACTGTTCTAGAAGACGTGTAGAAGATAAGTATAGAAAAGATTGTATGTATATCTTATTTAGTTTGAATTATACGGATAGATACTTATCTTGTAAAGGACTCCTTGTGCTATAAAAGGAGATCATAGGTTAGATGTTTTATACGTTTTTTTTAAGATTCAAGGTTTTGTAACCCTAGTGATATCTGAGATTACTCGTATTATATCTAATAATATTGAATCATTTGGAGTTACATTCATTGTTCATTGTTCATACAAAGAGTGCATTACTGTTAAATCAAACCAACCTTCTAAGTATCATCAAGTAGATTCCGCATACTTGTTGATATAAACTCAAAGTATACTCAACACATTCTAAGTGTGTTAGATCCTCTCAGTGATGTAGTTATTATTCTTAGTATTAGTAGGAAGATATCGGCATTTACTCAAACCGTGTGGACCAACAACTGGCATCAGAGCGGGTGGGTTTCTCTTAATCTAGATCCGTTCTTGAGTGACTGCTAATAATACGTAGCCGTTCTTGAATGACGGCTAATAAAACATAACCTAAACCATACTCAAAGCCCTACCAAAAATGCTCTCCTCAAAATCTCTTTTCAATTCTCATCTACACGATTGAGTACTTCCATACTTGTTTTGTGTATCAAAAAGCTCCAAATGCTTCTTTTCAACTCGATTAACCACACTAGAGACACAAGCTATAAGTGTGGTTATGGTTACTCTCAGAAGCAACCAAGAGGGAGAAAGAAGCATTAAGCATTATTTCAAGTTCGAGCATCAGAAGTAGATTGAAGAGAGGAGCATCCGGAGAAGTATGGTTTGTCTTCAGTCATGCTAAAAAGTTGTATCAGGGAATGCTCTATGAATCGCGCAGTTCCTGATCCTCGAGAAACTTCACTGAAGACACCAGCAACAAAGGATCAAGCTTAATGTATCTTATTTTATCCTTTGTTGTACATCAATTTGTAAGAAAAGCCTTTAAGCTCACTTACAACTGATTCTTTATAAATAGGCTATTTTTGTCTTTAAACAGGAGGAGACTGTGGGGTAGAATAGCTGACCCTGCAGTCTCTAACAAATATTTAAGATATCCCATTACTATCATTCAGGAAGCTGAACCAATGGTGACTCTAACCTATGACGCTGATAGTTCAATGTCTAAGTCTATATCTTCTTCAGCAACAATAAGGAATCAGGCTTTACTTGTTTATTATTCCTTGTCGTAATTCATTATGTAAGAAGAAGCCGTTATGCTCACTTACTACTGATGTAGATTATGCTATTTGTATATTCAAATACGGGAAGATTGTTGGGTCTGATTTTCGACCCAATTGTCTCTGACATGTATTCAAACATAAAATAGCCTAATTTAATAAGTCTTTGATATAAGTCAGAGAGAACAACACTTACTGATAAGGATCAGAGAGTAAGTCACCCTCTGATGGAATTTAAAGGTCTTACTCTCTAATGGTTATCAAAAAGTGTTACTCCCTGATTATTATCAGAGAGTACACCCTGATGGATGTCAGTGAATGGTACCTCACTAATGATCATCGGTGGATGTAAACTCACTGATATAAGAAATCAGTGAGAGTTGTATAAAGTTAAATCAGCAATTAAGCTTCAGGGAAGTCGAAGACCAAATGAAGAAACACTTTGTAAACTGACAAATGCGGTGTTAGGGAGCAAGGTATAAGGAGCTACAAGCAACACCAGAGGCAATGTAAACTGACAAATATCTTAGTTACCCTGAAGACTTATCTTTGAAAGAGATACTTAGTCTTTGATGAATGGGCAAGAAACTTGTTGGGAAGATAAGCGTAAGGTCTTACCAAATGACGATAAAGTAAGATCTTGGGTACAAAAATTGTCAGCATTGGAAAACCAAAGTACGCTCCACCTAGTATACTAGGCACGTGCTATCTACTCAAAGGTCGGCGAACTACTATACCCATGTGCATCCACAATATTTCCTATTTAAACGAAACTTTATAACCGGGATAAGTAGGATTCTAAACAAACACATAAAGTAATACTTAGCATTACAGTTGATAGGATCCCCTCTCCTAAGAACGAACTAAGCAAAGCTAGCTGCCTCTAGTCATTCCCAAAGGAGTGTTACATTTGTCGCTCAACCAGAATAGTTTGTCGTGATCTATTCCATTGTAAATCTTTTCATTCATTTCTAATAAAGATTTATACACCTTGAAAAGTACAAATGGTGTTATTATGATTTTGGGTGATGTTGTTATTATTCTTAGCATTAGTAGGAAGATATCGACATTTACTCAAACCATGTGAACCAACAACAACTTTACTCCACTCAACCAATGAAAATTTCTTTTCTTCAACCCCACCATGCTATTAAAAAAAATAAAAATGCTTGTTCACTATACTAGATTTTAATTAACTACGTCACATAATCTGTACCAAAAAAATTACACTAAAGTTACATTGTTTAAACAAGTTCTCTAAGATCATATAAGTGTATTTGTTATCAGTCAAAACAATGTTTTAAAATCCGGTCTTTTAATTGACCAGGTCGAGCTATCAGGTCATGGTTCGACCAGGGTTTTCGCTCAAAACCAACTTCCGGCCACCCAACCGGTTCATGATTCACCCGCCGGGTCAACCTGGGTTTTAAAACACTGATTCCAAGGACGGAACCAAGATACAAAATGACCATGTGCATTTAAAATAAACTAAACAAGACTAAAAACACAAATCTTAATGACCAGGTACATTTAAAAAAAATTGATGTTTTCTTACAAAATTAACACCACGCCACAAAAATCTATGGGTGTCCCAAAACCCACCCTGATTCCGTCACTGGTTATCACTCTTACCAACAAAAGTAAAACGAGCTAGTATGTAAGCATAAACTGTTAGAAATTGGGGTTAGGGTGTGATAAAAATCTTAAATATCTTATCAAATTTTGTATGTTCACTTTCCGTATAAAGTATTTCGACCCTATAGATGTCTGGGTATCACGAAATCTTTATCGGAATAATTAAAGAAGAACACTTAGTTTCTAGGCACAAGAAAACTAAGAAGAAATAAACAGGAATTGTAAGAATTTTCGTATGTTCAAATGAGGCAAATGAATCTGTTAAATAAACATATTATTTTGACAGTTAGGGAGTTAAAGTTGGTTAAAAACCAACAGTCATAACTGTTAGGCCAACAGTCACAATAGTTGGGAAGAAGGCGAGAAATACTGGTAACCAACTTGGAGCACCAAATATACCGTTTGGATCCTTTGACCCTGCAAGGGGGTTGCGTGCGTCTTTGTCGTGGTGAAAATATATTAGCTCAAACGAGTGTGTACTCCACACTTCCTTAACTCGCATCCGAGCATAATCTGTAACACCCCGACCCGACAAGGGTAAATATATCACAAATATGTGGTTTCATATCAGAACAACATAGCATCCATAAACCAAAATAGCGGAAGTCAAATACATAATAAAACAATAAGTCAACATGACTTATATCCAAATGAAAGGAGATAAAAGAAGTACATAAGTTCAATGCCTAAACAATGGCAACATAAAGTCTTAAGGAAAATCAAATGGTAGATAAGCTATAAAGAACAAGCTCCACTCAAGTGCACTCAACCCCAAAGCCATGCCCAGCTCCTAGCTTAATTACCTGCCGCGGGAAAAGAAAACGCGGCTGAGCTACTAGAGCTCAGTGAACAGATATAACGTAACAAGCAGTAGCATAATGAATAATACATGAGTAAATGAGAAGGGAAGCATGAATACATGGTAAGAATACATGGTATCATAAGGGAAAGGACAAAGGTGCATGGTAAAGAAAGGTCAGTAATCCACTACGAGCCCATAACATGAAATCATAATCATAATCATAGCCATAAACATGTAGAGGGGAGACCTCTTAGTATCCTGTAAATATGAGGGGTGTCCTCATCATGGGTTGGAGTAGCTAGCTCCCGGAGTGTGAAAGACGTGTATCGCACACACCATCAGTCACCATGAATAACATAACATAACATAACATGTACATGAACAAATCTAGGATGCATCCATACGCCCCAGGTGGCCATAATCTGCCTCTACGTAAACATAACATGCAGGGACGGGACAGGTCATCACTCTCCTGCCCTAGAGTCATGCCATCGGTGCATCGACTGACATGGACATGAAACCCTCATGCCTAGTGAGTGGCTCGTAGTATCAAACTGAGGGTAAAGGTCAAGTATCATGAATCATGTTTTAAGTTTACTTGCATAGGTCAATGTCATGTTTCATAAGTTCATAATCATGGTTCATAATCATGGTTCATAAGCAAGGTTCATAAGCAAAGGTTCATAAGTAAAGGTTCATAAGCAAAGGTTCAATATCATGATGGTTCAAAAGATCGGAGTTCATGAATGAGGGGAACATAACAATGGTATAGGGAAACCCTAATATGAATCATAATAAGAGAGCGAAGGCCTCTTAATAAAGAAGCAGAATATCTGTACCTTATTGCTTGACAAAGATCACACTGAATAAGATGATAAAGAGCACAGGACTACTCCCTCTTCACACCTAGAGGAGTAAAGACATGATTACTAAAGATCCCATTTCCATATTAAGTAACTTTCTATTTTTAGCAGGTTTCCATTTTTAGAAAGTTTCCTTATTTAGCAAGTTTCCAAAATTAGCAGATTTCTATAATGAGTAAGATTTAAGTATTTTGATTTAGTTAAATCATTAATTTAGTCTCATTATGGGATTAGGGTTGGTTTTAGCAAGTTATAAAAGTTTAGGGTTAAATATGACAAGTTTACATAGTTTAGGGTTTTAATTGTAAATATATCAAGTTAAAGGTCTAGAATGAAAATATCATGATTTACTTATTTAAATACCCCATTTATTCAGAATTACATCTTTAGCCCCTTAAGTTCCATATTTTACATTTTAAACCCTTTATTTATAAAAGTTACCAAATAAACCCTAAAGTTACATAATTTACAATTTAATCCATATAATATCTTTAATTACACCATTAACCCTTAGATTTAATCATATACAGAATCTACCTTCTAGTTTCATGCATGGTACGATTTAATCCATTAGTTTCACATATTTACAATTTTAGTCCCTATAATTATAAAACATATATATTTAATTTGTAAATTCCAAATAATTACATATTAGCCCCCATAATTAACCAAACTTACACCGAACCATCTTAACATTATAATTTACTCAAAATGACCTCAAGTTTCTAGTATTTACATTTTTAGTCCCTTGATTTAATTAATTTGCAAACCGATTTAACAATTATATATATTTACTCATTTAACCTTTTAAATGCCAAATTTACATAAGGACCCCTCATTTAGCATTTTATACGAATTATACTAGGTTCAAATAACTTACAAAAATTATCCCTTGAGTTTTTAGAATTACAAAACACACCCTTGGATTTAATTATTCAAATCGATATGAGATAAAATATCATAAACCCTAGAACAAATTCTACCAATCATTGATTCATCATTCATGAGTCTAAATCATCATTTAAAAATTAGATCTTGGTACCCAAGCCTAACCCTAATCGATTTAGGGTTTTAGTTTATTTTTTCTTATTTATTTGATTTAATAAAACCCGATTTGTACTAAGTTTTAACACGACATTTTTAGGCCTCCACAACTCGAACCAATAATTTTCCCAGATCATATGGGTCGTATAAGGCTCAGGAAAAATAATCCTTACACCCAGAAAATTCGCATAGATTTATTAGAGGTTTTAATCGATTTTAAAGATTTCGAACACATAAATTAGCATGCGATTTATATAGGATGCATGAATCGAATTTCACATTTTTCTTAGGTCTCATATGATTAAAAGGTTACGGGAAAAATACCAGATCGAATATTGAACGTGTAGATTAGGCGTATTAAATTTGGACCTATCGAATATAGCGCTCGACACCAAAGAATTCACCACGATCACCACAGCCACTCCACGACCTTGTAATCATTTTTCACAGACCATACATGATGTGAGGGACGTGAGAAAAATGGAGAATGAATTTTACATTGATCGAATTAATAAAAATGGAATTATTACCTATCGAGTGGAATAGAAGAGGAAAATTCGACAACTTGCAATCCCGACCTCTAAAATTCGTAAAGCTATTTTTATAGGCTTCTTGAGAACCTTAAGAACACAGGAAAAATAGTGCCTCACTTCCAGAAATTCGTATGATCAAGGGAGGGATTATTTTGGAGGTTAGGGTTTAATCGGTTTGGAGATTTTGGAAGAAAATATGTGTAGGTTATAAAAATTAGAAATGACCGAGTCTAAGGGGGATAATGGCCAATAAATTTTGGAACTTTGACTAGAAAATTAATTGCTTTGATTTATTATCTTTAATGCCCTTTTAATTACTTATAATTACCATAATTAAATTATAAAATTTGAATTTAAACTATATTAGGCGCCCAAGGGCATTTTGGTAATTTTGTGGCTTGTATAAAAGTTAAATGAAGTTGTTAAAATTATTTGGGATCATAACTTGTTCATTGCTAGAAGTTTGGAATTTATTTTGTGCTTTACATATGTTTTCTTTAGGTCTTAAATCCCCAGGGGCAATTTGGTCATTTTACATGTTATAGAATTTCAGGTATTACAACTTCTTCCCCACTAACAGAAAAATTTCATCCTCGAAATTTGCAAGGACATGGAAGAGAAAAATAGGACAGAAACGAAACAGAACATACCAGATTAGAACATGAAATGAGGATAACTCGATCGTATTGACTCTTCGGTCTCCCAGGTTGCCTCGCGCGCTGGGTGATTCCGCCAAAGAATCTTTACAAAAGGAATGACCTTATTCCTCATAACGCGCTCTTGACGCTCTAACACCGCTTCCGGTTCTTCAGATAAGGTCATATCGGGACGGATTTGATCAAACGGATAAGAAGCCACATGTAGAGGATGATAGTTGTATCCCCTCAATAGAGATACATGAAATACATTATGAACATGAGCCAACTGAGGTGGTAAAGCTAGACGATACGTGTAACACCCCAACCCGGCAAGGGTAGAAGTATCACATTAATGGTTTCATATCAGATAAAAACAAAGCATACATTTAATAGTAATACAAGGATTCTCAAAGGTTACAAATGAATTGCTGAATATACAAGGTTTCAAATGAAAAAAAATTCAATTACTGCTAATTCTAAATATAATAACTTCTAGTCATCTATACTCCAGAGTAGCTATCAAGGTCTTCTAAGTCCAAGGTTCTCTTCACCCATACCCAGCTTCCAAACTAAAACCTGCCGCGGAAAAGAAACGCGGCTGAGCTTAAAAAGCCCAGTGAACAGATATATAATAAACGGAAACAAAATCAAATGAACATGAACAGACATATCATAATGAACGAGATTTAGGAAAAGGAAATAAAGAATAAGGTTTAGGACAGTCATCCACCACGAGCCCATATCATAACATATCATATCATATCATATCTTCATAATCATATAGAGGGGAGACCTCTCAGATAATCAGATAATATGAGGGGTGTCCTCATTCTTCAGGTGGAGTAGCTAGCTCCCATATTTTGTGAAAGGAGTGGATTGCACCCAGCCCCAGTCACCATATCATATCATATCAAAGCATATCATATCAGAACATATCTAGGATGCATCCAAACGCCCCCCAAACAAATCATATTGGCCATAACAAATCATAAAGCGCGCATAACATATCATAATGGGGACGGTGTGGTTAATCACTCTGACCACACAAGAGTCATGCCATTGGTGCATCAATGACACGGCCATGTTACCTTCATGGCTAGGAAACATATTTGGCTCGTAGTATCAAACTGGGGTCAAGGTTAAAGGTTCATATCAAAACAAAGGTTCATATGTCATAATCATGGTCCAAATCTCAAGGTTCATATCACAGGGTTCATATAAGAGGTTCAGAAGTCAAAGGTTCATATCAAAGGTTCAAATGCCAAAGGTTCATATCAAAGGTTCAAATGTCAAAGGTTCATATCATAAGTTCAAATCAGAAATCAAGAGGTCGAAGGCACCTTATTAAAAAGGGCTGAATATCTGTACCTTATACCGCAAGTGAACATACAACTAGAAACATAAGGATCGGAAACAAACTCCTTCTTCAGCGAATCTACACGAATTCATGATCGTCCGGTTAATAACTTATTTTAAATCAGATTACTTATTTTAGTAGGCTTTCCATATTTAGTAACTTTGATACTTTAGGGTTATAACTGACAATGAAGTAAGTTAAAGGTTTAATATGACCAATTTCATAGTATAGAGTTTAATATGTAACTTTAGTGAGAATTAGAGTTAAACATGTAATTTATCAAAGTTCAAGGTTTATATCGTAACTTAAATGTAAATACTTTCATATTAGGTTTTCATCGATTTCATTTACTATTTAGACGTGTTTCAGATAAATTAAGTTAAAAACAAAACACCCTCACATACACCGGCATCACTTCGTTATACATATACATATTCACATCTCATTCGTTTTCAAACTAAAACGGAACACACCCCACACATCTCTGGACGAAGCACAATCTCTCGACACACCCACACCCATCTCCACTCGACTTTATAATGACACCGAGATCCTATATAATCGCATCTAATTGTTGTGCTGCTCTCAAAATATAAGTTAAAGAAATGATATATATTGGATTTGCAAAATGGTTGTGTGCTTAGACGTTGACGTCACAACTTTTCCCTTGGTTCTTCTGCATGCTCTAATAAAAAAAATCAATACAAGTCTTTATTTTCATACCCACAATTACGATTCATTCAAGATTATCTCCAAATTCTATGCTTTTATATTATAACAGTTACATAACTCTAGTGAAATAAGGCTGCAAAGACCACTAATATGTGCATTCGAAACCCACATGAAAACACGCCATACGAAAACCCACATGACACCAAGAATAACCAGACCACATGCAATATGAAACCCACATGAAATCATAACCCTCGAACCATCGCGAGACCAAAACAGCACCACAATCGACCCTTTTCCCGGACTCAACCCTGCCTGCTATACTCGACCCTTGTATATACCCTCGACTTGACCATTTTTACACACCCAAGATCCCTTGTTTCCAGCCACTCAACACACCATAACCACACATACAACACATCCTTTCCAGTTTACACAACATACAACAACACACCACTTTTAATAACCTCACAATATTACACGTTCCTATTCTCAGATTCTATAGCATGTTTTAATGAGCTTTGAATGACCAGATTAAAAGTTGGCATGATAACTGATTTCGAATTAAAATAAACTCTAGATCGACATACATATATAATATTTCAAGTGACTATGTTCCAGGTTTCAGGTTATATATATAGTGATCACTTTCTTATTGATATCGATACACACATCTGCCCTCTTTTCATGATATTATGCTGTGCCCATATGTGTCATATTACTCGTATATCGACCCATGAATAACGTCATTTTATGTGATCATAGCTGGTTTAGGATCAAATAGAAAGCAGAACATCACGTGTTTTATTCATGTTATAACCATATTTTATGTGGCCTCTTCCTATGGTGAATGTACTTCGAACAGTAATAGAATATTTAGATCATTTAGTGAATAAACTTTTAAGTTTTAGCATGTTATTATAGACCCATATTATACCATTGGTGTGTGTGTCGATTGGAGTAAGAAGGCAGAAATGGGATTATGGTGATACCTTGTTTTAACGAGGCAACGAGGAAGAGAACAAGAAACCTTAAATCACCACCCTATGCCACGAATCTAATACCACAGCAGCATCCTTAACCTACGATCAAAACACCAAACCTACACCACCCCCATCACCTTTGTATCTTCTTCCTTTCAAGTGCACAAGGCATGCCTCCACTTAGGTTTAATTGTAGGGCTTTATGTGGGTGTTTGAATGTATAATCGGCTGAAGAAAAAAAATGAGGAGGAAGGGGAAATAAAATAGGATAATTGCCGAGTTTAATGGGGGTTTGATATGACCAAATCTCATTTTAAATGTAATTGTATCTAGACATTAAAATAGGCCTAAGTGGAGCACAAGAATCTAATTATTTTGGACCTTAATATCGGACGTGTTGGCTGTTTGCAATATAAGATATCATGCGGTTCATTTATGGTGATTGAGGATTGTTTATTAGAGTGAGATTGAGAGAGTTTTGCCGAAATTTAAGAGAGTAAAAGATATTTATCATTTTCAAACTTCCCATACTCTATTTCAAAAGAATGTTCAATTTGAATCAGGCCATTCGTGTATATACATAAAAATATGTGTGGATTTTGATTATTTAAATGTTGATATCTTGATTACCATAACTTGTGATATTTGCATTTAGGACTTTTGTTGTGTAGTCGTATAGTTCATTGTTTTACATGTAACGTATCGTATGTAAACGTTCAAGTTCGAAATTTAGGTCGTTATATTCTTAAGTGAGTTTTAATTATAACGTAATGTTTTAAATCACAAGTAGTTAGTTCTCATACTTAGTTTAGAAATATAATGTTCTTGCATAATTATTTGTATGCTCTTAAAACTTCAAATTTTGTTGAGCGCAAAATGGGAATCTCAAATGAATGAAAATTTAGGGTTTTACAACTCTTCCCCTCTAAAATAAAATTTCGTCCTCGAAATTTGAAGTCGCAAGTTAGACAAAGTCGTAGCAAGTCGCAAAAGATCATCACCAACATTCTCATGCCCAAGGAGGTTCTTCCAAAAAGATCTTCAGACCAAATAGTTTCTCATGACTCAAATTAAAACGAGGTGAGTTCAAATTCCTCAGAAGGAAACAAAATAAGTTGATCTTGATCACAAGGTCCATGCAACATAAAATGGATGATAGGCGAATCTTAGAAGGCTCATATAGAATACGAACAAGATTTCAAATCGAATTAACTGTGTCAACAGTAGGGAGTTCAAGATTCATAACTGAGGTCAACAGAATGCAAAAACGAGAATCCAAAACTCATCCAGATATTTAACGAACGAAGGTAGAGTGTACGCATATGTAGAATGAACTTAACGTCTCACTAATCACGGATAATCCAACGAAGATCAAATTCTAAACTTCTTAGGTACTTCCCAAGATATCCTATGCTCACAACAAGTGCACGTTATATGATGTAAGTATTATCACGTTGGCCAGACGTCATAATACTGGCATCATATAAATATGCCCTCATGATGGTCATACTTTATCTCAAGTCGTAATCAAAACCACCTATCTTAATCCACCTAGTACTTCTACAGTCTCGAGGTCAACAAAATCGAATGTCCTAGTCAAGAGGGAAAAAAACAAAACTATTCGCAAGAGTATCAAAATCCCAGATTGCCTAGCAAAAGTGAGGCACGCCGTGACAAGCATCATATCTTCCACAATTCGCCAAAATCTCTCAAAACAAAGCCATCACCGAACATACGAAAAAATAAACACGAAACTGAAATGCTTCTAGGTATCTTAAATCATAAGAGGATCTTATTGCTATATAACGAAACTTAAGAGGGTCAACGGAACTAGAAGTTAGTTGCCAAGAACTTCGGCCTTCATAGAATCAATTCTTCCAACATAAAGGGTCTGTTTCTAAAGTCTATTCATTCAAGGTCTGTTTCTAAAGTCTATTCATTCAACACATCCAATCTCCTCAAGTCCGGTTAATCTGTCTTCGTCTGTCCATCAATCGGGAAGTGAAACCAAAATCGGGAACTTGTGTCTGGTTCGTCACGCCTCCTGTAGTTCTTCTTGGAATGCGATGGAGTAATGTGAATTCCTGGCATGCTCTTTAAATTCCTTCATCATCCAGTCTGCTTCCGCTCTCAATTCATCTTAGTACCACCAAGATGAATAGGGAAAAGAGACTGTACGTCTTCATCAGCTCCGGGTTCGCCGTCTTGACTAGATCTCCAACATCGCCAACACTTCTACCTTGTTAGGAATGTCTTTACTCTTCAGGGAAGTCGCCGTTGTTGTCAACTCCAAGTCAGGCAGTGAAATAATTCTTCTGGTATGATTTTAGTTGTCCTGGTGCATACAAAAGGCCTTCTGTGCTGCAAGGGAGTATCACCGAGTCTCTTTCTGATTTATCCCAAAATTGTTCCGCCCGAGGGTATGGAAGCTGATTTCTACTTCAACTTTTCCAAACACCATTCTAAATCAAACTAAACTGTTTCTCTCTGTTCACGAAATTTCTCAATGGTATCATAGGTTGCAAACATCTTCCAGAATTCTTCTGCAAAATTTCAAAAGGTTTCAGTCCTCCATTCTGCTATTAGTCTTGACCACATGGTGATAGTTTTCAAAACTTGCGGGATTTAAAGAGATATCATCGATTACAAACATCGCTGCCTCTACAGATATCAATCTCTCAGAATGCACCAATGACCGACGAATTTTCTAACGAAGTGCAAGGATATCTTTCATGCTCTTCCTCGTCTCCGATCGTACTATTAAGTCATACAATGACCATTTGTCCAAGTACTCACGAGAAAACATCATTTATCAAATTCGTAGAACAATCAGAGCTTTAGCTAATACTATTAGGGTCACTAATCGTCATAGCAGTCTTGTACGAATATTGAAGGCGATTCCCAGAATAAAATCAATTCATCAGGAGGAACTTCGTGCTCTAAAATTAAACAAACACATAGTCGTTTCAGGGTGGAGGAATATTGGCTCCTAACAGTATTACGGTTCAGCTTCCTGTAATTAATACATATCTCCGGTTACCATCCTTCTTTATCTCGAACGAAACTAAAACACGCTCAGAAAATACACTTAAGTGACTCACTTCCTGGTCTTCGGTTGCTGCTCTTCCCGGTCGCTCAATTCAACAGATATGATTCCGGACACATTTGAAAGACATCCTCGCTTGGTGACTAGACAATCTCTCGGTATCATGTCAAATCCTACTTCACACTCCGGTGGAAAACTTGGTGGTTCGATCAGGAATCATATTCAGGAAACGCAGGGTGCCAAGTAACTCTCAAGATAAGGTTCATTCATTGGTGTATGAAATGGGTTCTAGGAAAAAAACTTCACAGCCGCGAAAGTAACACAGGAGTCTCCAGAGTAATAGTGATAGCCAAGGTTTAACAGTCGAAAATCATGGTAGGGAGTTTCAAAATTGTTGCAAACGTCAAAGGTGAGACATAGAAGGGTAGTTGTCAATATTTGACTGATCACTCAACAAATTCCTTGCCAGAATAAAATTTAAGCTGATTATCCAAAGAAATACGGATCACAAATCAAATCTTTATCATTCAAAAGTGAGGGGGAAACATTCTTATACTCGTGGTTACACACCACCAGACTTCTCATAGGGATAGAGGTGGGTGAAACGAAATCAAATAGTGTCGGAAGATTCATAGATACTTATCAAAAGCAAGAGACAAAACAAAACATATCAAGTACGTCATCGCCATGGAGGTTCTCAGAGTGCTCGAAGAGGCGTCAAAATGATTAACGAAAGGATCAGAGATCAGAGTCAAAATCTGAAGATAAGGATCAAATAGTGTCAGGCAATTTTATGAAATTCTCAATGCCTTCAAGACTTAATCAGGTTCAAATCTTAGGTGGTGCAAAGTGTGAGCTTTCAATTTCTAGAAGTGATATCAACAGGATCTAACCAACAACAAGGCAAAAATCAGAGTGATGCAGAAGCAATGATATTCAAACAAATGCCTTAAAGTCTACCCATTCCTCACTGGTCAAAACTTACGTTCCTATAAGGGAATCTTAAAGCAATTTTCAAAAGTTGTCCTATGAGCGCCTACAGGGGAAACTTAGTGTTCCTAACTTACACAGGCCAAGGGTAAATGTATTACGAGTCGCAGCCTGTCGCTCTGATACCATAATTGTAACACCCCAACCCGGCAAGGGTAAAAGTATCACATTAATGGTTTCATATCAGATAAAAACGAAGCATACATTTAATAGTAATACAAGGATTCTCAAAGGTTACAAATGAATTGCTGAATATACAAGGTTTCAAATGAAAAAAAATTCAATTACTGCTAATTCTAAATATAATAACTTCTAGTCATCTATACTCCAGAGTAGCTATCAAGGTCTTCTAAGTCCAAGGTTCTCTTCACCCATACCCAGCTTCCAAACTAAAACCTGCCGCGGAAAAGAAACGCGGCTGAGCTTAAAAAGCCCAGTGAACAGATATATAATAAATGGAAACAAAATCAAATGAACATGAACAGACATATCATAATGAACGAGATTTAGGAAAAGGAAATAAAGAATAAGGTTTAGGACAGTCATCCACCACGAGCCCATATCATAACATATCACATATCATATCATATCATATCTTCATAATCATATAGAGGGGAGACCTCTCAGATAATCAGATAATATGAGGGGTGTCCTCATTCTTCAGGTGGAGTAGCTAGCTCCCATATTTTGTGAAAGGAGTGGATTGCACCCAGCCCCAGTCACCATATCATATCATATCAAAGCATATCATATCAGAACATATCTAGGATGCATCCATACGCCCCCCAAACAAATCATATTGGCCATAACAAATCATAAAGCGCGCATAACATATCATAATGGGGACGGTGTGGTTAATCACTCTGACCACACAAGAGTCATGCCATTGGTGCATCAATGACACGGCCATGTTACCTTCATGGCTAGGGAACATATTTGGCTCGTAGTATCAAACTGGGGTCAAGGTTAAAGGTTCATATAAAAAAAAAGGTTCATATGTCATAATCATGGTCCAAATCTCAAGGTTCATATCACAGGGTTCATATAAGAGGTTCAGAAGTCAAAGGTTCATATCAAAGGTTCAAATGCCAAAGGTTCATATCAAAGGTTCAAATGTCAAAGGTTCATATCATAAGTTCAAATCAGAAATCAAGAGGTCGAAGGCACCTTATTAAAAAGGGCTGAATATCTGTACCTTATACCGCAAGTGAACATACAACTAGAAACATAAGGATCGGAAACAAACTCCTTCTTCAGCGAATCTACACGAATTCATGATCGTCCGGTTAATAACTTATTTTAAATCAGATTACTTATTTTAGTAGGCTTTCCATATTTAGTAACTTTGATACTTTAGGGTTATAACTGACAATGAAGTAAGTTAAAGGTTTAATATGACCAATTTCATAGTATAGGGTTTAATATGTAACTTTAGTGAGAATTAGAGTTAAACATGTAATTTATCAAAGTTCAAGGTTTATATCGTAACTTAAATGTAAATACTTTCATATTAGGTTTTCATCGATTTCATTTACTATTTAGACGTGTTTCAGATAAATTAAGTTAAAAACAAAACACCCTCACATACACCGGCATCACTTCGTTATACATATACATATTCACATCTCATTCGTTTTCAAACTAAAACGGAACACACCCCACACATCTCTGGACGAAGCACAATCTCTCGACACACCCACACCCATCTCCACTCGACTTTATAATGACACCGAGATCCTATATAATCGCATCTAATTGTTGTGCTGCTCTCAAAATATAAGTTAAAGAAATGATATATATTGGATTTGCAAAATGGTTGTGTGCTTAGACGTTGACGTCACAACTTTTCCCTTGGTTCTTCTGCATGCTCTAATAAAAAAAATCAATACAAGTCTTTATTTTCATACCCACAATTACGATTCATTCAAGATTATCTCCAAATTCTATGCTTTTATATTATAACAGTTACACAACTCTAGTGAAATAAGGCTGCAAAGACCACTAATATGTGCATTCGAAACCCACATGAAAACACGCCATACGAAAACCCACATGACACCAAGAATAACCAGACCACATGCAATATGAAACCCACATGAAATCATAACCCTCGAACCATCGCGAGACCAAAACAGCACCACAATCGACCCTTTTCCCGGACTCAACCCTGCCTGCTATACTCGACCCTTGTATATACCCTCGACTTGACCATTTTTACACACCCAAGATCCCTTGTTTCCAGCCACTCAACACACCATAACCACACATACAACACATCCTTTCCAGTTTACACAACACACAACAACACACCACTTTTAATAACCTCACAATATTACACGTTCCTATTCTCAGATTCTATAGCATGTTTTAATGAGCTTTGAATGACCAGATTAAAAGTTGGCATGATAACTGATTTCGAATTAAAATAAACTCTAGATCGACATACATATATAATATTTCAAGTGACTATGTTCCAGGTTTCAGGTTATATATATAGTGATCACTTTCTTATTGATATCGATACACACATCTGCCCTCTTTTCATGATATTATGCTGTGCCCATATGTGTCATATTACTCGTATATCGACCCATGAATAACGTCATTTTATGTGATCATAGCTGGTTTAGGATCAAATAGAAAGCAGAACATCACGTGTTTTATTCATGTTATAACCATATTTTATGTGGCCTCTTCCTATGGTGAATGTACTTCGAACAGTAATAGAATATTTAGATCATTTAGTGAATAAACTTTTAAGTTTTAGCATGTTATTATAGACCCATATTATACCATTGGTGTGTGTGTCGATTGGAGTAAGAAGGCAGAAATGGGATTATGGTGATACCTTGTTTTAACGAGGCAACGAGGAAGAGAACAAGAAACCTTAAATCACCACCCTATGCCACGAATCTAATACCATAGCAGCATCCTTAACCTACGATCAAAACACCAAACCTACACCACCCCCATCACCTTTGTATCTTCTTCCTTTCAAGTGCACAAGGCATGCCTCCACTTAGGTTTAATTGTAGGGCTTTATGTGGGTGTTTGAATGTATAATCGGCTGAAGAAAAAAAATGAGGAGGAAGGGGAAATAAAATAGGATAATTGCCGAGTTTAATGGGGGTTTGATATGACCAAATCTCATTTTAAATGTAATTGTATCTAGACATTAAAATAGGCCTAAGTGGAGCACAAGAATCTAATTATTTTGGACCTTAATATCGGACGTGTTGGCTGTTTGCAATATAAGATATCATGCGGTTCATTTATGGTGATTGAGGATTGTTTATTAGAGTGAGATTGAGAAAGTTTTGCCGAAATTTAAGAGAGTAAAAGATATTTATCATTTTCAAACTTCCCATACTCTATTTCAAAAGAATGTTCAATTTGAATCAGGCCATTCGTGTATATACATAAAAATATGTGTGGATTTTGATTATTTAAATGTTGATATCTTGATTACCATAACTTGTGATATTTGCATTTAGGACTTTTGTTGTGTAGTCGTATAGTTCATTGTTTTACATGTAACGTATCGTATGTAAACGTTCAAGTTCGAAATTTAGGTCGTTATATTCTTAAGTGAGTTTTAATTATAACGTAATGTTTTAAATCACAAGTAGTTAGTTCTCATACTTAGTTTAGAAATATAATGTTCTTGCATAATTATTTGTATGCTCTTAAAACTTCAAATTTTGTTGAGCGCAAAATGGGAATCTCAAATGAATGAAAATTTAGGGTTTTACAATACGAGACTTCTCCGATACGCTCCAGAATTTCAAAAGGTCCAATAAACCGAGGACTGAGCTTGCCCTTAATACCAAAACGTTTGACGGCTCGGAACAGAGAGACTTTAAGAAATACCCGGTCGCCGACATTAAACTCTAGATCCCGACGGTGCTTATCCGCATAACTCTTTTGACGCGCTCGTGCCTCTTTCAATTTTTCCTTAGCCGTAGCAACCTTTTCATTTGTGACCTCAATCATCTCAGGTCCTTCAAGAAGACGTTCCCCTACTTCATTCCAACATACCGGTGCCCTACACTTCCGCCCATATAACATCTCAAAAGGTGCCATATCAATGCTGGCGTGCCAACTGTTATTATAAGCGAACTCTACCAAACACAGATAATCGTCCCAACTACCCGTCCATTCCAACGCACACGCCCGTAACATATCCTCTAATGTCTGGATGGTCCTCTCTGACTGACCATCAGTTTGGGGATGAAAAGCGGTACTGAATTTAAGACGAACACCCCAAACTTTATGTAATCCCTTCCAAAAGCGCGAAGTAAAACGAGGATCACGATCAGAAACGATAGAAGAAGGAGTGCCATGCAATCTAACAATCTCCTGCGTGAAAATCTCTGACAACTTACTAACACTGTAGCTCATACGGATGGGTAAAAATGAGCGGATTTAGTTAGCCGATCAACGACCACCCAAATCGCATCATGTTTCCTACGAGTCAACGGTAAACCACAAACAAAATCCATAGATATTTCATCCCACTTCCAAACTGGAATCTCCAAAGGCTGCAATAACCCACTAGCTCTCTGGTGTTCAATCTTGACCTGCTGACAGGTCATACATCTAGCTACAAACGATGCCACATCCTGCTTCATGCCGTTCCACCAGAAGTGTTGCTTTAGATCCCGATACATCTTGGTAGAACCAGGATGGATAGAAAAAAGGAGAACTATGAGCCTCAGTCAACAAGGCCTCACGTAGATCAGAATCATTAGGAACACATAATCGATCCCCATACCATACAATACCACTATCATCGACCCGAAATTCAGACTGCTTACCTTCCTCGACATTCTGCACAATAGCCCAGAGTTCACCATCGTCCTTCTGGGCTTCTTTAATCCGCAGCATCAAGTTTGATTCTACCTTCAAACTCGCCCAATAACCACTAACGCCCTTTACACATAGCTCAACCTCTAACCGCTCTAAATCCTGAAGAATACGAGGCTCGATATTCATACTAGCAATCATACCCGATTTCCTGCTGAGTGCATCGGCAACAACATTCGCCTTGCCGGGATGATACTGGATATTAGGGTCGTAATCTTTCAGAAGCTCCAACCATCTCCTTTGCCTCATGTTGAGCTCCTTCTGGGTAAATATGTATTTGAGACTCTTATGATCCGTGAAGATATCACATGATTCACCGTATAAGTAATGTCTCAATATTTTCAACGCAAATACCACAGCTGCCAACTCTAGATCATGGGTCGGATAATTTTCCTCATAGGGTTTTAACTGCCTTGAAGCATAGGCAATTACTTTCCCGTTCCGCATTAGAACACAACCTAAACCCTTCTTGGAAGCGTCACTATAAATCTGAAATCCTCCCGAACCCGACGGTAAGGTCAAAATAGGTGCAGACACTAGTCGTCGTTTCAACTCCTCAAAGCTCTGCTCACGCTCATCCGTCCACACAAACTTCTCACCTTTTCTCATCAACTGAGTCAACGGTAAAGCCAACTTCGAAAACCCCTCGACAAAACGTCGATAGTAGCCAGCTAAACCCAGAAAACTTCTGACTTCGGTTACCGTGGTAGGTCTTGGCCATTTTGTGATAGCCTCAACCTTCGCTGGATCCATGGTAATCCCATCTGCAGACACGACGTGACCAAGGAAAGCAACTCGGTCCAACCAGAACTCACACTTGGAAAATTTAGCGTATAATTTCTGCTGCCTCAGAATACTCAAAACAGTACGCAAATGCTGCTCGTGCTCTTCCGCCGACTTAGAGTATACCAGAATATCATCAATGAAAACGATGACGAATTTATCAAGGAATTCATGGAAAACCCGGTTCATTAAGTCCATAAATACTGCAGGAGCATTTGTTAACCCAAACGGCATAACTAAAAACTCATAATGTCCATACCGGGTACGGAAAGCAGTCTTAGAAATGTCCTGCTCTTTAACCCGCAACTGGTGATAACCAGATCGCAAGTCAATCTTGGAGAATACTTTAGCTCCCTGCAACTGATCGAACAAGTCATCGATGCGAGGTAGTGGATAACGGTTTCGAATGGTGATGCGGTTTAGCTCCCGGTAATCGATACACAACCGCATAGACCCATCTTTCTTCTTTACAAAAAGTACAGGAGCACCCCATGGTGACACACTTGGACGAATAAATCCACAGTCCAATAACTCTTCTAGCTGCTCCTTTAACTCCTTAAGTTCCACCGGTGCCATCCGGTACGGAGCCTTAGAGATAGGCTCAGCGCCGGGAATCAGATCGATACTAAATTCAACCTCTCTGGCCGGAGCAAGACCAGGAAGTTTTTCAGGGAAAACATCAGAAAATTCCCGAACAATATGAACAGTATTAATATCAGGACTCTCTACAGAAGAATCTTTAACAGAGGCCAAATAACCTTGGCAACCATGAGATATTAGAGTCCTTGCTTTCAAAGCAGAGATAATTTTCACAGATTTTAGAGAGCGTGTTTCATGAAAAACAAATTCAGGCTGAGTTAGATCACCAAAAATTACTTTTCGAGCATGACAGTCAATGGTGGCTCTATGAAAAGATAACCAATCCATGCCCAGAATAACGTCGAAATCAACCATGTCCAAAGGGAGCAGATTTGCCGAACGAATCCGGTCATCGAATCGTATAGGACAATTTACATATTCATGATCAATAAGAGTACTGAGTTTCATGGGAGTGGAGAGGGATACTTGATTACTTAGTGGTGTTGGTAATATTTTAAGTTTCTTAACCAGATTCAAAGATATAATCGAGTGTGTAGCTCCAGTATCAAAAAGTGTGAAAATAGCGTGATCACCAATATATAAAACGCCCGTAATCGTACCTGAAGATTGTGCCGCCTGATCCCGAGTCATAGAATATACACGGCCAGTGTTGGGTGGAGGGGGAGGTTTCAAATAGTTCCCGGTTTTCTCCGGGTTTTGCTTGGGACAATCTTTCACACGATGCTCTGTCGAACCACATCCAAAACAAGTCACAGAAGCCCGACGACATGGCCCATTGTGGCGCTTGCCACACGTAGTACAAATAGGATAAGAATATGAACCCCCAGATGCACCTCCCTGAGAACTAGAACCCGAAGCCCTGCTCTGCTGATTACCCTTAACAGTCTGGTCTCTCCACTGTTTCTGACTGGTGTTGCGTCCCGAGCGATCATCTCCCTGCCTAGGAGTGAATCTGGAATCTTGCCCTCTAGTATCCGACCTCCTCTGATCATAGCTCCTGCCAGTCTGACCCTGATGGTCATATCGTCGATCCCCCTGTCCACGAGAATCATAACTCCTGTCATTTCGGCCTTTAAAGTCCCTGCTCTGGCCCTGAGTCTGAATCCTATCCCCATCTCTGTTCCTCTTATACCCAGATCCCTGATGAAATATCTCGATATTGCGAGCTGCGTCGCAACATTCTGCCGGGTCTCGAAACTCATCATTAAGTATGCGGTCTAGTACCCACCTAATACAATAGCAAAAGAAAAATGTATTAATGTCTATTGGTACCAACCATCAACTTAAATAGGTTACTAACCTCTTGAGTCCCCATTTGAATTGTCTAGCCTGCTGCTTAGCATCCCCAGCAAGCGGACCCACAAAACTCACTAATCTCTGAAACCGCTCCAGATATTGCCCAGCATTCTCAGAATCAAGCTGAGAGATAGTGTTGTACTCCCTAATGAATCTCTGCTGCTCGGAAACAGGGAAGTACCGATTATAGAACGTGGTACGAAAATCAGCCCATGAACAACCAAGAACATATGCATCACCACCCTTAGCTTCTTTGTGCGCTTTCCACCAGTTGAGCGCGTCACCCTCTAACTTGAACACCGCCAGACGAGTCTTGAACTCGTCCTCACAACCTAACACCTCGAACAGTTTCTCCATGTGGGTGATCCAGTCTTCTGCTGCATGAGGAGTAGCAGCAGAAGTGAAGGACAACGGCTTGAGTTTATTGAAACTCTCCAGCCACCCATTAATGGTAGTGGGTCGGCCCCCACCACCAGAAGAACTGCCAGCACCCCCAGATGGACCAGCTCCCCCACTGATAAGCCGATTGATCACCGCCTCAGTGTTAAGGCCCGGTAGCAAACTGGCTACAGCATTAGCCACCATAGCCTCCAGATTGGGGATTTCAGCATCTCCTCCACTGTTATACTCCTGGTGACGAGTGTTAACCATCTATAGAATTATGAAGACGATTAGTAAGGTGAAGCAAAAATATGACAGAGCAGAATAAGGAAAAGAGTACGCGAAAGGAAAACCTAATGTCTACCCAATCCTCACAGGTCAAAGGCCTAAGCCAACGGGTTTCGGAAACCTGTCTCTGACACCATAAATTGTAACACCCCGACCCGACAAGGGTAAAGATATCACAAATATGTGGTTTCATATCAGAACAACATAGCATCCATAAACCAAAATAGCGGAAGTCAAATACATAATCCAACAATAAGTCAACATGACTTATATCCAAATGAAAGGAGATAAAAGAAGTACATAAGTTCAATGCCTAAACAATGGCAACATAAAGTCTTAAGGAAAATCAAATGGTAGATAAGCTATAAAGAACAAGCTCCACTCAAGTGCACTCAACCCCAAAGCCATGCCCAGCTCCTAGCTTAATTACCTGCCGCGGGAAAAGAAAACGCGGCTGAGCTACTAGAGCTCAGTGAACAGATATAACGTAACAAGCAGTAGCATAATGAATAATACATGAGTAAATGAGAATGGAAGCATGAATACATGGTAAGAATACATGGTATCATAAGGGAAAGGACAAAGGTGCATGGTAAAGAAAGGTCAGTAATCCACTACGAGCCCATAACATGAAATCATAATCATAATCATAGCCATAAACATGTAGAGGGGAGACCTCTTAGTATCCTGTAAATATGAGGGGTGTCCTCATCATGGGTTGGAGTAGCTAGCTCCCGGAGTGTGAAAGACGTGTATCGCACACACCATCAGTCACCATGAATAACATAACATAACATAACATGTACATGAACAAATCTAGGATGCATCCATACGCCCCAGGTGGCCATAATCTGCCTCTACGTAAACATAACATGCAGGGACGGGACAGGTCATCACTCTCCTGCCCTAGAGTCATGCCATCGGTGCATCGACTGACATGGACATGAAACCCTCATGCCTAGTGAGTGGCTCGTAGTATCAAACTGAGGGTAAATGTCAAGTATCATGAATCATGTTTTTAGTTTACTTGCATAGGTCAATATCATGTTTCATAAGTTCATAATCATGGTTCATAATCATGGTTCATAAGCAAGGTTCATAAGCAAAGGTTCATAAGTAAAGGTTCATAAGCAAAGGTTCAATATCATGATGGTTCAAAAGATCGGAGTTCATGAATGAGGGGAACATAACAATGGTATAGGGAAACCCTAATATGAATCATAATAAGAGAGCGAAGGCCTCTTAATAAAGAAGCAGAATATCTGTACCTTATTGCTTGACAAAGATCACACTGAATAAGATGATAAAGAGCACAGGACTACTCCCTCTTCACACCTAGAGGAGTAAAGACATGATTACTAAAGATCCCATTTCCATATTAAGTAACTTTCTATTTTTAGCAGGTTTCCATTTTTAGAAAGTTTCCTTATTTAGCAAGTTTCCAAAATTAGCAGATTTCTATAATGAGTAAGATTTAAGTATTTTGATTTAGTTAAATCATTAATTTAGTCTCATTATGGGATTAGGGTTGGTTTTAGCAAGTTATAAAAGTTTAGGGTTAAATATGACAAGTTTACATAGTTTAGGGTTTTAATTGTAAATATATCAAGTTAAAGGTCTAGAATGAAAATATCATGATTTACTTATTTAAATACCCCATTTATTCAGAATTACATCTTTAGCCCCTTAAGTTCCATATTTTACATTTTAAACCCTTTATTTATAAAAGTTACCAAATAAACCCTAAAGTTACATAATTTACAATTTAATCCATATAATATCTTTAATTACACCATTAACCCTTAGATTTAATTATATACAGAATCTACCTTCTAGTTTCATGCATGGTATGATTTAATCCATTAGTTTCACATATTTACAATTTTAGTCCCTATAATTATAAAACATATATATTAATTTGTAAATTCCAAATAATTACATATTAGCCCCCATAATTAACCAAACTTACACCGAACCATCTTAACATTATAATTTACTCAAAATGACCTCAAGTTTCTAGTATTTACATTTTTAGTCCCTTGATTTAATTAATTTGCAAACCGATTTAACAATTATATATATTTACTCATTTAACCTTTTAAATGCCAAATTTACATAAGGACCCCTCATTTAGCATTTTATACGAATTATACTAGGTTCAAATAACTTACAAAAATTATCCCTTGAGTTTTTAGAATTACAAAACACACCCTTGGATTTAATTATTCAAATCGATATGAGATAAAATATCATAAACCCTAGAACAAATTCTACCAATCATTGATTCATCATTCATGAGTCTAAATCATCATTTAAAAATAAGATCTTGGTACCCAAGCCTAACCCTAATCGATTTAGGGTTTTAGTTTATTTTTTCTTATTTATTTGATTTAATAAAACCCGATTTGTACTAAGTTTTAACACGACATTTTTAGGCCTCCACAACTCGAACCAATAATTTTCCCAGATCATATGGGTCGTATAAGGCTCAGGAAAAATAATCCTTACACCCAAAAAATTCGCATAGATTTATTAGAGGTTTTAATCGATTTTAAAGATTTCGAACACATAAATTAGCATGCGATTTATATAGGATGCATGAATCGAATTTCACATTTTTCTTAGGTCTCATATGATTAAAAGGTTACGGGAAAAATACCAGATCGAATATTGAACGTGTAGATTAGGCGTATTAAATTTGGACCTATCGAATATAGCGCTCGACACCAAAGAATTCACCACGATCACCACAGCCACTCCACGACCTTGTAATCATTTTTCATAGACCATACATGATGTGAGGGACGTGAGAAAAATGGAGAATGAATTTTACATTGATCGAATTAATAAAAATGGAATTATTACCTATCGAGTGGAATAGAAGAGGAAAATTCGACAACTTGCAATCCCGACCTCTAAAATTCGTAAAGCTATTTTTCTAGGCTTCTTGAGAACCTTAAGAACACAGGAGGGATTATTTTGGAGGTTAGGGTTTAATCGGTTTGGAGATTTTGGAAGAAAATATGTGTAGGTTATAAAAATTAGAAATGACCGAGTCTAAGGGGGATAATGGCCAATAAATTTCGGAACTTTGACTAGAAAATTAATTGCTTTGATTTATTATCTTTAATGCCTTTTTAATTACTTATAATTGCCATAATTAAATTATAAAATTTGAATTTAAACTATATTAGGCGCCCAAGGGCATTTTGGTAATTTTATGGCTTGTATAAAAGTTAAATGGAGTTGTTAAAAATATTTGGGATCATAACTTGTTCATTGCTAGAAGTTTGGAATTTATTTTGTGCTTTACATATGTTTTATTTAGGTCTTAAATCCCCAGGGGCAATTTGGTCATTTTACATGTTATAGAATTTCAGGTATTACACACTTCCTTAACTCGCATCCGAGCATAATCTGAAATCACATTGGTCTCTAGTAAATCACAATTACCTAAAAGAATTGATAACACTAAAATCACCGACATAAACTACCTAGTGAAAAGTATGGATTAAAAATTTTAGTGTATAAACTTGGTGTATTCTATCATCAGTGTTAAAAGGACTTGTCTTGACCATATTCCGAAAATATGTTTTTTATAACCATTCATGGTTGATTTAGTGCCAAAAGACTTGTGACTATCATATTAGAATACATGAGGTCTCAAGTTTAATTTTTGCTAGTCGCAAACAACTTTAAGTGGTTACGCAAACCTCCTTAAAATGGAAGGCATTACCTGATTTAAGTTTGTGTGGCGGTACGTTCAGATCCTGTGAATTAGTCGGCTAAAATGTCGGAAGCCATAGTTACCAACAAAAATGTTTTTTCATAACAAAACTGAGTAATATATTGTTTGGCGTACACATTTCGAGATGTTGTAAGTGAACTGAAAGTTGTGACATGAAGCAATTTAAACGGTAAAACATTATTTTTGTTTGATTTGAGATAAACGATTACCTATACATATAATAAGGGGGTGATTTACACAACAACATATGTGCTGTTAACATTTGTATATTTATGACATCTTGCTTCTTTTGCTTGTAATATGTGAAAATTAAAAAATGAATGTGTCAATCAATTCACATATGATCATAATATGACTGCTGAGTCGAATTTAATCCTATCAATTTTTATGTGTTGAAGAATAAATCAATTTTCAGATGAAATTTATAGTGGGAGTCCATGCTGAAAAACACAAGTATAGTAGCTTTTTGATCATAATGTGACTGCTGAGTCGAATTTAATCCTATCAATTTTATGTGTTAGAATAAATCAATTTTCAGATGAGATTTATAGTGGGAGTCCATGCTGAAAAACACAAGTATAGTAGCTTTTATGATTTGACAAAAGAAGTAGGATGACTACAACTTTGACAAAGTTGTCTTATACTGTTGCAAATGTTGGACAACGCTTGGCGCTTGTTTCCATTTAAGGTTTACTTGCTGTTTTTGTTTCCGTTGTTCAGTTTGGGGTTAAGTTTATGGTTTTCAATTGCCGGTGGGTTTGTTGCTACGAATCATAATATGTATCGAATTTGGTATGAGGTAGAATTACAATAGATATAATTAAGTTTATCATTACCAATGTTAATGTTTTGGATAACAAAATATGGTATGAATATCATATTTTTACCAAACTAGGCTTTATCTTTTCCATCTGTGTCAATTTCTACAAAAATGATAATAATAACAAAAAAATATTATGCGTTAAAAATGGTGGAGTTTGTCTCATTAGTAACTTGGTGGTAGAATGACAAACTTTAGAAAATCAAGAAGGAAGAAGTGTATGAAGAAAAATGGAAGAAATATGATCTTTGAATTTTGTAGCCGAAAAAAAGAAAAATGACATGGGGCTCACGAAACGGATTGCAAAGGCACTAGCTTGACGGGGAAAGAGCCTACGGATACACATTCTATTATTTGGTCCATAAAAACTCAATCAAACATTTTGTATTACTATCATTGTCATTGCATAGTGGGAAAACTCAAAAACCAAACAGCTCTAGTGTGTTTTAGCAGGCATAATAATTATATTGGGGGATAGTTTATTCATACCCTCCTTTTATTTTTACAAATCACACCCCCTCCTTTTTTTTTTATATAATTTAGTTTATATTATAAAACTGTGAAAATGAAAGTGAAAAATAAAAAATATAAAGTTTAACCAGTCAAAAGTATTAAACTAGCAAAAAAGTATGTAACAAAAACTGATAAAAAATTGTGTTGTATTTTAAACAGAGAGACAAAAAGGAGTATTTTGTACTTTTTTGTACTTTTCTTTTGTCCTAGGGGGTACTAATAACATATCCCTTAGGCAGACAGAGTGGAGCCAAACTCATGCCCAAGGTGAGTGACTCATGCGTGAGTGGCCAAAACAGATATCCCAACTCACGGCTTGAAATGGAAATTGTGGTGAATTGCTCATCGTGCTATTAAAGCTGACAAACTGGCCCCACTCCCACAACTGTCCGTTTGTCTATTAAAAAAATAAAAATAATTTACAACACCCAATTTTTCCAATATAAATACCTAAAACTTCACCATTTCATACACATCTTCTATATATTCTTACCTTTCACAACAAATATATTTCATTCCTACAAAAATCTGATATGGCTTGTTCGGTTCCACATATCATTGATGAAATCATGGCTTTAGTTGATAAACTAATTGCGGGGGATAGAGCTCGTTAGCAAGCGTTGTGCGACTTAGCCATGCAATTTGAAAAGGCATGCGAAGCTAAAGATGATCTGAGACAAGTATACGAGAAATGCAATGACACTCCGCCTGAAAACAATGCTCAAATAAAGACTTTTTTAAACGAAGAATCTACGAAAGATTACGAGATGCATAATGTTCTGTTTTGCAAGGCGGAGAAAATAGAAAAACCAATCAAGGGGAAGTTTATTTGGCTACATGAAAATTACACTTAGGACGATTATGTTTAAGTTTTCGTATTTTTTTTTAAAATTCCGCATCGTATCGTAATTTGTATTTTTATTTACACATACGGGGTTTTCTTGGAGGATATTTATATGAAGCGGAATGAAATGAGGGAGGATATTTATATCTCCTTCCTTCATTTCCTTCCGCTTCATTATAAATATCCTCCAAAAAAACCCCGTATTTGTTTTCGTATTGGTGTTGTAATTTTAAATTTCGTATTGTAACTTTTATGTTTAACTAAATGAATGTACTTTTAATTTTTTGCAGTAGTTTCAAATAAAAGAATGTAATTCTAAATTTTTTCAGCAATTTCAAATTTTGAATTTGATGCTCCAATGGCTATTTTCCCCCCTATAAATACCCAGTTACCATCATGCATTTTGTCACACAACTTTTTACCAACTGAGGAAACAGATACGCATCTCTCAATCGCCTTGAAGGAACTTAGGCAACAAGTGTTGGAAGTCTGGGAGGAGAAGACAAATCTCATCAACTATTACAGATCAATATAAAAGCTTGATGAGAACCATTGGATGATGATGGGTGATTTGCAAAACCTACCGAAGTTTTACAATCCTCGTAGGCAGTGTACCTAACCTTTGTAGTGTAGTATAGGCAAGACACGGGAAATTGATCGTTCTCTAGGGGAATAGTGTTGTGAAGGCCGAAGTGTATGACAAAATAGGTCTAGAGATGTTGGAAGATTCTTTTTGTATTTTTATATTTTTTATAAAGCAAGTAAAAATCTCGGGATTTAAAGATTGGGTATTTTAAAACTACTAATTAACTAATTAAAACTAAATTAAATTACTAAACGGAAAATTAAAAGTGGTAACCCTTATGATAGGTATATGTGTTCACTTAGATTATCTTTACTCCCTAGTTATCTTTTATTGATTAGTCAAATTGTCACGTTCTTGTTTTAATTGGCGCGTTGTATTCCGTAATATTGGTTGTAAGGAGGTGCTAAATGCCCTAACTTTATGAATGTATAAGTCTCCCCTAAGAAAGCTTAGAGTCTATTAAGTCTCCTATGCTCTACAAGCCGCAATTCACGCAATAAATACAACGAGAAAAACCACCAGTGCTGATAAAGCTCAAATTGTGCATGTTTTTAGTAGCGTTATTCGTGCTTTTATATATGTTATTTGGTTATATTTATATGCTTTTGTTACTAAATCGCACCAAAGTATGTTTGCAAAGTGTATGTAGCCAAAAACAGGAAAAAGGAAGAAAAAAGATGAAAAAATGAGGAAGAAGGAAATATTTATGATCGTACGAAGATTCTTGTGTCAAGTTCCACACCAAATAGGCATTTCAAAGAATGAAGGTCCAAGTATTAAAGTTGACAAGCTTCAAGATAAAGAAAAGATCAAGTTTGGATGAAGAACCATGAGCCATAAACAAGATACAAGCCAAACGACAAAAGTCCAAAAAAGAGTGAACAGCAACACTCCATCTGATCGGATGCAGCCCGCAACCGAATCGGATGGAGGCCAAGGTTGAAGACCAACCGATCGGTTGGATGCAATACCGATCGGTTGGATGTCGGCTGTTTTCCCAATCTTCATCATTATGGATACTATCTTCATTTAACCGATTCTTAGGCCTTCTAATGATGATTCTAGTCCCTTCTTGTCTGCTTAGAGGCCAAGTTGTATCATTAATGACCCTAGCCTTGAGAGTAGTATAAATAGAGCTCATTTTTACACGTTTTGGACACAATATCATTACCAATTAACTCTCTAATCATCAACCACTCATCAAAATACTCTCTCAAAAGTCCAAATTCGTCCTTAGAAGTCTAGGAGGCTTTGGAGGTTCAAAAGTCAACATTTGGAGGTCAAAACATCAAGAAGTCAACACCAATACTTTGGGTATCATTACCTTATCATTTGTAATATATTTCAAATCATTGTAAGACTTTCAATTATGGTTTCTAATGTTCAACGTTCTGAGTTTATGTTAGTGTTTGCTATGGGTGGTTAGTGCCTTTGTGCACTTGCTTAGATGATATGTATTGCTTATTGATTTGCGTATGATTGTGATAACATGTTTTAATTCAATTTCAAGTTGATTCTAAGATCCAATTGTGATTAAGTTTCATAGTGACATTTGTTAATCAAGTTTGACTAGTTGTTAATAATTCTAAAGGTCGAAAGATTTATTGTTATTCAACTAGTTATAATCATTTGTCTATGAATGATTGTTTTTACCCATTATTCTTGATTAAACAAAGAAAGTTAATTGTGGTTGTAATAAGAATGCTTGTTGTCTATCAAATTGGATTGATTGTAAACTATTTCAAGGGTCGAAAGATTAGTAATTTATAATCGATTGTAACCTATTTGTCTATGAATCGGTTACCTTTTGCATTGACCATTTCCTAAGCGAATTTGATAAAACAAAAGACTATTTTTGTGTTTAAGTTTAAACCAAACTTATGAACCTTGAATTGATCTTGAATTGATTGGTTAAACGTAATGCTTGTTTTTATGAACTAAAATCTTGACGAAGGTTTAATTTGTTGAAACAATAGATTGGTTCACTAAACTAATTATCATAACCAACATGTTGTCAAAAGTTATCACAATCATGCTAATCAAGAGTAGTATATTAGTCTAAGCAAGTGTAGTTTTAATCATTTGAATTATTTTCATCATTGCTTATTTAAGAAATTTACTTTTAGTAGCTTACAATCCGATTCATTCACAAATCCCTGCGAACGATCCCGACTTACCATCATAATCTTGCTATAACGGACGAGTTCACTAGCTCGTATGTGTTATTTCTAGATTCGGTAATTCGACTCTTATAAATTTAAAACTTGTATACACGCGTAACACACCAAGTTTTTGGCGCCGCTGCCGGGGATTTTGATTGTGTTTCCGTAAGTTTTTGAAGTGCATTTCTCACATAGTTCGTTTTCATAAAAAAAAAAAGTTTTTTGAGCTGTCCATCCGATCGGTATCACATCCATCCAATCGGTTGCCCAATTTTCAATTTTACTGAGACAACCATCCGATCGGATCCTTTCAAAACCAATTTTACCGAGAGCACCATCCGATCGGTATCACACCCATCCGATCGGATCCCAATTTTTGATTTTTCAAACTGTTTTCCTTCTTTGCCCGTGTGTTTAGACATTACCTCGTTTCTCTTGGGAATTGTATGGACACTCGTTCAACTGGAGTAGAACCAATTTCACCTCTTTCCAATCCCGAAAGTCTAATTCGAACAAGAACAAGAAGAAGAAGAACACCCTTTTTTTCATTAGCCAACCGTGTACCAAGAGTACCAAACCAACCGTTTGATAACCTTTTCGAAGCCAAATTCGTTTATAACCCATTCACTGATCAACCTTTTCCCATGGCTGACGATCAACCCATGTGGGCCGCCAACCGAGCCGTAGCACCCACTCCTGGATCTGCTATTGTTCCTGTTAACCTTGGTAACAATTTCATTGTGAAAGGACACCACCTTTCTATGATCAAAGACCGTCAATTTGATGGCCGTTCGAGGGCCGATCCTCACAAACACATTGCCGAATTCATCGAAATTTATGGCATGTTCCGATATGGCGAAACATATGTCGACGTCATTAAACTCAAACTTTTTCCATCATCACTTGCTGGAGATGTAAAAGTGTGGTATAACGAATTAACCCCAGGAATTATCAATACTTGGGAGGAGATGAGGCAAGCTTTTGTAAGCCAATTCTTTCCACCTGCCATGTTTGACCGACTCATGGGAGAAATTCGTGCTTTCACACAAAATCCTAACGAATCACTCGTCGAAGCTTGGCTTCGTATGAAAGATTTGCTTCGTAGTTGTCATGGACATGGTTTAGGACGAGGAACCATTATCCAAATTTTCTACCATGGACTTGATGAAGCATCTCAAGGAATTCTTGATGTTGGAGGAATTTTTCTCTATAAGACTCCTAATCAGGCATATCAATTGCTTGAAGACCGAGTTCTTCTCAAACTCGATTGGTCAAAAGATGCCAAAACCAAACCCTTAAGAAAAACCGTTGCTTTTGCTGAAAGTTCCGAAACCTCTAAACTCATGGAGAAAATGGAAGCCTTGACTTCCAAAATTGACTCGCAATACAAAGACCTTAAAGGAAAAATGAAAGAAATGCGAGACGGTTGTAACAACTGTGGAGGTAATCACCCATCATCAGAATGTAACGATTAACCAATGGATAGACCCAAAGAAGGAGAAGCTAACTATGTCCAAGGAGGATACCGTGGAGGCGGTTATTGTGGAAATTATTACGGAAGAAATTCTGTAAATTGGCAAGATCGCCAACAAAGGGATAACAACCATGATTCTCAACCACGAGTAGACAATCAAACTCCACAGACCTCTGATAAAAAACCAGAAGAATCCGATTTTGAAAAAATGATGAGAGAATTCGTAACTGCTCAAAAATCCACCAATGAGTTCGTCAAGAACCAATTTTTCAATCTCAAAAGCAAAGTTGAGCAAGGTCAGAAAAATCATCAAGCATCTATTCAGGATCTTGAAAACAAATTCAGTAGACTTTCTGATCAATTTGCGTCCCGACCATCAGGTTCATTACCAAGTAATACCCAATCCAACCCTAAACCAACATCATCTGGATCAAACGACAAAACTTATCGTCCACCACAGACTAGAAATGAGCATATCAATGGTGTATTCACAAGAAGTGGTCTTTCTTATGATCCACCACCCAATCCAAATGATACCATGATCATCAATGATGAAAGTGAGGATGAAGCTGAAAAAGCCGAGAAGGAAAATATTACAAAAACACCACCCAAACCCATCCCACCAGTTAAAGCGTACACACCAAAAATTCCATATCCTCAGAGCCTTAAGAAAGAAAAGATGGAAGAGCGTTATAAGAAGTTTGTTGAAATGATCAAAGAGGTTAGACTCAATGTACCCCTCGTTGATGTTCTAGCTGGAATGCCCAATTATGGGAAATTTTTGAAAGAACTTCTTAATAACAAAAACAAGTTGGAGCAAATATCCGCTACTTTTCTCAATGAAGAATGCTCAGCCATTGTTCAAAACAAAATTCCTCCAAAACTTGGAGATCCCGAAAGTTTTCTTATTCCATGCACATTAGGAAACAACATCACATGCGATGCTTTAGCCGATCTTGGAGCAAGTATCAATTTGATGCCCTATTCGTTGTATTCAAAACTTTCCATCAATACTTTGAAACCTACAAAGATGAGTATTCGCTTAGCAAATCATTCTTACCAATATCCTGTTGGAATTGCTGAGAATATGCTTGTCCAAGTTGGTAAATTCATTTTTCCTGTGGATTTTGTGATCTTAGAGATGGAGGAAGATAGTAGAGTACCTCTTATTTTAGGAAGACCATTCCTAAACACCGCTAATGCGATCATCAAAGTAAAAGGAAAAGAATTCAACCTTGGAGTTGGAGAAGATAGAATCACCTTTCTAATCGATAAAGCAATGCAATATCCCTATTCCAGTGATGACACTTGTTTTTAACATTGATGTAATCGATGAAGTCACTGATGAAGAATTGGATGCATTAATTGACGATTCTGATCCATTCATGATTACTTCGGAGAAAATTAGTGAAATAGATCATGATAAAGAATTCGCTGATTTTATGGAAGTAAAGTTCGAAGAAGAAGAAGAAGTTGAAGAAGGAGAAATAATAGAAGAGAATTTTGAAGAAATCACTTTTAATGATCAAATGAGGATCAAAACATCTCTTCAAGAACCACCGACTGATCTTGAGCTAAAACCACTCCCCGATCATCTTGAATATGCCTACTTGGAGGATAATTCACTTCTTCCAGTAGTCATATCATCGTTGCTCAATGACTTTGAAAAAGAATGTCCCATCTCTGTTCTCAAGAGGTATAAAGAAGCTTTTGCGTGGAAAACCTCTGATATTCCAGGAATAAGCCCTGATTTCTGTAAACACAAAATCAATTTCGAAGAAGGTGCTAAACCCGTTGTGGAAAGACAACTTCGACTCAATCCCAACATGAAAGAAGTTGTAAAGAAAGAAATCATCAAACTTCTTGATGCCGGTATCATTTACCCCATCGAGGATAGTCCTTGGGTGAGTCCAGTTCACTGTGTTTCGAAAAAAGGAGGGATGACTGTTGTGACTAACGAACAGAATGAATTAGTTCCTACTAGAACTGTCACTGGATGGCGAGTATGTATGGACTACAGGAAATTAAACAAAGCCACCAGAAAAGATCATTTTCCTTTACCCTTCATGGATCAAATGCTTGAGAGATTAGCAGGGAACAAATACTTTTGTATCCTTGATGGTTTTTCAGGATATTTCCAAATTCCTATTGATCCTGCCAATCTAGAAAAGACTACATTGACATGTCCCTTTGGAACTTACGCTTACCGGCGTATGCCTTTCGGTCTTTGTAATGCACCTGCGACTTTTCAAAGGTGTATGATTGCAATATTCCAAGACATGCTTGAAACATCTATGGAAGTTTTCATGGATGACTTTTCAGTTTTTGGAAGCTCATTTGAAGCTTGTCTTTCTAATCTCGATAAAATGCTCAAAAGATGTGAAGATGCACATCTTGTTCTCAACTGGGAAAAATGTCATTTCATGGTGACTGAAGGAATTGTGCTTGGACACAAAATTTCCAGAGCAGGAATGGAGGTTGACAAAGCGAAAATCGATGTTATCATAAAATTACCACCTCCAACAAACGTTAAAGCCGTTAGAAGTTTTCTAGGACATGCCGGTTTCTACCGTCGTTCCATTAAAGATTTTTCAAAAATATCTCGTCCAATGACGAAACTTCTTGAAAAAGATTATGTTTTTGACTTCAATGCAGATTGCATGAAGGCATTCGAAACATTGAAAACCCAACTGACTAGTGCACCCATTATGGTTTCACCTAATTGGTCACTACCATTCGAACTCATGTGCGATGCAAGCGATTTTGCTGTTGGAGCTGTATTAGGACAACGTGAAGGAAAACATTTCCGTCCTATATACTTTGCTAGCAAAACACTTAACAACGCTCAACAAAATTACACGGTTACGGAGAAGGAATTGTTAGCCGTTGTTTTCGCTTTTGACAAATTCAAATCTTATCTTGTGCTTTTAAAAACGATTGTGTTCACTGATCATTCAGCGCTCAAATATCTGTTTACCAAACAAGATACAAAACCGCGTCTTATCCGATGGATTTTGCTACTCCAAGAATTTGACATAGAAATCAAAGATAAGAAAGGAGCAAAAAATCTAGCTGCTGATCATTTGTCTCGTCTAGAGAATCCAAATTTGGAAGAGTTAAAGGAAGACGAGATTGACGATTATTTCCCTGATGAAACTCTCATGACTGTTGATACAGTTGATGTGACAAATGGTAATTTTCACGTTGCTAATTAATATTATATGAGTATTAATTATTTTTAAGCTAAGCATTTCTATGCGCATTTGCATGTTTCTGAGTAATTTTAAGCATTTTCGGGAGCTGTTCCAGCATATTGTAGCTTACAGTCACTGCAGAAAAATTTATTTTTGTCAGTAAAGTTAAATTATCACATTTCTGATAGTTACTGACAAGTATTATAATTTACTGAGAGCTTTCTCGCATTTTCTGAAAAACAACCGCACGCGCGTACCGACAGCACAGTACATATGGTAAAAGTCAAATAAATATGTTTTTGAGTCAGTAATGACATTTTATTATATTTCTGATGAAAACGTGGTTAAAAACTTTATTTTACGTTATCGGGTCCAAAAACGTCAAACCGGGACTTTACGGTAACATTTTAACTTAAACCGACACACTATACACCAAAGCGGGATCAAAACTATTTTGCCCTTCACTAAATAAGCCCTAACCGGCCTATACCCACACCAAAACTCACATGGGACACTTGTCCATATCTATCTTTAATGTAATCTAGTTTTACTACAAATGGTATACTACTTTTTGGATTTCTAAGGACTTATCTTTTAATGTTGCCCAAATTAAACATGATCATCCACCTTATCTAGCTTCATTTTGACGCCTCATGTACACACACAAACATCATCCTTACAAAATTTTCTCTACAAAGATTTAAGATCACAAGGGTTTGCAAAGGATTTTGGGTAATTTGGAAGCTTGATTTGGGTAAAATTAGTGAAGCTTTGGGTGTTCTTGGTCCTCATTCCACACGTTAAAACATAACCCATTGTAAGGATTCTTAAAACTTTTCTAAATTTATAAATCTCTTGTTCATATGGTGTATAGTGATGTTTAAAAGTGTTAAATGTGTATGTTTTGATAATATGATTAAAGCTAGGGTTTGATCTTCTATTTGTTGTGCTCGACATTTTATGATGTTTATGAGTTAATTAGTAGATTTCTTGCTTGTGTGGTAAATCTTGTTACATATGGTGCTTGTTTGAGGATACAAACACTAGTTATGGTTTTTACACTAATTTAAGCACTATATTGATTTTTGAGGCACATATATGGTTCGACTACTATTAAAAATAAAAGATTATTTAGGTTTTGAAAAACATAAAATTTTGGCTCAAGTGGTGAAATGGTGGAAAAATATAGTAAAGTGTTTAATTAGTTTGGCTTATTTAATAAGTTATAAGTTATTGAAAATAACTAGTACAAAGGTGAAAATAAGTTAATATCTTGAAGATGGGTCGAATGAATAGTAGCAAAGTCAAAGTTTGACTTTTGATTAAGTAGCTTAATTATTAGAGATTATTTGATAAGTATAAAGTGTATTTGGTAACTAAAAATAACTAACAAGTACCAAATAAATACAAATTGGACTAAATGGCTTTTTGGGCCAAAAAGCCCACGATATTATTGTTGGGCCGAAGCCCATATGAAATTTTGAAAGTTTGACTTTTTGACCAAACGGATGTATTGAACGAGTAAAATGATTTTTAGTAACGTGTCGATATATACGTTATAACTAAAAATGTGTTTTGGGTCAAAAATGGTAAATGGGCTTAATTTGAGAGTTTCGGCCCAATTTACAAAGAAAAATGATAAATTTGATTTTTGGAATATTTTCCGACTCGCCGAAGTTAAAAATGTTTAACGACGCGATAAATATAACGATAACTATTTTTGGACTTGTTTTGAGACGCTTAGTCTCCAAAAAGGTAAAAATTGACATTTTTCTTAAAATGACATTGAAATTGACTTTTGTTGACTTTTTGAAGAAATATTGACTTCGTGTCGAAATTTAGTGTTATTACTTAAAAGTTAAGATAACGAACAATATAACGACGAATATATATATTCACGACACTTAACATATATCACTAAAGTATTTTGCACTTATAACTAGTTAGCGAAGTATTTGAGTAAAGTTTGCAACACGTGAGATAAATGGAAACGTTGTATAAATGAACGGGTCATGCCCAAATTTTCTAAAAATCCAACACTTAGAGTATTTTGAGAAAATCCACAACTTAAGTAAACTTTATGAAATTACTTAACAAACTTGTTTTCCTTATAATAAATGTTGCAACAAAAGTAATAAACGATGTTTCTAAATATAATAGTTTTTCACTAACTACATTATATTAACCATTCTTCAAAGCTATTTAATTAATCTCCATTAATTAAATATATGAGAAATTAACTTATGATATATATATATATATATATATATATATATATATATATATATATATATATATATATATATATATATATATATATATATATATGACACTTGCACATTTAAATCGCGAATACTAGCACGGATGTTCCGTTACGTATTCCCACCATGCTCTTTCACCATGAGCTACCCCCAAGAGTTACAATAATAAATCGTTTCGAAATATATTCTACCACACAGCAAGCAAGAAATACACGAGCACAGGTCAAACGTAAAACTTTTCAAATAAAATAAAGACACTTGAGACACGAACGTTTTACTAAGACTTACCGTACTAATTTAGGGTGCTGATCGGCGCGGTTGCATTATTTTGATTGATTGCTGAATTGATGTATTTGAAAGGTGAGTTTATAGCCCCATATTTTATACGATTTTTGATTTATAAGCTTGGGGTGAGAAACGTGCAAAACTGTTTTCATGGACCAGAATTTGATGTTGCTTTTAAGATCACACTAGTATGCAGAAACCTAAGTTTGCTGAATCCCATTTTGTGCCCACTATCATCTGCCGTTAATTCCTGATGGGAAGCCGGTTGTTATAAATAGATCTATTGGGAGTGACGTCCCCGTTCGGTTGGCTCGGCATAGCCAAGGCGAACGTATACCATTCGGGTTTTTAGCCGGGTGTCTAGGGATTAACACTCGCGGGCACCCTTATTTATTTGCTAACGCTAGTCGTGCTGCATTGTCTTAGTTTCGGTAGGATGAGGCTTAGTGTTTGCATTACGGATAGTGTGTATCTGCTGATTTGTTTTATGATATTGCTATTGGTCCATGTGTGCTATTTATTTAAACCTATGAACTCACCAGCGTTAGCTGACTTTTAGCATGTTTTTCTCAAGAAACTGAGGTGCGTTTAGCCGGGGGCAGTGCATGGCGTCGGTCACAATAAATGATGGAAATGTTTTTAATGCGTTTACTCTGACAACTGGACCTTTTGTTTAAATGGGCTTCATTTTCATTTGAAATGGTTTTTATGTATCGCTACATGACTTGACTTATGTAATATATTTTAAAACGGATTTTTAATCCGTTTACTATATCTTGTGTGATGATTATCAACCACGTAGCACCCCAAAGTGTATGCTTCCGCGAATATTGTGATTTTGGGGGTGTTATAGATTGGTATTCAGAGCCTAGGTTATAGAGAATGTGGTTTATAAAAACCTCAAACTATAACCGATTTTGAAAAACTTTCCATCATGACCGCCGGATGCCTGCCAGTTTAGCTTGCTATGATTTGAGCATTAGTTGTTTATTTGATTTGAGCATTGTTTGCCTTATTTGATTAAGTGTTTTTGGCATGCTATATGAGTATATTATACTATGCATATATGATATAAGTAATTTCTATATACTTATACGTGTCGCACTATATTTGTCACAGACCATGTCTCTCCCATTCGGCACACACTCCGAGGTGGATATTGATGGATTCACTTCTCAGACACAGCAGTCAGTTCCATTCATGGATGACCTCCATCAGGTTATTCGTGTTGCTGCTCAGCCATCTATTCCAGTTTAGTCTGTACACACCACTCCATCTACCTCGCCGTATCTACACAGATCTACCACAGCACACCGTTCATCACCAGCTCAGTTGTACACCTTTACTCAGCATAATCTTGATACCCCACCTGTTCACCGACGCACTGCTCGCATGTCGGTATATTCTGTACCTTACCAGCGACTCTCAGATTTCCCAATTTTACCACCTAGGAAGAGGGTTATATCGGATTTTGAGGATACTCCTGCTGATTCACCAACTCAGTCACCTGTACTATCTCCAGATGATTCCCCACCTAGTCAGAGACGTAGGAGATCAGTGGAGACTTATTCTGATGAGGATGAGGATCCAGTAGAGGATCCAGAGCAGGTTCAGGATGAGCCTACTCCTACTGTGACTGCACCTGTTGAGCACACTTCTATGGGTTTAGAGGATGATAGGGATAGGGATTGTAATACCTGAAATTTGAAAACATGCAAAATGACCAAAATGCCCCTGCAAATTTAAAAATTCATTTAAAAGCTTATAAATCACCAAATAAATCCCAAACCTTCAGGAATGAACTAGATATGAATCCAAATAATTTTTGTGACAACATTTCAACATTTTAAAAAGTACAAAAATATGCAAATAATTATTATGGCCGGTTTTTAATTATTTCGTGTATTATTATTATTATTAAGGCAAAATAAATTAAATAAAATACAAGATAATTACTAATAAAATTAGGAAAAGATTACACTCAGTATTTAACCTTAATTAAGCTTTCTTGGGCCGAAATTATTGATATCTTATCAATTATACACGTTTTCATAAATTATGTATATATATATACATATTAACGAAACCTTAAACCCTTTCAAAAATCGTATAACCTCAAATCGACCAAGGAAAATTCGTGGCTTATTTTTTGGAGTTCAACATAACCTAAAGAAGCTAGGAAAATTGTTTGGAGGTCGTGAGATCCATTGGTTTGATCGCTAGTCCTTTGCTTTGTCGAATACGTATAACCGAGAGGTACAAATTCTAAATAACCCTTTGGCATGTTCGATCTTGCATATAGTATTTTTCTTATGTTAGTATGATTATATAAGACCTAAATAAAATGTATAACTCGAATCATGCAAGCTATATAAGTCGTACGAATTTTTGAGAGCTAAAACGAACATAAAATACAATACGCTTAATACGAATTATTCAGGGCATGAAATTATTTATTTTAGACACTATACGACATATATGGTCTGGGAAAAATAGTGGTTCGATTTGTGGAAGCTCATATGGATCGTAGTTAATTTTGTGTTAGTCGTATGGTATGTCGAATAGAAAGAAAATAAAAAGAAACCCTAGGGCACATTAGGGTTAGAGTTTGGTACTTTAATTCGGGTCATTAAATGTAAATTAATGATGAGGTAATGATTATTTGATGATTATATGAACTAGGGTTTGTATTTGCTATTATAAAAGTATATACGATTTGTAAAATAAATGACAAGGACTTGTTTTGCCAACTTTGAAACTTAAAGGTTATTTTTATAATGTTAATTAGATCAGTATAAATGTATAAAAATTATAAGATGAGGTCCTTATGTGTAAAATATGCAAGATCATAATTTATTGGTTTATTTATGGTTCGAATTGGAAATTAATAAATTAGAGGGACTAAAAGTGTAAATTCAGGAAACTTATGATTGTTTTGTGTAAATAATATTAGTAGGGAGGTAATATGTAATTTTAGGTATTTATGGGGTCAAGGTGTAATTAAAATAAAGTAAGGATGTAAATTGTAATATTTGTAAACTAAAGGGACTAATTATGTAAATATGTGAAACATGGAGGTGTAATTCGTATCAAATGATAATGTGAGGGTATATTCTATAATTTAGTAATTATAAGGGCTTGTGATGTAATTATGAGTATTAGTGAGGGTTAAATTGTAAATTATGTAATTATAAGGTCTAGTTGGTAACTTTAATAACTAAAGGGTGTAAAGTGTAAATAATGAAACTTAAAGGACTAAAGATGTAATTCTGATTAAAAGATGTATTTAAATTAGTAACTTGTGATATTTCATTTGAAACCCTTAACTTTGGAATATTTACAATTAAAACCCTAATTTATGGAAACTTGTCATAATTAACCCTGAACTATCTTAACTTGCTAAAATGTACCCTATTTCCATAATAATATTAATGAATGACTTAACAAGAATTGATACTTAAAACTTTCTAAAAATGGAAACTTACTTGAAATGGAAAGATAACTAAGAGTACTTTGTAATTCTCTTCTACTCCTCTAGGTGTGAAGAAGGAGTAACTCGATCTCTTTCAGCCTTTGTCCTTGTTCTTGCTTGCTAATAAGGTACAGATATTCTGCCCTTCTTGTAAGGAGCCTTCGTTTCTCTTGATCTCTTGTTTTGATTCGTTTAGGATTTCCCCAAGCCATTGCTATGTTCCTCTTTGTATTGGGAACCTTAGATATGATTTCTTTGACTTGAATCTTTGTTTTGAACCCTTGCCTTGATCTTTGCCTTGAACCACTATGAACCTTGATATGAACCTTGCCATAAAACCTTGACTTGAACCCTAATATGTTTGATATTGTAATTGGATGAGAAAACCTTTTTAATTGTTTATGGAAATGTTTTAAGAAAACCATTTTTAAAACTATCTTATTGAAAACTATTTTAAAATACTATTTTTATGAAAAACCATTTTAAAAGATTATTTTATGGAAACTATTTTAAAAGGATTGTTTTCAAATGAACCTTTAGATTGAACCTTTACTATGAACATTTGCTACGATCTCTTGTCTTGACCATTTGACTTGAACCTTGATACACTTGAATTGGAAACTTGAAACATGAAACTTGAAACTTGATACTTGAACCACTTGATACTTGAACTTGACTTGTACACTTGATACTTGACCTTGACCTTGACCCACAGTTTGAGACTACGAGCCATACTAGGCATGAGGGTTTCATGTCCTTGTCATTGATGCACCAATGACTTGACTTTTGGGTAGGAAAGTGATACCTATCCCGTCCCTGCCATGACTTGATACTTGACTTGCGCGTAGATGAAGACATTGTGGCAGCCTACAGGGGCGCATGGATGCATCCTAGATTAGGATTTGTACTTGACTTGACTTGATTTACTTGTATTGTTAGTGACATGATGGGTGTGTGCGATACACGTCATTCACTCTTGGGAGCACGCGACTCCAACCCTTGGAGGTATCCCCTCATATTATACTTGTCATACCGAGGTCACCCCTCCGTATACATGTATACTTGTTTACTTGACTTGATATGATATGTTCTGGGCTCGTAGAGGATTTCTGTATCTGTTTATCTTTCTGTTTGCCTTACCTTGTTCAACTTGTACATTATTCCTTATTTGTTTCCTATGCCTTTACTCTTGATAACCGTTCTACATTTACATTTCGTGAACCTTTATTGCTGCTTGTTATCGTTATATCTGTTCACTGAGCTCTCGTAGCTCAGCCGCATTTTCTTTTCCTGCGGCAGGTATTTAAGCTAGGAAGCTGGGTTTTGCTTTGGGATGAGAGCAACTTTGAGTGAAGCATGGACCTTAGTACCTTAGTTCTACCATTTGAAATTTGACTTGTTATGCTTTCGTTTGGCACTTGAGTGTTTAGTACTTCATTTATTTCTTTTCATTGTCTTGTTGAACTTGATATAAGTCTTGTTGGCTTATTATCTTTTGGTTTAATGTTAAGACTTCCGCTGTTTTATTATTACTTGTTCTGATGTGAAACCATAGCATTGTGACATCTTTGCCCTTCTCGGGTCGGGGTGATATAGGGATACTCCTATGGACATAGATCAGGTTAGGATGCCGAGGGATGGCAAGGGTATTATGGAGGATGTTCAGGGATTGTTTGAGGTTGGACAGAGCTCGAGAGATGCACAGATTCAGGGTTTGGATAATAGTCAGTGGTTAGACATTGCTTGTGATGTTGGCACGGGTGTACGTGCAGCTAGCCCAGAGTACACACCGTCATCTCCTTCTTTTATACCACCATCTCCGATGCCTACTCCACTCCCTTCACCAGTAGGTTCCCCATTTACAGAGCCTGAGCTTACTGAGATGGATCAGATCTGGATTCAGCTGACGAACCAGGCAAGCTTACTTGATGTTCATTCTGATCAGCTTGGGAGATTGGAGCAGTCTGAGCGTATTCAGACTGTGGAGAGGCGGATTGGGACTATTGATCAGGCAGCTTGTGTTTTGTTTGAAGAGTTGTATTCTGACCGTAGAGTGATGATTGGATTGAGGGCTAGATTGGATGCTTTAGAGAGATTACATGGTAGGGAGCTTAGAGGTTTGGACTTTAGGGCCATTGGTTTAGGTAGAGGCCAGCAGAGGATTCAGGGTATGTTGCGACGAGCTAGAGGAATCGATCGTACTCAGTGGCAGAGGATTGTGACCGCTGAGATTATCATTGGTTCAGTGATGAGGGAGAACCAGGAGCTTAGAGACCGTGTAGCCCAGCTAGAGACCACCATTGGAGGATTGACCCGAGCATTTGAGGAGCTACGTATTGCTAGGACCGACCACTAGATTTAGTAGCAGTAATGATGTATTCCTAGATTCGTAGTAGTGATGATGTATTCCTAGGACTAATAGTATCTCCGTAGTATCTTAGAACTATCTATTGACGAGCTTGTAATTTTGTAAACCTTCATCTTTCGATATATATAACAAGCTTAGTCTTTCTATCCGATTTATATTTTTCTTTCCTTCTTTCGTTGCTCCTCTGTGGTTGACTTTATTCTTGTATTTTGTTTTCGCTATTCACGTATCCGTATAACTTATTTTCCTTTAACCAAAGATCTCATTTATCGCCATCTTTTGTGATGCAGATAAATGGCACCAAAACGAAAGTCAACCAGAGCCACACGAGGACAACCCGCTAACACACCCATTCAGACAAGGTCAGTGAGGGGAAGGACTGTTGAACCCACTGCCCCGATCAGAGTCACACGAGGATGACCTGCTAACACACCGGTTCAAACAGCAGAGGAAGAGGCACCAACTAGGGCCGCAACTGCTACCCCAGCAATGAATCAAGCAACACTGGATCAACTTGTTGCTGACCGTGTGGCAGCCGCTCTCGCAGCTGTGACCAATTCGACCACCAACACCGGAACATCTAGACCAGTAACCAACAACCGAGGTTGTACTTACGCTGAGTTCCGAAAAATCATGGTTGGAGGATTTGGAGGAACAGAAGGAGCCGTTGGTTTGACTAGATGGATTGAGAAGCTTGAGACCGTATTTCATATCAGTGGATGTCATGAGAATGACAGGGTTAAGTTTGCGTCATTTACTTTCATGGATTCCGCTTTGACCTGGTGGAACAACTACATGAAGTCTGCTAATATGGAGGTTGCTTATGCCATGCTTTGGGAAGATTTTAAGGAACTAGTGATTAGGAAGTATTGCCCACGAAATGAGATTAAGAAGTTAGAAATTGAGTTTTGGAATTTGAAGGTGCAAAACAACAACATCGCTGCTTACAACCAGAGATTCCAGGAGTTGGCTTTGCTATGTCCAGAAATGGTTCGAACGGAAGCCAGATTGATTGAAAGGTATATCGGTGGTTTGCCTAAATCCATAAGAGGTGATGTGATTACCTCGAGAGCTGTAGATCTTCATGAGACCATGGAGACGGCAAACAAGTTAATGGATCAGGAACTGGAGGATATTCCAGAGAAGAGTACTGACCACAAAAGGAAGTGGGAAGATCACTCTAAGGGTAACAACAACAGCTCTCAAAACAAAAAGCAGAATGGAGGCAAGGTTTATGCAATTGGTTCAGGAGACAAGAAGGGTTATGATAAGAATACGCCTTTTTGTAACCGCTGTAAGTTACATCACAGGGGACAGTGCACTGTGAAGTGTAAAAATTGCCAAAGGATAGGACACATAGCAAAGAACTGCAGATCAAGACCACTAGCCACAGCACAAGCAACACCAGCCTACAATCGTAAGGCGGATGTCACCTGCTTTGTGTGTGGTGAAAAAGGTCATTATCGGAATGAGTGCAATAAGCCCCGAAACCAAGGAAACGGTGGTAGACCGGGGAACCAAGTGGCAATGATTAACAATGGGAATCAGGGAAATGAAGGAAGAGCTCGTGGAAGAGTTTATGCCATAGGCCGAAGAGAAGCACAGGACGACCCGAACGTGGTGACGGGTACGTTTCTCTTAAATAATCGTTATGCTTCAGTACTTTTCGATACGGGAGCAGATAGAAGTTTTGTATCAACCAATTTTAGTCCTATACTTGACATAGCCCCGACCACCTTAGATAATGCCTTCGACGTAGAATTAGCAAACGAAAACCTAGAAAGAGTAGGTACCATCATCAGGGGTTGCACTCTAAACTTGTTGAATCGTCCTTTCAACATTGATCTGATGCCAGTGGAATTAGGTAGTTTTGACATCATCATAGGAATGGATTGGTTATCGAAATATCATGCCGTCATCGTTTGTGATGAGAAAATTGTTAGAGTTCCCTATGGGAACGAAGTTCTGATTGTTGAAGGTGACCGTTCTGATCGTGCGCGTTCGTCAAGATTGGCAATGATCTCGTGTACGAAGGTGCAGAAGTACATCGAGAAGGGATGTTATCTCTTTTTAGCTCATGTCACTGAAAAAAAAGAAAAGGAACCTGGAGAGAAAAGGTTGGAAGATGTGCCAATCGTAAGGGATTTTCCAGAGTTCTTTCCAGAAGACTTACCGGGACTTCCACCGGCCAGACAAATCGAATTCCACATCGAATTAGTGCCAGGAGCCGCTGTAGCACCCCAACCCAGCAAGGGTAGAAGTATCACATTAATGGCTTCATATCAGATCAAACAAAGCATACATTCAATAGTAATACAAAGATTCTCAAAGGTTACAAATGAAATACTGAATACACAAGGATACAAAGGAAACAAAAACTAAATACTAAGTCTGCAAATGCAATCCTTCTAATGACTTCTACTTCAGAATAATTATCAAGGTCTTCTAAGTCCAAAAGTCTCTTCCCTCTTACCCAGCTTCCAACTAAAACCTGCCGCGGGAAAAGAAACGCGGCTGAGCTTAAAAGCCCAGTGCACAAATATATAATAAACGGAAATGAACAGAAGTAGCATAATGAATAAGATATAAGTAAAGGTATAAAGAGTAAAGGTTTAGGACAGTCATCCACCACGAGCCCAAACAAATCAAATCATATCATATCGTAACCACAATCTTCAAATCATATAGAGGGGAGACCTCTCAGATAATCAGATAATATGAGGGGTGTCCTCATTCTTCAAATGGAGTAGCTAGCTCCCAAATTTTGTGAAAGACGTGGATTGCACCCATCATCAGTCACCAAATCAAATCATATCAAAACGAACTGTCCACGAACACGGACTCGAACCTAGGATGCATCCATTCGCCCCCCGAACAATAATATTGGCCATAACAAATCATATAGTGTGCATGCATATCATAATCAAAATGGGGACGGTGTAACCAAATCACTAGGGCTACACGCTAGTCATGCCAGTGGTGCATCACAGACACGGCCATGTTACCTTCATGGCTAGGAAACGAACTTGGCTCGGGTATCAAACTGGGGTCAAAGGTCAAAGATTCATATCAAGGCAAAATTTCATGTAGTCATAGTCCAAATATCAAGGTCCAATCACAGGGTTCATATCAAAAGGTTCAAATCACAGGGTTCATATCAAAGGTTCATATCAAAGTGTAGGGAACATAGCAATGGCTTAGGAAACCCTAATACGAATCAAAAATAGGAGAACGAAGGCTCCTCATTCAAAGAGCAGAATATCTGTACCTCATACCGCAACCGAAAACACAACAGAAAACACAAAGGTCGGAAGCAACTCCATCTTCAGCGAATCTACACGAATTCATGACTAACTTATTAAAAGCTTATTTAATTCAGATTACTTATTTAGTCGGCTTTCCATTTTTAGTAATTTTTTTCTTTTTAGATAACTTTTCAAAGATAGTAACTTAATACTTTAACTATTGATATTTAAAGGTTTAAATGACAGTTATAATAGTTTCAGATTAATTATGTCAATTTAGCAAAATTTATGGTCGGACACCATACTCATTTATTTAAAATCTGATTTGCGACCACATATTTACATTTGAACACTCATTGACACAAAAGCATAACCCTTTTAACTCCCTAAGCTTCCTACATTGACACACCTATATATTTTATACCTGTTTCAGTTTATAAATCTCATATGAAATGCAATATTAGACACCATGTGCCACATCTGACACACTTTACACACCACATGCTTCCTTCATTCTTATTCACATGCATGCAACTAGATCCCAGTCAACACTTTTTACAGCCAACTAACAAGACACAGCTCCACACGCAACACACACAAAAAGTTTACCCAAGTACGAACCAAATCATATATGAGACACAAGCATTACCAAACCCTTAACCACTTGAGTAAATATACATGCCCCATCCTTTATTTATTTAGTTTTATTTCCAGCCACACTTACATGGATTCAATAAGCCACAACATCATAACACACTCACACCATAATCACAGCTTTACCCTCGAACATGCCCTATCACACACGCTTGGGTTTCTGCATTAGCACCTCATTATGACCAATTAATGTTAGATATTTAGGGCTTGTTTAGGTGTACAATATGTCGACTACTAGCGGTTATCACGACACAATGAACTCCACAACGCAAAACAGATCTGATGCTCATACCCTTCTACAGGTTCAAAACGACTCCACCATAGCTCTAACCTGACCACACACTCGACACACAACAGCCCAACACAGTGATCCATTTATCACAGCCACACGACAACTTAATTTACCACATAAAATCATGATTTCCACTCTACTCAACACCCTCTTTATTCACAGTATGGGATTCGAAAACCATAACAAAACAAGCATGTATGTTTACTCTTTATTTTAGTTCGTAACGGGTCAGTTTATACGTACATGATCTATCTTCCCACTTTAGTTTACGTCCAGATTTTTAACAGGTATAAAATTGATTGACCCATCATATGTAAACTGATTCGAACAGCCAAATAAAACTTAATATCGACATAGAGTTTTTATCCTTTCACGCGTCCTTTGCTTTGGTTATAATCATGTTGATGTCGTGTGCTTGAGATTGAAACCATACATACAAAACAATTCGAATGACAAAACGTATACGGTTAACTTTCAAGGTTTCATTTGTTATATTATGTGAGAATAAAAGTTGTATAACATGCATGCAGTATTTTATCCGATTCATATTTAGTTAGGTGCCTTGATTATAGACGTATGAAAGATCAAAATGAAAAGAAAATAGGATGATACGATACCCTCAAAGCATGACCAAGAAGAGGGACAAAGGACCAAAGGAACCCACGAGCCAAAACTCCCTCGAATCTGAACTCAATCCGACCCCGCAGCAGCTCTTCTCGAACCAGAAATCACCAAGGTATATGCCACAAGAAAAGCCTTCTTTTGTTTTGCTTTTGAATCGGACAGGAAGAAAAACAAAAAGTAGTAGCCGCCAATGTGTAGGTTTGGTTTAGGGTTTTGTGATTAGAGAATTTTGGAAACTATAAAAAAATAATGTGTGTGCATGCGTGGTATAAAAGCAGCGTGTGAGAGGTTTTTAAAATAGCAAGTGGCTGATATTATGGGATTGGCTTGAAGACTCATTCAATGTTAATATTTTTAAATACTTGCTACACCAAAGAGTTTCATTTAGGCATTAGTGGCGTGTGTGTTTTATGGGATTTTCAAAAATAACAAGTTGATTTTAAAACAATGTTAATATATTTGAATCAATGTACATAAGAATAAAGAAATTCGGTTAGTGTACTAGTGGGCGTGTGATATACATATATATGTACCATTTGTTTATCATAAATGTTTATCATCGTGTTACTTTTATTCGTTTAATTGTTAACAGTTAAATACTTAGATTATATTCGGGATGAAATGTCTTAATGCTTTAACGTCTTTTATGAATTTGAGATCAAAGGGTATTCTGGGTATTTTACGTGTTCAGAAATTCTGGGTTTTACAGCCGCACCTGTAGCACGAGCACCCTATCGTTTAGCAACTACGAAATTACAAGAATTGTCAGATCAATTAGCTGAATTATCTGGAAAATGTTTCATTAGACCGAGTTCATCGCCTTAGGGAGCTCCTGTTTTGTTTGTTAAGAAGAAGGATGGATCCTTCAGGATGTGTATAGACTATCGGGAAATGAATAAGCTAACCATTAAGAATAGATACCCACTCCCGAGGATAGACGCTTTATTTGATCAGTTGCAAGGATCATCGGTTTATTCTAAGATAGACTTGAGATCGGGTTATCACCAACTTCGAGTCCGGGAAGAGGATATCCCAAAGACCGCATTCCGAACCCGATATGGCCATTATGAATTTCAAATTATGCCATTCGGCTTGACAAATGCACCAACAGTATTCATGGATCTCATGAATCGTGTGTGTAAGCCGTTTTTGGACAAATTTGTGATAGTGTTCATTGACGATATCTTGATATATTCCAAGAATGAGCAAGAGCATGAGGAACATCTCAAGCTAATTCTGGAATTATTAAAAAAGGAAGAGTTATATGCTAAGTTTTTGAAGTGTGAATTTTGGATATCGACCGTGCAATTTCTTGGTCATGTGATCGATAAGCAAGGAATTCACGTAGATCCTGCTAAGATTGAGGCCATTAAGGATTGGGCAACGCCCACAACGCCGACGGAAATTCGACAATTTTTAGGACTTGCCGGTTATTACAGAAGGTTTATAGAAGGTTTCTCTAAGATAGCTAAACCGTTGACGAAATTGACTCAAAAGAATGTGAAATACGACTGGGGAAATGATGAGGAAGAAGCTTTTCTACTCCTTAAGGAAAAAATTGTGTAGTGCGCTTATTTTAGCTTTACCCGAGGGTAGCGAAGATTTTGTTGTGTATTGTGACTCATCACACAAAGGTTTGGGAGCCGTGTTGATGCAAAGAGAGAAGGTAATAGCATACGCTTCTCGACAGCTGAAAACCCATGAGAAAAACTACACAACCCACGACCTAGAATTAGGATCAGTCGTGTTTGCACTGAGAATTTGGAGACACTACCTTTATGGAACTAAGTGCGTAGTGTATACTGATCACAAGAGTCTACAACATATATTGAACCAGAAGGAGCTGAACATGAGACAGTGCCGATGGTTGGAATTGCTTAACGGCTATGATTGTGAAATCCGTTATCACCCAGGCAAGGCAAATGTTTTTGCCGACGCCCTTAGCAGAAAAGAACGGATCAAACCTCTTAGGGTTAGATCGTTAGGGATGACGATTAATTCGCCGCTTCCAGCAAAAGTTCTTGAGGCTCAGGATGAGGCACTCAACGATGAAAACCGACCTAGTGAAAAGATTCACAGAATGCCAGAACTTGAGAATGGATTAGTAAGAAGATCCGATGGGATTTTGCGTTATGGAGACAGGTATTGGATTCCATTGTATGGAGGAATTCGTGATTTTATTATGCACGAACCCCATAAGTCCAAGTACTCCATTCACCCAGGATCTGACAAGATGTATTTAGACCTGAAAAAGTTGTATTGGTGGCCAAACATGAAGGCCGATATAGCAGAATATGTCAGCAAGTGCTTAACGTGCTCGAAGGTTAAGGCAGAACACCAAAGACCGTCCGGTCTGCTTGTTCAACCTGAGATTCCGGAATGGAGATGGGAGCGCATTACTATGGATTTTATAACGAAATTGCCTAGGACATCGAGTGGTTATGACACGATTTGGGTAATCGTTGACCGTCTCACAAAATCAGCGCATTTTCTTCCTATAGCGGAGAAAATTGAAATGGATAAACTCGCGCGTTTATATGTTAAGGAAATTGTTGCAAGGCATGGTGTGCCTGTTTCTATTATCTTTGATCGAGACAGTCGATTCACGTCAAATTTTTGGAAGTCGCTTCAAGATGCATTGGGAACTAAACTCGATATGAGTACGGCATATCATCCCCAAACGGATGGTCAGAGTGAAAGAACCATTCAGACGTTAGAGGACATGTTAAGAGCCTGTGTAATTGATTTCGGAAACGGCTGGGACAGGCATTTGCCTTTAGTCGAATTCTCCTATAACAACAGCTATCACACCAGTATAAAAGCTGCACCGTATGAAGCACTTTATGGACGTAAGTGCAGATCGCCGATTTGTTGGGCGAAAGTTGGAGAGAGCCAACTTACCGGACCAGAGCTAGTTCACGAGACTACTGAGAAGATTGTGCAGATTAAAAACCGAATGCAGGCGGCTCGTGACCGTCAGAAGAGCTATGCTGATAAGAGGCGAAAACCCCTTGAGTTTCAAGTGGGAGATAAAGTAATGTTGAAGGTCTCGCCATGGAAAGGCGTGATCAGATTTGGCAAGCGTGGAAAATTGAACCCTCGCTATATAGGACCTTTTGAGATCCTTGACAAGATCGGGCCGGTAGCCTACCGACTCGAACTGCCGTCTGAGCTCAGTGCTGTGCATGACGTTTTTCACGTCAGTAATTTGAAGAAGTGTTTATCCGATGAAAGCGCAGTTATTCCTTTGGATGAAATCCAGCTTGATGAGAGGTTAAATTTTATTGAAGAACCGATTGAAATCATGGACCGGGAAGTGAAACGACTAAAGCAGAGTCGTATCCCAATTGTGAAGGTCCGATGGAACTCTCGTAGAGGCCCCGAATACACCTGGGAGCGAGAGGATGAGATCAAACGAAAATACCCTCATCTTTTTCCGAAAACCAAGAGTGGCGTCAATTGAAATCCGGGACGGATTTCCCGATTAGATGGGGAGACTGTGACAAATGGTAATTTTCACGTTGCTAATTAATATTATATGAGTATTAATTATTTTTAAGCTAAGCATTTCTATGCGCATTTGCATGTTTCTGAGTAATTTTAAGCATTTTCGGGAGCTGTCCCAGCATACTGTAGCTTACAGTCACTGCAAAAAAATTTATTTTTGTCAGTAAAGTTAAATTATCACATTTCTGATAGTTACTGACAAGTATTATAATTTACTGAGAGCTTTCTCGCATTTTCTGAAAAACAACCGCACGCGCGTACCGACAGCACAGTACATATGGTAAAAGTCAAATAAATATGTTTTTGAGTCAGTAATGACATTTTATTATATTTCTGATGAAAACGTGGTTAAAAACTTTATTTTACGTTATCGGGTCCAAAAAGTCAAACCGGGACTTTACGGTAACATTTTAACTTAAACCGACACACTATACACCAAAGCGGGATCAAAACTATTTTGCCCTTCACTAAATAAGCCCTAACCGGCCTATACCCACACCAAAACTCACATGGGACACTTGTCCATATCTATCTTTAATGTAATCTAGTTTTACTACAAATGGTATACTACTTTTTGGATTTCTAAGGACTTATCTTTTAATGTTGCCCAAATTAAACATGATCATCCACCTTATCTAGCTTCATTTTGACGCCTCATGTACACACACAAACATCATCCTTACAAAATTTTCTCTACAAAGATTTAAGATCACAAGGGTTTGCAAAGGATTTTGGGTAATTTGGAAGCTTGATTTGGGTAAAATTAGTGAAGCTTTGGGTGTTCTTGGTCCTCATTCCACACGTTAAAACATAACCCATTGTAAGGATTCTTAAAACTTTTCTAAATTTATAAATCTCTTGTTCATATGGTGTATAGTGATGTTTAAAAGTGTTAAATGTGTATGTTTTGATAATATGATTAAAGCTAGGGTTTGATCTTCTATTTGTTGTGCTCGACATTTTATGATGTTTATGAGTTAATTAGTAGATTTCTTGCTTGTGTGGTAAATCTTGTTACATATGGTGCTTGTTTGAGGATACAAACACTAGTTATGGTTTTTACACTAATTTAAACACTATATTGATTTTTGAGGCACATATATGGTTCGACTACTATTAAAAATAAAAGATTATTTAGGTTTTGAAAAACATAAAATTTTGGATCAAGTGGTGAAATGGTGGAAAAATATAGTAAAGTGTTTAATTAGTTTGGCTTATTTAATAAGTTATAAGTTATTGAAAATAACTAGTACAAAGGTGAAAATAAGTTAATATCTTGAAGGTGGGTCGAATGAACAGTAGCAAAGTCAAAGTTTGACTTTTGATTAAGTAGCTTAATTATTAGAGATTATTTGATAAGTATAAAGTGTATTTGGTAACTAAAAATAACTAACAAGTACCAAATAAATACAAATTGGACTAAATGGCTTTTTGGGCCAAAAAGCCCACGATTTTACTGTTGGGCCGAAGCCCATATGAAATTTTGAAAGTTTGACTTTTTGACCAAACGGATGTATTGAACGAGTAAAATGATTTTTAGTAACGTGTCGATATATACGTTATAACTAAAAATGTGTTTTGGGTCAAAAATTGTAAATGGGCTTAATTTGAGAGTTTTGGCCCAATTTACAAAGAAAAATGATAAATTTGATTTTTGGAATATTTTCCGACTCGCCGAAGTTAAAAATGTTTAACGACGCGATAAATATAACGATAACTATTTTTGGACTTGTTTTGAGACGCTTAGTCTCCAAAAGGGTAAAAATTGACATTTTTCCTAAAATGACATTGAAACTGACTTTTGTTGACTTTTTGAAGAAATATTGACTTCCTGTCGAAATTTAGTGTTATTACTTAAAAGTTAAGATAACGAACAATATAACGACGAATATATATATTCACGACACTTAACATATATCACTAAAGTATTTTGCACTTATAACTAGTTAGCGAAGTATTTGAGTAAAGTTTGCAACACGTGAGATAAATGGAAACGTTGTATAAACGAACGGGTCATGCCCAAATTTTCTAAAAATCCAACACTTAGAGTATTTTGAGAAAATCCACAACTTAAGTAAACTTTATGAAATTACTTAACAAACTTGTTTTCCTTATAATAAATGTTGCAACAAAAGTAATAAACGACGTTTCTAAATATAATAGTTTTTCACTAACTACATTATATTAACCATTCTTCAAAGCTATTTAATTAATCTCCATTAATTAAATATATGAGAAATTAACTTATGATATATATATATATATATATATATATATATATATATATATATATATATATATATATATATATATATATATATATATATATATATATATAATATATATATATAAAGGTATGAGCAAATATATATATATATGACACTTGCACATTTAAATCGCGAATACTAGCACGGATGTTCCGTTACGTATTCCCACCATGCACTTTCACCATGAGCTACCCCCAAGAGTTACAATAATAAATCGTTTCGAAATATATTCTACCACACAGCAAGCAAGAAATACACGAGCACAGGTCAAACGTAAAACTTTTCAAATAAAATAAAGACACTTGAGACACGAACGTTTTACTAAGACTTACCGTACTAATTTAGGGTGCTGATCGGCGCGGTTGCATTATTTTGATTGATTGCTGAATTGCTGTATTTGAAAGGTGAGTTTATAGCCCCATATTTTATACGATTTTTGATTTATAAGCTTGGGGTGAGAAACATGCAAAACTGTTTTCATGGACCAGAATTTGATGTTGCTTTTAAGATCACACTAGTATGCAGAAACCTAAGTTTGTTGAATCCCATTTTGTGCCCACTATCATCTGCCGTTAATTCCTGATGGGAAGCCGGTTGTTATAAATAGATCTATTGGGAGTGACGTCCCTGTTCGGTTGGCTCGGCATAGCCAAGGCGAACGTATACCATTCGGGTTTTTAGCCGGGTGTCTAGGGATTAACGCTCGCGGGCACCCTTATTTATTTGCTAACGCTAGTCGTGCTGCATTCTCTTAGTTTCGGTAGGATGAGGCTTAGTGTTTGCATTACGGATAGTGTGTATCTGCTGATTTGTTTTATGATATTGCTATTGGTCCATGTGTGCTATTTATTTAAACCTATGAACTCACCAGCGTTAGCTGACTTTTAGCATGTTTTTCTCAGGAAACTGAGGTGCGTTTAGCCGGGTGCAGTGCATGGCGTCGGTCACAATAAATGATGGAAATGTTTTTAATGCGTTTACTCTGACAACTGGACCTTTTGTTTAAATGGGCTTCATTTTCATCTGAAATGGTTTTTATGTATCGCTACATGACTTGACTTATGTAATATATTTTAAAACGGATTTTTAATCCGTTCACTATATCTTGTGTGATGATTATCAACCACGTAGCACCCCAAAGTGTATGCTTCCGTGAATATTGTGATTTTGGGGGTGTTATAGTTGATGAAAACGAAATTCCGTGGCTTGCAGATTATGCAAATTATCTCGTTGGAGGAATTCTCAAAAAAGGATTAACTCATGCACAACAAAGTAAATTCTTTTCAGAACTAAAACTCTATTATTGGGAAGAGCCCTATATTTACAAGATGTGTCCCGATGGGATGATCAGAAGATGTGTTTCTGGTTCTGAAACAAGAAGAATTCTTGATGAATGCCATCACGGGCCAACTGGAAGACACTATGGTCCTTCCACCACAGCTAAAAAAGTTTTTGATGCTGGTTTCTATTGGCCAACAATTTTCAAAGAGGCCCATACTCTTGTTCAAAACTGCGATGCTTGCCAATAATCTGGTAGTTTTTCTTGTAGAGATGAAATGCCTCAAAAGAGCATTCAAGTATGCGAAATATTTGATATTTGGGGAATCAATTTTATGGGACCATTTCCTAAATCGCACAAATACAAATACATTCTCGTTGCTATTGACTATGTTTCCAAATGGGCTGAAGCCGAAGCTTTACCCACAAATGATGCACGAGTTGTTGTTAATTTTCTCAAAAAGCTTTTCGCTCGTTATGGAATTCCTAAAGCTTTAATAAGTGATCGAGGAACCCATTTCTGTAACAGCCAAATGGAGAAAATTATGAAACGATATGGAGTTCATCATTGTTTTGCTACAGCTTATCACCTACAAACCAGTGGTCAAGTCAAAAATACCAACAGAGCCTTAAAAAGGATACTCGAAAAAATGGTCAAAGACAATCCCGCCGTTTGGTCGAGAAAAGTAGATGATGCTCTGTGGGCATTTCGTACGGCTTATAAAACGCCAATTGGTACAACACCATACAGACTTTTGTATGGGAAAACCTGTCATTTGCCGTTCGAAATTGAACATCGCGCTTACTGGGCACTCAGAAGCTGTAACCCTGATCTCAAAATAGCTGGAGAAAAGAGATTCTTGCAATTGCATGAACTCGACGAACTAAGACTCCAAGCTTATGAGAACTCCAAGCTTTACAAAGCCAGAACCAAAGCTTATCATGACAGAAAGCTTAGAATTAGGAAAGAATTCAAAGCTGGAGACAAAGTTCTGCTATTCAATATGAAATACAAGTTCAAAGCCCCTAAGCTAAAACCAAAATGGTTCGGTCCGTATATAGTGAAACATGGATTTCCATCTGGATATGTTGAATTATATGACAAACAAGGTGGAAGTTTCATTGTTAATGGTCACCGAATTAAATTGTACTATGATAAGGAGCAAATGAACGAGATTTCTATCAAAGAGATTCCGCCTAAATCAGAATATAAAGCTATAACATTCATGGCACCCTTTCTGGCCGATTATAAGAAAAACACTCCTTGGGCCGAAGAATCTAGTTAAATCTATGATGTTCTTCCTAGACCTTGGGAAAGAGTAAAATTAGAAGACATAGATGAAACTGGAGAAGGAATAGTGATAGGAAACGTGGTGTATGTTCCAAAATTTTCAAAGAAGAAACCAAAAATTGCACCAACGTAGTCAAAAAGAAGTTTGAGTCAGGCTGATGACTCGTTAATAAAACAAGCGCTTCTCGGGAGGCAACCCGTGTGTTTGCTAATTTTACTTTTTGATTTATTTTTCAAAGTGATTACACCCCAAAGTTTCTCTAATCCCTTAGCTGAACTTAAGTGTGTAGGTGTATCACTGACTTTTGAATAAAACGTAGAAACATTTCGTGTGTTTTTTTTGTTTTTAAAGATTACTAGAGGTAATGATTACAAAGCTTGGATGCTTGGATCAAAGAATCATCTGGAGCTGAAAAATATGGTCTATTCTCTTATTTCCCTATTTTCATTCCTTGAAGTTCGTTTATCACATTGAGGACAATGCTTAACTTAAGTGTGGGGGGTGAATAGGAAAATAAGGATAAATTGTAAATTTCGAGCTAAATTTTAAATTTTGTTTGCCCTTGTGATCTAGTTATTTGTCATTTTTAGGATTATATATTAGAATAACTGGATCAATCCACTGGTAAAACCGGTAATTTTTAAAAATTTGAGATGTGTCCCGATTAATATTACAATCCATTCTGGGATCGATAACATTAGCTAGAACATATTATAGCCCTTTCCACTAATTTGTGAGGATTTGAGCCTGTTCTATATATATATATATATATATATATATATATATATATATATATATATATATATATATATATATATATATATATATATATATATATATATATATATATATATATATATAGCATACATCTTTTATGCTTTGATTCTTTTGCTATAAGTGTGCCAGTGATTTTATTTATTCTAGAACTTGTGCCTGTAAATCATTACGAGACCGTTGTGAGATCACATTTCATGTGTGATATAAGTGTATATACGTGATAAGAGGCAACCTTAGGATTTTACCCAAATAGCCTTCCGTATTGATATTCAGCTAGTTACACTGACTAGTTAACCACCAATATTAAACCCTTTTGTTAGCGTTCATCTTTAACGCTAGATACCCCTAGTTACATCCTCTGAGCCTATCTTTTTCTTTTGATTAAATCCAGAAAAATACAAAAAGATTTTACACTTTTTAGCCTAGCCTTACCTTTAGTCAAGTCTTGGTTGGTTGCTAGCTATTTGGCAAGATGGATGTTATGTGGGAAATCATGAAAGTTCAAAGAAAGTTGCAAACTCCAAGAGCAGTTATCGAAGTAAAGTGAAAGAAAAGTCATCGCAACTATATGATGACAAGTGAAAGTTTATGTTCAAAAAAAAAAAAAAAAAAAAAAAAAAAAAAAAAAAAAAAAAGAGAATGAGTCATCGCAATTATAAGGTGACAAGAATAGCGAATGAGCTATCGAATAATGTATTGATCAATCAAGTATGGAGTTTTTCTCAAGATTGCATGATAGTGGTTCGAAATAGCTAGCAACATCTGGTTAGTAGACTTTGACTAGTTTGTATATTCGTTATTATCAACTCTTTCTAAAACATATCCCATGTCTTATCCTACCCTTTTGACTTTTTGGAATTATCAAGTGTATTGACATGTAGTGACCATCCGATTTCTTGAGGAATTAGGTAGCGTTGTTAGCGATCTAAGGTTATCCTTAATGACCATCCGTTATTTGGTGATGCAAGAATTCGTTGTTAGCAAGCTATTATGTTTTGCATAAGATAGTTGCACATAAGTCTAATATAACCCTTGAAGCCTTAAACCCGAATAAAAGACCTCTTTGATATGTATACTTGGTGCTCACGCCATATCGGTGTAGTTTTGTTTCTTGTACAAGCCTATGGTAATATTTAGATCATGACTGAGCAAATGAGTGTGATTTCTCTTATATATTCCACCAACCATACAAATGAGTGTTTTGAGTGAATTATATTTCATTTCCTTTTCGTGAGGTGATTTGTAATGTTTATCAAGCAAGAAAATCATATGGGTATTGTCAAACATCTCGATGCTTCAACCATTAAAGCTTAAAACGATGAATCTAACTTGTACTCGTACCTGATAGGTTTGCATCACATTTTTCTTAAACACACTTGTATACCACGTGGATAATTGTTTTTACTTCTAGATTTGCTTGAGGGCAAGCAAAGTTTAAGTGTGGGGGAATATGATAACGCTCAAATTGTGCATGTTTTTAGTAGCGTTATTTGTGCTTTTATATATGTTATTTGGTTATATTTATATGCTTTTGTTACTAAATCGCACCAAAGTATGTTTGCAAAGTGTATGTAGCCAAAAATAGGAAAAAGGAAGAAAAAAGATGAAAAAAATGAGGAATAAGGAAATATTTATGATCGTACGAAGATTCTTGTGTCAAGTTCCACACCAAATAGGCATTTCAAAGAATGAAGGTCCAAGTATTAAAGTTGACAAGCTTCAAGATAAAGAAAAGATCAAGTTTGGATGAAGAACCATGAGCCATAAACAAGATACAAACCAAACGACAAAAGTCCAAAAAAGAGTGAACAACAACACTCCATCCGATCGGATGCAGCCCGCAACTGAATCGGATGGAGGCCAAGGTCGAAGACCAACCGATCGGTTGGATGCATTACCGATCAGTTGGATGTCGGCTGTTTTCCCAATCTTCATCATTATGGATACTATCTTCATACAACCGATTCTTAGGCCTTCTAATGATGATTCTAGTCCCTTCTTGTTTGCTTGGAGGCCAAGTTGTATCATTAATGACCCTAGCCTTAAGAGTAGTATAAATAGAGCTCATTTTTACATGTTTTGGACACAACATCATTACCAATTAACTCTCTAATCATCAACCACTCATCAAAATACTCTCTCAAAAGTCCAAATTCGTCCTTAGAAGTCTAAGAGGCTTTGGGGGTTCAAGAAGTCAACATTTGGAGGTCAAAACATCAAGAAGTCAACACCAATACTTTAGGTATCATTACCTTATCATTTGTAATCTATTTCAAATCATTGTAAGACTTTCAATTATGGTTTCTAATGTTCAATGTCCTGAGTTTATATTAGTGTTTGCTATGAGTGGCTAGTGCCTTTGTGCACTTGCTTAGATGATATGTATTGCTTATTGATTTGCGTATGATTGTGATAACATGTTTTAATTCAATTTCAAGTTGATTCTAAGATCCAATTGTGATTAAGTTTCATAGTGACATTTGTTAATCAAGTTTGACTAGTTGTTAATAATTCTAAAGGTCGAAAGATTTATTGTTATTCAACTAGTTATAATCATTTGTCTATGAATGATTGTTTTTACCCATTATTCTTGATTAAACAAAGAAAGTTAATTGTGGTTGTAATAAAAATGCTTTTTGTCTATCAAATTGGATTGATTGTAAACTATTTCAAGGGTCGAAAGATTAGTAGTTTATAATCGATTGTAACCTATTTGCCTATGAATCGGTTACCTTTTGCATTGACCATTTCCTAAGCGAATTTGATAAAACAAAAGACTATTTTTGTGTTTAAGTTTACACCAAACTTATGAACCTTGAATTGATCTTGAATTGATTGGTTAAACGTAATCCTTGTTTTTATGAACTAAAATCTTGACGAAGGTTTAATTTGTAGAAACAATAGATTAGTTCACTAAACTAATTATCATAACCAACATGTCACAATCATGCTAATCAAGAGTAGTATATTAGTCTAAGCAAGTGTAGTTTTAATAATTTGAATTATTTTCATCATTGCTTGTTTAAGAAATTTACTTTTAGTAGCTTACAATCCGATTCACTCACAAATCCCTGCGAACGATCCCGACTTATCATCATAATCTTGCTATAACGGACGAGTTCACTTGCTCGTATGTGTTATTTCTAGATTCGGTAATTCGACTCTTATAAATTTAAAACTTGTATACACACGTAACACATCAAGTGCACTCTAGGGTTGCGTTTAGTCTAATTTACAAGCTAACACATATAAGATTTAAGCCAATTTTCTACTCCTAACGCAAGACAACCAATTAAATAAGAGACAAAAATCAATAATCAATAACTAGGTTTCATTCAAATCTAAGCAAACATTAATTAATTTAGCTTAGCATGTGTTACACCCCGTGCCCGATTTGACAAAAAATTAATACCTTTAATTCATATAACCTGTAAAATGACTAAATTACCCCTGAAAACCTAAAACCTAAATAAATTACTTATAAAATTCTGAAACAATTCCAAACTTCTGAAAACAATCTACATATCTAGTAAATTAATTTCTGGGACAACATTATATCACTTTGAATGTCCAAAAAGTATTAATTCACATACACTTATATATATATCCGAAAATAATTAAGTAAAATTAATTATATTTTGTAAAACCATTTTAGTTAAGATAATTATCAAATAAACTAGGAAAATATATCAAAAACAATACAATCCTAATTCTTGGAAAATTGTGGGCCGAAAATCTGATCCATGCCCCCTCCTAAGTCGGTTTAATAAGGATAACAACAAACCATATTATTTTGTAAAACCCTAAATAGCCGAAACCCTAATTTTTGACACAAACAAATCGACCCAACCTCCATACGATTTTTGGACTTGATCAAGCAATTTTCTGGAGTTCATTGAGGTGTAAGAGAGCTACAAAAAATAGGAGTTTAGACGTTGGAGCCTTGATTCGATCGTGGTACCCTTTCTTGTTCGATCTATTGCGTACGAGAGGTACAAATCCTTACGACTAATCCTTATGTTCTAATATTAATCTAGCATTTTTCTAGTGATCCTTAGGTTGTATATAACTCAGGAAAAATGATAAACACGAATCATGCAAGCTTAATTAAGCTTACAAAAATTAAAGAGATAAAACACACTTAATTCCCAAATATTGTTATACGAATTTTCTGGGTTGTAACCATAATTTTTACATGTTCTATGATGATAATATAAGCCTAGAAAAATAGCCATATGATTTTTAGAAGCTCAGAATAATTGATCATGAATTGTTTTATAATCGGATTATATGGAAAAATAAAGAAAATAAGAAAGAAACCCTAGAACGATTAGGGTTAGGGTTCATGTTGTTAAATATGGTGTAATTAATGCTAATAATGATGGAATAATTATGGTTTAAAATTGGGATACATTAGGGTTTGGTTTTGGAATAAAAAGTGCAATCCGATTTGTTTTTAAAAGTATAAGGGTATGTTTTGCCAACTTTGAAACTTCTAGGATATTTTTTTAATGTTATATAAGTCAGTAGGAATGTGGTAAAAATATAACTTGAGGGTCCTAAGTGTAAATATTGCAAGAAAAAGAATTAATTGTATTTATAAGGTACGAATTGTAATTAATTAAAATAGAGGGACTAAAAGTGTAAATTCTAGAAACTTGAAGTTGTACTGTGTAAATAATGTCATTAAGGGAGTAATGTGTAATTTTACGTATTTATGGGCTTGATATGTAATTGTTAATAAGTTATGGTCTAAATTGTAAGTTTTGTAAAGTTAAGGGACCAATTGTGTAATTTCTAAATTCTGAGGGGTCTAATTCGTACTATATATCATTCTGAGGTTACATTCTATAATTTTGTAAAATAAGGTGCTTGTTTGGTAAATATAAATATTATAGGGATTAAACCATGAAATATGTAAATATAAGGTTTGTTTTGTAAATTATATAACTGGAAGGGTATAAACTGTAAAGTATGAAACTGAAGAGATTAAAATGTCATTCAGAATAATATGAGTATTTAATTCAGTAACTTAAAGTATTTTCATGTTAAACCTTTGAATCTAATGAATTTACAATTAAAACCCTAAACTATGTAAACTTGTCATAATTAACCCTAAACTTTTGTAATTTGATAAAATGTACTTTAATTCCATAATAATCCGTAAATAAGAACTTAATCTAATCTGGGGTACTAATATCTTACTAAATATGGAAATCTGTTAATTATAGAAACTTAAAAAGTTATTAAAATGAAAAGGTAAATTAAAAATAGTAATCTGAGTTAGAATCCTTTATAATTCCGTCTTCTACTCCTTTAGGTGTAAAGAAGGAGGAGCCCTGATTCTGTTCCGTGTTTGTCTTGCTTATTTTGCTTTGCTAATAAGGTACAGATATTCTGCCCTTTTTCAGTAAGGGTTTTTCATTCCCTTCTCTTTCAGTTTTTCATTTTCCTTATTAGGATTCCCGGTACCATTGCTATGTTCCCTTCTGTTTGTGAACCTTCCGTTTGATTCCTTTGTTTTGTGAGCCTTTTATGATCTCTTTCATGTTCTGACTTGTTTTACTTCTGAATTGATGTCCTTATCATAATCCTTTTTGCTTTGAACCTTTTCATGATTTCCTGTTGTTACGACCCCCGATATAAAAATCTGTTATGAGAAAATCTTTTAATTATGACTTGGAAATGTTTTGAGAAAAATGAGTTATTTTAAAAGAATGATTATGAATGGTGATATGATACTATTTTATATGACAGTTGTTAACTTTTGTGAAAACTAGTTTTAAAGAATGTTTTTATGAAAAACCGTTTTGAAAGATTATTTTATGAAAACTATTTTGAAAGATCATTTCAGTGAAAATCGTTATTAAAGGAATGCTTTCAATGAACTTTTGACAGGAATTTCTAAAATGAACTTTTGCTATGAACTCTTAATTATGAGCCTTTGATATAATCTTCTGAACCATTTGATATAATCCTTTTAATCTGAACTTAAAACTTTGATATAAAACTTAATCTGATAAACTTTGATTTGAACCTTTGACATTTATTTCTAAACTGTTTGACATGAACCTTTTGCCATGTACCCTTAAGATATGACTTTTGATTATTTTGATAGTACATCTGACCTTTGACCTACAGTCTGATGTCCGAGCCAATCACTAGGCATGAGGGTTTCATGTCCATGTCATTGACGCACCTTTGACATGACTCTAGGGCAGGAGAGTGATGACCTGTTCCGTCCCTTATTTATTATCTGCTATGGCCATTATGATTATTATTATTGATTTATCTGCGGGGGCGTATGGGTGCATCCTAGATTTGACCTGTTATCTGTATATGTTATATGTTTATGGTTATTATATCTGGTGACTGATTGTGTGTGCGATACACGTCTTTCACATTGTCTGAGAGCTGATCACTCTACACAGGTTTGTTTTATTATGTTGGTATGCTATGGTATTATCTGTTATCTGGGCTCGTGATAGATTTCTGTTTTTCCCTTATTTTATAACTTTATTGTTTCCTCTTCTTTATTTCTTTTCTTTTGTCCTTGTTCCGTTCCTTATTCCTTTCGCTTTGACTTTGTATCGGTATGGTCTATATTCTTGGTTTTCTTTGTGCTGCTATCTATTACTGCTTTTGTTATCGTTATATCTGTTCACTGAGCTCTCGTAGCTCAGCCGCATTTCTTTTCCTACGGCAGGTTTTAGTAGGAAAGCTGGGAATGAGTGGAGGGTGTACCTTGGACTTAGAAGATTGGATAGCTATTCTGGATTAGAGTTGACTAGAAGATGATATATTTTTAGGAGTAGTGTTCTTGGAAGTTTTCATTTGTAACCATGTAGATTCAGTATTTCATTTGTAATCCTTTGAGATTTTTGTATTACTGTAGATGTATGCTTTGTTTCGATCTGATATGAATCCATTATTGTGATATCTTTACCCTTGTCGGGTTGGGGTGTTACAATTTATGGTATCAGAGATACAGGCTGCGACTCGTAATACAATTACCCTTGACCTGTGAAATCTGGACCACTAAGTTTCCACTGTAGGTGCTCGTAGGACAACCTTTAAGAATTTTCTTTAGGATTTCCCTATAGGAGCTTAATTTCTGACCAGTGAGGAATGGGTAGACTATAAGTCATATGTTTAAGTAGCATTGCTTCCGCATGACTCTGATTCATGCCTTGCTTTTGGTTAAAGACTATTGAAATCACATTTGGAATATTAGTGCTTATGCCTTGCCCCACCTAAGAATTTGAAACCTAAATAAAACCTGAAGCATTGAAATTGCATAGTAATTGTTTGACACTATTTGATCCTTGCCTTCAGATTCCGACTCCAGCCTCAGAATCTTTTGTTAATCATTCTAATGCCCCTTCGGGCATTCTGAGAACCCTTATGGCGACGATATACTTAGTACATGCTGTTCTATAAATCTTTTGACACTATTTGATTTCGTCTTAACCATCCCTGTTCCCATGAGAAGTTTTGTGGTGTTTAACCACGAGTGTAAAATATTTTCCTTCTCATTCTGAACGATAAGATTCTTCCTTGTTGATCCGTCTTTCTTTGATAGTAACCTTGATTTTATTCTTATAAAGATTGATGGAATGATCATTTAATACTGACGACTATCCTCCTATGTCTCACCTTTGGCGTTTGAAACAATTTTTGGAACCCTTGCCATGATTACCGATTGTTAAACTTTTGCTGCCACTACCTGATTTTAACCTTCTCTTCCGATTTGTTTGATAAACAGTTTGATGTTTTCTCCGATCATTTCGAAGGTCATTTAACCCTAATGTGTTTGACCCATTCTCTAAATTCAATAACCATGCTGGATATAAATGTATCACCTGATACTATCCTATCTTGCAAATCCATTACTACTCCTATTACAACTCTAGTGATTATTAACCTTGGGTATATAAGTTTATTCCCTCCCTTGAATGATGAATCTTATTTGCCAATCAGTTTTCTTTTGGAAGAATTTGATGCAAATACCATCTCTGTATGGAGTTGTTAACTAAGCCTGATGATGCTGATAACTGATATTCCTTACGCCTCAGTTTTGACAATTATACGATGTTCGTATTACTGATTATTCGCAACCTACCTGACACTTGTGCTAAATAGCTAATAAAACTCCAACACCTTGAACTGTTCGCTTATCTATCCTCAACACTATACTGAACCATGTACTTGACTCCGACAAATGAACTATCCGTCTGGTTTAATAACCATATTCGTTCTGCGGATCCGTTTACTTTTGATATATTCGATTCGAGGCCTTTTAGTTGACTGGCTTTTTATAAGCCACCAGAGACTAGCATATCTGATATGAGACCTCTTGTAATCTGTTCTCATCCTACATTTGTTATGACAACCTTTCCCTGACACCTAACAGTATCTACCCCTAGAAAGCGTTGGCATTGAAAGTTTTGTTGTACAAATTTTCCGGTGCTTTCTGATGAAACTCTTGGGTTTTCCTTCCTATTTGAGAAGTAGAATTGACTCTGAACCGATCTCAGTTGTCGAACCATGATGCTATAGAAGTTGAAAGATTGAAGAAGCAACCACAAGAACTCCTAAGATAGGAGATGACTAACTAAGAGCAACTTCCGTAAAGTATTTCAGTTTTATTCGTAAGGATTGGTGATGTAAATTAGATATGAAGTTTTCCCTGAAACGATCCATGAAAACTGTTTTCGTACTCATTGTGACCATCATGAGTTTTTAAATAATGCCAATTGTATTGGCTAATACGAAGCATGTTTTCACAAGTATTTGGACAATTGTCATAGTATGACAGCATGTTTTTGCTCTGAGACGAACGAGGAACATGTAGACCATCTTCGTATTAAATGGAATGACCTTTGTTCTGGAAGGGTAGATTTGATTGGCGTTCAGAGATTGTAGCAGACACCACTACCAGGCATCCGGTGACGACAACAGTCCGAGTTGGCGAATTCCGAACTGTGCTAGTAGACCGGTTCAAGACTCGCAGTCTTGCTTCTCTATTCATTTTAGTTGTACTAAGATGAATTGAGAGCAGAAGCAGACTTGAGAATGGAAATCGAGATCATGATTTTGAATGGAAGAAAATTCTGAAGTGAACGTTTGTGTTTGAAAGAATTAATTATGTGATGGATGAAGCTATGGATGACGTAATTCAGTTCCTCTTGACCTATTTAAATTTCGGTTACCTGATGATAAAATCCTTTAAATGATTTAGGTTCCCTATTAGTAATTCCGCTCTGTGTTCATTCTACGTATGTTGGATGATGGTTTTGTTAGGTGAAATTAGATGAATGAAGGATGATCTGATGCTTTTAACGATATATCAGATTCTGATAGACATTCTGGGAATTCCGTTAACTCTTTCGAGTGATTCGTTCTCCTCTTAGTTAGGGTATTTGATTTTGATGACCTCTGAGACCATAGAAAGACTAGGTGGATTAAGATAAGTTGTTCTGTTCATGACTTGAAATAAAGTATGACCATCATGGGGGCATATTTATATGATGCCAGTATTATGACGTCTGGCCAACGTGATAATACTTACATCATATAACGTGCACTTGTTGTGGGCATCAGACATTTCGAGAAGTGCCTTAGAGCTTTAGAAATTCTGATAACCGTTTGAGATCATCTGCGTTAGTGAGACTTTAAGTTCATTCTACCTTTAAGCGTAATCTGCTTTCGCCGTTATACGAATTGATACATCTGGATTCTAGTCACGCATTCTGCTGACCCTTGGACTCCCGATAAAAATCTTAGGTTCTGTTATAGAACTTCTACCAATTGATTTTATCGATAATCTATTCCTGTACGTTCTAATCTGACTAGTCAAATCAAATCCTGTGGACGGCATATCCGTCAAAATCCTGTGTAATTCTTACGTCTCTTCCGAGAGAATCCGATTATTATCTATTAGGTCTGGTATGTCTTTGTTTAGTTCCGTTCTATTTTCTTTCTGCTTCCTGCAAATTTCGAGGACGAAATTTTTTTGTTAGTGGGGAAGAAGTTGTAATACCTGAAATTCAGATAACCTGTAAAATGACTAAATTACCCCTGAAAACCTAAAACCTAAATAAATAACTTATAAAATTCTGAAACAATTCCAAACTTCTGAAAACAATCTACATATCTAGTAAATTAATTTCTGGGACAACATTATATCACTTTGAATGTCCAAAAAGTATTAATTCACATACACTTATATATATATCCGAAAATAATTAAGTAAAATTAATTATATTTTGTAAAACCATTTTAGTTAAGATAATTATCAAATAAACTAGGAAAATATATCAAAAACAATACAATCCTAATTCTTGGCAAATTGTGGGCCGAAAATCTGATCCATGCCCCCTCCTAAGTCGGTTTAATAAGGATAACAACAAACCATATTATTTTGTAAAACCCTAAATAGCCGAAACCCTAATTTTCGACACAAACAAATCGACCCAACCTCCATACGATTTTCTGGACTTGATCAAGCAATTTTCTTGAGTTCATTGAGGTGTAAGAGAGCTACGAAAAATAGGAGTTCAGACGTTGGAGCCTTGATTCGATCGTGGTACCCTTTCTTGTTCGATCTATTGCGTACGAGAGGTACAAATCCTTACGACTAATCCTTATGTTCTAATATTAATCTAGCATTTTTCTAGTGATCCTTAGGTTGTATATAACTCAGGAAAAATGATAAACACGAATCATGCAAGCTTAATTAAGCTTACAAAAATTAAAGAGATAAAACACACTTAATTCTCAAATATTGTTATACGAATTTTCTGGGTTGTAACTATAATTTTTACATGTTTTATGATGATAATATAAGCCTATAAAAATATCCATATGATTTTTAGAAGATCAGAATAATTGATCATGAATTGTTTTATAATTGGATTATATGGAAAAATAAAGAAAATAAGAAAGAAACCATAGAACGATTAGGGTTAGGGTTCATGTTGTTAAATATGGTGTAATTAATGCTAATAATGATGGAATAATTATGGTTTAATAATTGGGATACATTAGGGTTCGGTTTTGGAATAAAAAGTGCAATCCGATTTGTTTTTAAAAGTATAAGGGTATGTTTTGCCAACTTTGAAACTTCTGGGATATTTTTGTAATGTTATATAAGTCAGTAGGAATGTGGGAAAAATATAACTTGAGGGTCCTAAGTGTAAATATTGCAAGAAAAAGAATTAATTGTATTTATAAGGTACGAATTGTAATTAATTAAAATAGAGGGACTAAAAGTGTAAATTATGGAAAATTGAAGTTGTACTGTGTAAATAATGTCATTAAGGGAGTAATGTGTAATTTTGAGTATTTATGGGCTTGATATGTAATTATTAATAAGTTATGGTCTAAATTGTAAGTTTTGTAAAGTTAAGGGACCTATTGTGTAATTTCTAAATTCTAAAGGGTCTAATTCGTACTATATATCATTCTGAGGTTACATTCTGTAATTTTGTAAAATAAGGTGCTTTTTTGGTAAATATAAAAATTATAGGGATTAAACCATGAAATATGTAAATATAAGGTTTGTTTTGTAAATTATATAACTGGAAGGGTATAAACTGTAAAGTGTGAAACTGAAGAGATTAAAATGTCATTCTGAATAATATGAGTATTTAATTCAGTAACTTAAAGTATTTTCATGTTAAACCTTTGAATCTAATGAATTTACAATTAAAACCCTAAACTATGTAAACTTGTCATAATTAACCCTAAACTTTTGTAATTTGATAAAATGTACTTTAATTCCATAATAATCCGTAAATAAGAACTTAATCTAATCTGGGGTACTAATATCTTACTAAATATGGAAATCTGTTAATTATAGAAACTTAAAAAGTTATTAAAATGAAAAGGTAAATTAAAAATAGTAATCTGAGTTAGAATCCTTTATAATTCCGTCTTCTACTCCTTTAGGTGTAAAGAAGGAGGAGCCCTGATTCTGTTCCGTGTTTGTCTTGCTTATTTTGCTTTGCTAATAAGGTACAGATATTCTGCCCTTTTTCAGTAAGGGTTTTTTCATTCCATTCTCTTTCAGTTTTTCATTTTCCTTATTAGGATTCCCGGTACCATTGCTATGTTCCCTTCTGTTTGTGAACCTTCCATGTGATTCCTTTGTTTTGTGAGCCTTTTATGATCTCTTTCATGTTCTGACTTGTTTTACTTCTGAATTGATGTCCTTATTATAATCCTTTTTGCTTTGAACCTTTTCATGATTTCCTGTTGTTACGACCCTAATATAAAAATCTGTTATGAGAAAATCTTTTAATTATGACTTGGAAATGTTTTGAAAAAAATGAGTTATTTTAAAAGAATGATTATGAATGGTGATATGATACTACTTTATATGATAGTTGTTAACTTTTGTGAAAACTAGTTTTAAAGAATGTTTTTATGAAAAACCGTTTTGAAATATTATTTTATGAAAACTATTTTGAAAGATCATTTCAGTGAAAATCGTTATTAAAGGAATGCTTTCAATGAACTTTTGACAGGAATTTCTAAAATGAACTTTTGCTATTAACTCTTAATTATGAGCCTTTGATATAATCTTCTAAACCATTTGATATAATCCTTTTAATCTGAACTAAAACTTTGATATAAAACTTAATCTGATAAACTTTGATTTGAACCTTTGACATTTATTTCTAAACTGTTTGACATGAACCTTTTGCCATGTACCCTTAAGATATGACTTTTGATTATTTTGATAGTACATCTGACCTTTGACCTACAGTCTGATGTCCGAACCAATCACTAGGCATGAGGGTTTCATGTCCATGTCATTGACGCACCTTTGACATGACTCTAGGGCAGGAGAGTGATGACCTGTTCCGTCCCTTATTTATTATCTGCTATGGCCATTATGATTATGATTATTGATTTGTCTGCGGGGGCGTATGGGTGCATCCTAGATTTGACCTGTTATCTGTATATGTTATATGTTTATGGTTATTATATCTGGTGACTGATTGTGTGTGCGATACACATCTTTCACATTGTCTGAGAGCTGATCACTCTACACAGGTTTGTTTTATTATATTGGTATGCTATGGTATTATCTGTTATCTGGGCTCGTGACAGATTTCTGTTTTTCCTTTATTCTATAACTTTATTGTTTCCTCTTCTTTATTTCTTTTCTTTTGTCCTTGTTCCGTTCCTTATTCCTTTCGCTTTGACTTTGTATCGGTATGGTCTATATTCTTGGTTTTCTTTGTGCTGCTATCTATTAATGCTTTTGTTATCGTTATATCTGTTCACTGAGCTCTCGTAGCTCAGCCGCATTTCTTTTCCTGCGGCAGGTTTTAGTAGGAAAGCTGGGAATGAGTGGAGGGTGTACCTTGGACTTAGAACATTGGATAGCTATTCTGGATTAGAGTTGACTAGAAGATGATATATTTTTTGGAGTAGTGTTCTTGGAAGTTTTCATTTGTAACCATGTAGATTCAGTATTTCATTTGTAATCCTTTGAGATTTTTGTATTACTGTAGATGTATGCTTTGTTTCGATCTGATATGAATCCATTATTGTGATATCTTTACCCTTGTCGGGTCGGCTTAGCAGGTGTTACACCCCGTGCCCGATTTGACAAAAAATTAAAACTTTTGCGCGGAAACGACCTATCCTTAACGGACATTCTGTTACTCTTTTGACCGTTGATAAAAATCCATAAACGACTATACCTTTGAGCTATTTTTATATTAAACTAGAATCAATTACCTTCGAAATGACGGGTGGTACGACCCGTGACGACTTACGATTTAAAAGATATGAAATTCCAAAAATTGACAAAATCTGGAAAATACTCCATTTGTACTCTGAAAAAAGCATATGGCCATATGCTGAAATTTGATATGGCCTTATACCGGCCATATGCTCCTTTACAATATCCCTGGTGCAACCATATGACCGTATTCTGAAATTTCATTTGGCCATATGCCAACTGCAGATTTTTACAAAGAAAATTATATTTTCTCTAATCCGGAAAGCCGACTTCTATAACTCGACACGACACCAAAACTTCCGGAACTCATTAAAATAACATAATAAATCATTTCCATAACCATTTGTGTCACACCCCCAAATATCTGATTTGCAGCGGAATGGAATACCTGGGGCGTGACTGCCATAGCATCACAGTTACAGTTATATTGAATGACCTAAAGTGTCGTTTTAAAAATACATTGTTTGATTTCATAAAACATTCAGAGTTTACAAAGCTAGGTCCCAAAATGTTAGGATCTCTGGGAAATAAGAGTTCATTGTTGCTGCCGATAGTGTAAAGTTGGTTCCTGCCGATATCATGGTTCCTGCTGAAAGCTCATTGCTGCCGACAGTGTTATCTTGTTTCTGCCGATAGTATTATTCCTGCGGATAGTGTTAGTTGTTATCCGCATATTTAGAATGTTTGTTAAGATTTATTTTTAGAAGAGATTGTTGTTTATCTCTTCACACGTTTACTTGTAGAACGGGTTAGGGTTAGGTGATCTTGTTAGTATAAAAGATAAAACCTGTCTATGAGTTCATGTACGCCTTGAACATCTATTAACATTCAATAAACGATTCTTAGTTCAATAGTTTGATCCATAGAGGATCATTGTTCTTTTAGAGTTTTCTTCTTTATAATACTTGCTGTTTAGTTTCCGCATAAACACTTGTATTGCAGAGGTTCTTGTTTATACCAAGCTCAATCAAGCTCGAAGTACTCGATCCTACAAGTGGTATCAGAGCCTGGTGAGAATCTCAGATAAAGAAGAATAGTTTTGAAGCAGATCGGAGGTAATCGTATTGTTTAAATAAGCAGATCTGATCGGTGGTAAATTAATTCGGTTAATACTGTGAGCTTGTCGCATACGGTCTGATGAGTAGTTAAATTATTGAAACGTGTGGAGGTGTTTAATTCGTTTGTCCCTTGCGGTTTACATTGGTCGGTGATCATTTTATTATCCTCGCCTCGTACTGATTGAATCGAATTATTGGCGAAGTGTTTGTCGTTCTCTCTTAATTGTACTGCTGCTTTTGTTGACTTTGATTTGGAAAAATAATTTGTTGCAATTAATTGGTCTGTGAATAATTTAGTATCCTCGTACTAATTAAATTGTAGTGTTAAAGATTAAATACATATTCGATTTGTCGCTAGCGCATGTGTAATTGAATTGGTCAGTGGTTTTGTGGGGCTGGATAAGACACTAGACACACGTGGGGTGTTAAAACAGATCAAGGCGTGGGACTAATTTATTACTTCTCAAGATTGGAATATTAAATTGCTGCTGCTATTGATTTAATTTTGGGTACTGTTCGAAGATTATTGGTCTATCGGGTTGCATCAGTCAGTGGGCATTAACTCTGGTCTGTGAAGTGGTGGTTTAATTTTGGTCAGTTTGGTTGTATTTAATTGGTCAATTGTTTATTTCAAACAATGTCTCCATCCGGAACTGATGAATATGAGAAATGGGCTAAGAAGATGGAACAATGGATCTCCAACAGAGATCATAACCTCTGGAATGTTATTCTTAATGGGAACAGCAAGAAGAGTATTGGGAGAGATCAGGAGGGGAAAATAATCATACTTCCACCTGTATCAGCTGAGGAGCATGTTGCTGTGCAAAGGGAGACCAAAGCAAGATCTCTTTTGCTTCAGGCTCTCCCAGCAGACCACATGGGTAAGTTTAATCACCTGGATGATGCTAGGCAGATCTGGCGTGCTGTGAAAACCAGATTTTTAGGGAATGATGAGTTCAAGGAGTCCATGCTCAAGCAGGAGTTCCAGGAGTTCAAGATTATTGTGGGTAAGGAATTTGCTTTTGTGGGAGTCTCTCCTCAGGTACAACAATGTCCTTTTGATTGTCATGTTAAGTATAATGTACTTAAGAAAGAGTTTGATGATATAGAGAGTCAATATAATGATAACTTTATACAACTCAAGGCTCATAAAAATGCTGTTAAAACATTAGAAAAACAAAAGGATTGGTACCAACAGAATCAGTTAGCATATGAAGAGAAAATAAAGGTTTTGGAGAGAGATTTAAAGAATACAACTAATGAGTTAAAACATGTTGAGAGAGAATATGATAAAGTAATTTTGGAGAAAAAGGAATTACAAGCTAAGTTAGAAAGTGAAGAGATCAGATGTGCTTCATATAAAGAATCAACTAGGCTTGTAGATAAATTGAATTCAAGCTCTCAATATGTAAAGTGTAAGAGGGGTTTAGGATGTCCTAAAACAGATGACTCTTCTGAGTCAAGAAATTTTATTCCTACCCCTAAGGAGGAAAACTTTCAAATACCTATAAAGTATGTAAAAGAAGGTGAAATGCATGCTGTCCCTCCTCCTATAAGAGGTGTGTTTAAACCTGTCCCTATGCACTCTGACCTTGACATTGACTTAAATGAATCACACATGTCCTATGGCAAAAAGTCCAATGACTTGCCTAATCTTGATTGTGACTCTAAAGACTCTGTCTCTTGCTCTAAAAGTGACAAGTCCTCTGAGACCAAGACCAATGACTTTGCCTCCTGTGATTCAAATGACAAGTCAACCACACCCAAGTCTGATGACTTCTCACCTAAAGTAGCTAGTGTGGAATCCAATTCAAAGACAGCTACTTTAGAAGACATCTCTCTTAGTCCTATTAAGAACGATTTTGTTTCTGGTTCTGTTTGTGAGAAGTCTTTGTGTGATAAGCAAGGTGATGATAAGAAAAGTCAGGTTAAGATCAAAAAGATTAAAAAGAAATCTTGTTTTGTTTGTAGAAGTTACTCTCACCTAATTAAAGATTGTGATTATTATGAGAGTAAAATGAGTAATTGTGTTCAACAAAAGCAACCTAGGTCAGTATGGAAAAATGTAGAGAGTATTCCCCCATTTGTCCCTAGAGCAAATGCATTTCCTTCTGGTAATGCAAAACGACCAGCACATGTTCCTTCTGGTAAGCCAGTTCCAGCTGGTCAAACTAAGTCTACTGGTTGGAAAAGGAATGTTGCTAGACCATTCTACATACCTACTAGCACTTACTTTCAGAATGGTTTTTGGCCTGGTTATTTTGACCCAAGGTATATGTGGGAAACAAGATGGGATAATGGTGTTAAGCCCTCAACAGGTTGTTCTTGGACAAATAAAAGGAAAAGTTCATTCTGGGTACCCAAGAACAATAGTCCTTGTCAGGTGCATTGATTGAGGGGAGGCATAAGCCTAAGGGGAGGCTTATTATTGTTGTATATTTTGTGCTAACTAACCCTTTTGTTTAGTTTGTTTTGTGTTCACTAACTAAAATAATACAGCTGTTAGATCTATTGCTTCATATTATTATGTGAGTGGTTGCTGCCGATGAATTAATTGGTTTTGGTTGAAAGTTTGGTTTATTGTGAGGTCAGTGTGTTGTCCATCTGCTACGTGGTACATATGGGTCAAGAATACTGGTGATTGTTGGTATTCTTTATTTCTCCAATTGTTATCATATGCAAGTGGATGTCAAAAGTTAATGCACATGTGGAGATGGAAATCTGTCTGTCGCATGTGCTTATGGTTGGTTTATGTTTTGGGTTTTGTAGAAAATGAAGGTTGTAGCAGCATACTTGTTGGCTTTGTTGGGAGGTAACACCAGTCCTTCTGCTGAGGATTTGAAACTGATCCTTGGTTTATGTGCAGTTGGAGCTGATGCTGATGAAGACAGAATTGAATTTCTCTTGAAAGAAGTCAAGAGTAAAGACATTACTGAGTTGATTGCATCTGGAAGGGAAAAGCTAGCTTCAGTTCCATCAGGCGGTGGTGGTGTTGCAGTCGCTGCCTCAGCTGGTGGTGGTGCTGCACCTGCAGCAGCAGCTGCCGAGTCAAAGAAGGAAGAGAAGGTTGAAGAGAAAGAGGAATCCGATGATGACATGGGTTTCAGTTTATTTGACTAGAAGAAAGGGCCTTCTGTCTCTTCTTTTTTGAAGCATACTAAGGTTTTTATTGTTTGTTTTTAGTTTTGCCGTAAAAGTTTTGAATTTTGTAAGACCATTGGAAAGTCTTATGGTCTAATCAAAGTTTTGAATTTTGTAAGATCAGATATTTTTAGTCAAAGCAGTCTTGATTTGAAACCTCTGCTTATTGTTTTAAAAAAAAAAAAAAAAAAAAATTCATTTTTATTTTCTTTCTTTTTGTTTATTTTCTTTTCTTTCTTTCATTTGTCTTTTATTTTCGTTCTAGCTTAAGGGGAGGATTCTTCTTGTTGTTGTTGTAAAGTTTCTATCTTTCTTTCTATTTTCTTTTCTTATTTTCTTTTGGAGTGTTTTTGTTTGTTTTTCTTAGTTAAAAAAAAAAAAAAAAAAAAAAAAAAAAAAAAAAAAAATTTCTTATTGTATATTTGTGTGCTAATAAGTTGGTTTTGAGCAACACCTTGCAGGTACAGTGTTGGTGTTTACACCTGCACAATAAATGGTGCTCAACTCACCATGTCTTGCAGACAAGAAAGAGTTGACTCACCATGAGGGTACGGCTCTGGTGTGATTATCAAATCCGTTGATAGCTGTAATAGCTTGCTCAAAGCTATAGGGTACTTCAACTCACCCATGATTCATTTCTGAGAGTTGAAAATGGTTCTCAATTCACCATGGATGTAACCCTTATGGGATCCAAAGGATTGGCTAGTCCACAAAAGTATGGTTTGTGGTAAAGACATTTGGTATCCATATTTGGTATTCAATTCACCAAGGTTCAGTTGAATCCAAAGAATTGGCTAGTCCTGAGCAAACGGCTACAGGTAAAGACAAGTCAAATCCGTTTATAGTTGCTGATTTGCTAATAAATCAGATGGTTATCAATGTACCATGGTCTAACACACCTAAACATTGGCTACTCCAGTAGTGATGGCTATTGGTAAAGAGACATCAAATCCATTAATTTTCAATGATTCACCTCTCACAGGAGTTAACACACCTGGATGTGATGAGAATAGTATGAAACTTAAAGAGATTTGATGTACATTTTGTCCTTAGTAGCAGCCAAGTTCAAGTAATGTTATGGTGACCAGTAAATCTATTTTGAAGAAGATTTCATGTTCCTGCTGCTCTATTGAAGTTGCTGCTGGATGCTATAGAAGTTGGAATCTTGAAGTTATTGTAGTTGCTGCTGGTTACTTCTTATTGTTGCTGCTAAGTCGCAGTCCTCAAGCCTGAGTTTATGAAAGCTCTATCACACTGGAATCTTGCAGGTTAACCTAGTCAACCTCAAGATTAGGGGAGGATTGTTAGGATCTCTGGGAAATAAGAGTTCATTGTTGCTGCCGATAGTGTAAAGTTGGTTCCTGCCGATATCATGGTTCCTGCTGAAAGCTCATTGCTGCCGACAGTGTTATCTTGTTTCTGCCGATAGTATTATTCCTGCGGATAGTGTTAGTTGTTATCCGCATATTTAGAATGTTTGTTAAGATTTATTTTTAGAAGAGATTGTTGTTTATCTCTTCACACGTTTACTTGTAGAACGGGTTAGGGTTAGGTGATCTTGTTAGTATAAAAGATAAAACCTGTCTATGAGTTCATGTACGCCTTGAACATCTATTAACATTCAATAAACGATTCTTAGTTCAATAGTTTGATCCATAGAGGATCATTGTTCTTTTAGAGTTTTCTTCTTTATAATACTTGCTGTTTAGTTTCCGCATAAACACTTGTATTGCAGAGGTTCTTGTTTATACCAAGCTCAATCAAGCTCGAAGTACTCGATCCTACACAAAAGATTTGCCAAAGTTGCGAAAATAAGTTTGTCACACATCAAACGATAGTTAAGTGCATAAAATACAAGTGAGACGCGTTGTCACCGCGACTCCATGATATGTCCACATGCAGGCCATGATGCAAATGCCTTAATTACCTGAAAATACATTGCTAAAATGGTCAACAATAAAGTTGGTGAGAATTAGAGAGTTTAGTGTAAAATGTAAAGCATTTGAATAAAGATTTCCCAGCAAAGGCATTGTAAATCCACTCAGTCCCAAGTCCCGCCCATACAAGACTTGCAACCTGTGTGTTTACAACCTACTGCCAAATAAGATTTGGTTTAGGTAAACAAGAGTAATATATGGACCATAAGATTTAAAATAAATTTGACAATGTCGCCATATAAGGTTAAATATGACAATGTCTCCATATAATTAAGTGTGACAATGTCGCCATATTATTAAGGGTGGCAATGTCGCCATATAATTAAAATAATACGTAATTAACAGTTCATGATAAATAAAAGAGGACTTTAACTTGACAATGTGGCAACTTAAGCAAATGTAAATGAATTTAATGTACTTGGTCTCGTAATAAAAATGATGCGCAATGTATTCTCCCCCGTAGGTTTGAAATGAAATATTAACTTGAAAAACGGGGCTATGAAAACTCACCTGATGCAATGGTTATGATGACAAAAGTGGATACACTGAAATGAGGCACGATCTCTAACCGCAACCTAATATGAATGATATGATCTAATGTAAGGCATGAAATAATGTTACACATGCAAATACGTATGTTATCGATACCACTCGTGAAATTTGGAAATAATGTTTATCGTCGAAAAATATATTTTTGACGTCTTGTTAAGTTAAAAAACACTTTACGCGTATATATGTTGTAATGGCCTTCCACGATAGCCGTTTGGTGATTTAATGTAAAATAGAGTTTTTCGTCGCAAATAAACATAGTTCAATACTTGTACACAACCCTTCCAATCAACACCAATGCTATTCTAAACCTCCCATACACCTTCTTAGGGTGTCATGGGTTCCTAATCTTCATCAAAAATGATGGATATCATAAGATCTCTAATAAAATCATTTAAATTCATTTTAGTGACAAAAATAAGTGTTAAGTGGTATATAACATATGTATATTTGCATGATTTGCTACTAGAACATCAAAATAGATCAAATGGAAGTATAAAAGAGTAGAAAAATTATTTAGAACACTTACTTGAGGTTGATGAGTTATTTGAGGTTAATGACTTAGTTATTTCTAGGTTTTTATTTCAAAACCCAAACAAGAAACACTAATAGTGCTAGGAAAATATTTGATCTTGAAAATGGTATGGTTCCTCCTTGTTCTTGAGCTTGGACGATCCACAAAGGAGATGAGGAGGATGAGAGAATTTTTGCTAGTTACTTGACGTATTATGAGGTTTATGTGTAAGTAAAATATGTAGTTAAAGGAATTTTGGTCAAGGTAATCAAGTATCTCAAGACCTGGGGGGGGGGGGGAGGGGGCATAGGGGCGGCAAAAAAGGGAAAGGGGGGAAGGTTTGTGTGCTAATAAATGAACTTGTCTCTTGAATGGAAGATTTAGTTAGATTTTGATGTGTTTAGGCTAGTTTTTAGCTAGGATATTCTCTTATCGGGTACTGAGTTAGCTACAAATAAATTTTGACGGAACAAAATAAAGTATGACGAAGTTGTAAAAATTATAAAATCACATTTCTTGCAAGAATCGGGTGTCCAATTAATTATCGTGTTGAAATTTCGTAAACCGTCGTAGTTATAAGCTTTTAACGATATATATAGCAAATAATTTCAAAACATCGGGTAAACTAGTAATATAATTTTTATATCACTATAATGAGTGTGAAAATATATTAGGACCATAGTTGGGAGTGTCGGGTATATTGTTCGAAGCAAATGATTGAGTGGTAGCGTTTATTAAATAAATAAACATACGTTAATTGAAATTATGCAAACCCGTGAATGACCTAACATGCAGATGATGTTACTGATGATATGTAGACTACTCTAGTCTATATGATGTGTCCTTAGTGATGTTTCATGAATACACAGCTAAACCCTTAAGATTACGCGAATTTTGAATACCCGTAAACCTAGTTTACGAAATGATGAATGATAACTATGAATTGTCATTTTCCTTCGAGAATGAATAATGTTTCGTGAATAGTAAAATTTTTGATAACGTTTCAAGGTCGCAAACTGACTTCAAAAACAATGAATAGTGTAACACCCCAACCCGACAAGGGCAAAGATGTCACAAATACATGGTTTCATATCAGATACAAGCATTCAAGAAATAAAGTAGCGGAAGCCTTAATAATAAAAATACAAAGGAAAAATAAGTCAACAAGACTAATGAAGTACGAAACAGAATCCAAAATGCCCAAACAATGGCATAACAGAAATAATATCCAAATGGTCACACTAGAATGACAAGGTCTAAACTTCACACAAGTTGCTCTCATCCCAAGCTAAAACCCAGCTCCTAGCTTAAATGTACTTGCCGCAGGAAAAGAAATGCGGCTGAGCTACGAGAGCTCAGTGAACAGATATAACAGAAACAAAGCAATAATATAGAATAAAGAACAGGAAGAGAAATACGAACCGGTCAGAGTCAAGGTACAAGTATAATGTAACAGTAATGAAAGATAAGTGATATCAAGGTCATGTAAATATGTCAAAGTTAAGGAAAGTAATACGGGTAAGTGTAAGGGTAACAGAAATCCACTACGAGCCCAGAAATCAGAGATATCATAATCATGTAGCCATATCAGAAATCCAGAGGGGATGCCTCTCAAGTAACCAGATAATATGAGGGGTGTCCTCATGTATCAGATATAACAGGGTGAGGGGTTACCTCGCAGGGTTGGAGTCATGAGCTCCCAGAGGTTGTGAAAGACGTGCATCGCACACACCATCAGTCACCAGAGATAACAAGTCATATATCATATACAGAAAACAGAACAAGTCTAGGATGCATCCATACGCCCCAGGTGGCCAGAGTCTACCAATACACACCATAAAATCAAGTCAGGGACGGGATAGGACATCTCTCTCCTACCCTAGAGTCAAGTCATCGGTGCATCAATGACAAGGACATGAACACCTCATGCCTGGTGGGTGGCTCGTAATATCAAACTGTGGGTCAGGGTCAAGTGTCAAGTATCAAGTGTCAAGTATCATGTGTCAAGTATCAAGTATCAGGTGTCAAGTATCAGGTTGTTCAGAATCAAGTTCCATATCAGGGTTCAAGACAGGATATCAGAAGGTTCATATCAGAGGGTTCAATATCAGAAGGTTCAAATATCAGGAAGGTCAATATCAGGAGGTCAATATCAGGAGGTTCAAAGGTTCATAATAAAGTTCACTTTAAAAGTTTACTATTAAAAGGCCATTTATAGATGTCAAAATAATCCTTAAGTACTGGTCTCCATAAAATGATTTTTTAAACGGTTTCCATAAAGAAGGTCTTTTCAAAAGGTTTCTATAAAGATAGTCTTCAAAATAGTTTCTTGAAACATTTTCATAATTAATTAAAAAGATTTTCTCGTCCAGTTATAATATCAAAATATCAAGGTTCAAGTCAAGGTTTTATGGCAGGGTTCGTATCAAGGTTCATGGCAGGGTTCATATCAAGGTTCATGGCAGGGTTCAGAACAAGGTGTAAACCAAAGATCAAGACAGGGTTTAAACAAAGGTTCAAGAACAAGTACAACAGATCAAGGTTCACAAGCAGGGAAAACATAGCAATGGCATCGGGAAATCCTAATACGAATCAAGATCAATAATCAAAAGAGAACGAAGGCACCTTACTAAAAAGGGCAGAATATCTGTACCTTATTTCAATGCAAGCACACAAAATAGAAAAGGCTGATAGGAAATCAAATCACTCCCTCCTCGAACCTAAGGAGTAGAAAACAGAAATATGAAAGGGGTTTTCAGTTATCTTCCCATTATAAGTAACTTCTATTTTTAGTAGGTTTCCAGAATTTAGTAAGTTTCCATAATTATCAGGTTTCCAGAATTAACAGATATTATCATTTCAGATTAGGTTGAACCTTTATTCAAAGATTATTATGGAATACAGTACATTTTATCAAGTTACAGAAGTTTAGGGTTTTAAATGACAATTATACAAAGTTTAGGGTTTTAAATGTAACTTCATTAATTTCCAAGGTCATTAGTGAAAATTACTTTAAGTTACAGAATTATACACTCACTTTATTCAGAATTACATTTTATTCCCTTAAGTTTCACAATTTACAGATTACACCCCTTTAGTTACATAATTTACAAAACCAACCTTATAATTACATATTTTACAAATTAAACCCTACAATATCCATAATTACCAACCAAGCATATTATATTTCATAATTACAGAATATATCATCAGAAGTTAGTACATTACAGATTAGACCCTTCAGAATTCAGAATTTACATATTTAGTCCTTTAAGTTTACAAAACATATATATTAAGTCATAATTCATAACAATTACATAATTAGCCCATAAATCCTCAAAATTACACAACAACCTTTTTATATCAGTATTAACTCAAAACAACCTCAATATTTCAGATTTACACTTTTGGTCCCTCACTTTTAATTTATTTCTAATCGAAACCCTAATATGCCATTAATTCATTATATTGCAATATTTACACTTAGGACCCCAAAGTTATATTTTTCCCACATTATTACAGATGTATATGATCTTACAAAAATATCCCAGAAGTTTCAAAGTTGGCAAAACAGGTCCTTATACTTTTTACTTTAAATCGGATAACACTTTTTAGAATCAATTACAAACCCTACTATTTACCAATCATTGCACCATCATTAATTCATCCTTAAAACATCATTAAAGATCAGATTCATGTCAAAGAACCCTAACCCTAGTAACCCCGATTTCCATTTTATTTGTTTTCTTTATTTTCATGAAATCCAGTTATAACAATAATTCACCACGTTAAATCTAGGCTTCCAAAAATCAAACTAATATTTTTCCCAGATCATATGACTTATAAGGAACCCACGAAAAATAATTAGCATGCCCAGAAAAATCGTTTAACATATATTGCATTTTTACGTACGTTTTAGACATCAAAATTGCCACGACATGATTTAGGCTACCATAATTCGATCTATCATTTTTCCCAGGTCATGTACATCATATTAGGTCTAAATAAAATAGCCATAGCACCCAGAAAATTCGTAACACATATTTTGGAATTTACGTGTGTTTAAACCCATAAAATTCAAAACGACTTAAAAACTGTGCATGATTCGATTCATATAATTTTCCTGAGTCTTATATGTTATAAAGATCATAAGAAAAATATTGGATTAATTTTAGAACGTATGGAATCAAGGATCACGAATTATACCTATCGTATGGAATAAAGGAGGAAAAATTCGACACCACCTAGACCAGGCCCTTATAAATCGAATGGCTATTTTTCTAGTCTTCCTAGCACTAGAATGAACTCCATAAAAATGTTTCTTGGCTGCAGAAAATTCGGATTGAATGTGTGTGTATTTTTGTGTTTGTCGGCTAAGGTTTTTAGGGTTAAATCAAGGAGAAAATCATGGGAGGCTATATGAATGATATAGACCGAGTATGGGGAGGGTATTAAGGCTAAAGAATCGGTATAAACCTGGACAAAATCAATCTTCCCTTAATTTGAATGATTTCCTAATTTATTTTGTATTTTAAGTGTTTTTAAATTAATTAAATTATAACTTATGTACAAATTTCGGCCCAAGTGTTTTTTTAGTGTAATAATACATTTTTGTACTTGTAAAAATATTAGAAGCTTGTATGAAAATTATCTCACTTGATTTGTGGTTCGTTTCCAGATATTCAGGATTAATTCGGTACTTTAAATGAGCTTTAACTAAATTTTAAAGTTTCAGGGGTAATTTGGTAATTTTTGCATGTTTTAAATTTTTAGGTTTTACAGATAGTGACTTCAAAAATGATGAATAGTGAAATGATGAACAGTAATATGTGAATAGTAAACTTTGAAGTTTGAAAAATGACCTGAAATTACGATTTTTCACAATTTGACAAAATGAACCCCAAAATAGGTATAAATAGGCACTAATCCGAACACCCCTTTTACCTCAATAAACAAACACTTTAACCATTATATAACAAACCATTGGGCATACTCGACTTTAACATATCAAAACATAACTTTGACACTTGATTATGACCACATAACCTTTAAACAACTCACGGGGGCATCAGCATTCACTCGAGCTCGGAATATCTAACTAAGCTCTTACTTACTTACATAACATCAAGCCTTCCGCATAACCAAGCTTTAATCCTTATTCCAAGCCATCGTACTATCACAAGAACCTACAAAATATTGTAGCATTATAACGTAAGCGAATGCTTAGTAAGTAACTAAGTTAATACATGAATAAGACTTCAATTAACATATAAGCAATATGAGAACTTTATAGTAGTCCCAAACACGTCATACCATTCCTACCTTGCATCAAACCATGACAACCATTGCATACCATAATCACATAACATTTAACCTTAAACACATAATAACACCAACATTCCTTAGCCATTCCATATCATATTCTAACTAGACGAGTCTCTTAATGTCTTACACTCTCCAATCCAAACACTTACAATCGCAACACTTAAACTCATTATCACATAATATGCAATTATCTATATTAGACATATATTAACCGAGTTACTTACCTTAATCCAAGCTAATCTACCAATCATGATTTCACCATCACCATCATCATCTTCATCATCCTAGGTCATCATCAATCTTTACAATTAAAACAACATAATAAATCAATACCATAAACAAAGGTTTATATAACCCATCAACATCATTAACTTCCTTTCTAAATCATCATATAATCATGCCTTGATCATATGATGAACACCCATTTACCTCATGATCTATAATCCTTATTAGAATCAAGATAGAAGATTACTTACTTGATGGTTATGTTTGCTCATGGTTAATCTCTAGCTAGGAACCTTAATCCCTTCCATTCTTGGATCATCAAAATCATCCCATTTTCCCTTCTTTTTCTTATAACTGAACACACACACACTCACTCCATCTCAACTCCTCTCCAATCCTATAGAATCCTCCATTTAACTAGATATGTCTAGTTACTTGGACAAGTTTGGTTCTTGGGCAAGAAAGGTCCCTCAATTCCATTTTCTTCTAATTTGATCACACTATATAATATAACACTTTTAATTCTTGGCAACTTAATACCTTGAAGTCTATTTCTTTTCTATATGTAACACAACATACTTTCTATAACCATATTATACATACTTTGACTATTGGGTTTGACCACTACATAAGTTCCGTTGACTAACCAATCACATTAAGTCTTAGTCAATTCATCCAGGGTGGGGCTTATTTGTATCCAGGAAACGGGTCTAACAATTCTACCCCCTTATTTAGATTTTGTCCTCGAATTCTATCGTCTATTTCTAACCAAATATTAGTCACATAATACACCTCATTTCTAGCACTTTCGGTTCTTAGTCCATCTAGTTGCAACGATCTAAATGATCTTGCAACTCTAAGCACTCTATAACATAACACATGTCCTTAATCCACTTTACTTCTTGCTTACGTTTATAACCATACGACTCTTACTATGGTCATTATGTCAACCGAGACATATCTACTATAACTAGTTATCATTTTTAATCAATTCTATTACCATTACATCACATTCTCACTTGCTTTATCCTATGTTCTCATTCTTTGACTACATGTTACTCGAGAAAATCGTACTAATTTGACTTTACATAAATCAAGCTTGGTCAATACCTTTACATTCTACCATATCTACTTAACCATCTTTTTAACGTTCTCTTTAACCACCTCGTTTCTTCTACTTCTTTCTATATATTATTCTCGTTTACTATTACAAGTCTTATAGGAATATTTCATACTTTGACTTTATAACATCATACTTTAACCTAGGCCATCACATATCAGATGACAATTAGCATCAATTATATTCATTACTCACATTTTTGTACCACGCCGCAAGGCGTATTATAAAGTTATTACAATTTCTTAATTCTTCAACTTATCCTTAACACCTAAAATGTAGGTTTCTCATAAGTCTAAACTAAAAGTCGTGTTCTAGTCCTAACCCTCCTATCTTAGTTCTTATAGATTTTAACTAATTTTAGACTCCCGCTTCTAATCCTCTAACCATACTCGTGCCATGTCGAGAACACATAAGCCTACTCATTCATACTTCCTCATTTACATGGAAAGACGTCTCAATTGACGTAAATCAGGAAACATAAACTCATGGTTATAAACTTTCGACATAACACTAGTACTCCTATTACCCAGTTTACTTTCAATCTTTCATTTCTTTTTATAATTCACATTACCTTTTTAGACTTGGATCCTTATCATTATCACATTCATCCTGAATGATCTTTAACGCATCCCAAAGGATTCTTTAACATTCATTAGCTTGGTCATCCCGAAGGATACCATTATTAATCATAATTAACTCGGCCATCCTAAAGGATACCATCTTTAACCTTTCACATATTAACATTGGATCCAAGCCCTTAATATTTTAACATACACACATTACCTCATCCATTTTATTTATTTTAATCTAGCGTTATAGGGCATACCGAACCCACTTATCATATTTACACATTATTTATGCGTTTACTCATCTCACCATCACTTACATTATTTTAACACTTGTTAACCATTTCACCATTTCTAGCATACCCCTCCTTAACTTTAACCTACACAACTTTTTTCTTTTTAAACCTTCCATAGGTTAATTCAACCACATATATTAGCACTATTCATTCTTCTACACATTTAAGTTATTAACACATTCTTATCATGTTTAATTTTCGCAATGCATAATTACGTTCTTACTCGCACCCTTAACTCATCACATTCTCATTCTCATACCTTATCTCATTTCTTTAATTATTTATGTATTTAAACAATATAATTCTGTCTCACCTTGCATAGGTCATTAACTTTAACACACCCATTAGCGTCACCTATTCTTCACACACGTTTTATGAGCTTGTCATGTTTACCATACAATATTTCATTACATTCTTGCTTACGTAGTTACTCGTTTCATTTCAATCATTAGCACTTCAGCCTTACCATTTATCTCATCATTACCTTACCAGCACACTTTGCTCTAATTCTATAAATTTTACATCATACTTAGCAATCAATGTGCTCATTAAATTTCGCTTTCATCATAATATTCCATAACATCATTTGTCATTACTATACATTCATGTTCATACTTAGACCTCGTATACCTTAACCTACCGTCAACCCATCTCTATATCACATTAACATCAATCATTAGCCACTAAATATAGTGAGACCATATGTTGGTCATCAATACCTTATGGATCATGAACCGTTACATATCATCATTTCTTAATCCCATTCCAAAATCTCCATATCAATAAACCCTTAACAATTAGTGTGTCAATTCCATCTTGATTTCACACGTTATATTTATGCGCACTTGTTATCACTATGCTCCCCTCTTAAAGTGTTAACACTTAATTCACTTACTAACCCATCTCTAATACCACTTACTATTCCTTTTCACATCTTGCTATTGCTATCCTTCTATAACACACAATCTTATATCAACCACCAATACGTTGATCTCATCACTTACACACATCTAGCCTGCCATAGATTTACATCACATACACCTCCTTACCATAAAACATATACGTCGCTTATCGTCTTAAATCATATAGAACATATTGCATAAACCATTTATAACTTAAACATATACTTGGAAAACCTTTATATTCCATGAACCTATCATTTACATCATTATTTAACTATCACCAACCCTATCGAGATGTAAGGTGATCTTATTATTTAAACATCTTTAGTCCAACATGGACTTATTTCTTACATTCATCAAACCATTCATTATGCATCACCACCAATCAATCGTGTCTAACTTACTATTTTTATGTTTCACTAATTATTCATTATTCAAGCATTTCTCGGACTATCACTTTTCCGTTTTCTCTTCTCTATGCCTTACGCACCTTCAATCGCTCACCTATCACCTTTCATTACTTTGACAAAATCTATATGATACTCGACGCTTTCATACCTTTTATATATATATGTTATAATTCATCTGAGTTGTCACAATACATTTATCGTTTTCTCGTCAACCCAAGTTAACCTCTTATTCCATTTTACACCTGTGCATCATTTTAATGTTTACCTAATTTAATCTCAAATGACTCGTCTGATTCTGATTCCCTTGCATTACACTTCTTCTATAAATCATGTTATAACGCACATTCATAAATCACCTTGCCTATGACAAAAATAGCACCTTATACATAAGCATCAAGAACATTACATACTTAATCTCATATACACATAAGGTCTACGTTGCACATTCTTTCCTCAAAAAAATAAACATTACTAACCACTTACACTTCAATAGTCTATAGTTAATTCATAATTTAAAACATTTAAACATGTCCAAGTTATACCATTTGTCTACTATTGTTGAGGAAATTGCTACTTCACCTTACCAATCTATGCCATAGCTATTTCATATATCATACGATACTCCTATATTTCTATAGTGTCTTGCAATTACCCATTCCAACGATATGCTTTACCTAAACATCTAAGTTCTTGTCATACACACAGTCTCATATATCTCTAACATTCACATAAGAACAAGTATTACTCAATCTATAACCCTCACTGGGAGAATTGCAAATATACCCACTAAAACTCAAAAACTTGCATATTTCCCCAAAATACAAGTTTTCAATGCATGATTTACAATGCAAGTTAAGCATGTTTTGGGTATATATGCAAATATGCAAGTTTTAGTGGGTATATATGCAATTGCCATAAGAACAAGCCTTACTCAATCTATAACCCTCACTAGGTCATTATACTTTCAAGCACAACACATACAATTGTTCGCCAAACCACAAATATTGCAATCTAAGTCAATCATGCTCTTCTACGCATTATACTATAACATACTTCTTGCTTCCAACACTAATCACAAAGTCACCATGCCAATAAACACATTCTAATAATTCGTCTACGACTCATAACTTTAAAACTTCAATCCGCATCAATAAAACTTTATTCTAAGCAATACGAGGAGTATCGTTTACGTGCATAGCACCTAGCATAATATAATCCACCATAGAATCATATCACATATATGTTAACACCATAAAATACATACAACACTTAGCGACTTGAATTCATATAACATATCATGCATTCCATCTCATAACTTAAACACTCTGTAATCAGCTTCTAACTTCGTACTTCCCTAACTACTAAATCCAAATCGCAATGTTCACATTAAATCTTAGCTATAGCCTAATCCCATTATTACTATAAGCACTTCTATATCATACCACAATAACATCTATTTTCCGCATCACTTAAACTTATTTTCAACGAATCTACGAGTGGTTTAAGTCTAGGAAACCTAAAGTGGAAACCTAATTCACTTAAACTGAAGCTCTGATACCAAGTTGTTACACCCCGTGCCCGATTTGACGAAAAATTAAAACTTTTGCGCGGAAATGACCCATCCTTAACAGGCATTCTGTTACTCTTTTGACCATTGAAAAAATCCGTAAACGTCTATACCTGGGAGCTATTTTTAAATTAAACTAGACTCAATTACCTTCGAAATGACGGGTAGTACGACCCATGACGACTTACGGTTTAAAAGATATGAAATTCCAAAAGTTGACAAAATTTGGAAAATGCTCCATTTATACTCTGGCAGAAGCATATGGACATATGCTGAAATTTGATATGGCCATATACTGGCCATATGCTCCTTTACAATATCCCTGGTGCAACCATATGGCCATATTATGAAATTTTCATATGGCCATTTGCATACTGCAGTTTTTTACAAAGAAAATTATATTTGCTCTAATTCCAGAAAGCCGACTTCTATAACTCGACACAACACCAAAACTTCCGGAATTCATTATAATAACATAATAAATCATTTCCATAACCATTTGACCCATTGAACCCCAAAATAGGTATAAATAGGTACTAATCGAAACACCCCTTTTACCTCAATACACAAACACTTTAACCATTTATATAACAACCATTGGACATACTCGACTTTAACATATCAAAACATAAATTTGACACTTGATTATGACCACATAACCTTTAAACAACTCACGGGGGCATCAACGTTGACTCAAGCTCGGTATATCTAACTAAGCTCTTACTTACTTACATAACCTCTAGCCTTCTGCATAACCATGCCTTAATCCTTATTCCAAGCCATCGTACTATCATAAGAACCTACAAAACACTGTAACATTATAACGTAAGTGAATGCTTAGTAAGTAACTAAGTTAATACATGAATAAGACTTCAATCAACATATAAGCAATATGAGGACTTTATAGTAGTCCCAAACACATCATACCTGTTGGGAATTATAGCTTCCAAGAGTTGCTGCTGCTCATATTGTTAAGACTGCTCTAAGGAATTACAACTGCTCATGTGTTTAAAAGGAAAATACTCTAAGTGTTTTACTACTGCTGGTGAAAGACTTAAGACTGCTGGTGTAGATTACTACTGCTGGTAATGTTGCTGAATTTCAAAAAAATACACCAACTATGTTAGTGTTGCTGGAACAAAGTTAGTGCTGCTAGTACTAACTTACTAGTGCTGAAGAGTTAAAGCTGCCAGAGTTATTATTACTACTGCTGGAGTATTTAGTTAATACTGCTTAAGAGATATACTTGTATAGTCGGTTAGATAATTTTAGAAAAGATTCATTAAAGATTTATCTTGTATAGAAAGTTATTGTAAGCCGACTAGGACTCTTTAGCCTATAAAAGAGGTCCTAGGGTATAGAGTTTGATACACGTTTTTCATAGAACTTCAAGGTTGTAAACCCTAATACTGTTGAGTATTCGTATTATATCAATAATATTGAAGTGTTTTGTTTGATACAATTGTGTTCTGTGTTTACTCTTATATTGCGATAAAGTTCTTCTTAAGATCAAATACAAGATTCCGCATAGTGTTTGATAAACTTAAAGACAGTTTCTATACTTAGTTGTTTTAGATTTATCTAAGATAACTAAACCTTACAAGCTAAGGAATTCAATCAAATGTACTGCTAGGATCAACAAGTGGTATCAGAGCTTGTGATCTAGAAGTTGTGATAAAGAAGAACATGTTTAAGCTCAGAGTTGTTCAGAAGGGAAAGCAACACAGAGCTTCTTGTAAGACCAAGGCAGTGAACTCAATAAATCGGCCTCTACATTTGTTGCACATGGATTTATTTGGACCAACATTTGTGAGAAGTTTAATGAAAAGATGTATTGCCTTGTTGCCACAGATGATTTTTGTAGATTTACTTGGGTTTTCTTTTTAGCAACTAAGGATGAAACCTATGACATTCTTATGTCTTTCATAACCAGGATAGAAAACCTAGTTAATCATAAAGTGAATGTAATAAGATGTGACAATGGAACCGAGTTCAAGAATAGGGATATGAACCAGTTTTGCGAGATGAAAGATATTAAGAGACAGTTTAGTGTAGCTAGAACTCCTCAACAGAATGGTGTTGCTGAGAGGAAGAATATGACATTAATTGAGGCTGCTAGAACAATGTTAGCTGATTCTAAGTTACCTACTACTTTTTGGGCTGAAGCAGTTAATACTGCTTGTTATGTGCAGAATAGAAGTTTAGTAGTTAAGCCTCATAACAAGACCCCTTATGAACTTTTACATGGTAAAAAACCAATGTTAGACTTTTTAAGACCATTTGGGTGTCCTGTTACTCTCCTAAATAACTTAGGCAAGTTTGATGGTAAGGTTGATGAAGGTTTCTTTGTTGGATACTCAATGAATAGCAAAGCTTTTAGAGTGTTCAATGGTAGAACCAGGATTGTGGAAGAGAACTTACATGTTAGGTTTAGTGAGAATTCACCTAATGTTGTAGGAAGTGGACCAAACTGGCTGTTTGATATTGATGCACTGACCAAAACAATGAATTATGAGCCAGTTGTTGCCGGTACACAATCTAATGAGTATGCAGGTACAAAAGCTAATATTGATGCAGGCACACAAGCTAGTAAGGAGACTGAACCTGCACAAAAGTACATATTGCTACCCATATGGACTGCTGATCCACTTATCTTAACATAAGAGTCAAAGACTTCACAAGCAGATGAGAATCCAAAAGATGATAAAGAAGAGGGTGTTAAGTCTTCAAATGAGGAGGAAAAGCAGACTGATGAACCTCCAAGCAAAGAAAATGTGTTTGATGAACATGTTCAGGATGATAATATTAGCAGTTCTAATGATGTTAATGCTGCTAGTAATAAAATTAGTACTAACAGCACTAACAATGATAAAACTGCTGATAATGCTAATAATGAAGGCATTGCTTTTGATGAAGATAGATATCCAATTGATCCAAACATGCCTCCTTTGGAGAATATATATGCTGATACTGATGATGAAACAGTTGGTGCAGAGGCTGACATAAAAAAATTGGATGATACTATTCCTGTTAGTCCTATTCCAACTACCAGAATTTATAAGAATCATCCTAAAGAACAAATCATTGGTGAAGTGCAGTCTTTTGTTCAAACAAGAAGAATGAAAAATAATTTGGAGGAACAAGGTTTCTTTGCAAGATCCCTTCATATTTGTTTGCTTGTTTTCAAAGAAACAATCATAAAGACCTTCATATTTGTTTGCTTGTTTTCTATCACAAGTATAACTCAAGAATGCACATAAAGCATTGCAGGATCCAATCTGGGTGGAGGCTATGCAAGAGGAGCTTCTACAATTCAAGCTACAAGAAGTTTGGACCTTGGTAGATTTGCCAAATAGGAAGAGGGCAATTGGTACTAAATGGGTTTTCAGATGCAAAAAGGATGAAAGAGGTATTGTGATTAGAAACAAGTCAAGATTAGTTGCTCAGGGATACACTCAAGAAGAAGGCATTAATTATGATGAAGTATTTGCCCCAGTTACAAGAATTGAAGCTATATGGTTGTTCTTGGCTTATGCTTCATATAAAGACTTTGTAGTGTATCAAATGGATGTGAAGAGTGCTCTTCTTTATTGGACAATTGTGGAAGAAGTATATGTCTCTCATCCACCTAGATTTGAATATCCTGACAATCATGATAAGGTATATAAGGTGGAAAAAGAACTTTATGGTTTACATCAAGCTCCTAGAGCTTGGTATGATGCATTTTCAACATACCTGTTGGACAATGGTTTCTGTAGAGGGAAGATTGACAAGACTTTGTTTATCATAAGACACAAAGATGATATCTTGCTAGTTCAAGTTTATGTTGATAATATTATCTTTGGATCAACAAACAAGGAGTTATGTGTTCAATTTGTGAAGCTTATGCATGAAAGGTTTCAGATGAGTTCTATGGGTGAACTCACATTCTTCTTAGGATTACAAGTCAAGCAGAAGGAGAATGGCATATTTATCTGTCAAGTTAAGTAAGTAGCTGAAATTTTGAAGAAGTTTGGGTTTCCTGATGTGAAACCTGCAAAGACAACAATGGAAACTTCCAAGCCCCTGCACAAAGATGAAGATGGTGAAGAAGTTGATGTTCACTTATATAGATCAATGATTGATTCATTGATGTATCTTACAGCTTCAAGACCTGACATTATGTTTGCAGTGTGTGCTTGTGCTAGATATCAAGTTACACCAAAAGTTTCGCATCTTAATGCTGTGAAAAGAATTTTTAGATACTTAAAAGGTCAACCTAAATTGGGCCTTTGGTATCCAAAAGATTCACCTTTTGATATGGTAGCATACACTGATAGTGATTATTCTGGAGCTAGCTTGGATAGAAAATCCACAACAGGAGGTTGTCAATTTCTAGGAAGCAGGTTGATTTCATGGCAGTGCAAGAAACAAACCGTGGTTGCTAATTCCACAACAGAAGTTGAGTATGTGGCTGCTTCAAGTTGCCGTGGACAAGTGCTCTGGATTCAAAATCAATTACTGGATTATGGGTACAATTTTATGCATACCAAAATATTTATTGATAATAGCAGTACTATGTGCATAATTAAAAATCCTGTTTCTCATTCTAAAACAAAGCATATAGAGATAAGACATCATTTTATAAGAGATTGTCATGAAATGAAGTTAATTCAAATAGTTAAAATTCATACTGACAAAAATGTTGCAGATTTGCTCACAAAAGCTTTTGATGTGGGTAGCTTTCAATTTTTTATTGCCAGTATTGGAATGTTAAATCTTTGAAAATTCTTATCTCTTTGTGTCTTTGTAATGTTTTGTAAGGATTAGTACTGCTATATATGTCATTAACTGTTTCTATTGCTAAATGTAATTAGTACTGCTAGTTATACTTAGAACTGCTTGTTTATACTGCTTGTTATACTTAAAACTGCTAAGTATAATTGCGTATGTGATTATTAGAGAATGTGTTTTTGTTTGTGTTTTGGTGTTTTTGGACTAATCTTTTGCAGGATAAGAAATGAACAGTGTTAGAGTGCTGATAATTCAGTTGTTTGGAGTGAAAAACTGACTTAGTGCTGCTGAGTATAAGTTAGTGCTGCTAAGCATAACTTACTACTGCTAGGTTTATGCTGCTATGTCTGAGAGTGCAGGGACGATTATGTAACTTCTTCACTTAAGGGTTTAAATCCCCAATTGGATTAATCATTTTCACGCATTCATGATTCTCTCTAATAACAAACCCTAACATATTTTTATCATCAAAATCCCCAAATCACAAATCCTAACTCAAAATGTCATCACACAAATTTAATGAGAGTCATAACATGGTTGCCTTTCTTGATAAACCCAAAGAGTCTGAAGGGTTCACAAAAATCATTGATTTCTTGAATGTAAACCCTATAAGGTTTGCATTAACTGTGAATCCTGCTATATACGTTTCTCACATTACCCAGTTTTGGTCTACTGCTAAGGCCATAACTATTAATGGAGAAGTACAGTTAAAGGCTAATGTAGATGGCCAAGAAATACTTATCACTGAGTCATCTGTTAGAGAATCACTTCAACTAGCAGATGATAATGGTGTTGAGTGTCTCTTAAACTATGCAATTTTTGCTGGTCTTCAAAACATGGGGTATGAGAAGAAAAATGACTTTTTGAAATTTTACAAAGGACTCTTCTCACCTTAATGGAAATTTTTAATCCATACCTTCTTGCATTGTTTAAGCCCTAAAACAACTGGCTGGAATGAGTTTGGCACTATTATGGCTTCTGCTATAATATGTCTAACTACAGGACATAAGTTTAACTTTTCTAAAATGATTTTAAAAGGTTTGATTAAGAACTTGGATACATCAAGCAACTATTTTCTATATCCAAGATTTTTGCAATGGTTTTTGGATCAACAACTTTCTCAACAGAAAGTTCACAAAAGAACATTTGATGCACCCTTGCTCACAAAGAAACTGTTTGCAAACATGAGAAGGGTGGGTAAAGATTTTTCTGGGAAAGTGACACCATTATTTCCTAATATGGTGGCACTTGTCCAATCTCAAAACCTGGGTGAAGGTTCAGTAATCCCAACTGAAACCCATCACACACCCACAATTTTACCATCCACATCAACATCTCAAAAGACCTATACTCGTAGGTTCACCAAAAAGGGCACTCAGTTACCTCAGGCTAGTGCTAGTATGGCTGCAGATAAGGCTGTGCAAAAGGAGAGAGGTCACAGATTGGTAAGGGCTGCTACTACTGCTGCTAGCTTAGATGCAGAGCAGGCCAGTGGTAACATAAGTAAGACCCAAACCAAGGCAACACTTAATGAGTCAAGTTCCTCTAGAACTAGCTCAGGTAGTGGTCCCAGCCAACCAGATTCTATGGGGGGCATGGATGCTCAAACTAGGTTTGAGGCTATACCTAACACACATAATGATGCACCACTCGGGAGAGGTAACACACTCCAAAGTGTTGAGGGTAGTCTTGAACTATAGGAATTGATGAAATTATGTACCAAATTGATAGAAGATGTTTTTGACCTCAAGCAAACTAAAACTTCTTAGGATATTGAAATTAAAAGTTTGAAGAGAAGGGTTAGGTATCTTGAAGGGAGGCAAAGGTCAAGAACATACAAGTTTAAAAGACTACACAAGGTGGGTACTGCTCAAAGGGTTGATTCTTCTAAAGATGCTAGTTTGGGGGAGGATGTCTCTAAATAGGGGAGGACTGATAGCAAGGGTTCAGGGGAGGATACTTAGATGGATGAGCAGGTTGAGAGTGATGAGTTTGTTGTTGCTGATCAAATGGTTGATGCTGCTGATCTTAAAGCTGCTGATGATGAGGTTAATACTGCTAGTGAGCAAGTTAATGCTGCTAGTGAATAAGTTTCAGTTGCTGAGTCAAAAGTTTCTACTGCTGCTTCAGAAGTTAATGCTGTTGTTGCTGAAACAACTGAACTTAATGATGAAACCATCTTAGCTAAGGTTCTTACTGATCTCAAGAAGATTCCTCCACAAATAAAGAAAGTTCAAGACCCAAAGCTAAAGGTGTGACTATCAAAGAACCATCTGTAACAACAACACAAACAACACAATGACAACCACCACTACAGGGAAAAGGCAAGGCAATTTTAGTTGAAGAGCATGTGGTGAAACACTTATCATGGAAAAAACAACAACAACAACTTGCTAAAGATGCAGAGTTTGCTAGAAAGCTTTAGCAAGAAGAGGAAGAAGAAGAATGACTAAGACTCCAAAAAGCTCAAGAAGAAGAACTAGCTACTCTTGCAGAGATTAACTCATGGGATGACATCCAAGCTAAATGTGAAGCTGATCACATGTTAGCTCAAAGGATGTGGCAAGAAGAGCAAGAGGAGCTATCTTTACAGGAGAAGTCTAAGTTGTTTATGAAGTTTTTAGCTGACTAGAAGAAGTTCTTTGCCAAGAAAAGATCTGAAGAAAAGAGGAATAAACCACCTACCATGGCACAAGAAAAGCAGATCATTCAATTTAAAGGGATGAGCTATAATAGAATTAATGAAGATTTTGATATTGTTTTCAGAAGGGTTAATACTTTTATTGCCATAAATGAAGATGAGGTGGTAGGGGGTTCAAAGAGAGCTGGAAAAGAACTGGTATCTGAAAGCAGCAAGAAGCAGAAAATGCTTAAGCAAATTGAGCAAACAGAGCAACTCCAAGAAAGTGATGCAAAAGAAATAGCTGATCTACAACAATTGATAGAAATTGCAAGTGATTATGATGAAGAAATTGTTGATGCTGTTCCTTTGAAGACTAAAGTCCCTATCATAGATTGGAAAACTGGTTATCATGGAAAGACTTCTTGGTGGGAGATAATCAGAGTTGGTGGACAGTCTCAAAGGTTTGTCACTTTTGCATAAATGCTCAGAAACTTTGACAGGGAAGATTTGGAGACTTTATGAGCATTTGTCAAAGAAAAGTATGGAGATTCTAGACAAAAAGATATTTTGGATAGAGTTCTCTGGGGTGACTTGAAGGTTATGTTTGAAACTTATCATGAAGATACAGTTTGGCATGATCAATACTCCAATAAAGTCTTGGTTTGGAAGCTTTTTCAGTCATGTGGAGTTCATATTGTGATGATGTGAGGACTGCAAATCTATATGTTAGTGGAAAAAGTCTATCCTTTAGCTAAGCATACACTTGACATGATGCTCAATGGTACTATCAAACTTCAAGTTGATTATTGGAGTGAAATGGTATATTAGCTTCTCAAGAAAATGGAGAAACAACTTTATGGGGCCGATTACAAAAAAATGAGGGAATAGTATTTGGAAGCATCCTCCTGGTGAAGAATTATACTTTGAAAGAAACTTGATGATTTTAGATGAAAATATCAAGTTTAGGGGAGGATTGATGGGAATTAAAGCTTCCAAGAGTTGCTGCTGCTCATATTATTAAGACTGCTCTAAGGAATTACAACTGCTCAGGTGTTTAAAAGGAAAATACTCTAAGTGTTTTAATACTACTGGTTAAAGACTTAAGACTGCTGGTGTAGATTATTAGTACTGGTAATGCTACTAAATTTCAAAGAAATACACCAAGTACGTTAGTGCTGCTGGAACAAAGTTAGTGCTGCTAGTACTAATTTACTACTGCTGAAGAGTTAAAGCTGCCAGAGTTATTATTACTACTGCTAGAGTATTTAGTTAATGCTGCTTAAGAGATATACTTGTATAGTCGGTTAGATAATTATAGAAAAGATTCATTAAAGGTTTATCTTGTCTAGAAACTTATTGTAAGTGGACTAGGACTCCTTAGCCTATAAAAGGAGGTCCTAGGGCATAGAGTTCGATACACGTTTTTCATAGAACTTGAAGGTTGTAAACCCTAACATTGTTGAGTATTCGTATTATATCAATAATATTGAAGTGTTTTGTTTGATACAATTGTGTTCTGTGTTTACTTTTATATTGCTATAAAGTTCTTTTTAAGATCAAATTCAAGATTTCGCATTTTGTTTGATAAACATCAAGACAGTTTCTGTATTTAGTTGTTTTAGATTTATCTAAGATAACTAAACCTTACAAGCTAAGGAATTCGATCAATTGTATTGCTGGGATCAACAATACCATTCGAACCTTGCATCAAACCATGACAACCATTGCATACCATAATCACATAACATTTAACCTTAAACACATAATAAAACTAACATACCTTAGCCATTCCGTATCATAGTCTAACTAGACGAGTCTCTTAATGTCTTACACTCTCCAATCCAAACACTTACAATCGCAACACTTAGACTCATAATCACATAATATGCAATTATCTATATTAGACATATATTAATCGAGTTACTTACCTTAATCCAAGCTAATCTACCAATCATGATTTCACCATCACCATCATCATCTTCAGCATCCTAGGTCATCATCAATCTTTACAATTAACACAACATAATAAATCAATACCATAAACAAAGGTTTACATAACGCATCAACATGATTAACATCCTTTATAAATCATCATATAATCATGCCTTGATCATATTATGAACACCCATTTACCTCATGATCTATAATCCTTATTAGAATCAAGATAGAAGATTACTTACTTGATGGTTGTGTTTGCTCATGGTTAATCTCTAGCTAGGAACCTTAATCCCTTGCATTCTTGGACCATCAAAATCATCCCCTTTTCTCTCCTTTTTCTTATAACCGAACACACACACACTCACTCCATCTCAACTCCTCTCCAATCCTCTAAAATCCTCCATTTAACTAGATATGTCTAGTTACTTGGACAAGTTTGGTTCTTGGGCAAGAAAGGTCCCTCAATTTCCTTTTCTTCTAATTTGACCACACTACATAATATAACACTTTTAATTCTTGGCAACTTAAGTCCTTGAAGTATATTTCTTTTCTATATGTGACTCAACATACTTTCTATAACCATATTAAACATACTTTGACTATCGGGTTTGACCACTACATAAGTTCCGTTGACTAACCAATCACATTAAGTCTTAGTCAATTCATCCAGGGTGGGGCCTATTTGTATCCGGGAAACGGGTCTAACACAAGTTAAAGAGAAGGAAAGAAAAACATATAATCATACAACACATAGACATATTGAATGATTAAAGAGGGATCACTTAACTTCAATAAAACATGAGTATGGTGGCTGAAAAAGCCTTTCAAATCTGCTTAAAATCGTTTAGGGTTTCGCCTCTCCAAAGTGTTACAAGAATAATGGAAAACATACGAAAATATATATAGTATTACACTTGTGATGGAATCACTTTATGGTTGTGACGCCGTCAGCCCGCCGCCATTAGGGTTTCATCTCTTGTTGAATCTCTGTTGTGACGGTGTCACTTGTTGATTAGTGAAGCCGTCATGGACTATTTAGATGGTGGTGATGCCGTCAGCTTCTAAACTCTCTCAAATTATCTGAGCCATCACTTGTAAAATTTCATAAATTATTCCCGTCCAAATGCAAGTGACGGCGTCACTTGTAGAACATGACGTCGTCTGGAGCCCTTTTCCATACTTTTTCGTGACTTGGTCGTTTTCTTCACTTTCTTGTCAAAATTAGCCTAAAACGTGCCGGTTTTCATCTTTTGCGTCCCAAGTACCTAAAATGTGAAAAGAAACGATTTAAGGAAATAATTGATCAAATATATACGAGTTTAGGGACTAAATGACCCCCTAAAAAGGTATGTTTTAAATCCTTATCAAATATCCCTACACTTGGGATTTGCTTGTCCTTAAGCAAATGTGCTTTTATCCTAGTCAATCTACAAGTTAGGGGTCATTTAGCATTGGTTCAAAAGTAATTACAATGCACATTCGTTCCACAATAGTCTTAACAAGCACGAAAATGGGAAAATATATGATGCTGGATTTCAAATCAGGTTTTAATATTTATAATTTCTCGTCTACCTATGGTCTACCAATGCACTAACGGGCAGTGTACCCGGTCGTGTGTAGTGCAGTAATCGGTAAACCAGAGGTCGTCCCAAGAGCTATGAGTGTGGATCTAATCTAAGTCCTAATGTCACTAATTTTAAAGGGGGTTTTGAATTGATTAATGACTAAACTAATTTAATAAAATGAAAACGAAAGCAAAATAAAAGTGATGGACAATCAGTAGGGAGAAATGTGCTAGCCTAATTACTTATCTTGTTGCGCCATAATTAATTCTTCGTATTGACGTTTTCTACCGCTTCATGTGGGGTTAAATGTCACTAGACTCCTCGGGTAAATTCGTCTAGCCTATGTCACATAGGATCCTATTCCATCATCATGAGATCGACAGAGTTCGTGGGTTAACCTATGCTAAGTCATTAAGCACCAGCTACAATCTAGACCTATTCTTATGAAACCCGGCCTCTCGGAACTTATGTTTCCCCTAACTTCTTAAGTATCTCCGTTTGGTAGGTGATCCTATGGTCAATTCACACACAAGATAGTGGTAGTCCTATGGTCAATTCTTACCATAACTCGCAACCTACTCATCTAGGGTCCGATGGTCAATTCTCCTAGCTTCCTAGATACTACCAAACATTAACACTACTGAAACAAGGGTGTCCACGAATAAGTGTGAGGATTTGATACACTTGGTAGGATGTTAGTCCTTTATAACATGTGTATATGATACTTTGAATGAATATGATTAAGTATGCGGAATCTACTTAACCACACTTAGAAGGATATTGGTTATTGTAAATGGAACAATAATGCTTGTTATTTGATAATGAACAATTAACACAGAAAGCATAACATCAAATGATTCAATATTATTGAGAATAATACGAGTGATCTTCACTATCACTAGGGTTACAAAACCTTGAATCTCTATTATAAAGAAAAACTATTTCTGTTTTTGTTTTTCGTATTCAGTCACTATCTAATAGTTACACATTAAGCAAACATGCTAACTAATGTCTAACTCTCTATATATGTAAATATCTAAGCACATGCACACTTGAGTATTCGACTACTTGCTAGCTTGTGTGTGTCAGTAGCTTAAGATACAACTTGTTCTGAGTTTATAACTTGTTGACTGAACACATATCTAAGATATTGTCTACCGTATATATTTGACTTTTATATACAAATATCTTATACATACTTATCCATCCAGCAGTAGGATGACTCACTCCAACCGCAGTATCTGATACACTAACAGTAGTATCCTTGCGGCAGCAGAATCTCTTACACTAGTAGTAGAATTGAATACACTAGCAGTAGTATCAACACTTAGTGAATTTCCTTGAGTAGTACTAACCTTGTGAACATTTAATTCCCAATACTAATCTTCAGAATATTTAATTCCCAACAATCCTCCCCTAAACTTGTGATTTATCCCAAATCATCAAGTTTCTTCTAAATTAAATGAGGATTGTAAAGGTCTTTCAAAAACTTCATAGTCAGACTCTTGATTTGAGCTTTCCTTTGTTCTGTAAGATTAAGTATCTTTCTGACCACCTCATCTGCCATCTGTGTATCACATTCAGCAATAACATCATCTTCTTTGTCTTGAACATTAACAGTACCTTGCTTAGGCTCAATTCATTGCCTAAAAGATGGTGCAATTTCCTTGTTATCTTCAAGAAGTCCAAGAAGTCAAGTCATCTCTCAGCAAGCCAAGCAAGTAATGAACAAACGTAGTGAACTGAAATTGAAACTGAAAGAGTCATCTTTCATTTGAATTGCTTCATCCCTTCTGAATATATATACTCATATTAAGTCAAAGATGTTCGAACATGAAGAAGAGAGATGAAAGAGATTATTTCTAGCATCCATCAACTGAACTTGAAGCTTGTTAAAGGCGAAGCTTCCATTATAGGAGGAGATACAACAACTGCTGCTAAGCAAGGTGTGGGAAAAGACAAGAGCATACAATGATGATGCTTTTACTAGACTCATGCACTGTTTGATCAATTTAAACTTCCTTCCCTGATTGGTTAATCTTCCTCCCCTTAATCCATGCCATGTACCACAATATTTCCTCCCCTAAAGCTCTTCCTCCCCTGTTTGGAAGATCTCTCACCATTATCTGAACTTTTGCTTTTAAAAAATTTCTTGAGTTCATCTTCCATTTAGAACAGCTTATCAGATAATGTTGTACATGTAGCCATCAATTCTTTAAGAGTTTATTTGCTGCCCTCATCACTTCCAGGTGTGTTAACTCCTATGAGAGGTGAATCATGGGGCATTGACCCATAATCCATCATTTGATGGTTTTCTGAGCCACTTTGAAAATTCTTTTTAAGAAACTTTTGACTTAGCAGTATGAACTTGATTTTAATGAAAAACCATGCTGCTTACAACCATTTTGAAGGGATTATGTGTGTAACAGACACTTAATCAAGATTTTGGTTGAAATTAACCTCTGGTTGTGTGAGAACCAATGTTTTCAGTTATAAATAACTGCCTGTGTACAGATAAACCCATTCAAAGGGCTTTCTTGATAGGGTTTCCAGCTCGTGGCAATTTTTGCCTCTAACACAAGTGTTAGATTCACTTTTGCTCACTATTCTTTCCATCAGATGTCCTTAGACTTGCTCATTATACTAATTAAAGTATAAAATGATAGAAAGTGAGTTGAATCAGTTACTATCTGACCAACTGAGCCATCAAGTCAATGTGAAACATCATAATTAGGTTTCAAGAAAGAAGTTTTATAGAATCAATTAACTTAGGTGTAAACCTTTGTTAATGAATTCCCAAACTTTGTCCATCATGAACCTATTATGGTAGCAAATTGTATCATCATTCTGCTGCTCATATATTTCACTTGAAACTTCCTTTGTGCTCAAATGTTCATACCTGAAATTGTTAGTCCAAAACCAAGAAAACAAAATGCAGAGCATTTGTCTTATAGCATTAGAATTATATGACTAACAGTATGAACAAAACAATCCAAATTTGTACTAGCAGTACAAACTTTTCAATAACATTATCAATTAACAAAGTTAGCAGTACAAACTTAATTTATATACAAAAACACATAGTTTGAAAATATTAAGAATTAAGCATTCCAATACTTGCTACCAAGTATTGAAACCTTCCAACATCAAAAGCTTTTGTGAGAAGATCTGCAAACTTGTGATCATAATCAATTTTAACAACTTGAATCAACTTTTTCTCATTGCAGTCTCTAATAAAATGATGTCTAATTTCAATGTGCTTTGTTTTAGAGTGTTGTACTGGACTTTTAATTATGCAAATTGTGCTACTATTATCAACATATATGACAGTGTTCATGAAATTGTACCCATAGTCAAGAAGTTAATTTTGAAGCCAAAGTACTTGACCACAGCAACTTGCAGCAGCTACATATTTAGCTTCAGTTGTTGAAGTAGCCATAATTGTTTGCTTTTTACACTGCCATGAAATAAGTCTACATCCAAGGAAATGACATCCTCCAGTTGTTGACTTTCTATCAAAGCTTGCACCAGCATAATCACTGTTTGAATATGCTACCAAGTCAAAAGGTGATTCCCTTGAATACCATAGACCCAACCTAGGTTGACCTTTGAGATATCTAAAAATCCTCTTGACTACTGTTAAATGAGAAACCTTAGAAGTTACTTGAAGTGTTGGGAATTATGATACGAATCAAGAGAAGACAACTTAGGTCTGGTAGTATGTCAGAGTTAGGTCTGTCTTTGTAATTAGGTCTGGTAATGCAAAGTTAAGTCTGGTAGTATGTTTAAGTCTGGTTGACTTATAATGTTAAGTCTGGTCGTGAAGTTAGGAAAGTCTGTTAGAGATAAGTTAGGAAAAGATACAAAATGTGTAAGTATCTTTATAGAAGATTGTGGAATATCTTCTGAGTCGGTTAGTATTAGGGTTTCCTTGTGTTATAAAAGGATCCCTAAAGATTGTTAGAAATGTGTGTGAGTTGTACGAGTTCACTATTGTGATTATAATCAATATATGAAGTTAGTGATATTCCTGTGTGTTCTTCATTGTTCTTGTTAAGATTCCGCATTAACAATAACAATTACCTAGGGTTTCTCACTTAGATTGGTTCGGATTTATCCTAACCATCTACTAGGTATTCAAGACTACTTAGAGATCCACATACAATTCGTGGACCAACAAGTGGTATCAGAGCAAGGCGAGAGACTCTGAATTCGAAGAACACTAAATCCCAAAAACCTAATTCTCACTCAAATCACCCTACACAATGTCTGAATTCGATAAGCCTGAAACTTTCTCAATCCATAACAGTGAGGATGAGAAGTCAAACCATGAAGATGAAGGAAAAACCGAAACCAGTAACTCCCAAACACAACAACAACCCATCCCTTCCACAACCACAATCTCAAACATAAAACTTCCATTACTGAAAAGAGAAGAGTATGATATATGGGCCATGGAGATGGAACATTATCTGGAATACATTGATAGTGATGTATGGAAGGTTATTCAAAAGGGAAATTCTAAGAAAAGAATTTCACAAGGGAATGATGGGCAGATCAGAATAATGCCACCAGTATCTGCTGAAGAGATTAGGGCTGTGGAGAAGGAAAAGAAGGCCAGAACCTTGCTTCTTATGGCTATTCCTAAGGAGCATCTACAAAGGTTTCATGGCATCCTTGATGCTAAGGAGATGTGGGAGGCTATCAAGAAACGATTTGGAGGCAATGCAAACTCCAAGAAGATGCAAAAGGATGTTCTTAAACAGCAATTTGAGACATTCAGTGTTTCAAAGACTGAAGGTTTGGAGAAGGGCTATGACAGATTTCAACATCTGTTAACACAACTGGAAGTTCATGGTGCAGCAGTTTCAAATGAGGATGCAAACCACAAGTTCCTTAGATCTTTACCATCAGAATGGGGCAATGTATCTGTGGCGATGAGGATTAAGGAGGAAGTAGATTCAATGACACCTGATGACCTATACAATAATTTTAGGATGTTTGAAAGGGACATCAGTAACAACACTCAGGCTTCAACCAGTTCATCAAATGTTGCTTTTGTGTCACAAAACAAAAGCAGTACTTACAAGGTTAAATCTGGTAGTGTTAGGTCTGGTATCTATGAAACTCCTTCAAGTGAAAGGTCTGCTTCAAGTTTTACTGATGAGGTGATACATTCTTTCTTTCCCAATCAAACGGAAGATGAAAGCTTTATTAGTGAAGACCTAGAACAGATTAATGATGCTGAAGTTGAGGAGATAGACATAAAATGGCACATTGCCATGGTTGCTTTAAGGGTCAAACGATTTCAGAAGCAATATGGGAGGACCATCAACTTCAACAACAAATCACCAGTGGGATACACAAAGAGGACAGTTGAATGCTACAACTGTCACAAGCATGGACATTTTTCAAGAGATTGTCCAGAGAAGAAGTCTGCTGATGGGAAAAGAGATGATGATGGGAAGATGGAAAAGAATCAGATGAGCCTGCTGACAATGGAAGCTGGAGGAGTCAACTGGGGTAAGCATCCAAGAGTAAATGAGGAGTCTGATCATGCTCTCATGGCCATTGGTAATGAGGTATCATTATGCTCTAAATTATGCACTAACTCATATAATCATGTTAAGGCTTTGTGTGATGAGCAGCTAGAACAAATAGGTGACCTATAAGTAAATCTATTAGCACATAAAAATGCTGTAAAAACATTAGAGGCACAAAAGGTCACCCTTCAAAACCAACATGCTGCTTTAAATGAAAAACTATACTTTCAAGCTAATAAAATATATGAACAAGATGAAAAGCTTAAAAGGTATAGACAGTTGGGCCTTAAAATTCAGAAGGAGAGGGATGAGTTGAGAAAAAGGGTAGATCAGTGGAATAATTCAAATAATAACTTGTTTAAGTGTTAGGATTCTCAAATTAAGTCAAATAAAAAATGTGGCTTAGGATATGAGGAAAATGAGAATAAGGCTATATTTAAGAATAAAGAAGAGGACTATACTGATAAGCCTTTGTATAATAGGTTTGTTAAGACTGGTGACTTTAAGGGAGTACCACCACCTTTGAGTGATGACTATACTCCTCTTGAAAAAGAAGAGTTGGATGATTCACTCTTTGTGTATGGTAAGAAAGGTCCTCAAGTGCCTGAACCAACCACCTCAGAGGACAAATCCAGTAGGTATTCTTCTTGTCAATCCAATGACTCTGAAGGATCTATTGATGGTTCCTCTGATCACTCTAAGTCTGAGTCAAAAAGTGAGGTAGAAGAGAATCCTGAACCTAAGGTTATTAAGAAGTGTGAACCTGTTGTTACTAAGCCTATAGTGACTGAACCAAAGGCTAAGACAGTCAAACCTCGTTGTGTTAATCACATAAAAACTCCTAGGGAATCTGTTAAAATGAGTGAGTCACCTAGAAGCAATAGTGTTCACAGAGAAAGTAGGAGTAGTTATACTTATGCTCCTAAAAGATGCTTTGTGTGTGGAAGTTTAAGTCATTTAATAAGAGATTGTGACTTCCATGAAAAGAGAATGAAAAGAGAGGCTGAGCAAAAGAGAAGGAATGTTAATATGGGTTATGGTACAAATAAACCAGTTTGGAATAATGCTAGTAGAATTAATCATGCCAACCAGTTTGTTCCCAGACCTGTCCAACTCAATAACTCTACCAGACCTAACTCTTATGTTAATTCTGGTAGACAAAATCTTAGGTCTGGCTACAGGAACTTTAATGTGAATAGGCAAAATGTTAATTTTATGAGGCCTAATGTGAACACTGGCTATGTGAGACCCAAACAACCTTTTCAAAAACCTCAGGTGAATGCAAATTTTCAAAGAAATAATTTTTATAAAACTCATTCACCTGTAAGGAGACAAACAAATTCAAATGGGGGTTCTGCTGATAACCTATCTGATTGCTGGGCTTGGAATCCATTTAAAAATGAATTTACCTATAAGTCCAAACATGGTTTTACTGGAGTAAGTTCATACAAAACCTATAAGTATGTTGCTCCACAGAAAGAACTCAAGCCCACTCAGGCCTGGGTTGTTAAGAAAAACTGATTTTCTTTCTTAACTTTGTATAGTTTGTATATTTGTTTGTTTTTAATCTTGCTATTCTTCTTGGTTATTCTTATTTTCAGTAGTTAATTTGTTTTTCATCTGTCCATAGTATAAATCATGCATGCTATTGCCTTGTCATTACAGATGATTGTACTAGATATTGTTGGGTGTTCTTTATGTCTAGGAAGGATGAAGCTACTCCTTTGATTCAAACTTTCATTAGGCAGATTGAAAACCTTCTTGATAAAAGAGTTAAAATCATTAGGAGTGATAATGGCACTGAGTTTAAAAACAAGAGCATGCTAGACTTCTGTGGTAATAAAGGAATTAAGCAACAATTCAGTAATGCAAGAACTCCTCAGCAAAATGGAGTTGCTGAGAGAATGAACAGGACACTTATTGAGGCAGCTAGGACTATGCTAGCAGATTCTCTCTTACCTACAACATTTTAGGCTGAAGCAGTCAGCAATGCCTGTTACATCTTTAATAGGGTTAGAGTGACCAAGCCTCAAAATAAAACCCCTTATGAACTTATGTTTGGCCATAAACCAGTTGTTAGCCACATAAGACCTTTTGGGTGTCATGTTACCATTCTTGATACTTTAAGTGTTCTTGGAAAATTTGAAGGAAAGTCTGATGAAGGGTTTTTACTTGGGTATGCATTAAACAGTAAAGCCTTTAGGGTTTACAATCTAGTATCCAAGAAAGTAGAAGAAAATCTGCATGTAAACTTTCTTGAAGAAAAACCCAATGTCAAGGGAATTGGTCATAGATGGATGTTTGATATTGATTATGTAACTGATTCTATGAATTATATTCCTGTCTCCAAGGAGAATCAAATTAACCCTATTGCAGGTACCAAAGAAGTTACTAACAATGCAGGTACCAAAGATCCTTCTAATACAGGGAACACTGATAATGTGGCTGAGCTTGTTGTGATTCCATCTACAGAGACCAAGTCTGTTGCAGCTGAAGCAGAAATCAAGACTTCTTCCTCTCAAGAAAAGGATTCTGAATTCAAATCTCAAGTTTCTGGCAAAGTAGTATCCCCTAACCTTACCAGTACTTCTCATTTTAAGTCTGATAGTAGTGCTCAACCAGACCTTTCTTCAAGTACTGCTTGTGCTGATTCTGAGATGCCAGAACTTGAAGTATTTCCAAATCCTAATGAAGGTATCTTTGAAGGGGCTTCCTATGATGAAGGAGGCATTGTCACTGATTTCAACAACTTACCCACTGAAGTGGAGGTCAGTCCAACTCCCACTCTCAGGATTCACACCATTCATCCCAAGAGTCAAATAATTGGTAATCCCAAATCTGCTGTTCAAACAAGAAGTAGGGTGCAACATCAGTCTGATTCACTTGCACTCATTAGCCTGATTAAGCAACAACAAAGGGTCAATCATAAGGACCAGCAACATTGCTTATTTGCTTGCTTTCTTTCTCAAAGTGAACCCACTACAGTTTCTGAAGCTTTAGGGGAGGAAAGTTGGGTAGAAGCTATGCAAGAAGAGTTGTTGCAGTTCAAGCTACAAAAAGTATGGGTTCTTGTAGACCTACCTAATGGAGCTAAAGTTATTGGTACTAAATGGGTCTTCAGGAAATAAAAGGGATGAAAGAGGGGTAGTTGTAAGGAACAAAGCAAGGTTGGTAGCACAAGGATACAAACAGGAGGAGGGCATAGATTATGATGAGGTTTTTGCTCCTGTAGCAAGGATTGAGGCTATCAGGTTATTTTTGGCCTATGCATCATACATGGGATTCAAGGTGTATCAGATGGATGTCAAAAGTGTTTTCCTATATGGCACTATTGAAGAAGATGTGTATGTACATCAACCTCTTGGTTTTGAGGATCCTGCTAACCCCAATCAAGTGTATAAGGTTATTAAAGCTTTATATGGTCTTCATCAAGCTCCTAGAGCTTGGTATGAAACTCTTTCACAGTTTCTTGAAGAACATGGATATATCAGGGGTGTAATTGACAAGACTTTATTCATTAAGAGAGACCAAAAGGATATCATTCTTGTTCAAATTTATGTGGATGATATCATCTTTGGATCAACAAGAAAGTCTTGGTGTGATGAATTTGAAGGTTTAATGAAGAGCAGGTTTGAAATGAGCTCAATGGGAGAACTTACATTTTTCTTGGGACTGCAAGTTAAACAAAAGGATGATGGACTTTTTATTTCTCAAGACAAGTATGTTGCAGAAATTTTGAGAAAGTTTGAGTTCTCAAATATGAAGACAGCAGTCACTCCCATGGAGAACAAGGTGCCTTTAACAAAGGATGAAGATGCTGCTGATGTGAATGTGCATCTCTACAGATCCATGATAGGTTCCCTCATGTATCTTACTGCTTCTAGACCTGACATTATGTATGCAGTTTGTGTCTGTTCACGTTTTCAGGTACAACCAAAGACTTCACATCTTCATGCTGTGAAGAGAATCTTTAGGTACTTAAAGGGTAAACCAAATTTGGGCCTTTGGTATCCTAAGGAGTCATCTTTTGACATGACAGCTTATTCAGACAGTGACTATGCTGGTGCAAGCCTGGATAGGAAATCCACAACAGGAGGTTGTCAATTCCTTGGAAGGAGGTTGATATCTTGGCAATGCAAGAAGCAGACAATTGTGGCCAATTCAACTACTGAGGCTGAGTATGTAGCAGCTGCACATTGCTGTGGACAAGTTTTGTGGATTCAGAATCAGATGCTGGACTATGGTTTGAATTTTATGAATACTGTTATCCATATAGATAATAAGAGTACTATCTGTATTGTTAAGAACCCAGTATATCACTCTAAAACTAAGCATATAGAAATCAGGCATCACTTCATTAGAGATTGCTTTGAAAAGAAGTTGATTAGAGTGGAGAAAATACATACAGATTTTAATGTTGCTGACCTGTTAACTAAGGCATTTGATGGTCCTAGATTCAATTATCTGGTAGTTAACATTGGTATGATGAACCCCTAGTTTGAGTTAAGGGGAGGTTTGGCTTAAGGGGAGGTCAATCTGTAAAGTATGTTAAGTATGAGTACTTACCAGCATTTAGGTTATTTTTAAGTCTTGTAGTTTTGTTTTTAGGTCTGTTTGTGATAAAAAAAAAAAATCTATTTCTTTTATAGATAATGCTGGATTAAGTAAATTTTCACAAGTTGTTAAGTGAGACTATTGGAACTTCTCACTTGGTGGAGGTGCTTTGCACTAACACATCAAAAGGTTATCAGTCCACCTTGTCTCATCAACACAAGGACTGGCTAATCCTGAGCAAACGGCTAACAGGTAAAGATTGCTCAAATCCGTTTATGGCTGACAATTTGCCAAAAATTGTATGGTATTCAACTCACCATATCTATGATAAGTGAAGAGTTGGCTAGCCCACAAGGTTATGGCTTGTGGTAAAGGCTGTGGAAAACCATAAATGGTAATCAATTCACCATGATGAGGTGCTTTTCCATCAAAGAATTGACTAGTCCAGAAGCAAACGGCTTTTGGTAAAGACTTAACAAATCCGTTGATAAGCTGATGATTTGCTAAAAATCATATGGTTATTAATGTACCATGGTCTTAAACACCAAAACATTGGCTACTCCAGTGGTAATGGCTATTGGTAAAGAGATTTCAAATCCATTACATTTTCAATGATTCACCTCTCACAGATGGTAACACATTTAGAAGTGATGAGAATAGTCTAAAACTTAAATGAATTTGATGTACATATAGTCAATGTTGCTGCAAAGACCATATAAGAAGAGCTTATCAAGATTCAAGCTGCTAGAAGGGATCAAGACCTAAATATAGTTCAAAGTGTTCAAGATTCAATCCTCAGAAGGCTTAATCAGAAGAACTTGAAGTTCATGAAGCATGAAGATCAAGTTAGGGGAGGATTGTTGGGAATTATGATACGAATCAAGAGAAGACAACTTAGGTCTGGTAGTATGTCAGAGTTAGGTCTGTCTTTGTAATTAGGTCTGGTAATGCAAAGTTAAGTCTGGTAGTATGTTTAAGTCTGGTTGACTTATAATGTTAAGTCTGGTCGTGAAGTTAGGAAAGTCTGTTAGAGATAAGTTAGGAAAAGATACAAAACATGTAAGTATCTTTATAGAAGATTTGTGAATATCTTCTGAGTCGGTTAGTATTAGGGTTTCCTTGTGTTATAAAAGGATCCCTAAAGATTGTTAGAAATGTGTGTGAGTTGTACGAGTTCACTATTGTGATTATAATCAGTATACGAAGTTAGTGATATTCCTGTGTGTTCTTCATTGTTCTTGTTAAGATTCCACATTAACAATAACAATTACCTAGGGTTTCTCACTTAGATTGGTTCGGATTTATCCTAACCATCTACTAGGTATTCAAGACTACTTAGAGATCCACATACAATTCGTGGACCAACAGAAACCTTAGAAGTTACTTGAAGTCTTGCACAAGCACAAACAGAGAACATGATATCAGGTCTTGAAGATGTGAGATACATCAAAGAACCTATCATAGATCTGTATGTGTGTACATCCACATTGTCTCCATCTACATCTTTAAGAAGAGGCTTCTCAGAGTCCATTGGTGTGCTTGCCACTTTTGAATCAGCAAATTGAAATTTTCTCAGAATCTCTGCAACATATTTATCTTGGCTGATAAATATGCCTTCATTTGATTGTTTAACTTGCAGACCCAAAAAGAATGTAAGTTTCCCCATGAAACTCATCTGAAACTTATCATGCATAAGTTTCTCAAACTCTAAACATATTTCCTTCCTTGATGATCAAAAGATGATATCATCCACATACACCTGAACAAGCAGAAGATCCTTCTTGTGCTTTTTGGTGAATAATGTCTGATCTATCTTGCCTCTTTGAAATCCATTTTCAATTAAATAGGAAGCCAGTGTTTCATACCATTCTCTTGGTGCCTGATGAAGGCCATAAAGAGCTTTGACAACCTTGTACACCTTGTCTGGATGGTCTGGATCAGTAAAACCTGGAGGTTGTGAGACATACACCTCCTCTTCAATAGTACCATATAAGAAAGCACTCTTGACATCCATTTGATAAATTGTGAAGCCCATAAATGAAGCATAAGCCAAGAATAGCCTAATTGCTTCAATTCTTGCTACTGGAGCAAAAACCTCTTTATAGTCTATACCCTCCTCTTGTGTGTACCTTTAGGCTACAAGTCTAGCCTTATTTCTTATTACTATGCCCTTTCATCCCTTTTATTCCTGAACACCCATTTAGTACCAATTACCCTTATACCCTTGGGTAAATCCACTAGCATCCAAACCTTCTGTATTTTAAATTAGAGAAGCTCTTCTTCCATAGCTTCTACCCAGCTTGAATCATCTAAGGCTTTAAGGACATTATTAGGTTCTGCTTGTGAGAGAAAACATACAAATAAGCAATAGTTTGCATACTCATGCTGCTTTGATGCATAAAGAGCATCAAGAAGCCCTTGTTGGTCTGAAGACATAAGTTGATTCCTTGTCTTCACACTAGATTGTATATCACCAATCACATTGTCCAGGGAGTGGACTTTGTGAATCCTTGCGTGTGGTGTAGAAGGAACATTATAGTCAGATAGGAGATTGTTGAAATCCACCTCATCTTCTGAGAAATCTGCTTTATTTGAGTCTGATGGGCCAGCAGTAGAAACACTTGGCCTAGCAGTATCTTATTCTGTCTCAGCAGTAGAAACATCATTTTTACTACTAACTTGATTTTCTTGTTCCTCAGTCTCATCTTCCTAATTTTCAGCTTCAATTCCTTCTTTAGGTTCATCAGAAGAAGGTTCATCAGTCATTGAAGTTGAATCCACACTGGTCCATATTGGCATCCACACATAATATTGATCTTTCTCCTTTTCTAACCCTGCCTCATTTGTTGCATCATCAGCTTTTGAAACTAAAAATTCATTAGTATCTGCAACAAAAGGCACATAATTCATTGATTTGGTTAGTGTCTCAAGATTAAATAGCCATTTGGGACCTTCACCTGCTACATTGGATTTGTTCTCTAAGAATTCCACATGCAGGTTTTCCTCTACTCTCCTAGTTCTTGAGTTGTATACTCTAAATGCTTTGCTATTAAGAGAATATCCAACTAAGAATCCTTCATCTGATTTACCATCAAACTTTCCTAGATGGTCTAAGGTATTCAGAATTGTCACATGACATCCAAAAGGTCTAAAAAATCCTATTGCAGGAGTTCTACCTCTAAAAAGCTCATATGATGTCTTGTGTGACTTGACAACCAAAACCTTGTTCTGGACATAGCAAGCAGTATTAACTGCTTCAACCCAAAAAGTGATAGGCAACTTAGAGTCAGCTAACATGGTTCTAGCAGCTTCTATAAGTGTCCTATTTCTCCTCTCAGCAACTCCATTCTGCTGAGGAGTTCTAGCAACACTAAATTCTCTTCTAATACCTTTTTCTTTGCAAAAATAATCCATAACTCTATTCCTAAACTCTATCCCATTATCACATCTAATGACTTTTACTTTCTTGTCTACTAGGTTTTCTATCTTTGTAATAAATGTCTTAAGAATTCTAGAAGTCTCATCCTTAGAACTTAAAAAGAAAACCCATGTAAACCGGCTATAGCCATCAGTAACAAGACAAAATCTCTTATGCTTTATACTACTCACAGAAGTAGGTCCAAATAAGTCCATATGAAGCATAAACAATGATTGATCAATAGAGTTAAAAAGCTTAGGCTTACAATGGCTTTATGTTGTTTGCCTTTAAGACAAGCAATGCATGTTTGGTCATTTTCAAATCTTATCTGAGGCAAGCCTCTTACCAAACCATTTTTGACAATTTTATTTATGGTTTTGAAATTAATGTGACCAATCCTCCTATGCCATTTCATAGATTCATCCAATGAGGCCTTTGCAACAAGACAAGTAAGGGCCTCTTTAAGAACAATGTTCTTCATATCAACACTGTACATATTGCCCTTTCTTGGAATTTTAAGAAGTACTTAACTTTCATCAGGCATCTTAAAATCAGAAGAAAGCACAAGACATTCAGTGTCAGTAAAAAGAACTTTTTTCTTTTTGTCACACGTTTTTGAGACACTAAATAGGTTATACTTAAGCTCTTGCACATAGTACACATCTTCAAAATCTAAATTTCCAGTCTTAATGGTACCTTTACCGGAAATTTTGCCACCTATACCTCCTCCAAAGCTAACATATCCTCCATCCAGGGGAGTAAAGTCTGAAAGGTATGACATGTTGCCAGTCATGTGGCTTGAACATCCACTGTCTGAGAATCCTTGATCTTCTTGTTTAGAATTTGAATGTTCCTGCATATGAAATAAGGAATATTAGTTTCTTTTGGGGACTAAAGCCATTATTGACTTGGATCTGCCTCGTGCATCAATGTAATCTAATCTTTTTAAAATAATTGATGCACCATTGGGTTTAATTGGTCTCCACACCCAACATGCTGAGGCCTTAACAACATTTGCCTTGTTTTTCCTAACAGCAGTATGAACTGGTTGCCTAGCAGTAGGAACTGCTAGCTTTGCAGTTGTAGCCTTTGGTTTCCAAATTTGTTTTTGGACCACTGCTTTTGATTGAAACGGCCTTTCAACAGTTGTTGGTGCATGTTTGTAAGTTATTTTTGCACCTTTAACTGTTGCTTTTAGGTAAACAGTCTGATATGTTCTAGCAGTAGGAACTGCTTGTCTAGCAGTAGGAACTGCTTTTGTGTCAGACTTGAATGAACCTGCTCTGGGTTTTGTTCTAGTAAAATTAGAGTGACTTTTAGTTGTATGCCTTTTTATATTCACCCTATGATTTGAATACCCAGATACCCATTGGTTACAGAAAGCTTTAAGATGATCAAAACTTCCACAAGTGTAACAAGCTTTATTATAAAATACAAAGTCATCACCTAATTGGTGAGACTTGAGACCATTCCAATTCCTTTGGTTGCCTCTGGGCTTGTTTGTGGTTCTATATTGTTCACAATATCTTACTGGTTGCCTAATATGTTTAACATTGGGTTTAGGCCTATCAGTATCATGCTTGATCAACTTAGGAACACTTGTTCCTGCTTTCTTAACAATATCAGGTTTAGACATAACCTGTTCTTTCTCATCATCATCAAAAGTCCAGTTCTCAATGATTGGACCATCTGAGTTCTTACTAGAGGACACCTTGTCCTCAGGGAGTGAAACATCACTTGCACTCTCAAAAACTTCTTTAGGACTCTCAGTAGTCTTAGAACCATATTCAATTTTTGGTTCTTGAAACTCAGCTAATCCTGTGTGGGCTAGGTCAATACCTGGAGGTGAAGGAACACCTCTGTATGGTGGAGGAACAGACTGATAACCTATACCAGACATAGCTTTATTGACAACTTGAGCTTCCTAAATTTTATTGATTCCATTTGAGGCATGTGCTAGAGTATCTACTGTTATTTGAACATTGTCATTTACCTTTTTGACCTTTTCTAGTTCTTCTTTCAGTACACAAATCACATCCATTTTGTACTCTAAATCTCTTTTTAGCACAACTATGTCATCACTAAACTTAGATTCATTTCCTATATAATGCAAAATTTGTGTTTCAAGAACAGCTAGACCTCTTTTATGATTAGCTAAGTTATAACTTGTATCACTTAGCTCTAACAGTCGATTATCAAATTGCTTTTTAAGTATTTCAAAAGATTTAAGAGCAGAGCAAGATTCAGAACAACTGATTTTAGAATTTACCTCAGTATCTGTAAAGGCCATCAATGCTATCTCAGTTGCCACCATTGCAGCTTCTGTTGGTGCTTCCTCTTCATCAGCCATGAAGCTCCAATCATAGCTAACACCATCAATAGCTAGCATAGCCTTTGGCTCTTCCACTGTGACTTCCTTCTTATTATCTGGCTTATACCATGTGGTCCTATTATCCTACTTTCTTGGCTTTCTGCACTCTCTTGCAAAGTGTCCCAACTTGTAACAATTGAAACACTCTACTTTCATCTTATCAAACCCAGCAGTTTCATTACCATTAATGGTAATCTGATTTCCAGTTCTCTGCCAAAACTTCTTAGCCCGCATGCTAAGTAAAGCAACCTGCCACTTGATATCCATCTCTTCTAAATCATCATCATCCACCTGTTCAAGGTCTTCATGAGTTAGAGGAGAACCACTGGTTTGACTGGTTAGGAATGCATAGAATGTTGAATCTCCAAGTCCAGCAACATTCTTCTGTGAACTAGCAGTAGAAACACCAAAGCTAGCAGTAGAAACACCTTCATCTTCATCTACCTCCTCTGACTTACTAATGCTGGGAGATGACAAAAGTGCCACATTCCCAGAATTAGTACTGTAGCTTCCAGACTTCTCCAGACTTTGTTCAATAATTTTGAAATTGTTGTACAAATGATTGAGTTTCATGGTTTCAATGTCTGGCTTATTCATCCAGAAAACCACATGAGTATTGAATTCTACAGGTAGACTTCTTAAAAACTTCATGTTGAGATCTTCCTTAGCTATCTCAACTCCCAACACAGCTAACTGACTGACAAGCCTGTGCCATCTTGTGAACAACTTATCAAGGGATTCATTGCTGTTTGAGCTAAAGTTTTCAAAATTTTGTTTCAAGAATGTCTTCTGAGTCTTCTTGGTAGTTTCATTACCACCAAACCATGCACATATCTCTTCAAATAGAGTTTTTGCATCAGGATACTTGCTAAAAGATAACATCTGTTCACCAGGAATGGTCATAAGCAATAAATTCCTTGCCTTTTGATCATTCTTTTGTATCCTTTCATCATTGGTACCTGGTCCTGTGTTCCTTTTCTGAACTGTTTTGCCATCAATAATGGATTCTGTAATACCTGGTGTAAAAGAATCACCATATAGAATAATATCCCAGAGAGCATAATCTTGAACCATGAATTATGTTCAATTCTTAGCCTCCACAACTCAAACTCATTTTGTTTGAGCATAGGTAACTTTGCAGCAATGTTTGTAGACTGAGTATTCTCCATATCCATTTCTTCTTCTTCTTCTAAATCAAAGATATCAGCCTTTCTCTGATACCACTTGTGAGGATTTGATACACTTGGTAGGATGTTAGTCCTTTATAACGTGTGTATATGATACTTTGAATGAATATGATTAAGTATGCGGAATCTACTTAACCACACTTAGAAGGATATTGGTTATTGGAAATGGAACAGTAATGCTTGTTATTTGATAATGAACAATGAACACATAAAGTATAACATCAAATGATTCAATATTATTGAGAATAATACGAGTGATCTTCACTATCACTAGGGTTACAAAACCTTGAATCTCTATTATAAAGAAAAACTATTTCTATTTTATTTTTCTTTTTCGTATTCAGTCACTATCTAATAGTTACACATTAAGCACACATGCTAACTAATGTCTAACTCTCTATATATGTAAATATCTAAGCACATGCACACTTGAGTATTCGACTACTTGCTAGCTTGTGTGTGTCAGTAGCTTAAGATACAACTTGTTCAGAGTTTACAACTTGTTGACTGAACATATATCTAAGATATTGTCTACCGTATATATTTGACTTTTATACACAAATATCTTATACATACTTATCCATCCAGTAGTAGGATGACTCACTCTAACCGCAGTATCTGATACACTAACAGTAGTATCCTTGCGGCAGCAGAATCTCTAACACTAGTAGTAGAATTGAATACACTAGCAGTAGTATCAACACTTAGTGTATTTCCTTGAGTAGTACTAACCTTGTGAACATTTAATTCCAATACTAATCTTCAAAATATTTAATTCCCAACAATAAGCAAAGAAAATATGCACATAAAGCAATAAGAAAACAAGAAAAACTAAATCATGGCAATAACAATTTCATAACTAGGCTAACACCCAATGTGTTTAGTCAATCATATTAAATAATGCAAAAATTCAATGTTAAAGATCATAATGAAAGAAATTGAATTAAATACAAATGATTGATATGAAATACTAAAACTTATGTAGTAAATGGCGTGAATTCTCCCTTGAAAATGCTCCGTATACTGATAAAAATCGTCCCTCTGGAAGCCCTTGACGTCCCTTGGTGTTGTGTGTTGTGGAGTGATTATCAAAATGCAGAATTAGGGCTTGTATTTATTGCCTCGCTAAAGTTGCGGCGTAACCTTAAGAATTGGTTACACCGTAACCATTGTATCTCAGACGATCTTATCCATAGTAAGATATTTACGGCGTAACCGTTACGACCGTAGAACTCTCGTGATGAAGCGAAAAGTGTACCGCTTTTAAGGGGTCATTTAAGCCTTAAATCGTATTTATTTGATCAAATATCGCCCTAAATCGTTCCTTTTGTCATTTTAGGTACTTTTGAGGAGAAATCTGGAAAAGGAGGCATTTTGGACGTTTTTGGAGCATAAAAGTGAAGAAAACGGCAAAGTATCAAAAATCGGCTAAAAGTTACCTTTGACGGCGTCACAATTTACTCTGGACGGCGTCATGCCTTGGCAAGAAAAAGTGGACGTGAAATTTACTCATGATAAGCCAGTGAAAATAGCATGTGAATTCTGACGACGTCACGCTTTAACTTGATCAAGGGCGTCACGGCTTAAATCAAAGAGGGACGGCGTCACGTTCAAGGTTAGACGGCGTCAAGCCTTGATAAGCCAGAATGGATTTTTGAAGAGCTAAAGAGGGACGGCGTCAAGAAGGTCATCCGGGAACCCTAGATGCGGCGAGGTGACGGCGTCACACTCCATAAGGTGACGCCGTCAGATCCAAAAATCTATATATAGTTTTCTAATTTTTTGTCATTAGAGAGAGCTTAGTGTGTGGAATTTTGGGAGAAAACCCTAAGACGAATTCAGCTTCTTTTTCAAGGCTTTTTGCCTTGAGATCTTCCATGTTACATTGAAGATAAGTTATCAATTAATCATTCAATATGTCTATGTGTTGTTTGATTTTATCTTATTCTTGTCTTTTGATTAACATGTTAGGCTAAATTTATCTTGTGTTTGCTTAGATCTAATGAAACCTAGCTATTGATTATTGGTTATTAGTGTGTTGTTAGTTGTATTGGATGATTGTTTATCTATGTTAGGCTTAAGAAAACTGGCTAACTTCCTATTCGGTAACTTGCTTGAACGTCTTAAGAAACATGAACCAAATGCGTACTAAAGGTTTTTATGGTTGTATTTAATGCACAAGCGAATTCTAGTGATCCCATGTTAGGAGCTTCCTAGCCGGCTCGACATAGGAGTGAAGTAGGAGCTTGTAGAGTTGGGGAAGTAAGTACGCCACCCCACGAATGGTATTAAGGAATACACCCGTCATCCACGCGACTAATACACACTAATTAACCGGTAAAAGATAGTTAGGGAGTAAGGAAATCTAAGTAAACACATTTCTCTACACATAAGTTTCTCACCACATTTTCATTTTTGTTATTTTATTTTATTTGCATCCGTAGTAATTTTGGGTTAGTTGACTAGCAACTAATTCCGCCCACTCTTTCAAAACCGAGATTTTACTTGCTTTCATAAAAAATATAAAAACATAAAAAGAATCTTCCTCAACCCTTAGACCTATTAGAGTAGTCTTTCATACCTAACGAACACTATTCCCTGTGGAGAACGATCAATCCCCCGTACTTACCACTACACTATACTACATCGGTCAGGTACACTGCCTGGTGGGGTTGTAAGCCTCTTGAGATCCCTCGAGAGGTAAAACCTGTTGTAAGGTTGCAAAACCCACGCATCAAGTTTTTGGCGCCGCTGCCGGGGAATAGTTATTGTTTAGGTTGAATTTTTATTTTATAGGTCTACTCATTAGATTCCCTTCTAGTGAGATTTTTATTTTCTTTTTCTAGGTTTTCTTTAGTCTATCTATTTTCTTCGTGCTTTTGTTCGTATAAGATTTCCATTGACTCTTCCGTTCACCATTATGGAGAACGCGAATCCACCATACCACCAACCACGTAATTCACCCACTCCATATGACATCTTGATGTTTAAACAACATAAAGATGAACCTCTCTATGATGCATGGACTCGTTTTAAATATTTACTCCAAAAAGTCCCTCATCATAACTTCGATTTTTGGTCCCTAACTCAAATCTTTTACAATCATGTCGACCGACATGCCCAAAGGGACATTTACCATATTGCCGGCAGGGATATTAGGAAATTAAGTGCTGAGAAAGCATGGGAAGCTATTGAGAATTGTGCCCAATATTATTATATGGTAGACAAGCCAACAAACATTAATACAAGTCAATTGACCACAAATTTCAAGGATCATGAAACAAGTTTGTTTGGGGATGAGGGTAGAGTTGAGCCACCTAGCTGCATGTCATGGTTAGGCACTACCATAATACAGGGTGAACACTTAGGTTATCTTGATGTGATGGAGGATCTAGCCGAGCATGATCACATTGATCAAAAAGACCTAGGTTTTATGATCAATGACGATGAATCTCAAGAAACACATGATGAATCTTTTGGGCAATTTGAATATAGCAGTCAGAATATTGAGGATGATCCTTATAATTCGGACATTGAAGTTGAGATGCCTAGAGAAGCACTTGAGATACTTGGTAAAATGTTAGGGTTAGATCCTACTAAAACACATGATGAGGATATAGGTGATCTTGACACAAGGAATGATGAGGTAAGTAACATAAGCCCACTAAGTACCTCACAAGTCCTACCATCATTTGAGGCACACACACCGCCCGTGACTTACCCGGAAGAAGTTGAGGAGACTATAGGAACCCCAATAGAGGTAGAGCCCTTGGACCAAACACAACTAGAAGAAATAGGTTTGAATGCTTTTAGTGATCACAACCTTTCTTTTAGTCCAATGGAAGTTCCTAGTTTTGATGAACCAGAGCCACAACCAAAACCGTTACCTAATCTTCCATCTTTAGATGTGAATTTAGGAAATGAAAAAGGTCCCGATCCACCCATCAAACTATATAGTCCGGGTAGTTTTACGTTGGAGGTAGTAGACTCTAAGCCTTGTAGAGAGGAAGCCAATATAGGAGTGAAACATGACCTTACATACTTACATCACCCATTCATGATTGATCACAAGAAACATTATGGGTTTAAACCAGGTTTATTAGGTCAAGATGGATTCCCAACTAGGAGTCTCTCGAAGTTGATAGAAGATGATCCCTTTTTAGGAGGAAACTCAAAATCACCCATTGACCAAAGTGAACTAGGCAAGGTTATGATGAAAGGAGCACACCCCTTTGAGCATATAATTCATCCACCACTCTTTCCTCACGTGGCATACTCCTACCGAGCTGGTGTGTATCGCTACTATCACCCGCACTTAATCCTAAGTGTAGGGAAAACCTCTCCTTTATCCATTAAATAAGGGTAGAGTCAGGCTCATGACTCGAACAAAAACAAGCGCTTCTTGGGAGGCAACCCAAGTTTTATTTGCTTTGTGTGTTTATTTATTTGTTTGTTTGATTTTATTTGTTTCCGTATGTATGTTTAAATTTTATTATTATTGATTCATGTTAAAAACTAATTTGTGAAAATGCTTTATCTTGTTTTTAACTTCGTCTTAACTACATATAAAGGTATTTTGCAAAAGATAAGTGTAAAGGAAATCTAAATCGGTTTATTAGAACACAAATGAACATGAATCGTAATAATAATAAAATAGCATACATATTCGTATTTGTTTGAGTCAAATGCTTGTATCGAGTCATAATGATGTTTTGCAGGATTTCCAGGAAGTAAGGTAAAGGTTTTTCCAGAAATTTTCCGGAAACTTAAAATGAAAATTTTTGTCAGGTCATTTCTGACGGCGTCAAGGTTTATAACCTGACGGCGTCAGATTTAATTTCCAGAAATTTTTGAAAGTTTTGTTTTCATAAAAAGTTTTTATTAAATCTCCAACTTATAATCTCCAGGAATCTGCAAAATTATCATTCCACAAGCATTATATCCTTATATATAGATTTTTCCCGCCGATGTTATGCAGGTTTTCGTGTTTGTTTTCTCAGGTTTAACAGGTTATTTTGGACAAGGAGATGTTTATGGAATCAAGCTTATGGCGATGCATTAGTCATGGAACTTCAACATTACCTTGGAGGAAGATCTAACCGTGTAATTTCATTATCCACCAAGCGAATCAGGGGAGTATTTGATTTCATTCTTTTACTTTTTTCTTTTACATCTTGTTATTTGAACATTGGGGACAATGTTCATCTTAAGTGTAAGGGGAGGGTAAAAGTACGATTTTAGAGAATACAATTGCGCTTGATTTTTGTTTGTTTAATAGTAGATGTGTAATAAAACTGAGAGAAATACTTGTTAAGGTAATTTTAGTGCCAAATTTAAAATTTTTTACAACATGTAGGAGTGAAACTTTGATCGTAATGAGCGTCTCACGGATAGGAGTTATATGACTAGCACAAAAAACCGTACCACTAAAAAATTTTCCACCCCAAATATGTGAGGTTCGCCCCTAGAATTGGTAGGAAAAGCATTTATGCTATGATGTGTGTACCGGTAGCACTTAGATTCTAGAACTTGCGTTAGGACCATTCCAAGGCCACAAGTGAGACTACATTCATGTAGTTAGATTTACTACATGATAAGAGGCATTAGGATTAACCCATTGTTTTACACCTGTGTTTTTGTTATAATTACATTGGCTACATTGGTCAAGTAATTCTCCCACACCCTTTGCGTTGTACTCATTTTTAGTACACGATACCCCTAGTACACCCCTCAGAGCCTATCTTTTCGTTTCGACCTTTAAGCATTTTACTTGAAGGAAGAATTTGTTACACCCCACTTAAATGTACACCCAAATCGCCTTAGCCTACCTTGTATGCACTCATTTTTAGTGCATTATTGTTACAACATTTGTTTAAACCCAAGTTAATTATCTAGTTGATTACATGGTTGCTAAGTCGAGTCATATCCTTGTACATATTGTTTTGGGACGATTGGGACTCATGGGTAAAGTACTAGTGTAATGGAGTAATGGGGAAGAACATCATTTATTACCCCCATATGTGCTAAATATTTTAAAAGTACTCCAAGTTTTTCAATTATCTTAATTCGAGTCATTAGAATAGTTAATTGTAAAGTTATGTAAAAGTTCAAGTGTAAGGGGGATGCAATGCCCCTATGATGTATTATTTTGGATGGTAGGGCAAAAGTGTATGCAAAAAAAAAAAAAAAAAAAAAAAAAAAAAAATCGAAAAATCAAGAAAAATACAAAAAAATGAGAAAAAGAAAAAGTAGAAAAAACATACGGACTACCATCCCGTTTCATTGTATTTTATTTTATGTTTTTGTTATGTTTTGTTATTTTCTTTCATTAGCTTAAGATCGAGTCTAGTCTTGGCTTAGCAACATTGTATAGTACATGTAATTGATCAAGATTTTTAACTAGCCACCAGTAAAATATCCCTTATCCAACCAAACCGTGTTTTCCTTTTCCCTACACCTAACGTTATAACCCATTTAAAAGCCCTCTTTGATAGTTTATCTTTGGTGCTTACGCCTAGTGGAGGAGGTTTTCGATCCTTTCCCAAGCCTATGGTAATCTATTTGCTATGACAGGTAGTGAGAGATATTATCCGTTTTCATTTATGAGATTTATTTTGATGACACTTGAGAGATGTGAGTATCTAAACACTACTTGTGAGGTGCTAGTATGTAATCTCCGTGCTTATTATGATTGAAGTGGAATGATTATTTGTTGTAATTACTTTTATGTTTGCATTAAATGACCCCTAACTTGTATTTTGATTAGAATAAAAGCGCATTTGCTTGAGGACAAGCAAATCTCAAGTGTAAGGGTATTTGATGAAGCGAAAAGTGTACCGCTTTTAAGGGGTCATTTAAGTCTTAAATCGTATTTATTTGATCAAATATCGCCCTAAATCGTTCCTTTTGTCATTTTAGGTACTTTTGAGGAGAAATCTGGAAAAGGAGGCATTTTGGACGTTTTTGGAGCATAAAAGTGAAGAAAACGGCAAAGTCTCAAAAATCGGCTAAAAGTTACCTTTGACGGCGTCACAATTTACTCTGGACGGCGTCATGCCTTGGCAAGAAAAAGTGGACGTGAAATTTACTCATGATAAGCCAGTGAAAATAGCATGTGAATTCTGACGACGTCACGCTTTAACTTGATCAAGGGCGTCACGGCTTAAATCAAAGAGGGACGGCGTCACGTTCAAGGTTAGACGGCGTCAAGCCTTGATAAGCCAGAATGGATTTTTGAAGAGCTAAAGAGGGACGGCGTCAAGAAGGTCATCCGGGAACCCTAGATGCGGCGAGGGTGACGGCGTCACACTCCATAAGGTGACGCCGTCAGATCCAAAAATCTATATATAGTTTTCTAATTTTCTGTCATTAGAGAGAGCTTAGTGTGTGGAATTTTGGGAGAAAACCCTAAGACGAATTCAGCTTCTTTTTCAAGGCTTTTTGCCTTGAGATCTTCCATGTTACATTGAAGATAAGTTATCAATTAATCATTCAATATGTCTATGTGTTGTTTGATTTTATCTTATTCTTGTCTTTTGATTAACATGTTAGGCTAAATTTATCTTGTGTTTGCTTAGATCTAATGAAACCTAGCTATTGATTATTGGTTATTAGTGTGTTGTTAGTTGTATTGGATGATTGTTTATCTATGTTAGGCTTAAGAAAACTGGCTAACTTCCTATTCGGTAACTTGCTTGAACGTCTTAAGAAACATGAACCAAATGCGTACTAAAGGTTTTTATGGTTGTATTTAATGCACAAGCGAATTCTAGTGATCCCATGTTAGGAGCTTCCTAGCCGGCTCGACATAGGAGTGAAGTAGGAGCTTGTAGAGTTGGGGAAGTAAGTACGCCACCCCACGAATGGTATTAAGGAATACACCCGTCATCCACGCGACTAATACACACTAATTAACCGGTAAAAGATAGTTAGGGAGTAAGGAAATCTAAGTAAACACATTTCTCTACACATAAGTTTCTCACCACATTTTCATTTTTGTTATTTTATTTTATTTGCATCCGTAGTAATTTTGGGTTAGTTGACTAGCAACTAATTCCGCCCACTCTTTCAAAACCGAGATTTTACTTGCTTTCATAAAAAATATAAAAACATAAAAAGAATCTTCCTCAACCCTTAGACCTATTAGAGTAGTCTTTCATACCTAACGAACACTATTCCCTGTGGAGAACGATCAATCCCCCGTACTTACCACTACACTATACTACATCGGTCAGGTACACTGCCTGGTGGGGTTGTAAGCCTCTTGAGATCCCTCGAGAGGTAAAACCTGTTGTAAGGTTGCAAAACCCACGCATCACCGTAGAACTCTCGTAGTGAATTTCTCCACTTTTACGCCGTAACCTTGCAAATGGGTTACGGCGTAAATATCTTGACCATAAAATTCTTCTAAGTCTGGAAATATATACGGCGTAACTATGTTGAGAAGTTACGCCGTAACCTTGAATTGCGTTGACTTTGGTCTTCTAGTGTAAATCGTAGTTACGGCGTAAGTAGAGAGTGGAACTACACCGTAACCTTTGTCTGGCCAGCATACTCTTGTATATATTCTTCGATAATCTTCCAGATCCGCGTCTCTTTGTTCCTATACTCATTAATGACCTAAAAATGATATATTAAGAAATAAGAGCATAAATTCAAGTAAAACAATACAAGCGATGATCATATTAGGGGGAAATTGACACTAAAATATCAGGACTATTTGATGTTATCAAATATCCCCCTACTTTAACTCTAGTTGCCCTCAAGTAGACCTTATTATAATCATTCTTAAAAGGATATCTCCCAAGTGACTTGGAAAATATGAGTTTAAAAACTTCCTATGCCAGAATTTATCAAAGCCGAACACCTCACGAAATGGGAACAAAACCCTCATACTCTCTCTATTCTAAGTGTCAATTTCGGGGTGGTCACTCATTGCATAGTCATAGTATGTATTCTATCATAGGCTTGACGGTTACACAAATCTCCACCACTAGAGCTAAGGTCAAGACAATCCTTAAAGGAAATGTTGGGTGAACAAATTTATAAGGCTAGGGTAAATTATCATTACTAACATGCTACGGCGAAGGCGACAAAGACCATCGATATATGACCAAATCCATGGCCAAGACACCAATGACTGCTCACTCCCTCACCTAAGCATGATTCAAGACTAAAAGGTAGGATAAGACATAGGATGCACAAAAATGGTGAAAAATAAAAATAAACAAACAAATAGTCTTACCCTATAACCAAGTCGTCACCGCCCACCGTCCATCCAAAATCCAAGCTTCAAGACGTGAAAACCGGATCATCAAGTAGCAAGCTAGTGTGCCATAAGTAGATGTCATATAATGGTGTCCACACTAACTTGGTCTTCAACCAACTCATGTCTTCAAAGGAATGCGACCGAGGTAAACTCCACGATATTAGTCCAATAAGCTCCATAATTACTAAGGATTAGTGCTTATAATGTTTGCACTATCCTTTTACAACAAACAATAAATAAACAAATTCTTTTTCTTTTCTTTTTTTACTACAAATAAATAAATAAGCCTTCTCAAATTATCCTTTCCAAATGTATCAAGCTAACTCGACACACTACTCGTCTATGGTCTCGAAATGATGTAAAGGCCAAGTTCTAAACTTTACATACTACTGGCACACTCAATATTTGGTGGATTTGAGTAATATGGGGAAACTGAAAGGCTAAACCTCACCAATAAAATCAGGGGTTATAGTGTGCTCGGCTAAGGTCTATTCTAGTTCGGTTAAGAAAAACATGTCAAAATTTTTTAAAATGGCATAATTTTTCAAAATAAACTAGAAAATGAGCAAATAAAGTTTAATTAATAATTATACTCCCGTCCCCCCACTAGAAATGTACAAAGTCCCTTTTGTACGCAAAGATGTAATAATAAGAGGAGAAAATTAGAATTGGAACGAGAACTCCCCTGAAATTTGCTCGAAAAATCGTAGAAGGATCACGTTGAAAAGACATGCCTTTAGTTCGCCTCCATGAGCAAACTTCAAATCCCTGAAATCACGACACTGCCAACAAGTATAAATCTAAAAAAAAATAAAAAGGAAATAAAACAATAAAAACCTAACTCACTTTCGTAGGAATCACGGGTGCATTTAGCGTATGCAACAATCCTTTTAAACCACTCAGTGTCCCAAGTGGACGAGTGAAGTTTCATGAGGGTTTACAGGGAACACACCCACAAATTTCATTTAAAAACTAACACGAAGTTATGGTATGCAAGTTATTTGAAAAATAAATTTATCTGCTACAGGGGAAGATTACGGCGTAGACTCATAAGTTGAGTTACGCCGTAGGTGATTTAAACCTGACAAACATCTGATGTCTGAGGATGCTTTTGGCGTAACCATATCACAGGGTTACACCATAAAAACTCTCTGAGGACAGATTCTGGGAGTGATTCACTCCATAGTGAGTTTCATGCCATCCTCCTCTCTCCAATACCTGTAAAAAGTCAAAACAAACTTACCAAACCAAACTATACTAATTAAAAGGAAGTAAAGGGATAATTCAGGTTGTCTCCAAAAAAAAGCACTTTTGTTTATTAACGAGTCTTTAAGTTAGACTCAAAGCCATGATGCTTCATTGTTGCCGATGGATTTGTCCAACCTCATACATTTCTCTCATCAAATTGTGCCTTACCTATGCAACATTGGTTGCAGTATGTAGAAATTCCTTCTTTTCAAGGCTCCGGAGCTTAGTGAAGTTTTCGTCTGGTCCTATAGAGTACCTAGTAAATTCAAACTTTTTGGCAATAATTGGTGGCGGCTTCTTGTATGGTATACCCAACAGCTTACACCTTCATTGCTCGTAAGCTTCATTGTCAAGGTCAGTAAACCCATCATATCCAAGGTAGTCCATAATTCCATCCAAGTCATCATCGTTGGACTCTGTCCCATTAAACCATTCATCATCAATCTTATTCTCGATAAGCTCAAGTTTGCAACGGTATTTCTCTTCTCCCCACCTTGTTGCGTACTCATTCCTATTCTCGTCCCTTTCATCATTTCGATCCATGTCTTCGCTTAGAGTGTCTTCTTTCATGTAATCGCTCCAAATCTTCTCTCTAGTTGAAGCATCCACTTTTCCGTATCGGATTTTAATCCAATCATCAAAACCTAACTTATCCACCCATGGTAATTCATCTCTTTTTTTGTCGTTGATGGAGGTCCAAAAATACTCATCATTTCCAATCCTTACCTTGCAACTCCCTCCATCACAGTCTTCATTATACGGATCACAAGAAGCCCAAAATATGTATCCATTGGTATCTCCAATCCTGATCTTCTTGCACCAATGTTTTCTTCCATTAGTTCTTCTTGTACCGTCCTCTTGTTTACCTGAAGGACTTTTCACAACCCCTTTGTCAGTAAGCTCCATTTCATGTGATTCGGGGTCATTCTCGGTGATAGGGGTTTCATCATCACGGGAGCAGTTTAGTTTATCCCAAATATTTCTTTTAGTTTCTCTATCAATCTTGCCATACACGATACTTATCCAATCGTCGAAGGGTACTATACCTTCCCATTTAAGGTTCCTTTTATCTTGATCATTAGTGGAAGTCCATAGATGCTTGTTATTCCATAATCTGACTTCGTCACCCCTACCATCACATAGATCAATATTTGGGTCAAAAGATGCCCATAAGTCGTATCCATACTTGTGATCAACCGGAATTGCTATGCACCAATGATATTTCAGCTCCGTTTTCCTTGGAGCATTTTTGACTTTCTTATGATGTCGTGCCACAATCCCCGTGAGGTTCTCAGTTTCATCTTCAGTCAAGGATGAACTAACAATTACCTCAAGTTCTTGGTTCCCCTCTATTAATGCAGATTTGGTATTCGGTGGTAATTTAGCTTCCACCATTACTGGACCATGGTTACGCTGTAACTCATCTTCCAAGTTACGGCGTAACTCCTGTCTGTCACCATTTCCAGCTTCAATTTCCTACAAAGCATCACTCAAAGTATTGACATGATTAGTATGATGGTGCTCATGTGCTAAGTTCACAGCAGGAGTTAGATTCTTGCTTCTAGGTTTACTGTTCCTTATCTTGTCCTTTTTATTGTTAATAACACATACACACTTAATCGGATGACATTCCCCCCTTCATCCATGTTGAAAATGAGTTTACTATTATTGATTTTTAGAGATATGCGTTTATTGAAAACATCAATTTCAGCATGTGTTGTAGCAAGAAGGGGTCTACCTAGAATCAAAGGCATTTTAAGGTCTTCTTCCATGTCAAGAATGACAAAATCCACAGGAAAAGTGAGCTTATCAATCTTGACCAAGACATTTTCTTCAATGCCTTTAGGTATGCTAACTGTTCTATCGGCCATTTCTATAGTCATACAGATTGGTTTTATTGGTCCTAAGTTATGTCTTTTCACATAGAAAATGCCATAATGCTTATACTAGCCCCTATGTCGGCTAAAGCATTACTAACACATAAATTACCAATAGAACAAGGAAGAATGAAACTCCCTGGGTCTTTCTCCTTAGGAGGCAACTGGTTTTGAACGACGGCTGAGCAACGTGCGTTCAACTTGGTTTCTTATCCTTCTTCAATTGAGCTTATCTTCTCAGGGGAAGGCTCCTTTAATGACTAAGTAAGTGCCATGTAAGCTTCCTCCTCCTCATCATCGGCTTTAGACTTTGGATCATCCTGTTTAGGCAAGTTAGATAAATAATTAAGTTCCTCCTCAGAGTATCGAAAAGGGTATAAAGTGGCTGTCCATCGTTGGTAAATATTGCTTTGCATGCTCCAGAATCTTTAGAACAACAAGCCTTCTCCCTCTTATTTTGTTCTTGAATCTCATTTGTTAACAACCCGATTTTAGTTTCAAGACTTCTAAGGGTCTCGTCATGGGCTTTGAGGTTGAAATTTGTTCCTTCTTGAAAATTCTTTAGCCATTCCTCATGCTCAGCTTGTTTCTTAGCGGATTCTTCAAGGTACTTGTGAATTGATTCCTCGAGGCTAGACCTCCTCTCGCCATAAGGAGGTCGGTTGTCCATTCTTGAGTAGTAACCTTGAGGTCCCACACGGTATTTTGCTCCTTTACCTCTGTTTCCTTGAAAAGGTCTACCAACTTCACTATACTTGACTTCTTCGACTCTCTCATCTTCTTTGTCTAATGGACAATCTTTGGCAAGGTGAGCTCCTCCACAAGTTTCGCATCCTACTTGAATAGCATGCACATTCCCTTTTAACTTCTTCATGTCCTTACCAAGACTCTCAAGATTGTTGGTGATCGCTAAATACCATCCATGCTACCACCCATACTTCTAATACTACCTCCATCATGTCATTTTCGTGAATAGTCGGCCATGTCTTGGATAGCTTCAAGGGCTCGAATAGGAGTCATCCCAGGGATCGGCCCCTGAGAGTCAAGCATTTGCCTCATGGAAATGTTAAGACCCTTGTAGAAGATGTTTACCACTTGTTGCTTATTAAGGTCATGAGTCGGGCACCTATAAAGGAGATCATTGTACCTATCCCAAGCTTGGTACAATGTCTCATCACCATCTTGCTTGAAGTTGTGAATTTCTTCAAGCTGCTTTTCCGTCTTCGAAGGAGGGCAATAGCATTGAATAAAGGCTCTCTTGAGGAGATCCCATGTGTTGACGGTCCCCGCGGGCAACCTATCAATCCAACTCTTTGTGGCTCCAGTGAGTGTCATTGGAAACACTCAGAACATAACCGCATCGTGAGAAACACCAAGTATGTTGAAAAGGCTCACGATGTAGAAGACATTATCAATATGTTCATATGCATCTTTGGTCTTGCTTCCGGAAAAAGGGTCTTTTCTCAACTCCCGCATGAACTAGTTCTTGATCTCAAACTGAACATCAGCTCCAATAACTGGCCTCACCACACCAGGCCCTTGCTCTTCTCACGTCAAAGTGAGGTATTCCTTGAGGGTATGTATATCAATGTCAACTTCACCCATGGTACCTGAAACTAAAATAGAAATCGTGAGATGATGAAAAAATAACAAAAATTTTAAAACTTAAATAAAATCCTAAGATAGCTCCCTGGCAGCGGCGCCAAAAACTTGATGCTGGATTCCAGACCAGGTTTTAATATTTATAATTTCTCGTCTACCTATGGTCTACCTATGCACTAACGGGCTGTGTACCCGGTCGTGTGTATTGTAGTAATCGGTAAAGCCGAGGTCGTCCCAAGAGCTATGCGTGCGAATCTAATCTAAGTTCTAATGTCACTGATTTTAAAAGGGGTTTTGAATTGATTAATGATTAAACTAATTAAATGAAATGAAAATGAAAGGAAAATAAAAGTGATGAACAATCAGTAGGGAGAAATGTGCTAGCCTAATTACTAATCTTTTTACGCCATAATTAAGTCTTCGTATTGATGTTTTCTACTGCTTCATGTGGGGGTAAATGTCACTAGACTCCTCGGTTAAATTCATCTAGCCTATGTCACATAGGTTCCTATTCCGTTATCATGAGATCGACAAAGTTCGTGGGTTAACCTGTGCTAAGTCATTAAGCACCAGCTACAATCTAGACCAATTCTTATGAAACCTGGCCTCTCAGAACTTAGGTTTCTCTAACTTCTTAAGTATCTCTGTTTGTTAGGTGATCCTATGGTTAATTCGCACACAAGATAGTGATAGTACTATGCTCGATTCTTAACACTACTCGCAACCTACTCGTCTAGCCAATCATATTAAATAATGCAGAAAATTCAATGTTATAGATCATAATGAAAGACATTAAATTAAATACAAATGATTGATATAAAATACAAAAACTTATGTAGTAAATGGCGTGAATTCTCCCTTGTAAATGCTCTGTATGCTGTTGAAAATCATCCCTCTGGAAGCCCTTTACGTCCCTTGGTGTTGTGTGTTGGGAAGTGATTATCAAAATGCAGAATTAGGGCTTGTATTTATAGCCTCGCTAAAGTTACGGCGTAACCTTAAGAATTGGTTACGCTGTAACCATCGTATCTCAGATGATCTTATCCATAGTAAAATATTTACAGCGTAACCTTGTGAATGGGTTACGATCGTAGAAATCTCGTTGTGAATTTCTCCACTTTTACGCCGTAACCTTGCAAATGGATTACGACGTAAATATCTTGACCATAACATTCTTCTAAGTCTGGAAATATATACGGTGTAAGTATGTTGAGAAGTTACGCCGTAACCTTGAATTGCTTTGAATTTGGTCTTCTAGCGTAAATCGTAGTTACGGCGTAAGTAGAGAGTGGAACTACACCGTAACCTTTGTCTGGCTAGCATACTCTTGTATATATTCTTTGATAATCTTGCAGATCCGCGTCTCTTTGTTCTTATGCTCATTAATGACCTGAAAATTATATATTAAGAAATAAGAGCATAAATTCAAGTAAGACAATACAAACGATGAGCATATTTGTTGGGAATTGAAGCTTCAAAGAGTTGTTGCTGCTCATATTGTTAAGACTGCTCTAAAAATTACAACTGCTCAGGGGTTTAAAAGGAAAATACTCTAAGTGTTTTACTACTGCTGGTGAAAAACTTAAGACTGCTGGTGTAGATTACTACTGCTGGTAATGCTGCTTAATTTCAAAGAAATACACTAAGTATGTTATTGCTGCTGGAACAAAGTTAGTGCTGCTAGTACTAACTTACTACTGCTGAAGAGTTAAAGCTGTCAGAGTTATTATTGCTACTGCTAGAGTATTTAGTTAATACTGCTTAAGAGATATACTTGTATAGTCGGTTAGATAATTATAGAAAAGATTCATTAAAGATTTATCTTGTATAGATAGTTATTGTAAGCCGACTAGGACTCCTTAGCCTATAAAAGGAGGTCCTAGGGCATAGAGTTTGACACACATGTTTCATAGAACTTCAAGGTTGTAAACCCTAATACTGTTGAGTATTCGTATTATATCAATAATATTGAAGTGTTTTGTTTGATACAATTGTGTTATGTGTTTACTCTTATATTGCTATAAAGTTCTTCTTAAGATCAAATACAAGATTCCGCATTGTGTTTGATAAACTTTAAGACAGTTTCTATACTTATGTAAAACCCTAAAAATCTAAAATGTGCAAAAGACCAAAATGCCCTACAACTTGAAAATTTAATAAAGGCTTATATAACTTATAAATTAATTCCAAAAATTATGAAATGTACCAAGTATGACATGAAATAATTAGAGAGCATCATAAAATATTTGTGCAAGCTATTAAAATTATTATTGCACATAAACAAGTTCAAAAATAATTAAGTATACATTTATTTAATTTTAAAAGTTATTTAAGTATATTTAAATTACAAAATTAATGGGAATAAATGCAAATAAATGGTGATTGATCAATCCCATTAATTAGGCCACTCCTCTTTGATTTCCCCCTCCTCCTAAAACTCGGCATTATCTTCATTAAGTGGTAAAATCATTTTCCTTCTCCCAAATACAAACCGAAACTCCATAAACCCTAGAAATAATCACTAATAATTCGTGCAACTTCCTGGAGGTGTGAGATTATTTTTCGTGTGTTCTTGAGCATCAATTGAGTCCTAGAAAAATAATACTTCGAATTGTGGTGGCCGGATTCAAGGGTTTTCGAAAATTCTTGTTTAATTCAACCCGAAAGGTAAAAATTCCATTTTGATTCATTCGATCTTGGAAAAATTCGGTTCTTATTTTTATTGTGTTCCTCACATCATATGTGACACGTGAAAATTGGTTTCAAGATTTTTAGATCATTTTTGAAGCCGTGGTGAATTTTTGGGCGTTTTGGCTATACGCGTACAAGATAAATCCTCCAACCCATTCTACACGTTCGAATCTCTTTGTGGTATTTTTCTCAGATCCTATATGTATTTAGAACATCAAATAAAATTATTATAACATACCATGCATGATCTACATATTATTTGCGAATTAAACATGGAAAACGGGTATAAATCCAAAATAATTGTATACGAATTTTTGGGGCTTCTTATTTATTTTATTTGGACTCTACATGATCATATTAACCTGGGAAAAATACTACTTCGATTTGTTATGGCCTGATCTAATTATTTTTGATTTATTTGTTTTACCAGATTTAAGTTATATATAGAAGAAATAAAAATAAAATGTAATCCGATTTAGGGTTTGAATATTAGGGCTTGGTTTTGACAAATTAATGATGTTATAATGATTACATAATGATTTGGTAATGATTGGTATTTTTAGAGTTAGGGTTTTGATTATAAAAAGTGTTATTCGATTATAATTAAATTATGAGGGAGTGTTTTGTAACTTTTAAAACTCAAGGGTTATGTTTAGAACTTTATTTGGGCTGTGTACTATTCGAATAAAATATAAGTTGGGGGTGTCATGTGTAATTTTTATAATTAAAAGGATTAAAATGTTTATTTTGATAAAGTGTAATTCGATTTCAAAAATAATTAAATAGAGGGACCATATATGTAATTTCTGGAAACTTAGGGTTGATTTGAGTAATAAATTATATTCAGGGGGTTATGTGTCATTTTGGTAATTTAATGGCTTAATATGTAATTATTGATAATTAAAAGTTAAAATTGTAATTTAAGGGACTAAATATGTAATTTTGATAACTTGAGGGACCTATTGTGTAAATTATGAATACTTAAGGGTAGATTCGTATATTATGATAAAATAAGTGATCATTGTGTAATTTTGATAAACTAAGGGTCTAATGTGTAATTATGGATATTATAAGGTTTAAAATGTAAATTATATAACTTAAGGGTGTAAAGTGTAAAATTGGGAAACTTGAGGGGCTGAATTTGTTAACTTGATAAATATGGATTCAAAACAGATTAATTGGGATATTTTCATATTTGAACCTTAACTTTGATATAATTACACTTAAAACCCTAATTTATGTAAAGTGGTCATAAGTAACCCTAAACTTTTGTGTCTTGTTAAAATACACCCTAAAACCATAATATGTTTTGATAATGACTTAACCTAAATGAGAATATGGAAATCTTACTAATTGTGGAAACTTTCTAATTATGGAAACTTTCTAAAAATAGAAACTTACTAAATATGAAAACCTGCTGAAAATGGAAAGTTACTTAAAATGAGAAGGTTTGTAATTCTTTGCTACCCCTCTAGGTGTGAAGAAGGAGAGGACCTGACTTTGATCCATCTTGTTCATTTTGATTTGTGCTTTGCTTTGGAATAAGGTACAGATATTCTGCCCTTTTTAATAAGGTGCCTTCGACCTTTTGATTTCTGATTTAAACTTATGATATGAACCTTTGGCATTTGAACCTTTGACATGAACCTTGATATGAACCTTTGATTTCTGAACCTCTTATATGAACCCTGTGATATGAACCTTGAGATTTGGACTATGATTATGACATATGAACCTTTACTTTGATATGAACCTTTAACCTTGACCCCAGTTTGATACTACGAGCCAAAATATGTTTCCTAACCATGAAGGTAACATGGCCGTGTCATTGATGCACCAATGGCATGACTAGTGTGTAGCCCTAGTGATTTGGTTACACCGTCCCCATTATGATATGATATGAGCTCACTATGATATGTTTTGATATGGCCAATATGATTTGTTTGGGGGGCGAATGGATGCATCCTAGATATGTTATGATATGCTTTGATATGATATGATATGGTGACTGGGGCTGGGTGCAATCCACTCCTTTCACAAAATATGGGAGCTGATCACTCCAACTGGTACATGAGGACACCCCTCATATTATCGGCTTATTTGAGAGGCATCCCCTCTGCATGATTATGATATGCTATGATATGATATGTTATGATATGGGCTCGTGGTGGATAACTGTCCTAACCTTTACTCTTGTACCTCATTTATATCTCGTTCATTATGCTTCGTTTGTTTCGTTTCCGTTTATTATATATCTGTTCACTGGGCTTTTTAAGCTCAGCCGCACGTTTTCTTTTCGTGTGCGGCAGGTATCTAAGCTAAGAGCTTTTGGATTATGCTTTGGATGGGATGAGAGATAGATGAAGCTTTGACCTTAGATGACCACCTTTATTTTATGACTTTGTTTGGACATGATTTCCTTTGTATTCGTACCTTTGGATTATTTCCTTTCCATGAACTTATGTATTATTCAAGTCGTGTTGACTTGACTTTCTCTTATGTAATTGTTTAAGACTTCCGCTGTGCTATTATGTATGCTTTGATTTGTCACCATAATGTGATGCTTCTACCCTTGTCGGGTTGGGGTGTTACAACTTAGTTGTTTTAGATTTATCTAAGATAACTAAACCTTACAAGCTAAGGAATTCGATCAAGTGTATTGCTAGGATCAACAAGTGGTATCAGAGCTTGTGATCCAGAAGCTGTGATAAAGAAGAACCTGTTTAAGCTCAAAGTTGTTCAGATCTTACAGATGACATGGATTCATAATCCACACATATGATTACTGCATCAAAGGCTCCAATGCCCAAGTTTGGTGAGTATGAACTATGGAGAATGAGAATAGAGCAGTACATTCAGATGGTTGATTATTCTCTATGGGAGGTTATAGAGAATGGTGATTCCTTACAAAAAACTGAAGTATCTGCAGCTGGTGTTAAGACTGTTGTGCCTATTAAAACTGCTGAAGAGAAGGCACAAAGAAGATTGGAGGTTAAAGCCAGAAGCACTCTTATGATGGGCATTCCTAATGAACATCAGTTGACTTTCAATCCTATCAAAGATGCTAAGTCTTTGTTAGCAGCTATTGAGAAAAGATTTGGAGGGAATGCTGCTACTAAAAAGACTAGGAAGAATCTTTTGAAGCAACAATATGAGAACTTTGCTGCTCCAAGTTCTGAGAATCTTGATAAGACCTTTGACATACTTCAGAAACTTGTCAGTCAATTAGCACTTGTGGAAGTAATAATTCCCCAAGAGGTTATAAATGAGAAGTTTCTAAGAAGCTTGTCACCAGAATGGCGTACACATAGTGTGGTGTGGAGAAACAAGGATGATCTAGATACAATGAGCATAGATGATCTATAAAAACATTCTAAAAGTGTATGAACCTGAAGTCAAAGGGTCATCTAGCTCATCTTTAAGCACATAAAACTTGGCTTTTGTGTCCTCCTCCCATAACAGTTCTGGCAGTACTAATGAAGCAGTTAATACTGCTCATGGAGTTAGTACTGCTGGTATTCAAGTTAATATTGCTAGTTCTACAAACTTTAATAACTTGAGTGATGTTGTTATCTGCACTTTCTTGGCTGGTCAAACTAATAGTTCTCAGATTGTACATGAGGACTTAGAACAGATTCATCCAAATGATCTTGAAGAGATGGACTTGAAGTGGCAGATGGCTATGCTGACAATGAGGGCAAGGAGATTCTTGAAGAAAACAAGAAGGCTGCTCAAAGTCAGTAGGCAGGACAACATGGGGTTTGATAAGTCAAAGATAGAATGCTATAACTGTCACAGGAAAGTACACTTTGTAAGAGAGTGTAAGGCACCAAGAAGTCAAGATTACAAGAATGAAGAAAGCTAAAGGAAAGCTGTGTCTGTGGAACCTACAAATTCTACAGCTTTGGTATCTTGTGATGGTTTGGGTGGATATGATTGGAGTGACCAAGCAGCAGAAGGACCAAACTTTGCACTCATGGCCTATTTTTCTTCTTCATCAAGTTCTGACTCTGAGGTATCTAATGATTCTGGTTGTTCTTAAAAATCTTGTTTAGATATTGTTGAGGAACTTAAGGCTAGGAATGAAAAATTATTAGAAGATTTAAAAAAGTCAGAGTTAGATAATTTAGGCTATAAAGTAGGTTTAAAGTCTGTTGAGCAAAGACTTGAATTTTTCAAGCAAAATGAGATAGTGTTGTACAGAAGGTTAATGTTTTGGAAAGCAAACTTTATGTTAAAGAGAATGAAATTCAAGAACTTACTAAAAGGTTAGAACAGGATCAAAGAGAAAAGGATGCAGCTTATCAGGAAAAAGAAAAACATCAATGTAAAGTGAATAAGCTTGAGTTTGCATCTGAAGGTGTAAATAAGATAATTGAGTGTCAACTTATGAGGAAAGGTAGTGGTATAGGTTATAATTAAGTTCCTCCTTCTATTACAGGAAAATTTCCACCTCCTTTACTTGAATTGTCTTATTTAATTGACTCTGATGATAAGTCTGTAGGTGAAAATAGTAAGTCTAAAAAGGAGATGCCTAAAGTTGAAAATGTTGATGCACCTATCATTGAAGATTGGGTGTCTGATGATGATGAAGATCAGGTTGAGTCTACACCTAAAGTTGAATGTAAGATAGTTAAACCTAGTGTAGAAAAGGTTAAGTTTGTCAAACCTAGGTTTGGTGATAAGTTGTCTAGGAACATTGTTGATTACACTGAGCAACCTAAGAGCAACACATACAGTCCTAGAGGGAATCAGAGGAATTGGAATAACATGATATCTTAAAGACTAAGAAGTGATTGGCCAATGTCTAAAAAGGCTTGTTATCATTGTGGTAGTTTTGAACATTTAAAGGATAATTATTTTTACTGTCAAAAACCTGTTTGGAACTATGCTAGGAGGGTGAACCCCCAAAGTTTTTTTAAAAGTACTCACCCAAATGCTAAGAGAAATATAGTTCCAAGAGTAGTGTTAATAAAATCTAGGCATGTATCAGTTAATACTATGAAGCAAAATGTTTTTAAACTAGCAGTTTTAACTAATACTGCTAGACAAGTTGATACTGCTTCCACCAAAAGAACAGTGAATGGTGCTTAATCCAGGTTACACTTTTCAAATACAGCACATTCATCTGTAAAAAGGCCCATTCAAAAGAATACAACATTTAGTACTGCTAAGGCAAAAGCAGTAGTTACTACTACTAAGCCAAAAGCAGTAACTGATACTGTTTTGGGAAATCATTTTTATGCTGTTAAGGCCTCAACTTGTTGGGTCTAGAAACAAAAGATAAAGTTTTAGATCTTGTCTCCAGACACAGTAGTGCATCCATACTTTTAAAGAAGTATGATTATGTTGATGCACAAGGCAGATCCAAGTCAGTAATGGCTTGGGTCCCCAAAATGAACTGATTTTCTTACTTTATGTACAGGGTAATCCACAGGTAGAATTAGAAGATAAAGGAGTATTTGATAGTGGATGCTCAAGGCACATGACTGGAAACATGTCCTATCTCACAGATTTTGAAGCAATTGATGGAGGATATGTTGCTTTTGGGAGTAATCCCAAAGGAGGGAAAATCACAGGAAAGGTACAATAAAAACTGGTAAATTAGATTTTGATAATGTATACTTTGTAAAAGAGCATAAGTTTAACCTCTTTAGTGTCTCACAAATGTGTGACAAAAAGAACAGTGTTCTTTTTACTGATACTGAATGTTTTGTCTTGTCTCCTGACTTTAAGTTGACTGATGAAAGTCATGTTTTACTTAAAGTTCCTAGAATAGATAACATATACAGTGTTGATTTAAAGAATATGGTTCCCAAAGAAGGTTTGACTTGTCTCTTTGCAAATGCCACATCTGATGAATCTAAGCTTTGGCATAGAAGGCTTGGTCATTTAAATTTCAAAACAATGAATAAATTGGTGAAGGGAAACCTTGTAAGAGGTTTACCTTCAAAAGTTTTTGAAAATGTTGAAATCTGTGTTGCTTATCAGAAGGGAAAGCAACACAGAGCTTCTTGTAAGACCAAGGCAGTAAACTCAATAAATCAGCCTTTACATTTGTTGCACATGGATTTATTTGGACCAACATTTATGAGAAGTTTAATGAAAAAGATGTATTACCTAGTTGTCACAGATGATTTTAGTAGATTTACTTGAGTTTTTCTTTTTAGCAACTAAGGATGAAACCAGTAGCATTCTTAAGTCTTTCATAACCAGGATAGAAAACCTAGTTAATCATAAAGTGAAGGTAATAAGATGTGACAATGGAACTGAGTTCAAGAATAGGGATATGAACCAGTTTTGTGAGATGAAAGGTATTAAGAGACAGTTTAGTGTAGCTAGAACTCCTCAACAGAATGGTGTTGCTGAGAGGAGGAATAGGACATTAATTGATGCTACTAGAACAATGTTAGATGATTCTAAGTTACCTACTGCTTTTTGGGCTGAAGCAGTCAATACTGCTTGCTATTTGCAAAATAGAAGTTTAGTAGTTAAGCCCCATAACAAGACCCCTTATGAACTTTTACATGGTAGAAAACCAATGTTATACTTTTTAAGACCATTTTGGTGCCCTGTTACTATCCTAAATACCATAGATCACTTAGGAAAGTTTGATGGCAAGGCTAATGAAGGTTTCTTTATTGGATACTCAATGAATAGCAAAGATTTTAGAGTGTTCAATAGTAGAACTAGGATTGTGGAAGAGAACTTACATGTTAGATTTAGTGAGAATTCACCTAATATTGTAGGAAGTTGACCAAACTGGATGTTTGATATTGATGCACTAACCAAAACAATGAATTATGAGCCAGTTGTTACAGTTACACAACCTAATGAGTATGCAGGTACAAAAGCTAATACTGATGCAGGTACACAAGCTAGTAGGGAGACCGAACCTGCACAGAAGTACATCTTGCTACCCATATGGACTGATGATCCACTTATCTCAACTCAAGAATCAAAGAGTTCACAAGCAAATGAAAATCCAAAAAATGATAAAGAAGAGGGTGTTAAGTCTTCAAATGAGGAGGAAATGCAGGCTGATGAACCTCCAAGCAAAGAAAATGTGTTTGATGAACATGTTCAGGATGATAATATTGGCAGTTCTGATGATGTTAATGCTGCTAGTAGGGGTGGAAACGAGCCGAGCCGCTCGTGAAAAGCTCGGGATCGGATCGGTAAAAAGCTCGAACGAGCCGAGCCTAAACGAGCTCTAGCCCGAGCTCGAGCCTAAGTTTGGGCTCATTTAATAATCGAGCTCGAGCTCGAGCTCTATAAAAAAACCTCGAATAGGCTCGCGAGCCTAAACGAGCCCTAGAAATATATACGTATATATATTGTCTATACGTATAAACGAGCTTAAAAGTTGTAAACGAGCTCGAGCCTTATGTAATTAACGAGCCGATCTCCATTTTAACTCTTTTTTCTTTAAAAATCATACAAATTAGTCGAGCCTGAGCTCGAACTTGTGAAAATTTTCACGAGCCGAGCTCGAGTTCAAATATTATGCTCGAAACGAGCTCGAGCTCGAGCTCGAGCTTTCTAGAATATAAACGAGCCGAGCACGAGCTCTGGCAGGCTCGAGCTCGGCTCGGCTCGTTTCCACCCCTAGCTGCTAGTAATAAAATTAGTACTAACAGCACTAACAATGATAAAACTGTTGATAATGCTAATAAGGAAGGCATTGCTTTTGATGAAGATAGATATCCAATTGATCCAAACATGCCTCCTTTAGAGAATATATATGCTGATACGGATGATGAAACAGTTGGTGCAGAGACTGACATAAACAACTTGGATGATACTATTCCTGTTAGTCCTATTCTAACTACCAGAATTTACAAGAATCATCCTAAAGAACAAATCATTGAAGAAGTTCAGTCTTCTGTTCAGACAAGAAGAATGAAAAATAATTTGGAGGAACAAGGTTTCTTTGCAAGCTCCCTTCATCAAAGAAACAGTCATAAAGACCTTCAAAACTGTTTGTTTTCTTGTTTTCTATCACAAGTAAAACCCAAGAATGCACATAAAGTATTGCAGGATCCAAGCTGGTGGAGGCTATGTAAGAGGAGCTTCTACAATTCAAGCTACAAGAAGTTTGGACCTTGGTAGATTTGCCAAATAGGAAGAGGGCAATTGGTACTAAATGGGTTTTCAGATGCAAAAAGGATGAAAGAGGCATTGTGATTAGAAACAAGTCAAGATTAGTTGCACAGGGATACACTCAAGAAGAAGGCATTGATTATGATGAAGTATTTGCCCCAGTTGCAAGAATTGAAGCTATAAGGCTGTTCTTAGCTTATGCTTCATATAAAGACTTTGTAGTGTATCAAATGGATGTGAAAAGTGCTCTTCTTTATTGGACAATTGAGAAAGAAGTATATGTCTCTCAACCACCTAGATTTGAAGATCCTGACAATCATGATAAGTTATATAAGGTGGAAAAAGCACTTTATGGTTTACATCAAGCTGCTAGAGCTTAGTATGATACATTGTCAACATATTTGTTGGACAATGGTTTCTGTAGAGGGAAGATTGACAAGACTTTGTTTATGAGAAGACACAAAGATGATGTCTTGCTAGTTCAAGTTTATGTTGATGATATTATCTTTAGATCAACAAACAAGGAGTTATTTGAGAAGCTTATGCATGAAAGGTTTCAGATGAGTTCTATGGGTGAACTCACATTCTTCTTCGGATTACAAGTCAAGCAGAAGGAGAATGACATATTTATCAGTCAAGATAAGTATGTAGCTGAAATTTTGAAGAAATTTGGGATTACTGATGTGAAACCTGCAAAGACAACAATGGAAACTTCCAAGCCCCTGCTCAAAGATGAAGATGGTGAAGAAGTTGATGTTCACTTATATAGATCAATGATTGGTTTATTGATGTATCTTACAGCTTCAAGACCTGACATTATGTTTATAGTGTGTGCCTGTGCTAGATATCAAGTTACACCAAAAGTTTCACATCTTAATGCTGTGAAAAGAATTTTTAGATACTTGAAGTGTCAACCAAAATTGGGCCTTTGGTATCCAAAAGATTCACCTTTTGATTTGGTAGCATACACTGATAGTGATTATGTTGGAGCTAGCTTGGATAGGAAATCCACAATAGGAGGTTTTCAATTTCTAGGATGCAGGTTGATTTCATGGCAGTGCAAGAAACAAACTGTGGTTGCTAATTCCAAAACAGAAGCTGAGTATGTGGCTGCTTCAAGTTGCTGTGGACAAGTGCTCTAGATTCAAAATCAATTGTTGGATTATGGGTACAATTCTATGCATACCAAAATATTTATTGATAATAGCAGTACTATGTGCATAATTAAAAATCATGTTTCTCATTCTAAAACAAAGCATATAAAGATAAGACATCATTTTATAAGAGATTGTTATGAAAAGAAGTCAATGCTGCTGCTTCAGAAGTTAATGTTGTTGTTGCTGAAACAACTGAACTTAATGATGAAACCATCCTAGCTAAGGTTCTTACTGATCTTAAGAAGATTCCCCACAAATCAAAGAAAGTTCAAGACCCAAAGCTAAAGGTGTGACTATCAAAGAACCATCTGCAACAACAATACAAACAACAAGATCACAACCACCACCACAAGGCAAAGGCAAGGCAATTTTAGTTGTAGAGCCTATGGTGAAACACTGATGATGTACCCTCCGAACAGGTCGAAGGACACCCCTTCGGACCTAGTCATAACCTTCATCTCAAAGGCTTAAGTCAGTCCCCTAAAATCTTCATTGGCGTCAAAACATTCGTTTATGACATGGTTACCAATCGGGAATTCGCCAATCGAAGGTCCAAGCCCTTCAGGGTATGTCCTCCGATGATAATAGGACGGAATATAGCCAAGAGTTGGTCTCACCCACGTCCTCTCTTTCTCCTTGGCTTTCCCTCCAAGATAGGGAGAGTGGGACATTAAGCCCATGCGGTTACCACAAATCATGGGACGCCCCCATGATCTCCTAAAATCGTGCAAAAGCTCTCCAAGGTTATTTTCTCTCCTACAAATAGCTTAGATAGGTCGTCAATGGTGGTATGCAAACTCAACCCTCTAATTTTACTACAAACTTACCAACTTATCATATCACATACTCATTCGCACGCCGACGGTGGTTCGCAGGGTCCAACCCCTGCGCAATCACTTAACGTAGTGTCTTCGTATTTCTTATTTCAGGTTAACAACAAGCTGGGCGCAACCACAACACCCCTTATACCCTTCGATCATCATCGCAAGGCCTGGTCATACAATTTATTGTACAATCAGTGGCGCCATCCGTGGGACCCGCTATAATTGGTCTCGTTATTCCCAAGTTTATAACCAGTCAACTACATTCACAACATTTCCGGCATGGATCAAGGGAGACTGATAACACTCAAATTGTGCATGTTTTTAGTAGTGTTATTCGTGTTTTTATATATGTTATTTGGTTATATTTATATGCTTTTGTTATTAAATCGTACCAAAGCATGTTTGCAAAGTATATGTAACCAAAAACAGGAAAAAGGAAGAAAAAGATGCAAAAATGAGGAAGAAGGAATTATTTATGAATAGTGCAAAGATTTTCTTGTCAAGATTCAAAGAATGAAGATTCAAGTATTCAAGTTGACAAGCTCCAAGACAATAAAAAGATCAAGTTTGGATGAAGAACCAAGGACCAAAAAGGAAGGAACAAGACAAACAACAAAAGTTCACAAAAAGAGAAAACAGCAGTGCTCCATCCGATCGGAGGCTGCCCGCAACCGATTCGGATGGAGGCTAATTCTGAAGACCAACTGATCGGTTGGCCATAATACCGATCGGTTGGATGTTGTCTGATTTCCCAAAACTTCATCATTAAAGTTCCTATCCTTATGTACACGATTCCAAAGTCTTCTATTGAGCATTCTAGACTATTCTATCTGCTTGGGGGCCAAGTTGAATCATTAATAACCCTAGGCTTGAGAATAGTATAAATAGAACCATTTGTGAAGAGTTTTAGACACACCTTTTCAATAATCCTCATACCAACTCTAATACAATCATCAAAATACTCTCTCAAAAGTCCTAACTCGTCCTTAGAGTTCAGGAAGCTTTGAAGGTTCAAGAAGTTAACATTTGGAGGTCAAAACATCAAGAAATAAACACCAATACTTTGGGTATCATTACTTTATCATTTGTAATCTATTTCCAATCATTGTAAGACTTTCAATTATGGTTTTTAATGTTCAAAGTTCTGAGTTTATGTTCATGTTTGCTATGAGTGGCTAGTGCCTTTGTGCACTTGCTTAGATGATGTGTATTACTTATTGATTTGCGTATGATTGTGATAACATGTTTTAATTCAATTTCAAGTTGATTCTAAGATCCAATTGTGATTAAGTTTCATAGTGACATTTGTTGATCAAGTTTAACTAGTTGCTAATAATCTTAAGGGTCAAAAGAACTATTGTTATTCGACTAGTTATAATCATTTTTCTATGAATGATTGTTTTTATCCATTATTCTTGATTAAACAAAGAAAGGTAATTGTGGTTGTAATAAGAATGCTTTTGTCTATCAAATTGGATTGATTGAAAACCACTTTAAAGGTCGAAAGACTAGTTGTTTGCAATCAATTTTGACCTTTTGTCTATGATCGGTTACTTTTTGTATTGACCATTTCCTAAGCTTATTTGATAAAGTAAAAGACTATTTTTGTTTTTAAGGTACACCAACTTATGAACCTTGAATTGATCTTGAATTGATTGGTTAAACATAATGCTTGTTTTTATAAACTAAAATCTTGACGAAGGTTTAAATTGTAGAAACAATAGATTAGTTCACCAAACTAATTATCATAACCAACATGTTATCCAAAGTTATCACAATCATGCTTATCAAGGGTAGTATATTAATCTAAGCAAGTATAGTTTTTAATCATTTGAATTATTATACTTACATCATTGCTTGTTTAAGAGATTTACTTCTAGTAGCTTACAATTCGATTCACTACACAAATCCTTGCGAACGATCCCGACTTACCATCATAATCTTGCTACAACGGACGAGTTCACTTGCTCGTATGTGTTGTTTCTAGATTCGGTAATTCGACCTTTATAAATTTAAAACTTGTACTCGCAGACACATCAAGTTTTGGCACCGCTGTCGGGGATTTTGATCGTGTTTCTGTAGGTTTTAGAAGTCCATTTCTCACTAAGTTCGTTTTTATTAAAAAAAAAAAAAGTTTTTCGAGCTGACCATCCGATCGGTATCTCATCCATCCGATCAGTTGCTCAATTTCCAATTTTACCGAGAGCACCATCCGATCGGTATCGCATTTCAACCGATCGGTTCCCAAAATAAAAAGTTTACCGAGAGCTCCATCCGATCGGTAGTCATTCTATCCGATCGGTATCCTTTTAAACCCAATTTTACCGAGAGTTCCATCCGATCGGTATCACATTCCATCCGATCGGATCTTCGACCCTGATTTTTTGAATTGTTTCCATTCTTCGCTCGTGTGTTTAGACATTGCCTCAATTCTCTTGGGAATTGTATGAACACTCGATCAACAGGAATAGAACCAATTTCACCTTTTTTAGATCCCGAACGTTTATTCCGAAAGCCAAGAAGAAAAAGAAAACCATTTGTTCCATTAGCCAATCGTGTACCAAGAGTACGAAACCCACCGTTTGATAACCTTTTCGAAGCCAAAGTAGTTTATAACCCATTCACTGATCAACCTTTTCCCATGGCTGACGATAGACCCATGTGGGAAGTCAACCGAACCGTAGCACCCACTCCTGGAGCTGCTATTGTTGCTGTCAACCTAGGTGACAATTTCACCGTGAAAGGTCACAATCTTTCTATGATCAAAGACCGTCAATTCGATGGCCGTTCGAGGGCCGATCCTCACAAACATATCGCCGAATTCATCAAAATTTTGGCATGTTCCGATATGACGACACCAATGTGGATGCCATTAAACTCAAACTTTTTCCATCATCACTTGCTGGAGATGCAAAAGTGTGGTATAACGAATTAACACCAGGGATTATCAATACTTGGGAGGAGATGAGGCAAGCTTTTGTAAGCCGATTCTTTCCACCTGCCATGTTTGATCGACTCATGGGAGAAATTCATGCTTTCACACAAAACCCTAACGAATCACTCGTCGAGGCCTGGCTTCGTATGAAAGATTTGCTTCGTAGTTGTCATGGACATGGTTTAGGACGAGGAACCATTATCCAAATCTTCTACCATGGAATTGATGAAGCATCTCAAGGAATTCTTGATGCTGGAGGAATTTTTCTTTATAAGACTCCAAACTAGGCATATCAATTGCTCGAAGACCGAGTTCTTCTCAAACTAGATTGGTTTAAAGATGACAAAACCAAACCCTTACGAAAAACCGTTGCTTTTGCTAAACGTTCCTGTTGAATCGCAGACCTTGATAGATCTTTATGAGCTCGTGGATCGTTAGTAATGTTTATGTAATCACAAACACACTAAAAGAAAGTCTAAGTTACTTGTATTCTATAGCGGAAAACAAACACAAGTAAGAACACAATTACTAAGAACGATTTGATCCTCTATGGATCTTTTGATTAATACTAAAAGTGTTTTTCTAAACTCGTACATAATACATAAAGACGTGTTCCTTTTATAGACAAGGAACCCTAAACAACCCTAAACCGTTTCACAAGAAACGTATAATCTAAAAAAAATATCTAAGATATGCAATATCACATTCTAAATAAACTCATGCATATCCTAACTAATAATCATAATACGCGGAAACTATCCATCAGCAGAAACACATTCCGCACAATCTATACTTCCGCAGTAACATTCTTCAGCAGAATCATAAAGCTTCAGCAGTAACCATCAGCAGAATTCTTCCTTAGCAGAATTCCCAACAATCCTCCCCTAATCTTGAATTTGACATGGTTAAGTTCAAGATTCTTGATAGATCTGTAACAATTCATGAGAAGAGGATTGACTTCGAACAGCAGCAGCAAAGAATCACATGAACCACAGCACTATGAATGGTAGAACTTGAAACTTCACATCTTTGCAGCAACAAATGACAATTTGTACATCAAAACATAGTAGTTTCATACTATTCTCATCACATCCAGGTGTGTTAACTCCTGTGAGAGGTGAATCATTGAAAATAATGGATTTGATGTCTCTTTACCAATAGCCATTACTACTGGAGTAGCCAAATGTTTTAGTTCGAAAACTATGGTACACTGATAACCAGCTGATTTATTAGCAAACCAGCAACTATAAACGGATTTGAGATGTCTTTACCTGTAGCCGTTTGCTCAGGACTAGCCAATTCTTTGGTTTCAACTGAACCTTGGTGAATTGAGAACCAAATATGGATACCAAATGTCTTTACCACAAACCATACTTTTGTGGACTAGCCAATTCTTTGGATCCCATAAAGGGTTACATCCATGGTGAATTGATGACCATTTCAACTCTCAGCAATGAAGCATGGGTGAGTTGAGTACCCTATAGCTTTGAGCAAGCTATTACAGCTATCAACAGATTTGATGTGTCTTTACCAAAGCTGTACCCTTTGGACTAGCCAACTCTTTGATGGACACAAGTCACATCTGGTGAGTTGATAACCATCAACAGAGTTATACAACAAACCTGCAGAAAAGTTAGTACACAAATATACAATGAGTTTTTTTTTTTTTTTTTTTTTTTTTTTTTTTTTTTTTTTTTTTTTTTTTTTTTTTTTTTTTTTAAGAAAGCAAGAAGGAAGAAATGAAATAAAGACATAGAAATTATACAAATAATACATAATACCAGGATCAAGTAGAAGCTTGGTGTTGCAGAAGCTTAGACTTGATGAACCCAACCAATTGTTCAGCATGTGTCCTATCATTAGCAATTGGATTTGGAGGAATTTCCAACTTCCTTTGGAGCATGCGATTCAGCAGGTTCATGGGCAATGGATATTGTTGATCAGAAAACATACATACTCTTATGCCAGACTCAGTCTCCACCACATGGACATTGGGAATTGGATAAAATCTCCAACTATCAACTTTCCATCTATGAGAAGTCTTCCAAATCGAATAGCCTTTCCCTTGTGGAGTTTGGGAGTCAAAGAGAACTTGAAGATCGCCCAAGAGATATAGACCAGCACCTTGTGGAGTATGCATAGCATAATACTCAGTGACCAACTTGTAAAGGGTCTGCAGATCTTGCCTATCCACCAGATGAAGAATTTCTTGCAAGAAGGTGAAATTCTTATAAGATTGATCTTGCCTGTAGATAGTATTAATTTGTCCATCTGTGATAGTCCATCTGATCAACACATTGTATGATCCTTCAGGAAACGTTTCAGAAGATCCTTCCTGAATAAATGAATCATCAGTAGCTTCTAGATCTACTTCCTTTGAAGAACTACTCATTTGAGCTCTGAGAACTTGCTTAGCCAGTCTAATTGATCTTCTACTTGCAATATGCTTCCCGATATGTGACATTCTCTTCTTCCTTCGACCAGGGATGTAAATTCCCATAGAGACATCTTCAGAAGCAATAGAAGTAGTATCTTCAGAAGGAATAGAAGAAGTAGGAATAGAAGAACTTGGAACAACACCCTCTGCTACAGGTAACCTATCAGCTTTGTCCCCATCTTGGCTACCCTTAGCCTCAGCCGGTTCAGCTTGTTTACCCTTATCTGCATTAGAAGGAGACAATGATGAATCTTCATGATCAGCAGATGTTACAGCAAAAGGTTCAGCAGAATTGGGTGGAGCTTCAGAAGAAACATGAATCCCAAATGATTGTTTTTCAGAAGCTTCATCAGCAGAAATGGTAGAAGTAACAATAGGCTCAGCAGATTGAAAGTCCGCAGGAGTATCTCCAGTAGATGAAGTACCTAGCTCCACTTGCTTCAGTCTTTTGATACCTGGAGCCTCCAAACTCTCAGCAGTCCTCTTAGGTGGAGTATCAGAAGAGTGAATAGTCTTCATAATCTGATCATAAATTCTATTCAACTCTGAATCAGACAAAGCCCAAACTTGCTTCTTTGTCAAACCATGGCTATACACAGAAGTATACTGATTATAGACCACATTCCTTCTATATTGTTTCTCTTCTGCTTCAGTCTTGGGTCTATCTCTCCTAGCTTGTGCCTTTTGAGCAGCAATAGCCTTCCTCCGTTCTGCTGCAGCTTTCTTCCTCTGTTGCCCAAGAGCTACCATTTGTGCAGCAAAATTATTACAATCAAAGTTAGCTCCTAAGATACTTTGAGCCAAATTAGGATTGGATGCTGCTTGTTGAGTGTAAGTATCCCATTGTGCATCAGTGAAATGAGCTGATTGCTCATCTAGCTCTCTTTGCCTTTCAGGAGGCAAATCTGAAGTAAAATGATCAGCCATCTGTTTTGCTAATGCTTGACTCTTCACAAGATCCTCATATTCTTTAACCAGCCTTTCTTGCTCCTTTCTTTCTTCTGCACTTATAAGATCTGAACCAAGATCTTCTCCAATCACCCTTCCTTGCTCATTTCCAGAAGTATCTACACTAGTAACTCTGTCAATATCTTCAGGAGAAACTCCAATAGAAGCATCAGCAGAAACATGTTGAGTTGAAGATTCAACATGTGGAGCAGTAACTTCATCAGTAGTATCCAAGGTAAAGAATCGTCCAGCAACAAACACTTCAGTAGACACCTTGGAAGAGGTAACATCAGCAGAAGCCACATGAGCATCATCTGCATGTTCTTGAGCAACAGACAAATTTGGTAGTGTAGTTTCCTTGCTCAAGTACTGTCTTCTCCTTTTTCTGAAGAACTTAATCTGATCTCTTTGTTGAGAGGATTCAGCAGCTTTAGGTGAAGGAGTAGAAGTCTTCTGAGCAGCTTCAGCCAATAACTCAAGATGATCCCAATAACTATCCTCTTGCTCATCATCAGATGCAAACACAAATTTCCTCTTCTTTGTCTGCCCAAGTTTATCCTCTAATTCTAGAACTCTTCTTTTCAGCACCACAATCTCATCACCAAGTGATGATTTAGTATCTGCTAGTTCCTTCTTCAACTTCTCAATTTCTTGAACATTCCTGTTGAATAAAGTATACAGAGAAGTAAGAGTAATAGGGTCCTCAGCTCCACCAGCAGATGTCTCAGTGGTAAAGGGAGCTTCATTGGGCCTTTCAGAAGAAACATTTATATCCTCAAAATTAGATGTGTTCTCATCTATTGGGTCTCTAAATGGGCTAGGTGTGGACAGTCTTGGAATCTCATCTTCAAGAGGTGTAGGAATATTAGGATCAAGAGACTGAATTGTCTCCTCTACCTCAGGAACAAGCTCTTCAGGAGCTTCATGAGATGGTGATGGAACAGGGGAATGTGGAGGATGGTCAGTAGAAACTATAGGTACTTCAGCAGCTAAGGATGGGCCCTCAACCCTTTCTACTGATGGAGTACCATCAGCAGTATTGGGAGCTGGTGGAGCATCAGCAGCATTGCCCGCATTAGCATTATCATTGCCATGTGGCAACATAGCTGGTAGAAGAGGATGATGCTCCCCACCATAATGAGTTCGCATAGAAGCAAACAATTTGGCACTAAGGGCTCCTATGGGATAATGTCCTCTATCCTGGGTATTAATGTCTAAAATTATCTGTAGAAACCTAGGGTACATCAGAAACTTATGCTTTTTCTTGAGAATATTTTCTACCAAATTATCAAAAATAAACTTAGAAAAATTATAAGTCAAACCCTGAGAAAGACACACGATTCCACAACCCAGTTGACTAGAGAATTGATCCCATCCTCCAGATTTGTTGCTGATGCATTGAAGTAGTGTATGCACCAAAAATCTCCACTTGGGACAAAACTTGTTCTTCAGCCACATAGTCGTATCCTCACTTTGATAACCCGCTGCTCTTAGACCAGTAAGTATCTCTGCTGTGTTGGTGTGATAAACCCCATTTTCATCATCCAACTGCAATCTTTCCCTAATCAAAGCTTCAGTCACAACATACTCAGTTCCATCAATCTTCGCTACTATCTCTGACTCAGACCGCTTCTCAGCAGATGCCCAAAATTGTTTTACCAAAGATTCATGTACTATGTCTGGATAATGAGTCAAAGCAAAATGAATCTTTGATCGCTTTATGAAATCAACCATTGGGTCATATATTTCCTGTCCCTTCGCTTTTCCCAGAAAAGCAACTTTATTGTGATCCTTCTTGAATTGTAGGGACTCCATCGAAGAACTTGTGAGAGAATGAAGAATAGGTGTAGAGTACTTGAAGAGGGAATTAGTTGTTTTGGGCGAAGATTATATGAATAGGTTATAAATAGAAGTTACCCAATTATGGTCAAAATTTATCGGAACAAATGGTTGACCTTATCTGACGTGTAAAGTAACTTCACCATTCAAAATCAAACTTTCAGCAGAAATGATGGTCAATCTGCTGAAGTGAAGAGTCAATCAGCAGAATCAACTCAAGAGAATAATATCTTCGGTAAAGATCTTGAGTTTTAATTTGCCACCCAACTAGCATTAATTAGCATTTCCACTTGACTTCGCCTATAAAATAACCCCAATTCACAATCCACACAAATCACTTAACCCTAATTTACCATCAAACCTTCATCCAATCAAAATCACTTATCAACTCCATGAATAACCAACCCGAAGTCATTGATCTTTCTTCTGACTCATCAGCAGATTCCATAGATAACAAACCTCAATCATCCAGACGTCCTTCACATAGAATGTATGGGATCACCAAGGAACAAGCCCGCAAGAAAAGACATGATGTGGGCTCTTCAAGCAGACCCAACAATCCACCCAAACCTCCATCATCATCTTCATCATCTGAGGATAATCGACCTCTATTTCGATATCCTCACCAAGATGAGCCACCTACAAGGAAGTCCCCTTTTCTTCCTTCTTCAGAAGATGATAGTGTGGTGGATCCAGACGACTCATCTAGGGGCTCTGATGACTCCACAGAGCGTCTTGAGCCAATCTTCAATAGGTTGGTAAGAGAGGAAGAGGAGAGGGAAGCAGCAGCAACCAGGGAAGAGAATCCCCAACCTTCACAACCCCAACCAAGGCCACCCACCAGAAATCCACCACTCCCAGAGACAAGGGAAGTGGTTATTGGTCTTCCTGCTCCTAGGACTGGAGTTTCATACCACAGGGACACAGGAAAGAGCAAGGGTGCAGAGGTGACTGGGAAGGGAAAGGGAAAAATGTAGTAGGTGCTGATGAGATGTTGCCAAGGACCAAAGATATAAAACTAGGTTCTTCAGCATCTTCAATCATGTCTGTTAGTCTTCCTGGTGCAGCATTAGATGATAGGAACTTGTGTCTGTGTAGTTGATCTTGTATAGGATTGGTCTTGATTAAGTTGTTTGTAAGCTGTAATTTCTTTTGAATGAATGAACAACTTTGCTTTGATTATAACTTTCACTATGTTTCAGTATTTTCATTCAGCAGAAACACTCTTTAAGCTTACTTGACCATGTCCCATACACTTGGTGAACTTCAACTTAAGATCATCAGAATCAAGACATTGCTGCAAAACAGACACATAATAGCAAACAAACCAAACCATACAAACTAAAATTACATTAGTGGATTAGTGTGTTAGCAAACATAATCAAACAAATCTATAAAATAGTACATACTTTACAATCACAATCCTCCCCTGAGGCATATGCCTCCCCTGAGGCCTATGCCTCCCCTCAAACATAGCATTTAAGGGTTAATCATCCCAATATGGACCACTAAGTGTTGAAACCTAGGTCCATCAAAAGCTTTAGTCAGTAGATCTGCCACATTATCATCTGTGTGTATTTTAAGCACCTTAATCAAATGTTTTTCATATGCATCTCTTATAAAATGGTGCCTTATCTCAATATGCTTAGTCCTATTATGAAAAACTGGATTGTTAACAATGCATATGGTGCTTTGGTTATCAATAAAAATGGTGGTATTCATGAAATTAAACCCATAGTCCAACAATTGATTTTGTATCCAAAGAACCTGTCCACAACAATTGGCAGCAGCAACATACTCTGCTTCAGTAGATGAGGTAGCAACAATGGTTTGTTTCTTGCATTGCCAAGAAATCAACCTTCTTCCAATAAATTGGCAACCTCCAGTTGTGGATCTCCTATCCAGATTTGCACCAGCATAGTCACTATCACTATAAGCTTCCAACTTGAAAGGAGACTCTTGTGGGTACCAAAGACCTAGCTTGGGTTGGCCTTTGAGATACTTAAAGATCTTCTTGACTGCATTCAGGTGGGAAGTGAGTGGTGTGACCTGATGTCTAGAACAAGCACTCACAGCAAATGTGATATCAGGCCTTGAAGCTGTCAAGTACATTAGTGAACCAATCATGGACCTGTACAAGTGAACATTCACTGCAGGATCTGGTTCAAGGTTATTCTTTGGCTTGGGAGCTTCATAGGGTGTAGTGGCAGGTCTAACATTCTCCATATCAAACTTCTTCAACATATCCTGAACATACTTATCCTGACTAATAAAGATACCATCTGGTTTCTGCTGAACTTGGAGACCCAAAAAGAAAGTGAGCTCTCCCATAGCACTCATCTGAAATTCTCCCTTCATGAGTTCCTCAAACTCCCTGCACCAAGCCTCTTTAGTGGAGCCAAAAATAATGTCATCCACATAAACTTGAACAAGGATGATATCCCTGGAATCTTTCTTAATGAAGAGTGTTTTGTCTATAGCACCTCTTCTGTATCCATGCTTCAGCAGAAAGGATGAAAGCCTAGCATACCAAGCTCTGGGTGCCTGATGAAGGCCATAGAGAGCTTTGACAACCCTGTAAACATGCTTTGGATTATCTGGGTCTTCAAAACCTTTGGGTTGAGTTACATAAACCTCCTCAGCAATTTCTGCATATAGAAAAGCACCTTTGACATCCATCTGATACACCATGAAACCCATATAAGATGCATAGGCCAAGAAGATTCTGATGGCCTCAACCCTAGCTACAGGAGCAAATACTTCAGTATAATCAATTCCCTCCTCTTGTCTGAATCCTTGTGCCACCAATCTTGCTTTGTTTTTAACCACAATACCCCTGGCATCTCTTTTATTCTTCAAAATCCACTTGGTACCAATGGCAATCTTCCCTTCAGGTAGTGGTACCAATACCCAAACTTTCTGATTCTTGAATTGTAGCATCTCTTCCTGCATTGCTTCAAGCCAGCTGGAGTCGTCAAGAGCTTGACTAACACTTGTTGGTTCCACTTGTGAGAGATAACAAGCAAACAGACAATGCTTAAAGTCTGTGTGATTGTCCCTTTGCTGAGATGAAACATAAGAAAGAAAAGCCACTTGACCATATTTAGAACCTTTCACAGAACTTCTAGTTCTAACAGGTGCTTGAGGATCACCAAGAATGTTGGATTGAGGATGATCAGTATGTATCCTTTTGGTTGCATTGGGGTTGACTTCAATTGTGGTGTCAAGATTGGTCATATTTGGTCCAAAGTCACTGTCATAGGAGGCTGAGTTGAAGATACCAGCTTTGGGTGAATGATTTCCAAGATCAGAAGGACTTGGAAAGCGTGTAAAAGGTTCCTCAAAGTCTGTGGACACACTATTAGCCAGGGGAGAACCTTCAGAAGATCCATCAGCAGATTTAGCAACTTCAGCAGAAACATGAGGTGGATCAGCAGAATCCTGGTTTCCACTGAAGGGTTGTGCTGACTCCTCACTTAGTCTTTCAGCTTCTTGATTGGCTGCAAATTCTTGCTTCTTCAGTCTAGCAAGGTCCTCTGCATAGTGTGACAAATCTTCAATCTCCCCAGAAGTATTTCCTTCAACATGGTTAGGAGGAAACGAAGGTACAACAATAGTATGCTCATCTTGCTCAGACTCACTTCCTGAGTCCTCTTCCAGGGTACCTGCATTGTTAGTAGGAGACTCTTTTGTACCTGCAGATTGTTCAGCAACATATCTAGTATAGCCCAAATAATCAGTTAGGTAATCCAAGTCAAAATACCAAGGATGACCTTGTCCTTGAACATGAGGCTTATTTTCTAGGTATCTCAGATTAAGGGTCTCCTCTATCTTTTTAGAACTTAAATTGTATACCCTATAAGCCTTACTATGAGCTGAATATCCCACAATGAAACCCTCATCTGCCTTCTCATCAAACTTTCCTAAAGGATCACTAGTGTTCAAAATGGTCACTTGACAACCAAAAGGTTTAAAGTAATGAATATCAGGAACTTTCCCAGTGAGAAGTTCATAAGGTGTCTTGATATGAGGTCTAGTGATGGATACCCTGTTCAAAACATAACAAGCAGTGCTTACTGCTTCAGTCCAGAACATAGTGGGTAATTTAGAGTCTGCAAGCATGGATCTTGCTGCCTCTATTAAGGTCCTATTCTTTCTTTCTGCAACCCCATTTTGCTGTGGGGTTCTTGGAGTGCTATAGTCCCTTTTTATCCCCTTAGACTGACAAAGTTCTATTAAGACAGCATTTTTGAACTCTGTCCCATTATCACACCTAATCCCTTTAACCTTTTTATTTAGCTGGTTTTCAACAAGGGTTATGTACTCTTTTAAGATTGGATATGTTTCATCTTTAGTTCTCAAAAAGAATACCCAACAAAACCTGCTATAGTCATCAGTGATCACCAGGCAGAAGGATTTGTGATCAATGCTCCTGACTTGAGCTGGGCCAAAAAGATCCATGTGCAGCAACTGGAGAGGTTCTGAGATAGTGCTCACAGCTGTAATGGCTTTATATGAGGCTCTGTGTTGCTTCCCTTTGTTGCAGGCAACACAATTGTGTTCATTTGTGAAGATTTTGGAGGGAAGCCCATGAACTAGACCAAGCTTAGAGAGTTTGTTTATGGTCTTGAAATTGACATGAGCCATCCTTCTATGCCACTTATTTGACTCATCCATGGATGCTTTAGCCACCAAGCATGTCAGATCACCTTCAGGTTGGACTTCATTCAGGTTGATTGTGTATAAATTATATCTTCTGGGAACTCTCAGCAGAATTGGGGAATCTGCTGGAAGTTTGAAGTCTTTAGAGAGCACAAGACATTCATCCTCTGAGAAGAAGACCTTGTTCTTGCCATCACATATTTGTGATACTGAGAACAGGTTGAAGTGTTGCAGTTCCTTCACATAGAGCACATTCTCAAAGTCCAAGCCAGGTGTTCTGATGGTACCAAACCTAGTGATTTTGCCATCTCCTCCACCAAAAGTCACAATGCCTCCATCTTGAATGGGTACAAAATTCTGCAGCATGTCCCTATTTCCTGACATACTTCTGGAACAACCACTATCTACTATGCCTACATCTTTACTTTTCAAAGGATGATCCTACATATACAACAAAATTATACAAAAGTTAGTACACATTGGAGACTCAAGTCATTACTGACTTGAGCCTGCCTTGTGGATCATAAGAATTAGGCCATGTAGATTGATAAGATCCACCATTGTTCTTGGACCTTCTATGAAGATTAGGTCCCTTGTGAGTCCAAAAACAACCTGCTGAGGGCTTAACAGCAGTATCCCAATATCCCATACCCATAGTCATTGGGTCAATAAAGCCAGGCCAAAGACCATTCTGAAAATAAGAACTAGTGGGTTGCACAAATGGTCTAGCAACATATCTTCTCCTAGCAGACTGAAAATTTCTATCAGCAGAATGTTTCTTAGGAGAATGTCTATCAGCAGAATGTCTATCAGCATAATTGCTGGCCCTATGAGATGCCTGTGGGACATATGGTGGAATATTCTGAACATTTGTCCACATTGGTCTAGGTTTAGTTTGACCAACACCCATTCTTTGCTCATGAAAATCACAATCCTTGATTAGATGAGATTTACTTCCACACACAAAACATTTCTTCTTTTTAGAAGATTTATTAAAAGAAAAAGATGTTCCATTACAAGTAGAATTATTCAAATCACTAACAGAAACAGGATTGTTTTTGACACAATAATAAACATTATTTTGCAAAGAATTAAAAGACAAGTCTTCAGAAGAAACTGTCTTGGACTTGACATCCTCAGCAGCAATTCTAACAGACTTGTAGGGTGTCTTGGGTGAAGGCTTCGGAGAGGTCTTTGTAGGGCCTGACTTTTCACTTGAATCACAACTGGTATAGGTGGTAGACCCTTGGTCAGAGGACTTGTCACTGTCAGAACAAGAGACAAAGTCAGAAGAATTAGAATCAGGGTCTGGCAAGTCAATTGACTTTTTGCCATAAAGATGGTGTGATCCATCAAAGTCAGAGGTGGTGGTGCTAGATGGCATGTGTTCTCCCCTAATAGGTCCAGGCACAGCATGTAAGTATCCATTACTGACAAACTTAACAGGGGCTTGATAGTCTACTGGTTCAGGGTCAAACACACTGTGCTCATTAGGGTCATAAAATTGATCTTTCCCTATGTAATCACCAAACCCTAAACCAATTTTAGTTTTTACAGACATGGAACTGTTAACTAACCTGTTTAGATTTTTAGATGAATCTTTCCATTTATCAAACCTAGCCAAGCTATCATCTAGTTTAGTCTGCACTTCCTGTTTTTCTACCTCTAGTTTAGCCTTTTCCTTTTCACAACATTTTAATTCATTTTTAGCACAAAATAGATCTCTCTCTAACACCCCTATCTTTTCACCATAAGCAACCTCATTCTTCTGAAACCAGACTTTTTGTCTTTCTAGCGTTTTTAAAGAGTGTTTATAAGCCTTAACATCTATATAACTTTCATGATATTTGGCTTTTAATTCATCATGTTCATTTTTGAGTTCATTATACCTTTCACTACAACCAAATACACAATTTTGTACCTGAGATATGCCCATCAAGGCATTCTGACAATGATTATCCTCTGAAGAACAGCTAGCCAGCAATCCACCCACATCAGCATTATCATCAGTCTCAGGATCATGCACCTTCCAGTTGATGTGTTCATCAAGAGTGACCATGGCTTTGGGGTTTTCAGCATTCACCTGGTTCTTCTGATAGCTTGAATACCGAACTTCATCACCAGTCTTTCTATCCTTGCACTCTCTAGAGAAGTGACCCAACTGACCACATGAATAGCACTTGATCTTCCTTCTATCAAACCTAGCTGGTTCTCTTCCCTGAAACCCGAACTTTCTTCCAGACTTCTTTTCAAACCTCTTGACATTTAAAGTAAGCATGGCCACCTGCCATTTTAGATTCATCTCTTCCAAGTCAAGAGGATCCACCTGATCAAAATCCTCAAAAGCAAGATGCTGCTGATGTTCATAATCAGCAACAAACGACTGGAGTACATCCTCCATTACACCACTAGACTGTGGTTGAGAGTAGGAAGATGTTACTGAGGAGCTTGAACTTGAAGCCTGAGTCATCTTATTGGAGCTGGTGCTTACAAATGCTGAGTAGTTAGGAGTGGATGTACGAATGGGACTTCGAACATCAGGTTCAAGAGTCTTAAGCTTGTTGAAGAGATCATCAAATGAAAGCATATCAAGACCACCTTTTGCTTTGAGTGCAATGCTCACTTGTAGCCATGAGGGAGGTAATGATCGAAGGAACTTTGCATTGCAGTCCTCATTGTCAGGTCTGGCCTTCAGCTGATTCATCTGGCTCAAAATCTTATGGAACCTGTCATACCCCTTGTGGATACCTTCCTCTTCAGTTATTTGAAACTCTTGAAACTGCTGTTTCAACATCGACTTCTTCATCCTTTTTGACTCATCGTTCCCACCAAACCTAGCCTTGATCGCCATCCAGATATCTTTTGCTTCATCCATGTAGTGAAAATCTCCCATGTGGTCATCTGGAATAGCTTGAAGAAGAATGGTTCTCACTTTATTTTCTCTTTGAACTGCAAGAATCTCTTCAGCAGATCTAGGAGGAAGAATAGTAATAACACCATGTTCATCCTTAGAATGCTTCTTCAAACTGTTTCCTTTACGGACAACTTCCCAAAGATTCCAATCAATATTGGTGATCCAGTTCTGCATCTTCATTGCCCATAATTCATATTCTTCCTTCTTAAGATAAGGAAACTTTGCATTGCTATTGGTGAGATTGAGTTGTTGCATAGATGTGGTGTTTTGGTTGTTGTTGTTGTTGTTGTTGTTGCTGTGAACTTCAGATTCATCATCTGATCCAGGCATGGTTATTGGGTGTGAGAGGGTGTAAACGAGAAGATGTTCTTAGTAACACAGAGACTCTCACGAGGCTCTGATACCACTTGTTGAAACGCAGACCTTGATAGATCTTTATGAGCTCGTGGATCGTTAGTAATGTTTATGTAATCACAAACACACTAAAAGAAAGTCTAAGTTACTTGTATTCTATAGCGGAAAACAAACACAAGTAAGAACACAATTACTAAGAACGATTTGATCCTCTATGGATCTTTTGATTAATACTAAAAGTGTTTTTCTAAACTCGTACATAATACATAAAGACGTGTTCCTTTTATAGACAAGGAACCCTAAACAACCCTAAACCGTTTCCCAAGAAACGTATAATCTAAAAAAAATATCTAAGATATGCAATATCACATTCTAAATAAACTCATGCATATCCTAACTAATAATCATAATACGCGGAAACTATCCATCAGCAGAAACACATTCCGCACAATCTATACTTCCGCAGTAACATTCTTCAGCAGAATCATAAAGCTTCAGCAGTAACCATCAGCAGAATTCTTCCTTAGCAGAATTCCCAACAGTTCCGATACCTCTAAACTCATGGAGAAAATGGAAACCTTGGTTTCAAAAATCGACTCGCAATACAAAGATCTTAAAGGAGAAATGAAAGAAATGCGAGACGGTTGTAACAACTGTGGAGGTAATCACCCATCATCAGAATGTGACAATCAACCAATGGACCAACCCAAAGAAGGAGAAGCTAATTATATCCAAGGAGGATACCGTGGAGGCGGTTATCATGGAAATTATTACGGACAAAATTCTGTAAATTGGCAAGATCGCCAACAAAGGGATAAAACCGTGATTCTCAACCACGAGCAGACAATCAAACTCCATAAAACTCTGATAAAAAACCAGAAAAATCCGATTTTGAAAAAATGATGAGAGAATTCGTAACTACTCAAAAATCCACCAATGAGTTCGTCAAGAACCAATTTTTCAATCTCAAAACCAAAGTTGAGCAAGGTCAGAAAAATCATCAAGCATCTATTCAGGATCTTGAAAACAAATTTGGTAGACTTTCTGATCAAATTTCTTCCCGACCATCAGGTTCGTTACCAAGTAATACCCAAACCAACCCAAAACCAACATCATCTGGATCAAACGATAAAGCGTACCATCCACCACAGACTCGAAATGAGCATATCAATGTTGTATTCATAAGAAGTGGTCTTTCTTATGATCCGCAACCCAATCCAAATGATACCACGATCATCGATGATATAGTGACGATGAAGTTGAAGTAGCCGAGAAAGAAAATACCACAAAAACATCACCCAAACACACCCCACCAGTTAAGGCATACACACCAAAAATTCCATATCCTCAGAGCCTTAAGAAAGAAAAGATGGAAGAACATTATAAGAAGTTTGTTGAAATAATCAAAGAGGTTAGACTCAATGTACCCCTCATTGATGTTTTAGCTGGAATGCCCAATTATGGGAAATTTTTGAAGGAACTTCTTAATAACAAAAACAAGTTAGAGCAAATATCCGCTACCTTTCTCAATGAAGAATGTTCAGCTATCGTTCAAAACAAAATTCCACCAAAACTAGGAGATCCCAGAAGTTTTCTGCTTCCATGCACGTTAGGAAACAACATCACATGCGACGCTTTAGCCGATCTAGGTGCAAGTATCAATTTGATGCCCTATTCGTTGTATTCTAAACTTTCCATCACTACTTTGAAACCTACAAGGATGAGTATTCGATTAGCAAATCATTCTTACCAATATCCTGTTGGAATTGCTGAGAATATGCTTGTCCAAGTTGGTAAATTCATTTTTCCCGTGGATTTTGTGATCTTAGAAATGGAGGAAGATAGTAGAGTACCTCTTATCTTAGGAAGTCCTTTCCTAAACACAGCCGATGCAATCATCAAAGTAAAAGGAAAAGAACTCAACCTTGGAATTGGAGAAGATAGAATTACCTTTTTAATCGATAAAGCAAAGCAATATCCACATTCCAGTGATGACACTTGTTTTAAAATTGATTTAATAGATGAAGTCACTGATGAAGAATTGGATGCATTACTTGACGATTCAGATCCATTCATAAATACTTCAGAAAAAATTAGTGAAACAAACTTTGATAAAGATTTCGCTGATTTTATGGAAGTAAATTTGAAGAAGATGAAGAAGAAGTTGAAGAAGGAGAAATAATAGAAGAAGATTTTGAGGAAATCACTTTTAATGATCAATTGAGAATCAAAACATCTCTTCAAGAACCCCCAACTGATCTTGAGCTGAAACCACTTCCCGAAAATCTTGAATATGCTTACTTGGAAGATAATTCACTTCTTCCAGTAGTCATATCTTCATTTCTCAAAGATAAGGAAAAAGAATGTCTCATTTCTGTTCTCAAGAGGCATAAAAGAGCTTTTGCATGGAAAACATCTGATATCCCAGGAATTAGTCCTGATTTTTGTAAACACAAAATCAATTTCAAAGAAGATGCAAAACCCGTTGTAGAAAGACAACGTCGACTCAATCCCAACATGAAAGAAGTTATTAAAAAAGAAATCATCAAACTTCTTGATGCCGGTATCATTTACCCCATCGAGGATAGTCCTTGGGTGAGTCCAGTTCACAGTGTTCCAAAAAAAAGGAGGAATGACTGTTGTGACTAACGAACGGAATGAATTAGTTCCTACTAGAACTGTCACTGGATGACGAGTATGTATTGATTACAGGAAATTAAACAAAGCCACCATAAAAAGATCATTTTCCTTTACCTTTCATGGATCAAATGCTTGAGAGATTAGCAGGGAACGAGTATTTTGTTTCCTTGATGGTTTTTCAGGATATTTCTAAATTCCCATTGATCCTGTTGATCAAGAAAAGACTACATTCACATGTCCCTTTGGAACTTACGCTTATCGGCGTATGCCTTTTGGTCTGTGCAATGCACCTGCGACTTTTCAAAGATGTATGATTGCTATATTCCAAGACATGCTTGAAACATCTATGGAAGTTTTCATGGATGACTTTTCAGTTTTTGGAAGCTCATTTGAAGCTTGTCTTTCTAATCTCGATAAAATGCTCGAAAGATGCGAAGCTGCACATCTTGTTCTCAATTGGGAAAAATGCCATTTTATGGTGACTGAAGGAATTGTGCTAGGACACAAAATTTCCAGTGCAGGAATGAAGGTTGACAAAGCAAAAATCGATGTTATCACCAAATTACCACCTCCAACAAACGTTAAAGCCGTTAGAAGTTTTCTAGGACATGCCGGTTTCTACCGTCGTTTCATTAAGGATTTTTCCAAAATATCTCGTCCAATGACGAAACTTCTCGAAAAAGATTCTGTTTTTGACTTCAATGCAGATTGCATGAAGGCATTCGAAACATTGAAAACCCAACTGACTAGTGCACCCATTATGGCTTCACCTAATTGGTCACTACCATTCGATCTCATGTGCGATGCAAGCGATTTTGCTGTTGGAGCAGTATTAGGACAACGTGAAGGAAAACATTTCCGTCTTATATACTTCGCCAGCAAAACACTAAACAATGCTCAACAAAATTATACGGTTACAGAAAAGGAATTGTTAGCCGTTGTTTTTGCTTTTGACAAATTCAGATCTTATCTTGTGCTTTCAAAAACGATTGTGTTTACTGATCACTCATCGCTCAAATATCTGTTTACCAAACAAGATGCAAAACCACGTCTTATTCGATGGATTTTGCTACTCCAAGAATTTGACATCGAAATCAAAGATAAGAAAGGAGCAGAAAATCTAGCTGCTGATCATTTGTCTCGTCTTGAAAACCCAAATTTGGAAGAGTTAAAGGAAGATGAAATTGATGATTATTTTCCTGATGAAACTCTTATGATTATTGACACAATTGATGAAAAAGAAATTCCATGGTTTGCAGATTATGCAAATTATCTCGTTGGAGGAATTCTAAAAAAAGGTTTAACTCATGCCCAACGAAGTAAATTATTTTCAGAACTAAAACACTATTATTGGGAAGAGCCCCATCTTTTCAAGATGTGTCCCGATGGGATGATTAGAAGATGTGTTTCTGGTTCTGAAACAAGAAGAATTCTTGATGAATGCCATCATGGCCCGACTGGGGAAACTATGGTCCTTCCACCACCGCTAAAAAAGTTTTTGATGCTGGATTCTATTGGCCGACCATTTTCAAAGAAGCACATACTCTTGTTCAAAATTCTGATGCTTGCCAAAAATCCGGTAGTCTTTCTCATAGAGATGAAATGCCTCAAAAGAGCATTCAAGTCTACAAAATATTTGTAACACCCATTTCCCAGGTGTTGGGACCCCACCCTAGATTAAAGTGGATGAAGACCTAAGGTGATTGGTTGGTCGACAAAGTTATGTGGAAGTCAAACCCGATGGTCAAACTAATAGACAAAGTATGACTAATGTAGTAATATGAAATATGATGCATAAACTAAAAGGACCTAAGTTGTTAAGTTGTAAATATGTATTATAAGAATGGTTGTAGCCAAAGTAAAAGAGAAGAGACTTGAGGGACCATTCTTGCCAAAGGACCTAGTTACCACCTAACTAATCTTATCTAGGAATTTCTAGACAATTCCTTCATTATTGATAAGATGAGGCCGGTTTTAGAGTAGAGAAAAAGAGAGGGAAAAAGTTGGTGATGCCTTAAGAAGAAGAAGAAGATGAAGAGCAAGTGACCATAGTCTCCCTTAGCTATGATCATCACAATGTTCGATATGTTGTAGAAGATTTATGATGATGATGGATGATAGTGGTGATGATGATGACTTTGATGTTGTTAGCTTGGACTAAGGTAAGTAACTCTCCCTAAAACATGTGTTATGTATGTATTATCATGTATGTATTGTGGTTGTATAAGTGTATAAGAGTTGGATTAGTATGGTTGTAAGCTAAGGATGGATGGCTAGTGATCTCGGATAGGAGTATGTTAGTTTATCGACTTTGGACTAAGTAAGGTATGTAGTTGGTTATGATTGTTGTGAATTGATGTTAGTTATGTTATGAGGATATGCGTGATATGGTTGATTGTTGTAGCTTAGAAGCCTTGGAAGCGATTATGATGCTTACGTGAAAGTATGTGTATGATATGTGTTTTGTGTTGGGTTACTTACTAAGCGTAAGCTTATTCTTTTAGTTGTTATTGTTTTGTAGGCTTATGCGCGACGGAAGGAAGTTTCATAGATTATAGCATAAGGAATTGGAAGCGGATTGATAGGTGGATTGCAATTAGGAGCTTAGTATAGAATACTGAGCTCATGTGTCAAGGTTGTACCCCCGAGAGTCTTTTATTGATTTGTAAAGTGTAGTCGTGTGTCAAAATGTATGTCAAAGTGGTCATGACGATTTGGGAGTCTAACGATGAGTCAAAGTGTAGTTTATGTGTTTATGCATAAAGTTAAAGGGATGTTTGGTTGAGTTGTAAATATACCCATTTTGGGTAGTGAATGGGTCAAGTGTCTTCGGAACACGTTTGATATGTTAAGTTATTGATGTTGGTCAAGTTTGGTATAAATCGGAAGTCGTATGGATGGTTTGTAGTGAAAATGGGTCAAAACGGGTTATTTGCATAACCCGTCTAATTTGTAAAGTACCCCTTCGGGGTGTCGTTCGGTAAATGTTTTTGTATGAAATTGAGCCCATTGATGTATCAAATAAATCTGGAAAGTTTGGTTAAGTTTCGAGTTCGGGAGGTCGGGTTTCCAAGCGGAGATAATAAAAATTGAGTTTTGGGGACAGCAGGTTCAAACCCTTGGGTCCGGTTTTAGACCCTGGGTTTTGGGGCCAGACCGGCGGTCGGGACTCTCGGCCGGCGGTTTGGGCTGTTTTCCAGATTTTGGCGATTTTCAAAAATTCATATCTTTTTAATCCGTAAGTCGTCACGAGTCGTACCACCCGTCGTTTTGAAGGTAATTGAGTGTACTTTCATTTAAAAATAGCCTCAAGGGCTGAATGTTTATACATTTTTTTTCAGTCATCAAAAGAGTGGTCGGATGTCCATAAAAGTCAATCGTTTTCGCGTAAAAAGTTTTAAATTTTAGTCTAAGCGGGCACGGGGTGTAACAATATTCGATATTTGGGGAATCGATTTTATGGGACCATTTCCTAAATCGCACAAATACGAATACATTCTCATTGCTATTGATTACATTTCCAAATGGGCTGAGGCTGAAGCTCTACCCACGAATGATGCACGAGTTGTTGTCAATTTTCTCAAAAAGCTTTTCGCTCGTTATGGAATTCCTAAAGCTTTAATAAGTGATCGAGGAACCCATTTCTGTAACAAATAAATGGAGAAAATTATGAAACGATACGGAGTTAATCATCGTTTCGCCACAGCTTATCACCCACAGACCAGTGGTCAAGTTGAAAATACCAACAGAGCCTTAAAAAGGATACTTGAAAACAGGGTCAAAGACAATCCTGCCATTTGGTCAAGAAAACTAGATGATGCTCTGTGGGCATTTCGTACGGCTTATAAAACACCAATTGGTACAAACCCATACAGACTCTTGTATGGGAAAACTTGTCATTTGCCGTTCGAAATCAAACATCTCGCTTACTGGGCTCTCAGAAGCTATAACCCTGATCTCAAAGTAGCTAGAGAGAATAGATTTTTGCAATTGCATGAACTCGATGAACTAAGACTCCAAGCTTACAAGAATTCCAAGCTGTACAAAGCTAGAACCAAAGCGTATCATGACAGAAAGCTTAGAATCCGAAAAGAATTCAAAGCTGGAGACAAAGTTATACTTTTTAATATGAAATACAAGTTCAAAGCACCTAAGCTAAAACCAAAATGGTTCGGTCCGTATATAGTGAAACATGGATTTCCATCTGGGTATGTTGAATTACATGACAAACAAGGTGGAAGTTTCATTGTTAATGGTCACCGAATTAAATTGTACTATGATAAGGAGCAAATGAACGAGATTTCTATCAAAGAGATTCCACCTGAATCAGATTATGAAGCAATAACATTCATGGCACACTTTCCGGCCGATTATAAGAAAAACACTCCTTGGGTCGAAGAATCTAGTTATATCTATGATGTTCTTCTTAGACCTTGGGAAAGAATAAAATTTGAGAACATAGATGAAACTGGAGAAGGAATAGTGATAGGAAACGTGGTGTATGTTCCAAAATTCTCAAAGAAGAAACCAAAATTTACACTAACGTAGCAAGAAGGAAGTTTTGAGTCCGGCTGATGACTCGTTAATAAAATAAGCGCTTCTCGGGAGGCAACCCGTGTGTTTGCTGTTTTTTTTTTTATTATTTATTTTCATTTTCAAGTGATTAAATCCCAAAGTTTATCTAATTCCTTTGTTGAGCTTAAGTGTGGGGGTGTATCACGAACTTTTAAATAAAACGTAGAAATATTTCGTGTGTTTCTTTTGTTTAAGATTACTGCAGGTAATGATTACAAAGTATGGACACTTGAATCAAAGAATCATCTGGAGCAGGAAAATATGGTTTATTCTCTTATTTCCCTATTTTCATTCCTTGAAATTCGTTTTTCACATTAAGGATAATGCTTAACTTAAGTGTGGGGGGTGAATAGGAAAATAAGAATAGATTGTAACTTTCGAGCTAAATTTTAAATTTTGTTTGCCCTTGTGATCTAGATAGTTGTCATTTTAAGGTTTATATAACTGGATCTATCCACTGGTAAAACCTGTAAATTTAAAAAAATTGAGATGTGTCCCGATTAATATTGCAATCCATTCTGGGATCGATAACATTAGCTAGCACATATTATAGCCCTTTTCACTATAATGTGACGATTTAAGCCTGTTTCGTATCTAGCATACATCTTTTATGCTTTGAATCCTTTTGCTATGTGTGTGCCGGTGATTTTATTTATTCTAGAACTTGTGCTTGTAAATCATTATGAGACCGTTGTGAGATCACTTTTCATTTGTGATATAAGTATATATGCGTGATAAGAGGCAATCTTAGGATTTAACCCAAATAAGCCTTCCGTATTGATATTTAGCTAGTTACACTGACTAGTTAACCACCAGTATAAACCCTTTTGTTAGCGTTTATCTTTAACGCTAGATACCCCTAGTTACACCCTCTGAGCCTATCTTTTTCTTTTGATAAAATCCAGAAAAATACAAAAAGATTTTACACTTTTAGCCTTGCTTTACCCTTAGTCAAGTCTTGGTTGGTTGCTAGCTATTTGGCAAGATGGATGTTATGTGGGAAATCATGAAAGTACGAAGAAAGTTGCAAACTCCAAAAGTAGTTATTCCAGTGAAGTCATCACAACTAAAGGATGACAAGCTCTTATGTTAAAAAAAAAAAAAAAAAAAAAAAAAAAAAAAAAAAAAAAGATAGAAAATAAGTCATCGCAACTATAAGGTGACACGAATAGCCAATGTGCTATGTAATAATGTATAGTGCAATCAAGTATGGAGTTTTTCAAGAATGCATGATAGCGGTTCGAAATAGCTAGTAACATCTGGGCAATAGACTTTGAGTACCTTTGTATATTCATTATTACCAACCCTTTCTAAAACATATCCCATGTCTTATCCTACCCTTTTGGCTTTGTGAAATTATTAAATGTATGGACATGTAGTGACCATCCAATTTCTTGAGGAATTAGATAACGTTGCTAGCAATCTGGTGTGTATTTTGGTGACCATCCGTTATGTGAATAACGCGCTAGCAATCCAAGATATGCCCTAGTGACCATCCGTTATTTGGTAATGCGAGAATTCGTTGTTAGCGATCTATTATATTTTGCATAAAATAATTGCACATAAGTCTAATTCAGCCCTTGAAGCCTTTAATCCCGAATAAAATCCCTCTGTGATATCTATACTTGGTGCTCACGCCATTTCGGTGTCGTTTTGTTTCTTGTACAAGCTTATGGTAATATTTAAATCATGACTGAGCAAATGAGTGTGATTCTTCTTATATACTCCACCAACCATACAAATGAGTGTTTTGAGTGAATTATATTTCATTTCCTTTTCGTGAGGTGTTTAGTAATGTTTATCAAGCAAGAAAATCATTTGGGTATTGTCTAACATCTCGATGCTTCAACCATAAAATCTTAAATTGATGAATCTAACTTGTCCTTGTACTTGATAGATTTGCATCACATTTTTCTAATCATACTTGTGTACCATGTGGATAATTGTTTTTATTTCTAGATTTGCTTGAGGGCAAGCAAAGTTTAAGTGTGGGGGAATATGATAACACACAAATTGTGCATGTTTTTAGTAGTGTTATTCGTGTTTTTATATATGTTATTTGGTTATATTTATATGCTTTTGTTACTAAATCGTACCAAAGCGTGTTTGCAAAGTATATGTAACCAAAAACAGGAAAAAGGAAGAAAAAGATGCAAAAATAAGGAAGAAGGAATTATTTATGAATAGTGCAAAGATTTTCTTGTCAAGATTCAAAGAATGAAGATTCAAGTATTCAAGTTGACAAGCTCCAAGACAATAAAAAGATCAAGTTTGGACGAAGAACCAAGGACCAAAAAGGAAGGAACAAGACAAACAACAAAAGTTCACAAAAAGAGAAAACAGCAGTGCTCCATCCGATCGGAGGCTTCCCGCAACCGATTCGGATGGAGGCTAATTCTGAAGACCAACCGATCGGTTGGCCATAATACCGATCGGTTGGATGTTGTCTGATTTCCCAAAACTTCATCATTAAGGTTCCTATCCTTATGTGCACGATTCCAAAGTCTTCTATTGAGCATTCTAGACTATTCTATCTGCTTGGAGGCCAAGTTGAATCATTAATAACCCTAGGCTTGAGAATAGTATAAATAGAACCATTTGTGAAGAGTTTTAGACACACCTTTTCAATAATCCTCATACCAACTCTCATACAATCATCAAGATACTCTCTCAAAAGTCCTAATTCGTCCTTAGAGTTCAGGAAGCTTTGAAGGTTCAAGAAGTCAACATTTGGAGGTCAAAACATCAAGAAATCAACACCAATGTGCACTTACTTAGATGATGTGTATTACTTATTGATTTGCGTATGATTGTGATAACATGTTTTAATTCAATTTCAAGTTGATTCTAAGATCCAATTGTGATTAAGTTTCATAGTGACATTTGTTGATCAAGTTTAACTAGTTGCTAATAATCTTAAGGGTCGAAAGAACTATTGTTATTCAACTAGTTATAATCATTTGTCTATGAATGATTGTTTTTATCCATTATTCTTGATTAAACAAAGAAAGTTAATTGTGGTTGTAATAAGAATGCTTTTGTCTATCAAATTGGATTGATTGAAAACCACTTTAAAGGTCGAAAGACTAATTGTTTGCAATCAATTATGACCTTTTGTCTATGATCGTTTACCTTTTGTATTGACCATTTCCTAAGCTTATTTGATAAAGCAAAAGACTATTTTTGTGTTTAAGGTACACCAACTTATGAACCTTGAATTGATTGGTTAAACTTAATGCTTGTTTTTATAAACTAAAATCTTGACGAAGGTTTAAATTGTAGAAACAATAGATTAGTTCACCAAACTAATTATCATAACCAACATGTTATCCAAAGTTATCACAATCATGCTTATCAAGGGTAGTATATTAATCTAAGCAAGTGTAGTTTTTAATCATTTGAATTATTATATTCACATCATTGCTTGTTTAAGAGATTTACTTCTAGTAGCTTACAATTCGATTCACTACACAAATCCCTGCGAACGATCCCGACTTACCATCATAATCTTGCTACAACGGACGAGTTCACTTGCTCGTATGTGTGGTTTCTAGATTCGGTAATTCGACCTTTATAAATTTAAAACTTATACTCGCATGACACATCAGAGAGGAGATACTCCCCTACCGGGTTTCTCGACATTGACGCCATTACCTGTTAACAACCCTAACAACCACCCCCATTACCGCTTCCACGTTCACAACACGATCTCATCCAGAAGTAACACCTAATCATCATGCTTCAACATCAGCCAACTCGGAACATGTCATTAGCCCAGCCTTTATCGAAGCTAACCTTGAGGCATTGGAATCTCTCTTAAGGGCTCGCAAGAGGCAAGTTCGAAATACAGAGATGCGAAGGGAGTTGGAATACTCTAGTGATGATTATGATGAAGAGATATAAATGGAGCCTAGGCCTCCGGCACACGGGACAACACACTCAGCCCCGAAGATAAGGTCCCCTGTTGGTCGAAGGCTGAGCGGAAGGTTTGTTGGGTTCGAAGGAGTTCCTGAGCGGGCTCCGACCAGGAGAGAAGGAGCGGTAGCCGAAGGTTCTAATGGAAGAAACCAACGAAGGGAAGAGACGGAGTTGAATCTACCTCCATTGTTAGCAGCTCATCTTGGAAGGACTGAAGCAGGGGTTCCGTTGCAGCCTTCTCACACATCCGGCGTAGAAGGCAATCCTCCTCCATTTAATATGGGAGGAAATCTTCCTCCCAATGGTATGTACCCCCTGTTCCAAACTCAGTCTTACCCTCAGGGTTTATGTCCCCTAGTATATGGACAGTCCAACAACCATAGTCTCCCTCAACATTACGGGAACATACCCTTCGAACATCCTACGGTATACCCCGCGTATACCATGGGAAATAGTTATTCTTTTGGCATGAACGCATCCTACCCATCTTACCCTAACCAAACTCCTATGGGAGTACCCCCAAACCATAATCCATATAATGCTATCCCCATGTATGCACCACCTTATAATTGCCTATATTCGGAGCCTATGGGTTCCGCTACACCCTTCGTAAGATGGATAGAAGACTACCCTTTACCCGATGGGTTGAAAATGCCTGCACACATAGGCACTTTTGATGGGAAGGGGGATCCGGACAATTTTCTACATTTGTTCGAAGGGGCCATTAGAATGAAAAAGTGGGTCGTGCCTGTAGCCTGTCACATGTTTACATACACCCTATGAGATTCTGCTCATATCTGCTGGAATGGACAGAAGCCAGGTAGTATTTTCAACCTTGATGACCTAAAGGCTAAGTTCCGATCATATTTTAGCCAGCAAAAGAATTTCACAAGGACCCATTAAATGGTGCACAATATTAAACAAAGGGAGAATGAAAGCACAAGGGCTTTTGTCACAAGGTACACCGATGACACTCTACAGATCTTGGGTCTACATGAAGATCAGCGTATCTCTGGTTTAGTACATGGCTTACGAAATCGAAGCTTGGTGGAATTTCTATCCACTGACCTTCCGGCAACTTATAAGGGCTTAATGTAAAAGACGTATACTTGGATAGAAGCGAAGAAAGTATCTACCAATGGGGCTCCCATCGAAAATAGGGAAAGCGACAGCAAGTTCCCGAAGTACTCTGCGTGGGAAGGATCGAAGAACAAAAACAAAAACAGAGATAGTTTCACTTCGTACAACAAAGGTCCTAACCATGGGTTGCTAGGAAGCCTGACTAAATCTCTGAAAGAAATACTCGCAACGGAGAGGGTGGCCAAGGCTTTTGAACCGCCCCCTCGCATGACAAGCATGGGCAGAAACAGAGATACAACCAAGTATTGTCAATTCCATGAAGATTATGGGCATGAAATGATTATTTGTAGAGAGCTAAATAGGCAGATACAAGAAGCCGTAAAGTCCAGACAGTTGGCACATTTAGTGAAAGTCATAAAGAAGGGCAAGGAGAAAACCTCCGACACTCAATTGGGTAAAGACACCACTCCTCCCGAAGCCCCAATACTTATGGTTCATTGGGGTGAGACAAGCTTGAAAAGAAAAGTGACGGAGAAGGAGATATACGAGGTAGGGGAAGTAACGTTTCCCTCCATTACAGGTCAAGTCCCTTCGAACGATCTAGTAGTCATCAAAGTCTTAATTTCCAACCGGGAAGTAAATAGGGCCTACATGGACTGCGGAAGCTCCAGCGAGATCATATATGAGCATTGCTTCAATTCTTAAAACTCAAGCCTTCGATCAGGTCAAAGCGGGTTGATTCAAAGATACTTTTGGTAGGGTTTTCAGGAGAGCATTCGTGGCCTTTGGGAGAAGTACCGTTGGACATAACGATTGGAGAAGGAAAGCTCGCAAGAACAGAAACCCTCACTTTTGCTATCGTAAGGTCCGATTCTCCTTACAATTTATTGATAGGAAGAACCGCCATGCAGAAGATGGGTATTGTAGTTTCCACCATACATGCAACGGTAAAATTCCAAACACCGTATGGAATAGGAACCGTACTTTCAAGCTACAACCAGGGATAGGCAAAAGATGTTGGTAAAAAGATCAAAGAAAGTCCTAAAGAGCCTTCTAAAGTCATTCTAAGTTGTGCAGATGCTGAAGAGCGCATTGTGATAAATGAGCTCTATCCGGAGCAAATGGTGGTAATCGGGAAGTAACTCCCTATTAACTTCAAGACAGATTTGGAGAAACTACTTAAATCCAACAAAGACGTCTTTTCATGGACGTACTCAGACATGACAGGGGTCCCAAGGACACTTATGATCGATGGTAAGCCTTTCGACACAAAGCACAAGCTTAATGAATTCAAACACATTAAACCAATTAAGCAAAAGCGACGGAACCAAGCGCCTGAAAGGAATGCAGCCGCTTGTAAAGAGGTGGATGAGCTCGTACGAGCAGGAATACTTAGAGAAGTGAAATACCAAACCTGGGTAGCAAATCCGGTTATGGTAAAAAAGAATGACGGAGGGTGTCGTATGTGTGTCGACTTCACCGACTTCAACAAAGCCTGCCCAAAAGATTGCTACCCTCTGCCAGAAATTGATTAAGGTCGAATCTCTCTCAGGGTTCCGTTTGAAGTGTTTTTTAGATGCCTACAAAGGGTATCATTGATTGCTCCCAAACGGTCAACTTATATCGACCAAGGATGTTGGTCAACTAAAGTCAAACACTTGAGGACAACTGTCCAAGGAGTACAGAGTATCCCCGGGTCGTTAAGTCCCAACGAGGTGTGAATTCTGTAATAGAACGAATCTGTGATCGGGTGAATATTGAACAGGAAAGGGTTTTGAGTGATTTACACTAAGGAATAAAAGAAAATAGCTTAAACAAGTTATATTAACCTAAAACTTATTTTAAAACTGAAAATATATTTATTTGACTTTTTATCTATTTATTTTTAATTAATTACTATTTAATAATTATTTAAAACTAATTTAAATTATAATAAATACTAAATGAAAAGTAATAAATATGAATTTTTTTCTATAAATACTATATGATAGCAGAATACTAGGAAAAATATAAAAAGTTAGATAAGCCCACTAATAAGCTGAATTGGGCAAATAAGCAGTTTAAATAAGCACTTCAAATAAGCAAATAAGCACTAGAATGCACCAAAAGCTCAGGTATAGTGTAATAGACCTAAACAAACCTAATTCAACTCAAAAAAACTAAAATAAGCCCAGGCCGTCAGCCAAATTAAGTATTAAAATTAAAACAAGCTTAAACAACCACACAGGCCTGCAGGGCTTTTTAAAGCTAATTCCAACTTATCAAATAAGCTGAAAAGTCTGAAATGAGACTGGAACCAACAAGTCAGCTAGGTGGGCTTCTAAAAACAACAATTATCATAGGCACAAGTTCAATAATGAACAAGCTACAAGCTCATGAAAGTGAGCTTGTGAACCTGGCACAAGGCAATAATCTAGAAAACGTACTACAAAAAGCAGTAAAATAAGCAGTTAAACTAAAGAGATAAAAATAAATAAAAATAGACTAATGAAGATAAGCAGCAAAATATTAATTATCTAAAAACACAAGTACTGAAACTTAATATTAAATACTAGAGAAAATTAACTAGTTTATTCAAAAATTTACTAACTGAAATTTTTGACTTTTAAATTACCCTACTAAGTTGACTTAAATGAACTTTGAATCAATCCTACTTACTGATTATGTTATATTAAGCTGAAAAGAAGTGAAATTAAGCTAGATAACCTAATAATGAACTAGTGTGATGAAAATGGGCAAGTAAATTCCAACAGATAGCAAATGAAGTTAGATTAAAGGCTATTTTGACTTCTTAACAAAGAAGTATTGGATTTTATTGTTTAACTGAGTTAATAGATCCTATTGTGATATACATCAATAGTACAAGACCATAAAAGATAATTTTCCATTTTTGAAAACCGAGGGACTTGTTTTGTCATTTTTGAAACTTCAGGGACCTAAGTTGCCATTTTGCAAACTTGAACTTTAAAGGACTAATTTTGACAACTTGTGAAAGTTCAGGGACTGAAACTGCCAATTATGCAAACTTAGTTCGTTTTTCAACTGATTTCAATCCTTTTGCACCTGAAACATATAAAAACACAATCCAGAGATATTTGTAGTATTATGTGACTTTTCTGAGTGTTTTTGGCTGTTTTTGCAGTTTAGATGGGACAAAAATGATGAGTATTTACACACTCATCAATCCCCCACACTAAACTATTGCTAGTCCCTAGCAATCTTTTTTGAAAATTTAATGGATTTTATGTCTCTTTACCAGATAGCCATTACTTCTGGAGTAGCCAATGTTTTAGTATGATACTTTGGTACATTGATAACCAAATGATTTTGAGCAAATCATCAGCTGTCAACGGATTTGATTTGTCTTTACCAAAAGCCGTTTGCTTTTGGACTAGCCAACTCTTTGATAGAATACAGTTATCATCTTGGTGAGCTGATTACCAATTATGGTTTTCTACTGCCTTAACCACAAGCCATAACCTTGTGGGCTAGCCAACTCTTCGCTATCAAAGATTTGGTGGGTTGAATACCATACAATTTTTGGCAAATTGTCAGCCATAAACGGATTTGAGATATCTTTACCTAGAGCCGTTTGCTCTCCGATTAGCCAGTCCTTATATGGGTTAGACATGGTGGACTGATAACCATTTGTTGTGTTAGTGCAAAGCACTTCCACCAAATGAAAATTTTTAAAATTTTGGCCAAAACGGGGGAACTAAGGCACTAGAATTAGAAAGTACACATTTGATCAAATTCGCCAGAATTCCCCCCCACACTTAGAATTGAATATTGCCCTCAATATTCAAAGTACCGGCTATTATGCCGAATCCTTGAACGTAAAAAGATAACATTACTAGCCAAGTGTGGTAACACAACAATTATTTTCTTTTTTTATATTTACAATTTTCTCATTCTTTTTTTTTTCTTTTTTTTTTTTTGAAATATATATATACAACAGCAGGGGCACTCCCCCACACTTAGATGGTTGAACAGAGAAAGAAGACAGAAATATGGGTGAAAACCCATATGGTGTGCTAATATTTTTGTTCACCGAGTCACTAGCTTGACTCGACCCCGCATTCATTGGTTCATGGGGAAGTAACATGTGGAAGAAAGAATCTCCATCGCACTTTCATTCAAGATGTTTGGATAAACATTGAAGTACGTGAAAGTTCCACACCGATGAGATAATTACCCGGCTCAAAAATGATAATTGAGAATGCCGGGGTCAAAGATGGTGTCTTCATTCCCAAAGGAGTGAAGAACAGGAGAAGTGACAGAATATGTGAAGAAAAGGAAGAAAATCATGATAACAATCATGACTAACTCTTCATCCTCAACAGGAGAATTCATAATTTCATGAATCTCATCAGTTAAGTTCAGTTGATCAAGACAATTCAAGAGTGGGAGGGGTGGGATTTTGATATCAATTAAATTCTCAGTATTGAGAACATCTCCCTCCGGAACACAAAGATTTTATTTGTCATGATCAAAGTAGAAGTTATCATACTCCGGCGGAGATATGATATGAGTGAGTTCAATGGAGAACTCCTCAAAGGTGAATGAATCATATTCGGATTTGATGTGAGTGAGTTCATCCGCGAACTCCTCAAATGTAAATGATTCATAATCGGGGAGAGAATTATGAGAATGAGAAGTGGTATTGCCACTAATTTTCTCTCCCATCTGATCAAAACAGAAGGCTTCCATTTCCGGAATAGAATCATCGGAAAAAATGTCACTATCCTTTATGGGGATAGGAGATGAAATGGGTTTTTCCTTGAAAGCCTCGATTTTAGAAATGAGAAGACTGACATTCAATAATGTTGCTCGAAGAGCTTCGTCTTTGATTTTAGTGTCAATTTCTTCATCATTCTCTTCTTCTAAGCTGACTGGCTCAGAAGGTAATTCCTCCATGTAAATGATGTCTCCACATGATAAAGAATCGTCATTAGCGGAATCGGATAACATCTCAACATGATCTTTTGAAAAATTAAGAGGAGGAGGGATATCACACATATGATCAAGAATTCCCTGTGACTCACTTGGGATTGGGACAAGGTTCTCAACACTAGACTTTATGAATTCGTCCGATTCCTTTTCAGGAACAGTGTTAAGATGCTCATCCCCCATGTTTAGAGAGTTAGTGTGAACCTTGGGTGTGATAACAGCAGACTGAGGGAGTTGAGAAGTGCTAGCATGCAAGGGTTTTATAATTTCCATGTGTCCTTCTGCTAGTAATTCTATCATACTCTTTTCTCCCTGCGAATTTTGGATTGGTGGGATTTGAGCTGATGAATTCGATGAATCTTGTGGAAGAATACCAATGGTACCTTCATCATCACTGTCATCATCATCATCGATAAGAGCAGCATTGCAGAAATTGGCACGTGCTCTAGCTGCTCGTTGTTCGGCTAGTAATTCATCCATGCTTCCTCCGTTTTTAGCAGCATGTCCATCTTCAAGTAATTCCGCGATAGATTTATCACGAGAATATTGAATGAGTGGAAATTGTGGGGATGTGGATGTGTCAAAACCGAAAGGTTGACATTGATTATCAGCATGAGGATTTTTTTGGGCACGTTTAGATTCCTTCAATCCTTTTAATACATCCAGAAGACCAAGGAGAATGTTTTGAGGAATATCTTTGTCAGAATTGTCATCAGGAACACACTCATAGACAGGTGTGTTCCTAGTAGGACAATCAGAACTGAAATGTGAACCCCCACAGTAGTCACACCAATGAAACTGATGTGACTATGATTCATGTGGATTGTGGTCAAAACCAAATTCATGATTGTTACAAGGAACATAATCAGAGGTAAATGTAGGTTCAGCTATTAAAGCATCACACATACAAAGTCCACGACTAAATTCACATGCCTTGCAAAAACACCGTTCACAAAGTGAACCATCTCCTAACGGATCTCCACAACTAAAACAATGAAGTTGATCGAACAAAGATGTCTGAGGAGGGTCGTTAGAAAATTTTGGTGAATTATTAAGAGAATTCGGATTTATGAACCTGTTGCACATAGTACAATATCCGCTGCGACAGTTATTTCCACATTTTTCACAAATGCACCTGAAACAACGATAGCTGTTCTCCATCGGGCTTTTGCAATGAAAACATTTGTAGCCGAGAGACGCCATAGAAGAAAGGTATAAGAAGTTTAGAATCAAATGGATAGAGGGTAAAGGGATAAAGAATAAAAAAGTGTAAGAGGGTAAAGATGAATATTTTTGGGTTTTTTGTGTTCGTTGAAAACTTGAATAAAAATGTTTTTGGCAATCGTTTAGTCAAACGAATTAACTTCACGATTATTTTGGTTTTATATGAAAATAAGGAAATATGAACAAAGATGGTAAATATACAATGGGTGTATATTCAACAATCACTGATACATCAAATTCGATCTACGCAGCACACCTCCCCGGCAGCGGCGCCAAATTTTGATTGCTCCCAAACGGTCAACTTATATCGACCAAGGATGTTGGTCAACTAAAGTCAAACACTTGAGGAGAACTGTTCAAGGAGTACAGAGTATCCCCGGGTCGTTAAGTCCCAACGAGGTGTGAATTCTGTAATAGAACGAATCTGTGATCGGGTGAATATTGAACAGGAAAGGGTTTTGAGTGATTTACACTAAGGAATAAAAGAAAATAGCTTAAATAAGTTATATTAACCTAAAACTTATTTTAAAACTGAAAATATATTTATTTGACTTTTTATCTATTTATTATTAATTAATTACTATTTAATAATTATTTAAAACTAATTTAAATTATAATAAATACTAAATGAAAAGTAATAAATATGAAAATTTTTCTATAAATACTATATGATAGCAGAATACTAGGAAAAATATAAAAAGTTAGATAAGCCTACTAATAAGCTGAATTGGGCAAATAAGCAGTTTAAATAAGCACTTCAAATAAGCAAATAAGCACTAGAATGCACCAAAAGCTCAGGTATAGTGTAATAGACCTAAACAAACCTAATTCAACTCAAAAAAACTAAAATAAGCCCAGGCCGTCAGCCAAATTAAGTATTAAAATTAAAACAAGCTTAAACAACCACACAGGCCTGCAGGGCTTTTTAAAGCTAATTCCAACTTATCAAATAAGCTGAAAAGTCTGAAATGAGACTGGAACCAACAAGTCAGCTAGGTGGGCTTCTAAAAACAACAATTATCATAGGCACAAGTTCAATAATGAACAAGCTACAAGCTCATGAAAGTGAGCTTGTGAACCTGGCACAGGGCAACAATCTAGAAAACATGCTACAAAAAGCAGTAAAATAAGCAGTTAAACTAAAGAGATAAAAATAAATAAAAATAGACTAATGAAGATAAGCAGCAAAATATTAATTATCTAAAAGCACAAGTACTGAAACTTAATATTAAATACTAGAGAAAATTAACTAGTTTATTCAAAAATTTACTAACTGAAATTTTTGACTTTTAAATTACCCTACTAAGTTGACTTAAATGAACTTTGAATCAATCCTACTTACTGATTATGTTATATTAAGCTGAAAAGATGTGAAATTAAGCTAGATAACCTAATAATGAACTAGTGTGATGAAAATGGGCAAGTAAATTCCAACAGATAGCAAATGAAGTTAGATTAATGGCTATTTTGACTTCTTAACAAAGAAGTACTGGATTTTATTATTTAACTGAGTTAATAGATCCTATTGTGACATACATCAAACAAGAACAACACCACAAACAATCTTCACCACAGTTAACACAGCAAAACCAAACAACCCTTTATAATGACTTATACTTGATTTTCAAAGCAACTAGTGGACTTAGACCTTATTACTGATTCTAAACCTTATATTATCATATCATAAGACCAAATAAGCATAAAACATCAACAATACTAGCATGAAACTCATAAAGTACCAATATGCTATATTAACTGTAAAATGGAAATTTTAAGCAACTACAAATTCAAAAGAACAAGTAAACTGTTTTAATCAATAATTCTACTTAACTATAACACAGAAACATAAAAACACAAGGATTCAGGCAGTAAACTACTTATACAGTAAAATGAAAAAGTTGAGTAAAAAAACTTACAAGAGACTATCCAGCTAAAAACCAAGAACAAGGACCAAGTAACAATCCTATAGGCTTACCACTAAGCCACTAAACCCAAGGCAATCCAGAATTCACCTTGCTCCAAGCTTAATTCATGATTTCCACTGATTTTTATATTTTTGAGTATTATGATTAACAGTCCTCTAAATGATCTAAAAGCTTCAAAAAGCTTATAAGGAAACTGAAATGAGCTTAAAGGAACTTAATGAAACAGGTTTAACAACAATTAACAAGATTTAAGCAAAATTGTCAATTTTACTTAAAAATGCTAATTACTAATTCAACAAACAAGACTGGAATTTATGATGAAAGAAAGTTCATTTAATATTAAGAAAACTGATTACAACATCTTTAAGCTAAAAAGTACAACTGGAAAAGTAAATGACATTAAAACGACATGTTTAAAACTAAAACTACACTACTCTACAACTAATTAACTACTACTCTTCTCCTTGTGCTTTTTTTTCTTGCTTTATAGAGACTTTCAGGCATCCCACTTGTTTTTATGGCCATTGGATCAGCAGAAGTGATCCTGGCCTTTAAATCTTCTTTTGGCGCCAAAAGTGGTTTATGTAACTTGCAGCCGAAATTTTGCAATTAATGCACTTTGGATGGTTGTATTGGTGGAGGAGACAAGAAAGAAAAGGTTAGTAGCCAAGTTGTGGAGATTTGGTGCAAAAATCAGGTTTGTGAGTGTAACAGTGGAAGTTTTGTGGTGGGAATGCATTAATTGTATTGTAGGCTATGTTGTGAGGTGGAAAGGATGAGAGGGAGGAGTAGGTAGTGAGCTGGGGTGGACAGGTGGTGGTTTGGTGATGAGGTGGTAGCCAGGTGGTGGTAAAACCACAATGGTTTTGAGTTTCAGTGGTGAGGGAGGAGGGAGTACAGTAAGGGTGGGTTTGACCCTTTCGTTTGACCCCGTGTTTTATAAATAAGGGATTGGGCTGGAAAGGTTATTGGGCCAAGGTTATAGTAAAGGGGTGTTGGGTTTATTATTTTGGGTTAAGGGTAGTAATAGGGTCCGGTTTGGTTTGTATAGGTTTTAAGCCCAAGGACCATTAGTGTAACTTTTGGATTTTTAGGGGGCTGAAGTGATAATTTTCCAAAGTTTATCACAAGGGCCATTCATGCCAAGTTTCAATAGTACAAGGACCATAAAAGATAATTTTCCATTTTTGAAAACCGGGGGTCTTGTTTTGCCATTTTTGAAACTTCAGGGACCTAAGTTGCCATTTTGCAAACTTGAACTTTAAAGGACTAATTTTGACAACTTGTGAAAGTTCAGGGACTGAAACTGCCAATTATGCAAACTTAGTTCGTTTTTCAACTGATTTCAATCCTTTTGCACCTGAAACATATAAAAACACAATCCAGAGATATTTGTAGTATTATGTGACTTTTCTTAGTGTTTTTGGCTGTTTTTGCAGTTTAGATGGGACAAAAATGATGAGTATTTACACACTCATCAATCATCAGATACAAATGGCAGAGGAAGATGAAGAGAAGACAGCTTTCTACACAGGATAGGGCGTCTATTGTTACAAGAAAATGTCCTTCGGCTTAAAGAACGCAGGAGCATCATATCAACGATTGGTAGACAAAGCTTTCAAAAAACAGATAGGAAGAAACTTGGAGGCTTACGTTGATGATATGGTTATCAAAAGCAGGACCGAGGAAGACTTACTCTCCGACATCCAGGAAACCTTCGATCAACTAAGGGCAATCAACATGAAGCTAAACCCAAAGAAATCTTCTTTTGGTGTTGAAGAAGGACAATTTCTAGGACATTTAATTACAAAGCAAGGGATTAAAGCTAACCCTTCGAAGGTCAAAGCCATCACAGATCCACAGGCTCCAAAATCGCTGATGGACGTACAAAGCTTAAATGGAAAGCTCGAAGCACTTAGCAGGTTCCTGTCAAAGGGTGTAGACCGATCTTTACCATTTTTCAAGACACTCAAAGGGTGTGTAGATAAGAAGACGTTTCAATGGAGTTCAGAGGCAGAAGCTGCTTATCAAAAGTTGAAAGAATTTATGGAGATATTACCAACACTTACAGCCCTAATCAAAGGTGAAGTGTTACTCATGTACATCGCAGCATCCTTCGAAAGCATCAGCGCTGTGCTCTTGGCAGAAAGGGAAAAGAAACAAATCTCCATTTACTTCGTTAGCAGGATCCTGCAAGGATCTGAATTGAACTATCCAGAGTTAGAAAAGTTAATTCTAGCTTTAGTTCATGCTGCAAGGTGTCTTCGAAGGTATTTCCAAGCTCATCCCATTACGGTATTGACTGATAAGCCAATCAAACAGATACTATCGAAGCCTGGGAAGTCAGGAAGGATAGCCAAATGGGCTATTGAATTAGGGGAGCACGAGATAGAGTACAAAGGTCAAAACTCCATCAAAGGCCAGATACTTGTAGATTTTCTAGCCGAAACGCCCTCCGGACCAAGTCAAGACCAAGATATTCCAAAGAAAGAACCCTCGAAGATGAAGGAAGGGTGGAAATTGTATACTGATGGATCCTCAAGCTCCGATGGTTCAGGAGCAGGTCTAATGTTGGTCAGTTCGGAGGGAAAGGAGTATACTGATGCACTCCGTTTTGAGTTTCGACTTGCAAGGGACATGGAGGTTCGTGATCTCTCTGTTTTTGTTGATTCACAATTAGTAGCAAACCAAATCAAAGGCTCTTACGAAGCAAGGCAACCTGCCATCAAGCAATATTTGGAAAAAGCTAAGGAAATTCTCAACGGATTCGAGTCCGATGCTATAGAGCATGTTCGTAGGAGCCAAAACAAGAAAGCAAATGCATTAAGCAAACTAGCTTCAATGGCATTTGCTCATCTAACGAAGGAGGTCTTGGTCGAAGTGTTTGCCGAAAGGTCAATCAAACGGAGTGAGGTGTCCGATGTCATACTTGAAGAAGGATACAACTAGATGACTCCGATAAGAGAATACTTGATAAGTGTTATCTTGCCAGAAGATCCAAAGCTAGCGCGAAAGGTTAGAATCAAGGCTCCCTAATACAGGATTCTTAGGGATAATCTCTATAGAAGGTCTTTCTTATCTCCATGGATTCGTTGTGTGGGGCCAAAGCAAGCTTCGAACATCATCTATGAGATCCATGAGGGATCCCGCAACTTACACGCAGGACCTCGCTCTGTTGTTTCAAAGATAACAAAGCTAGGATATTACTGGCCGTCAATGCATAGGGACGCAACAGAATTAATACAAAAATGTGAAGCATGTAAGATTCACTCCAATGTCCCACGACTACCAAAGAAAAAAAAAGACCTCCGTAACATCCGCATGGCCTTTCTGTCAGTCGGGAATTGATATAGTCGGACCCCTACTAGTAGCCCCAGGAGGAGTACAATTCTTGGTCGTAGCCATCGACTACTTTTTTGGGTTTTGAGATGCTGCTTCTTAGTAAGATACAACTGCTTATGAGTAAATTGCTTATGTGTCATACTACTGCTGGTTACAATGATACTACTGCTAATGTATTTCATACTACTGTTGGAGTTGATGAAAAGATCAAGGAAATACACTAAGTAGATACTACTGCTAGGCATAAAGATTCTACTGCTAGAGTTAGTATTCTATTGTTTATGTGATAAGTATGTAAAGTCGGTTAGATAAGTATGGAAAGGATTTTATATATATCCAATTTAGTTAGACTTATACATTTCTTGTAAAGAACTCCTTAGTCTATAAAAGGAGGTTCTAGGGTTAGAATTACATACATATCATTGTTAGAGTCGATTCACTTCAAGGTTTTGTAACCCTGTTACTATTGAGTAACTGTATTAATATATTGAAGTGTTTGTTGAGAATTCGATTGTGTTCATTGATTATTCTTCTTAAGATTAAACATTAGATTCTGCATAGTGTTTAATATTGTTTCAAGAACAGTTTCTATACTTGTTGTTTTAGATCTATATCTAAGATAACTAACAAGATCAATAGCACAACTGGGATCAACAAGTGGTATCAGAGCTTGTGATCTAGAAACTGATATCAAGAAGAATTTTTGTTAATTAAGATCTGTTCGTCATCAACTAAAGTAATGGAATCCGAATCAACTCATATGGTGATTGCATCAAAAGTACCCATGCTCAAGCCTGGTGAGTATGAGCTGTGGAAGATGAGAATTCAGTAGTACATCAAGATGCTTGACTACTCCATGTGGGAAGTCATTCTAAATGGTGATTCTTTACCAGCCAAAGCTGCTGATGGGACAATTTTACCCATTAAATCTGTTGAAGACAAGGTTCAGAGAAGATTGGAGATAAAGACTCACAGTATTCTCATGATGGGGATACCGAATGAATATCAATTGAGTTTTAGTCACATACAGAATGCTAAGTCCTTGATGGAAGCCATTGAATTAAGATTTGGAGGGAATGTAGCTACAAAGAAGTCAAGGAAGAACTTATTGAAGCATCAATTTGAGACCTTTGTGGCCTCAAATTCTGAAAACATTGATGCTACTTATGACAGAATTCAAAAGCTAGTAAGTCAGTTGGCACTCATGCAGGTTCTAGTGCCTCAAGAAGACATCAATCACAAGTTTCTCAGAAGCTTGTCATCTGAATGGAGCACGCATACTGTTGTCTGGAGAAACAAGGAGGATTTTGAAACAATGAGTTTGGATGATTTGTACAACAATCTGAAGGTGTATGAATCTGAAGTCAAAGGATCATCCAGTTCATCTTCTAATGCAAACAACCTAGCTTTTATGTCCTCAAACAACAAGGGTTCTGGTAGCTCTCAAGAAAACTATTCTGCTGCTGGTCATGTAGTTTCTGCTGTTGGCACAAATGTTTCTGCTGCTAGCTCAACAAATAGTGATAACATCAGTGATGCTGCTATTTGTGCCTTCTTTGCTGATCTTACCATAAGTACTTCTGTTACAGATCAGGACTTAGAACAAATTGATCCTGATGATCTTGAGGAGATTGATTTGAAGTGGCAGATGGCAATGCTAGCAATGAGGGCTAGGAGATTTCTGAAGAAGACAGGAAAGGAACTCAAGTACAAGGGACAAAACACAATGGGGTTTGATAAGTCCAAGGTTGAGTGTTACAACTGTCAGAGAAAGGGACATTTTGCAAGGGAGTGCAGAGTACCCAAGAAGAATAGAGAGAATGTAAGGAAGGTTCCTATTGATGAGGTCAAGACTACAACAGCTCTGGTGTCCTGTGATGGCTTGGGAGAGTATGATTGGAGTGATCAAGCTGAAGATGGACCCAATTCTGCTTTTATGGCTGAAGAAGGACAAAAGGGACACAATTTTGCTTTGATGGCTTTTGCTTCTTCACCATCTGGTTCAGACTCTGAGGTATCTAATGAGTCCAGTTGTTCTTTTAAATCATGTTTAGATACTGTGGAGGAACTTAAGTCTAGGAATGAGAGTTTAAGAGCTGAAATAGAAAAACTAAAATTAGATAACTTAGGTTACAAATTTGGTTTAATATCAGTAGAAGAAAGGCTTGAATTTCTTAAGCAAAATGAGCTAGAGTATGTTGATAGGATTAATATACTAGAATGTGAGATTTTTAAGAAAAATAGTGAGATCAATGTTCTTAATAAAAGAGTAGAAGAGGCTGAACAAGCTAAAGATGCAGCTTTATCTGAGAAAGAAAAACATGTTATTAGGGTAGAGAAACATCAATTTGCATCTGACCTAGTCCATAAGACCATTGAAAGTCAATTAATGAGAAGAGGGAGTGGCTTAGGGTACAATGATGTAGCTCCTCCAGTTAAGAGTACCTTTGCACCTCTTAGGAAGGAATTGTCTTTCATAACTGAGATAGATGCAAAACCTGTAGATGAAGTCAATGAGTCTAATAAAAGAAACACCTAAGGTTGAAAAGCAATTTTCTAGTGCACCAATCATTGAATATTGGGTGTCAGATAGTGAGGATGAACAGACTGAATCAACACCAAAGGTTAAAAAGGATAAAATTCCTAAAACAGTTGAATCTAAGGTTAAACAGGTTGAGTTTGTGAAACCTGTGTTTGGTGCTAATATCTCTTGGAAAATTGCTGAATTTGATGAGAAACCTAGAGAATATCCTAGGAAACTTAATAACTGGCCTAGAGGAAACCAAAGAAATTAGAACAACCTAATTTCACAAAAGTTAGGTAGTGATTTTCAGTTACTTAAGAAGGCTTGTTATAGTTGTGGTAGTTTTGAGCATTTACAGGAAGATTGTTATTACTACCAAAAACCTGTATGGAACCAACACTCTAGGGTGAACAATAAGAATTTTGCTAAAAAGACTCATCCACATCCTAATAGAAACATGGTTCCTAGGGAAGTTTTAATGAGATCTGGTGCTACTAGGATAATTACTACTGCTGCACCAACAACGCCTATTCAAAAGAACAGAGTCGTTTCTACTGCTAAGGCAAAAGCAGATTCTACTGTTGAGCCAAAAGTAATAACAGACACTGTTGTGGGCAATCACTTTTATGCTGTTAAGGCCTCAGCTTGCTGGGCCTGGAAACCTAAAATTAAGGTTTTAGATCATGTTCTCAGACACAGCAGTGCATCAATGGATTTGAAGAAATTTAACTATGTTGATGCATAAGGCAGATCCAAGTCAGTGATGGCTTGGGTCCCCAAGAGAAACTAACTCTCTTACTTTATGTGCAGGGCAATCTACAAGAGGAGCTAAAGGATTAATGCATTTTTGATAGTGGATGCTCTGGACATATGACAGGAGACCAAAGCAACCTTGAAGATTTTGAAGCTATGGATGGTGGCTATGTTGCTTTTGGTAATGATCCTAAAGGTGGAAAGATTATTGGTAAAGGTACTATTAGAACAGGGAAATTGGATTTTGAAAAGGTGTACTTTGTAAAAGGGCTTAAGTTCAATCTTTTTAGTGTCTCACAAATGTGTGACAAAAAGAATTACGTTCTTTTTATAGACACTGAATGTCTTGTCTTATCTCCTAATTTTAAGTTGCCTGATGATCAATCTGTGCTACTTAGAGTCCCTAGAACAGACAATATATACACTATGGACATAAAGAACATAATTCCCAAAAGAGAATTAACTTGCCTATTTTCAAAGGCCACAAATGATGAATCCAAGCTTTGGCATAGAAGTCTTGGCCATTTAAATTTCAAAACTATTAATAAATTGGTTAAGGGAAACCTTGTCAGAGGTTTACCTTCAAAAGTTTTTGAAAACACTGAAACCTGTGTTGCTTGTCAGATGGGAAAGCAACACAGAGCTTCTTATAAGTCCAAAGCTATAAACTCTATTTATGAGCCCTTATATATGTTGCATATGGATTTGTTTGGGCCAACTTATGTGAAAAGTTTGAATAAGAAAATGTATTGCCTAGTTGTCACAGATGACTATAGTAGGTTCACTTGGGTTTTCTTTCTAGCAACTAAGGTTGAGACTTCTGGTATTCTTAAGGCTTTCATAACAAGATTTGAAAACCTAGTTAATCATAAAGTTAAGTTAATCAGATGTGACAATGGAACTGAGTTTAAGAATAGTGTGATGAACCAATTCTGTGTGGAAAAAGATATTTTAAGACAGTTTAGTGTGGCTAGAACTCCTCAATAAAATGGTGTTGATGAGAGGAGGAATAGGACATTAATTGAAGCTGCTAGGACTATGTTGTCTGAGTCAAAATTACCCACTACTTTTTGGGCTGAAGCAGTTAACACTGCTTGTTTTGTGCAAAATAGGAGTAAGGTAGTTAAGCCTCATAACAAGACCCCTTATGAATTGTTGCATGGTAGGAAACCTATGATAGATTTCTTAAAACCATTTGGATGTCCTGTTACTATCTTAAATACCATTGATAACCTAGGCAAGTTTGATGAGAAAGCAGATGAAGCTTTCTTTGTTGGATACTCTACCAATAGTAAAGCTTTTAGGGTATTCAATAAAAAAACTAGGCATATAAAAGAAAACCTGCATGTTAGTTTTAGTGAAACCACAACTAATGTTTCAGGGAGTGGACCTGAATGGCTGTTTGACATTGATTCATTAACCAAAAGTATGAATTATGAGCCAGTGATTGTAGGTACAACTAACAAGACTGCAGGTACACAAGCTAATTCCAATGCAGGTACACAAGCTAAGGAGAATGAATCTGCAAAGGAGTTTGTCTTGATTGAGAAATGGAAGCTTGATCAAACTTTTACAGCCAAAGAGAAAGAGGGCAAGAGTTCACAAGATGATGCTATTTATGAAGATGTAGAAGATGGGTATAAACCTTCTGATGCTGGAAAAGTGGTTAATGAAGGACCACAAATTGTTGATGAAGAGCTAAATGTTGAAAACAGAGGAAATAACACTAGCAGCAGTATCCATGATTCTACTGCGAGGCCAAAAGTATCTACTGTTAAGTCTAGCAGCAGTAATCATGATTCTACTGCCTCACCAAAAGTTCCTACTGCTGACAATGATGGAGGATTTACTGCTGATGATGACTATCCAGATGATCCTAATATCCCTGGTTTGGTGAATATCTATGAAGACACTGATGATGAAGCTTTAGATGGGTTTGGTGGAGAGGCTGACTTAACAAATATGGAGAATGCAATTCCTGTCAGTCCTATTCAAACCACCAGAGTTCACAAAAATCATCCAAAGGAGCAGATTATTGGAGATGTTCATACTGCTGTTCAAACAAGAAGTAAAACAAAAGGTTTCAGAGATTTGTTTGATCAAGGGTTATTTGCTCAATCTCTTCATCAGAGAAATAGCCACAAGGATCTACAGAATTGTATGTTTGCTTGTTTTCTGTCACAAGTGGAACCCAAGAATGCCTATAAATAATTACAATATGAAAGTTGGGTGGAAGCTATGCAAGAGGAGTTGTTGCAGTTTAAACTTCAAGAAGTTTGGACCTTAGTTGATTTGCCTTCTAGGAAAAAGGCAATTAGTACAAAATGGGTCTTCAGTTGCAAAAGAGATGAAAGAGGAATTGTGATCAAGAATAAAGCAAGATTAGTGGCTCAAGGATACACTCAAGAGGAAGGCATTGATTATGATGAAGTGTTTGCACCTGTAGCAAGGATAGAGGCTATCAGACTATTCTTGGCTTATGCTTCATACAAGAACTTTACAGTGTATCAAATGGATGTGAAGAGTGCTTTCTTATATGGAAAAATTGATGAGGTAGTATATGTCTCCCAACTACGTGGTTTTGAAGATCCTGATTATCCTGATAGGGTTTACAAGGTGGAGAAAGCATTGTATGGTTTACATCAGGCTCCTAGAGCTTGGTATGACACCTTATCAAAGTACTTGTTAAACAATGGTTTCAGCAGGGGAACCATTGACAAGACTTTGTTTATCACGAAAAACAAAAAGGATATCTTATTAGTTCAAGTATATGTTGATGATATCATTTTTGGGTCTACAAACAAGGTGTTATATGAGGAATTTGAGAAGCTCATGCATAGCAGATTTCAGATGAGTTCTATGGGGGAACTCACTTTCTTTCTGGGGCTTCAACTTAAGAAAAAAGAAGATGGGATATTCATCAGTTAAGACAAGTATGTGACTGATATTTTGAAGAAATTTGGCTTTTCTGATGTGAAACCGGCAAAGACAACCATGGAGTCCAACAAGCCTCTGATCAAGGATGAAGATGGGGAAGAGGTTGATGTGTATATCTACAGATCAATGATTGGTTCATTGATGTATCTAACTACTTCAAGGCCAGATATTATGTTTGCTGTGTGTGCTTGTACCTGATTTTAAGTTACCCCTAAAGTGTCTTACTTGAATGCTGTGAAGAGAATTTTTAGGTACTTAAGGAGTCAACCAAGGTTGGGCCTTTGGTATCCAAAAGATTCACCTTTTGATCTGGTGGCATACTCAGATAGTGATTATGCTAGAGCATGTTTAGATAGAAAGTCAACCACTGGAGGATGTCAATTTCTTGGACATAGGTTGATTTCATGTCAATGCAAGAAATAGACTGTGGTGGCAAATTCTACAACTGAAGCTGAGTATGTTGCTGCTCAAGTTGCTGTGGTCAAGTATTGTGGATTCAGAACCAGTTATTGGACTATGGGTATAATTTCATGCACACCAAAATTTACATTGATAATAACAGTACAATGTGTATTATTAAAAATCATGTTTTTCATTCTAAAACAAAACATATTGAGATAAGACATCACTTTATCAGAGATTCTTTTGAAAAGAAATTAATTCAAATTGTTAAAATCCATACTGACAATAATGTTGCAGATTTGCTCACAAAAGGTTTTGATGTGGGTAGATTTCAATTTTTAATTACTAGTATTGGAATGATCAATCTTTGAAAATTCTTATCTCTTTGCGTTTTTGTAATGTTTTGTAAGGATTAGTACTGTTATTAGTCAATAAGTTGTTTCTACTGCTTGCTATGATGTGTGTTAGGTTCTGCTGTTAGTTATATTTAGTCCTGCTGCTAGTTGTTTATTCAACTGCTAAGTATAACTATGAATTGTGATTATTGTGGTATATTCTTTCTTGTATTTTTGTTGTTTTGGACTAATCTTTTGTAGGAAAAGTCAAAGGGGAATGCTTGTCTGATGAGAAAAAGGTGTTTGGAAAATTCAGCAGACATTCTACTGTTGGTTACAAAGTTGCTTCTGCTAGGCAAAACTTTCTGCTGCTGAGGGTTCTACTACTCGCTTTGTAACTTCTGGGATTCTACTGTTTGGTTTGAAAGTGTAGGGTCGGTTTTGTAAATTTGCGCCAACTAAACCTAATTCGATCCGAAGGGCTTAAAAACCTAATTGGATCTCATAATTGACTTTGTGCGCCCAAAATTCACTCTAATTCAAACCCTAACATACTTTTTAACATCTGATTTAAAAAACCCCCAAAATCAAAACCCTAATTTACAATGACGACAAGAACCTTTTACGATAGTCACAATCAAGTTGCTTTTCTTGAAAAACCCAAAGAAGCTGAAGGTTTTGCTGAGGTAATAGACTTTCTTAATGCTACTCATATAAGGTATGCATTAACAGCAAATCCTCCTATATATGTTTCCCACATTGATAAGTTTTTGTCTACTGTTAAGATCAAAACTAAAAATGGGGAAGAATATTTAAAGGCTAAGGTAGATGGCCACAAGGTAATTATTTCTGAATCATCTGTTAGAGAAGCTCTTCACTTTGCAGATGATGAGGAAATAACTTGTCTTGAAAATTCTATCATTTTTGAGGAACTTGAAAACATGGGGTATGAGAAGAAAAATGCAAGTTTAAAATTTTATAAAGGTCTTCTCTGTCCTCAATGGAAATTTTTAATTCACACCATTCTCCATTGTCTAAGTCCTAAAACTTCAGGTTGGAATGAATTCAGTGCAACTCAAGCATCTGCTATGATTTGTCTGGCCAAAGGACAACCTTTTATTTTTTCGGCTATGATAATGGATGGTTTGAAAAAGAATGTTCAAGGAAAACATTACATTTACCCAAGGTTTTTGCAACTCATTCTCAATAACCAACTTACAAATCCAAGGGTACATAAAAAGCAATTTCTTTGCCCTGTGCTTCAAAAGAAATTATTTTCATACTTGAAAAAGGATGGCAAGGATTTTTCTAGAACTGTGACACCATTATTTTCTTATATGTTGTTATTAGTTCAAAATCAAGGTGAAGGTGCATAAAACAAAACTGCTATCCATCACACACCCAATTTGGAACAATCATCTGAACAACCTCAAAAGACCCAAAACCCTAGGAATTTACCAAATAATAATACTGAGCTACCTCAGGCTAGTGTTAGGATGGATGGACCAGATGAGGCTATCACAGGTGTAGGTGGTGACATGATGGAAGGGGCTACCACTACTGCTTCTAGCTTATAAGCAGAGCAGGCCAATGGTAACATATCTAAGACCTTAACCATGGCAACATCTAATGTTGAAGGTTCTCATGAACCAAAAATAGGTGATGGAAACCCTAGCCAAATGGCAAACATGGGGGGCTCAGCTGATCAAACCAGGTTTGATACTGAGTTTCAATCCTATGATTCACCTCTCAGGGAAGGTCACACATCCCAAAGTGATGAGGATAGACTTGAAACAGAGGAATTGATGGAACCCAAAGTACACAATGACAATTCTAGTGATCCACCTCTCGGGCCAGGTAACACAGGCCGAAGTATAATTAATAAATTGATGAAATCATGTACAAAATTGTCACAGGAGGTTCTTGATCTGAAGAAGGAGCTAATGGAGGTAAAAACTACTCAAGGTGCAGAAATCAGGAGGTTAAAGCAAAGGATTAGGCATCTAGAGGGTTTACAGAGATCAAGGGCTTTCAAAACTAAAAGATTATACAAGCTTGGATCTATGTCAAGGGTGGATGATTCTGAACCATGTTTGGGGGAGGATGCTCCCAAACAGGGGAGGAATGTAGACAAGGATTCAGGGGAGGAAATCAAGGATTCAGGGGAGGCTGAGGGGTTGAATGATGAAGGTGTTACTGGTAATGAGGGAAATGATAATGTTGATATGGATATGGATAGTGGTAAAAATGAGGAATTTGTGGTTAAAGACAAATCTGGTAATGAAGTGGCTTTGGAAAAAGGGAAAAAGGAGCAGTTAGTAGAGAAATTAAAGACTTTGGATGCTGAGCAGCTTGTTAAAGCTTCAGAGGTGTTCGTCGATTCAATCAAAGGCTTGGGAGATTCTATTGTTAAGGATAAAGCTGATTCTGCTATTGGTGACAAAGAAAATATAGCTAAGGATGATTCTACTGCTGAGGTAATTCATTCTGCTGCTAGTGTTAATGATCCTACTGCTCAAGTCCATGATGATCCTACTGCTGGAGTCAAACATTCTACTGCTGGTGTTGAAGTTCCTACGGTTGAGACTAAAGTTGATTCTACTACTGAGGAATTGGATGATGATGTTAGTCTGGCTAAGGTAATACTACAACTTAAGTCTACAAAGTCATCAACACCAAAACAATCACAACCACAACAACAACTACAACAACAACCACAACCACAACACCAATCACAATCACAAAAGGCAACAAGACCACCTGTTAAAGGTGTAACTATCAGAGACCCCATCCCAACCAAGAAAGCTGCTCAAGAACCTACATATTCAGGTAAAGGTAAGGGTAAAATGATTGAAGAGCCTGAACCTCAACCTGATATACCCTTTGAATTTTGGCTAAAAGAATTACAAGAGAAGGTTAATGAAGAAGCTGCAAGAAAGTTAGCTGCTGAATTTGAGGAGGAAAATTAAAAAGTTCTTGAGACTCAAAGAAAGCATGCTGAGGATGAGGCTAAAACTAAGGAATTTCTTGATGCTTGGGATGAGGAAAGGATAAAGTGTGATGCTGATGTTGAGCTTTCAAAGTTGGTGAAACAGGAAGAGCAAGGTACACAAACAATGGAAGAAAGAGAAAAATGGATGAAGAAGTACAAAGAACAAAGAAGGAAATGGTATCTTGCTGAGAGAAAGAAAAAGAAGTTTCTCAAACCACCAACAGTCAAATAGATAAGAAAATTTCAGTGCTACTACTTGAAAAATATGAAGGGATACACTCTTAAACATCTATCTTGGTACTCTGATGAATCAATTCAAAGGATGTTTGAGAAGGCAAAACATGAAAGTGATAGTTTTGTGCCTATGGGGTCTGAAGATGAATTTAAGAAGTTTAAGAGGTTTAAGAAGGTGATGGAGACTGAGATTGAAACTGAGGTTGAAAATGAAAAGGTGGAAGAAAAGAAGGAAGAAGAAAAGGTTGTGAAGGAAGAAGAGAAAGAGACTTCTGGTATTTGAATAAAGAGAACTGACAGAGTGTTGAAAAGTGCTGGAAGAAAGAAGAGGAAATCCAATAAGTCAAAGGCAGTTGTGGAAAGTTCTGAGTCTGAGCATGAAAGTGAAGAGAAAGTTGATAATGAAAAGGATGCAGATGATTTACAAAAAATGACTAATGTAGTAGATAATGATGATGACACATTTGTTGATACTGTTCCTCTGCAATCAAAAGCTCCTATCATTGGATGGAAAGCTGGATATGAAGGAAAGATCACTTGGTGGGAAATATACAGAACTGGTGGAAAATCTCAAAGGTTTGTGTCATTCTCTCAAATGCTAAGGAATTTTAATAGAGAAGATTTAGAGACCCTGTGGAGATTAATCAAGGTAAAGTATGGAGATTCAAGGCCACAAGATGAGTTTGATAGAGTACTCTGGGAGATTTAAAATTTATGTTTGAAATACATTCTGAAGACAGAGTTTGGAATGATGAAAGGAAATGTGGTAAAATTACTCTTTGGAGATTGTATGAGTCATGTGGAGTTCACAACATAGTAATGCAGGGAGGACTTCAACTTTACATGCTGGTAGAGAAGGATTACCCTCTGTCTAAGCCTACACTTGATTTGATGGTTAATGGTACAATTAAACTTCACATTGATCGATGGAGTCAAATGGTTATTGATCTTCTGAGGAAAATGCAAAGACAATTATATGGGCCAGATTATAGGAAAAAGATGAAGAAGTGAGTGTTTGGAAGCATCCTCCTAGTGAAGGTTTAAAGCTTAAAGGAAACTTGATGATTTTGGAGTAAAATATCAAGTTTAGGGGAGGATTGTTGGGTTTTGAGATGATGCTGCTTAGTATGATACAACTGCTTATGAGGAAATTGCTTAACTGTCATACTACTGGTTACAATGATACTACTGCTAGTGTATTTCATACTACTGCTGGTGTTGCTGAAAAGATCAAGGAAATACACTAAGTAGATACTACTGCTAGGCATAAAGATTCTACTGCTAGAGTTAGTATTCTACTGTTTATGTGATAAGTATGTAAAGTCGGTTAGATAAGTATGGAAAGGATTTTGTATATATCCTATTTAGTTAGACTTATACGTTTCTTGTAAAGAACTCCTTAGTCTATAAAAGGAGATTCTAGGGTTAGAATTACATACGTATCATTGTTAGAGTCGATTCACTTCAAGGTTTTGTAACCCTATTACTATTGAGTAACCATATTAATATATTGAAGTGTTTGTTGAGAATTCGATTGTGTTCATTGATTATTCTTCTTAAGATTAAATATTAGATTCCGCATTGTGTTTAATATTGTTTCAAGAACAGTTTCTATACTTGTTGTTTTTTATCTATATCTAAGATAACTAACAAGATCAATAGCTCAACTGGGATCAACATACTTTACTAAATGGGTTGAAGCTAAACCTTTGGCATCAACAACAGGAAGACACATGGAAAAGTTTGTGTGGGAACACACAATATGCCGATTTAGGGTCCCCCACATCATCATTTCTGACAATAGGAAACAGTTCGCCGAAGGGGTATTTCCAACTTTCTGCAAAGGTTTAAAGATCAAGCAGTCGTTCACATCTGTGTTCCACCCTCAAGGTAACGGGCAAGTAGAAGTCACAAACAGAGATGTTGTCAAAAAAATAGAAAGAAGGTTAGGTCGAAGCCACCATGGATGGGTAGATGAATTACCCTAAGTTCTGTGAGCACATAGGACGCACCCCAAGTCAAGCCACGGGGAGACTTATTTTAGCCTAACCTTATGGAACAGAAGCCGTTATACCTTCGGAAATAAGTGTTGAAACAGAACGTATCATGAACTTTGAGACATCAAAGAATGAAGAAAGGCTTCGTGAAAACCTTGACCTACTTGAAGAACGAAGAGAAATAGCCTCAATCAGAGAAGCTATCTATAAATAGAAGTTCGAGAAGTACTACAACAACAGAGTTAGACCTTCAACGTTCAAGCCGGGTGAATATGTCCTTCAACTAAACAGCGCAAGCAAAGCTGAGTATCAAGGAAATCAAGGGCCTACATGGGAAGGACCCTACGTCATATCTGAATCCTACGGCAACGGATCCTACAAGCTCGCAACAATCTTTAGAGATGCCATTGATAGGACTTGGAACGGTTCTAACCTTCGTAAGTTTTACATATAAGACTTACCGCTTTCAAAACACTTAGTATATTTTCAATTCATGTATTGCATTCTTCTCATTTGGGGAAAGAAGCATTAATGGTAGGCGTCCTAGTTTTCATTTCTTCAAATGATGTAATCCTACCTACCCAATTAATGATATAACACATTTACCTCAAATCTCTTGTTTCGTTCTATACAACAAAGATTTGTTCAGCCAAGTAGTTTACAAGTTTCAACGTTGAAGGATGATTCAGGACACATAAGTCTTGTATAATAACAACATCAATTACAATTCACATTAACTTTCCTAAAGGTCTTAGGGTATTCCAAGCCCTATGAACCTTAAGGGCAAAGACGGAGTGGGTCGCAACCCTCTGTCAGCAATTAAATTATACGATTGCTAAAATCTTGGTTCAAAATACACACAATAATGGTATCTATCTACTATAGCCTTAGGTTGTATACTAACGTTGATAAATAACGTAAGAGAAGAGAAGCATGCTAACAAAAGCGGGACACCGTCCCTCATTAGCAGATATTAATTGTGCTAATATATGTAGCATATGGCCGCAGCCCAAAAGACATTCAAATATTGTCTAAACAACAGGACAAAGCCCAACAAGCATAAAAGTTAAATTGTTCAAAAGTAGGAAACCACCTACAAAGCATTAACTAAAAATGTCTTAGGGTACACACCACCCTTGGGGTTAAATTGCTGCCAACACGACAGCCTTTATGCATTCTTGGAAGAATTTAGATCATCTTGTTGAACAGAAGATGGGAGCCTCACAGGTGAAGTCTTTTTGCTTGGAGAGGATGGCTGAACCTTGCGAGGCTTCTTGGAGAGGAGTTCTTCTAAGGGTGCTGATGGATTCTTGGTTGCTTCGGTGAGAAAAGGGTACTCTGCCGTAGTGAATGCATTGCCAGCATCATTGTATTCTTTTTCTGATGTCAGACAGTAGTAGGGCACTTCCGATAGGATTACAGGCTTCTTTGTCTCTGCAATCTCCTCCAATTTTGTGCATTTCCCATAAAAGATGGCAGCATTCACTAGGTTTCCCATAATCTCTCCCACCTCATCACTATGGTATAGCTCTATGGCTATGTAGGGAACAACCTTTGACACCACATCAACTCTGTCTCTTTTAAAACCCTTGCAACAGAGGTTCAACCAATCTACCTCCCGCAGTTTGATCTCCTACTCTTCAAGCCTAGTCTTCTCAGCCTCAAGACCTGCCCACTTAGATTCAAGGGTGGTAACCTTCTCTTTGTAGCCAGCTGTCTTCGCCTCTTCCAGTCTTAGCCTCCCACACTCTGCTTGGGTTTCTTTAAGCTGCTCTTTGAGACTTTGGACCTTGGCTCGAAGGTCTTGAACAAGAGGGTTCTTTTCGAACTCCTCCATGGCTTCATCACATTGGCTTCTAGCTCGGCATACTGGAGGTCTCTACTTTTCTCCTTGGCTAGAATAGCATCCATCTTCTCTCTGGCAACCTTTAGAGTGCGCATCAGGCCCCTTGTTCGGGTTTTGAGATGATTGTCTAGAACCGCTTTCCTTGTATAGCTTTTATCATGCAGGTTGCATAACTCCTCCATGGACATATTGTCCAGAGTTCCCCTCTAACTAGCTGGGGCCACGTTCTCAACCAATTGATGGCAAGCAAGGGAGTTTGGAAGCTCCTTGGTATTGGGAAAACCTGCACAAAATACATTACTCAGATATATGAAGTATTACGGATCATTAAAATAAGAAGATATATACTTACCATGGATGTCATCATCAGCTGGAGTGTCTACAGCTGCCTGAATGATGGCCTTAACATGCGAACCCTTTTGTAACACCCCAACCCGACAAGGGTAAAGATGTCACAATAATGGTTTCATATTAGAACAAACACATGCATATGACATAAATAATACAATTGAATTTCAATGGTTACAATGGAAAATCTAAAGATACATGGTTAAAATGAAGATACAATAATTACTAAGTCTGAATATAAGCTCTTCTAGTCATCTCTAATCCAAAGTAGCTAGTAAGGTCTCCTAAGTCCAAGGTACTCTCCACTCATACCCAGCTTCCAAACTAAAACCTGCCGCAGGAAAGGAAATGTGGCTGAGCTACTAGAGCTCAGTGAACAGATATAACGATAACAAACAGTAATAGAGAATAGTACAGAGTAACAGAAATAAAAGTCATGCAGATATAATATGGTTTAAGGGATAAGTAAATGAATAAGTATAAAGGAAAGAGAGAAAGGGATAGTAATCCACCACGAGCCCAGAAACAGATCATATCATATCGTAACCATAAATCTTCAAATCATATAGAGGGGAGACCTCTCAGATAATCAGATAATATGAGGGGTGTCCTCATTCTTCAAATGGAGTAGCTAGCTCCTAGATATATGTGAAAGGCGTGTATTGCACACAAGCACCAGTCACCAGACAATAATAAATCATATATAGATAATCCACTAAACAGAACAGATCTAGGATGCATCCATACGCCCCCTCAGATAAATAGTGGCCAAAATAATATAATGCGCATATCAGATAACAGATAAGGAGACGTGGCGGAACATCACTCTACCGCCCTAGAGTCATGCCATTGGTGCATCAATGACACGACCATGTTACCTTCATGGATAGGAAACAGATTTTGGCTCGGGTATCAAACTAAGAGTCAGATATCATATCAAATCAGAGTGTCATATCAAAAGGTCCATATCAAATGGGTTCATAACAGATGGTTCATAACAGATATATCAGATGTAATGCCAAAGGTCCAAATCAGAGTTTACCAGATCATGGTTCATATTAAGTAATCAAGTCAAGGTTCAGATCAAAAGTTCATTTCAAAAGTTTCTATCAAAAGTCCATTTTAAACAATCCTTTATTCATGATTTTCATAAAACGATCCTTTAAAGTGGTTTTCATAAAAATAATCTTTCAAAACGGTTTTTATAAAGATAGTCTTCAAAATATAGTTTTCATAAAAGTTAGTAACATTTTATATAAAAGTAGTTTCGCATCATTTATAAACATCTTTTAAAATGGTTTTTCTCATAACATTTCCATAGTATAATTAAAAAGGTTTTCATAACATAGGTTCATAACAGAGGTCATATAAGATGGGATCAACAGAGAAGGTTCAAGCAAAGAGAATCATAGCAATGGTATCAATTCAGAAACTAACGGATCAGAAAATGAAAGAGAACATGAGAAACCTTATAAGGAATGTCAGAATATCTATACCTTATGCAAATCAACCAACCAAATAAGGAAGCACCGAAACAGGGAATCATTCCTTCTTTGCCGAACCTATACAAATTAATGATCACGTATTACTTATAAGCTCATTTTATAAGTTTACCACTTATAGTTATTAAGGTTTCCCATTTATGGTTTCTTTCCGTTTTTAGAAACTTTCCACTTTTAGTGACTTTCAATATTTAGTAATTTTCCCGAATTAGTAACTTTTAGACTTTAGGATTATAAATGATTATTAAATGAATTTAAAGGTTTAATAATGAAAATTTCATAGTAGGGTTTGTTATGCCAATTTAGTAAAGTTTAGGGTTAAATGTGTAACTTTCAAAGTTTAGGGTTTATATCGCAACTTAATTTTATAACGACCAATTTAAGATTTAGTCGATTCTATTATTTATTTAGATGTGACCCGACTCATTTAAACAGAATTTACCACACTCACATACGTTTACTCACGCGTTCGAACATACACGTAATTATGTAAACACACTCATTCTCTTGTACCCTTTTCTTTTTCGAGCCAGTAAGCCCAACGACTCTCGACTATCTTTCAACATTTTATATGAACATTTTATAAGACTATCACTCACACACATGCATGCACACACAATCATACGAGATCCACACACGGAAACAATTATAACTCACACCTACATTTTATTCTTAGTTAAATCCCCTGATCATGACCCACACAACCTTTCCCATGCACGTAAAAAAATCAAGAATGACCCACAAACATTACTGGCTTACAGAACATTATACCCAGTCCGCCAAGCCATTCTTCTTCGAGAATAAAAACGCACGCTTCTCTTACCGAAACATACCCTAGTCTAACACATATACTTCTCGACACACCCATATTTGTACTCTTTTGTTTTCACAATGACACCGAGACACACACAACCAAACGACTTCACGAGACCTCTCTTGAACCTCACAAGCATACGAGACACAACACCCTTCTCGTTACTTCTTTAAAGAACCACCGCAAATCCGACATGACCAACCAACACCCATGACACCATATCAATGTTCCATGACTAGCTTTCAAAACGTATATCACAACTGGAATAAGTCGACATATATAAAACAGATCATAGGTGTTTTTATATTCATGGTTCATGTAACTTATAAATATAACCATTCGTATCATTTATTTTAACGATAATACAATCATTTAGATCATGTTTTTGTAATAAGACATTTTCTGTCTGTGAAATTTTGCTTGGGCGCTCATGGGTTCTCAAGATCCGTAATGTTAAAGATTTGTTTTATTTGAATCTTATATTAATTCCAAATATTTGTGCGTTGAAACACAAAAGAATATTATTGCTTCAAATGTGCCACTGTGCCAGATACACTTTATAAATACGGATTTTTGTTTAACTCAAATATTGATTGCTTATTCCAGGGGATGCGCTTGCTTCTGAAAGAACCCTTATACGTATTCATTTTATGTGAAATTGATCAGGAAAAAAAAACACAAGGACGATATTGAATGATACCTCGGATCAGATATAAGACGGATCAAAGCACCAAAACCCAAACCCTTCGACCCCAATCTCCACACACGATTCACACCAAGGTCTTGGACACTCTGAAGTTGATCACCACCTTGCTACCACGATCACCACAGTACGCTCACCACTGGCTATCACCTTCGTACCTCCTTTTTTCTCTCCTAGAGTTTTATGAACAGCCGCCACCTATGGTATTTAGGGTTTGTGAGTATATGGAAGAGGTGGTATTCTGTTGTTAAAGGAGGAAATAAATAAGGGAGTGCCAATTATGGGGAGAATTAGGCTTAAGAATCGGTCAATATTTTACTAAGATTAATTGGTTTAAATTTTGATTTAATTTCCTTAATTGATTTGTAATTTAATTAGTTTAATTTTAATTTAAATATAATAACTTAAATAAAATTGCATTAGGGTGTTTTGTACATGTATTTAGGTGAATCCATAATTTTTTGAGCACATAGGAATTATTTACCAGAATTTTGGGATCAATATGGTACTTTAAATACCCTTTAATCAATTTTTAAACTTGTAGGGGCAATTTGGTCATTTTACATGTTTTGGATTTTTGGGTTTTACAACTCTTCCCCTCTAACAAAAAAAATTTCGTCCTTGAAATTTGAAGTCGCAAGGTGAAACGAAGTCGTAGCAAGTCGCAACAGTTCATCGTAATATTCTCATGCCCGAGGAGGTTCTTCAAAAGATCTTCAGACCAAAAGTTTCTCATGACTCAGATCAAAACGAGGTGGGTTCAAATTCCTCAGAAGGAGACAAATTGGGTTGATTCGGATTCAAAAGAACCATAAAATATAAATGGATGATAGGTGGATCTTCTGAAAAGCTTACATGGAATATGAACAGAATTTCAAATCAGATTAACTGTACTACCAGTAGAGAGCTCTACAAGGAGTTTAAGATTGATAACTGGGGTTAACAGAATGCAATACGAGAGTCCAAACTCATCCAGATATCTAATGAACGAAAACAGAGTATACGCATAGATAGGATGAACCTAACTTCTCACTAATCACGGATAATCCAACGGAGATTCAACTCTAAGCTTCTTAGGTACTCCCCAAGATATCCTATGCCCACAACAAGTGCACGTTATATGATGTAAGTATTATCATGTTGGCCAGACGTCATAATACTGGCATCATATAAATATGCCCTCATGATGGTCATACTTTATCTCAAGTAGTAATCAAAACCACCTATCTTAATCCGCCTAGTAATTCTACTGTCTCAGAGGTCAACCAAAATCGAATGCCATAGTCAATAGGGAAAACAAAACTATTTGCAAGAGTATCAGAATCCCTGATTGCCTAGCAGAAGTGGGGTACGCCGTCACAAGCATCATATCTTCCACAATTCGCCAAAATCTCTCAAAACAAAGTCATCACCGAACATACGAAAGATAAACACGAACTGAAATTATTCTAGGGGACTTAATTCATAAGAGGAACTTATTACTATATAACGAAACTTAAGAGGGTCAACGGAAATGAAAGTTAGTCGCCAAAACTTCTTTCTTCATAGAATCAATTATTCCAAGTATAGAGGGTCTGTTTCAAATATCCGCTCATTCAACACATCTAATCTCTTCAAGTCCGGTTAATCTGTCTTCGTCTGTCCATCACTCGGGAAGTGAAACCAAAATCATGTACTTGTGTCTGGTTCATCAAGCCTCCTGCAGTTCCTCTTGGAATGTGATGGAGTATTGTGGATTTTTGGCACGATCCTTAAATCTCTTCATCATCCAGTCTGCTTCCGCTCTCAATTCATCTTAGTACAACCAAGATGAATAAGGAAGTGAGACAGCATGTCTTCATCAGCTCCAGGTTCGCCATCTTGACTAGAATTTCTTCCTCCGCATCGCCAACACTTCTGCCTTGTAAGGAATGTCTTCACTCTTCAGGGTAGTCTTCGTTGTCGTCAACTCCAGGTCAGGCAAAGAACACCGTTGTCTCAACAAATATCCATCTCCCTTCTCAGAAGTTCTTGTGGTTGCTTCTTCAGTCCTTCAAACATTTAATGAGGTCGTCTGGTACGGAATTTACAAAGATAGAACGAATCAATCATTGGCACACGGAAATGGAAAAATGATTACGGGTAGTGATACGGTTAGGTTTACGATAGTTGATACGCTGACGCAGAATTTTCTCTTTCTTCTTCATAAACTAATAGGGGTATTCAAAGTAATCACTGAGGTGAACAAGGTCATATTCCATCCGCTTCTTCAATCTCTCAACTTCTATAGCATCATGGTTCGTCAACTGAGATCGGTTCGAATTCAATTCCACTTCTTAAACAGGAGGGAAACCCAAGAGTTTCATCAGAACCACTAGAATAATTGTACAACAAAACTTCCAATGCCAAGTTTTCTAAGAGTGGATAATAGGTGTCAGGAGACAATCAATAATCAAGTGAGATCGAGGTAAATGTTTCTATAACAGCGTTAAGCTTAACAGATTGGAGCGGTTAAAGGTTATCATAACAAAGTAGGATGAAAAAAGATTTCCAAAAGTCGCCTATCAGATATGGTAATCCCTGGCAGCTTATGAAGGCCAGCCAATACATAACTTAAGGACCTCAAAATCAAATATACCAAGAGTAAGTGGATTCGTAGAATGAGTACAGTCGTAAAACAGATAGGTAGTTCATATATCAAGGTCAATTACATGGTTCATCAAAGTGTTGAGATAGATAAGTGAACGATTCAAAGTGTTGGAATCTTGTTTTAGTTATTTAACCAAAGTGGCAGGTAGGTTGGAAATCATCGAACATCGCACAACTGTCAAAAGTCAGGCGTACAGAATATCAGTTATCAGCATCATCATGCTCAGTTACCAATTTCGCATCGGGACAAAATTATCGTCATATCCTTCCAAAGGGAACTAATTGGCGGCAAGATTCGTTATTCCAAGGGAGGGAATAAACCTCCCATATCCATGGTTAATAATCACCAGAGTTCTTATAGGAGTAATAATGGACGTTGCAAGACAGAGTAGTATCAGATGATACATTTTCATCCAGCACGGGTAATGAATTAATAGAATGTGTCAAACACATTAGGGTTAAATGACTTTCAGGATAGTTGGAGAAGTATCAAACAGATCGGTTGTGATGATCAAAATCAGGTAGTGGTAGCAAAAGTTTAACAATCGGAAATCATGGTAGGGAGTTCAAAATGGGTTCAAACACCGAAGGTGAAACATAGGAGAGTAGTCGTCAATGATCAATCAACCTATCCTTTATCAGAAAAAAATCAAAATTAGCTATCCAATGAAAACATATCGACAACGCAAGTCTTATCGTGCAAAAGTGAAAGTAAAACGTTCTTATACACATGGTTAAAACACCACAAGGCTTCTCTTGGGAACAGAGATGTTTAAGACGAACTCAAATAGGATCAGAAGATTTATAGATGATTATCAAAAGAAAATAACAGAATGTATCAATTATGTCATCGTCATGGAGATTCTCAGAATGCCCAAAGAGGCATCAAAATGATTAACAAAAGAATCAGAGGTCGGAGTCAGAAACTTAGGTGGTGCAAAGCGTGAGCTTTCAATCTCCAAAAGTGATCTCGAAAAGCAGGGCACGGATCAAAGTGATGCGGAAGCAATGATACTTAAACAAAAGCCTTATAGTCTACCCATTCCTCACTAGTCAGAACTAAAGGTCCTATAGGGAAATCCTAAAGCAAAATCTTAAAGGTTATCTGGTGAGCGCCTACAGTGGAAACTTAGTGGTCTAACTTACACAGGTCAAGGGTAAATGTATTACGAGTCGCAGCCTGTCTCTCTGATACCATAAATTGTAACACCCCAACCCGACAAGGGTAAAGATGTCACAATAATGGTTTCATATCAGAACAAACACATGCATATGACATAAGTAATACAATTGAATTTCAATGGTTACAATGGAAAATATAAAGATACAAGGTTACAATGAAGATACAATAATTACTAAGTCTGAATATAAGCTCTTCTAGTCATCTCTAATCCAAAGTAGCTAGTAAGGTCTTCTAAGTCCAAGGTACTCTCCACTCATACCCAGCTTCCAAACTAAAACCTGCCGCAGGAAAGGAAATGCGGCTGAGCTACGAGAGCTCAGTGAACAGATATAACGATAACAAACAGTAATTGAGAATAGTACAGAGTAACAGAAATAAAAGTCATGCAGATATAATATGGTTTAAGGGATAAGTAAATGAATAAGTATAAAGGAAAGAGAGAAAGGGATAGTAATCCACCACGAGCCCAGAAACAGATCATATCATATCGTAACCATAAATCTTCAAATCATATAGAGGGGAGACCTCTCAGATAATCAGATAATATGAGGGGTGTCCTCATTCTTCAAATGGAGTAGCTAGCTCCCAGATATATGTGAAAGGCGTGTATTGCACACAAGCACCAGTCACTAGACAATAATAAATCATATATAGATAATCCACTAAACAGAACAGATCTAGGATGCATCCATACGCCCCCGCAGATAAATAGTGGCCAAAATAATATAATGCGCATATCAGATAACAGATAAGGGGACGTGGCGGAACATCACTCTACCGCCCTAGAGTCATGCCATTGGTGCATCAATGACACGGCCATGTTACCTTCATGGCTAGGAAACAGATTTTGGCTCGGGTATCAAACTAAGAGTCAGATATCATATCAAATTAGAGTGTCATATCAAAAGGTCCATATCAAATGGGTTCATAACAGATGGTTCATAACAGATATATCAGATGTAATGCCAAAGGTCCAAATCAGAGTTTACCAGATCAAGGTTCATATTAAGTAATCAAGTCAAGGTTCAGATCAAAAGTTCATTTCAAAAGTTTCTATCAAAATTCCATTTTAAACAATCCTTTATTCATGATTTTCATAAAACAATCCTTTAAAGTGGTTTTCATAAAAATAATCTTTCAAAACGGTTTTTATAAAGATAGTCTTCAAAATATAGTTTTCATAAAAGTTAGTAACATTTTATATAAAAGTAGTTTCGCATCATTTATAAACATCTTTTAAAATGGTTTTTCTCATAACATTTCCATAGTATAATTAAAAAGGTTTTCATAACATAGGTTCATAACAGAGGTCATATCAGATGGGATCAACAGAGAAGGTTCATGCAAAGGGAATAATAGCAATGGCATCAATTCAGAAACTAACGGATCAGAAAATGAAAGAGATCATGAGAAACCTTATAAGGAAGGTCAGAATATCTGTACCTTATGCAAATCAATCAACCAAATAAGGAAGCACCGAAACAGGGAATCATTCCTTCTTTGCCGAACCTATACAAATTAATGATCACGTATTACTTATAAGCTCATTTTATAAGTTTACCACTTATAGTTATTAAGGTTTCCCATTTATGGTTTCTTTCCATTTTTAGAAACTTTCCACTTTTAGTGACTTTCAATATTTAGTAATTTTCCCGAATTAGTAACTTTTAGACTTTAGGATTATAAATGATTATTAAATGAATTTAAAGGTTTAATAATGAAAATTTCATAGTAGGGTTTGTTATGCCAATTTAGTAAAGTTTAGGGTTAAATGTGTAACTTTCAAAGTTTAGGGTTTATATCGTAACTTAATTTTATAACGACCAATTTAAGATTTAGTCGATTCTATTATTCATTTAGATGTGACCCGACTCGTTTAAACAGAATTTACCACACTCACATACGTTTACTCACGCGTTCGAACATACACGTACTTATGTAAACACACTCATTCTCTTGTACCCTTTTCTTTTTTGAGCCAGCAAGCCCAACGACTCTCGACTATCTTTCAACATTTTGTATGAACATTTTATAAGACTATCACTCACACACATGCATGCACACACAATCATACGAGACCCACACACGGAAACAATTATAACTCACACCTACATTTTATTCTTAGTTAAATCCCCTGATCATGACCCACACAACCTTTCCCATGCACGTAAAAAAATCAAGAATTGCCCACAAACGTTACTGGCTTACAGAACATTATACCCAGTCCGCCAAGCCATTCTTCTTCGAGAACAAAGACGCACGCTTCTCTTACCGAAACATACCCTAGTCTAACACATATACTTCTCGACACACCCATATTTGTACTCTTTTGTTTTCACAATGACACCGAGACACACACAACCAAACGACTTCACGAGACCTCTCTTGAACCACACAAGTATACGAGACACAACACCCTTCTCGTTACTTCTTTAAAGAACCACCGCAAATCAAACATGACCAACCAACACCCATGACACCATATCAATGTTCCATGACTAGCTTTCAAAACGTATATCACAACTGGAATAAGTCGACATATATAAAACAGATCATAGGTGTTTTTATATTCATGGTTCATGTAACTTATAAATATAATCATTCGTATCATTTATTTTAACGATAATACAATCATTTAGATCATGTTTTTGTAATAAGACATTTTCTGTCTGTGAAATTTTTCTTGGGCGCTCATGGGTTCTCAAGATCCGTAATGTTAAAGATTTGTTTTATATGAATCTTATATTAATTCTAAATATTTGTGCGTTGAAACACAAAAGAATATTATTGCTTCAAATGTGCCACTGTGCCAGATACACTTTATATATACGGATGTTTGTTTATCTCAATTATTGATTGCTTATTCCAGGGGATGCGCTTGCTTCTGAAAGAACCCTTATACGTATTCATTTTATGTGAAATTGATCAGAAAAAAAAAACACAAGGACGATATTGAATGATACCTCGGATCAGATATAAGACGGATCAAAGCACCAAAACCCAAACCCTTCGACCCCAATCTCCACACACGATTCACACCAAGGTCTTGGACACTCCGAAGTTGATCACCACCTTGCTACCACGATCACCACAGTACGCTCACCACTGGCTATCACCTTCGTACCTCCTTTTTTCTCTCCTGGAGTTTTATGAACAGCCGCCACCTATGGTATTTAGGGTTTGTGAGTATATGGAAGAGGTGGTATTCTGTTGTTAAAGGAGGAAATAAATAAGGGAGTGCCAATTATGGGGAGAATTAGGCTTAAGAATCGGTCAATATTTGACTAAGATTAATTGGTTTAAATTTTGATTTAATTTCCTTAATTGATTTATAATTTAATTAGTTTAATTGTAATTTAAATATAATAACTTAAATAAAATTGCATTAGGGTGTTTTGTGCATGTATTTAGGTGAATCCATAATTTTTTGAGCACATAGGAATTATTTACCAGAATTTTGGGATCAATATGGTACTTTAAATACCCTTTAATCAATTTTTAAACTTGTAGGGGCAATTTGGTCATTTTACATGTTTTGGATTTTTGGGTTTTACACCTTTTGCCTTGTGGTTCTGGAAGGAGGGGTTTGTAAGTTGAGCTTCCTTTTGTGAGTGGCTTTCATCGCTTTTGCACTGGTCCCCTTCCTGTTTCATACCCTGTCAGCAATACCGGAGGACCCAACGATCATAACCTGCTCACTCTCGGAGGGAGGATCATTAGAGTCTGCAACATTCTCCACCATTTGTGGAGTCTCTTCCGTGTTCACATGCTTAGTAGGTTGAGCTATTGTTTTGGGCTTTATCATCTGGGCATGTGACAACCCGTAATTTCAGGTCATTTTCCAAACCTTGACAAGTTACTATTCATCTATCACTATTCATCATTTCTGAAGTCAGTTTGAGACTTTGAGATGTTTTCAAAAATTTCACTATTCACGAAACCCTATTCATTCCTGGAGGAAAATCACTATTCATGGTTATCATTCATCATTACGTAAACTAGGTTTACGGGTATTCAAATGCGCGTAACCAGTATGGTTTAGCTGCGTATTCATGTGTCGTCAGTATCATCATCATCAATTTAGGTCATTATAAGTTAAATGAGATATTTTTATAAAAATATCATCCTTGTGGCATTTATTCTTGCAAGCTATGCATAAATAGTACCCAGTTTAGCAATCATTTGCATTTTTATCTATTCATGAACCATGCTTGGAAATTTCTATTTGTTATCATGTTATTAGTGGTTTAATATTCCATTATAATCTCCTATTATTCAAAAATTTCTATATTTCCCATTTTCTATTTCATTTCACGATTTCGTCAAATTTTGGTAACAACTCGCGTTTAACGTACAATTAATTCAACCGACACTAGACTATGTCCAGTCTATACTTTTTATGCATCATTGGTTCCTTACAATTCTATTTTAAAAGTCACTGTTCACTTTTTCCATTTTTACGTAAACCTTGCACCTTTTACGTCTTACGCGTTCTAAACCTTCGTTTTTAGGTTTCAATTATATTTATACCCTCCGATGAACTCACCACTCATCTAAAATAATAAACTAGGTCATGATAGCAAGTTGTTATATTTTTAGAAGTTTTACATTTTTACGTTACCCGGTATTGCATTATGTGTCTTAAAAACCCTACGTTTGAGTACCGGGAGCAACCTACACTACACAATACACTCTATAACCTAACTACTAATAAAAATTTGCACAAAACAACTCATTCCCTCTCCTCCCCTTGTTTTGTGCCGCCCACTATAACACATCACATAACACTTGTCCTTAACATGGACAAGTGTACACCATAGCCTCCCATAAGACCACTAACTCCAAATATCCCACCTAAACTCTCATTTCACATGCAATACCATCAAAATTCTGGTCTTTTTCCTTTCCTTGGTCGTGGGTTTCAAGCACAAACACCCCTTGGTGTTTTGATTTTACTAGTCCAAGATTTATGCAAGTATTGTTGGGTTAATCTAGGTCTAGTGTTCTTGTTCTTGATATTTCTTGTTCTTCATCTTTTGTAAGGAACCAACACTCATTATTTTCATTCATTTCACTACTGATATTCATTTCATATTATGTGTTTTATATGCTACATAAGTTGTTTATGCTTGATTATACTTGGTACACACGTTAAATTACAAGAAAACCCTAAAAGGACTTAACATGCAAAATAGTATTCTGATTAGGGGTAAAAACGGAATTAACTGTGTTGATCAGTAGACTTTGGGCCTAAAAGAAAAATATGTGGTTGTAGATATATGTTTTTTGGTCATTTCCCCGGGTGGTGATCCCCGTGACGATACCCGACGATTAAGATATGATTTTTGTGGCAAAAACAGTCAGATCTGATGTACTGTTCCAATTTGGGGCAAAACTCAAGTTTTATTGCATAACTTTTTAAATAGAAAATATGTAGCCTCATCTAGAGAAATAGGGCTATCATCTCCAATTGATTTCACCTTCATAGGGTATGTAGATTTCAAGATATAACCGTTTTGGCTAAGCCTAAAACTCAGTCAATATCAGCTTTGGGACTGACTTGTTGATGGGCGTGCGTTGGAGTAAAGTTTTGGCAGTTTTAATGCCTACTCAAGTTTTAAATTTATATTTAGCCGACTTATCAATAACACACACACTTAACGAGCAGTGTACCCGGTCAGTATGAAGATAATGGTAAGTAGAGTGTCGATCACTAAGAGTGGAACGTATTATCTAGTTATTCTAATCAGTATTTTAATATCCTAAAGCAAGGGGGTTTCAGCCTGAGAGACTGGCACGATTTGTTGCAATTAAATAATAAAATAAACTAATAGGCACGAATCAGCAAGTAGCACACACGTACACAGATAGATACTCGAGACAATAAGAGGGCTGTCCTTATGATTAAGTAGATTGTCACTTGTTTTATTGATAGCTTTATATGAAGTGTATGTAATTAACCCTTTCTCGTTGGTCCTATTCTTATCGGCGAGTAAACCCTTAATGATTACTTATGTCTAAAAGTTATTTCTAAGTGATCAATTTAGAAACAACCGTGGGAGCCACATCTTGTCCCGCAGTCGGATGCCCGCAAGCCACTAATAAACACAGAGGTTATCAATGCACTAATAAGTAGTAACCAAAGACATCAACATATAAACTTTAATTGATGGGAAAGCAAGTATTAAAGGGAGTGCAATCTTTCGTTGTCACATTACACAAGCCACCAATCCTGATGAATTAAAGTTTGCTAACACAATAAAACAAAACTACTTAATGAATTAAATACATGCAGCACCTTCTTACAGCTCTTGTATCTTCGATTTGGGTGTGTCTTGTGCTGCCTCCTTGACTGAATTCGTCCTTTTGCTCTGCTGTCCGAACTTCGGTTTTAGGGTTTCGAACTCTTTAATTCGTCTGGTCTACGGGGTATTTATAGTTTCTGTCTGAGGGAAGATGCGGCGCATGTACTTAACTTCGCGTGGGGTCCAAGATTATAATATTCAGGAATATTCGTACACCGCCAGAAGATGCGGCGTAACCCTTTATTAGATGCGGCGCATGTCCTCTTGTATCTTGGATCGTATCTGGTGATATCTTGATAGAGATGCGGCGCATGTTGAGAGTGAGATGCGGCGCATCTGGAGCAGAATTGACTTGATCTTGTCCATGTCAGTAGACTTCCACTTTATGCACGTTTTGCTCCATTATTAGTCCATAATCGCTAAGTTTCACCAAATGCTTGTTTTTACCTGAGAATTACAAAAGTAAACAATTAAGTATCAATCCTCATACATAATATAGTAAAACAAGTCAAATTAATAGGATAAATGATAGTAATAAAATGTACTTATTTGAGTTCATCAAATATCCCCCCACTTGAACTTTACTTGTCCCCAAGTAAACCTTAGAATTTCATTTATGAAAATGTATCCTAAAAGATGTTAGGATTTATTTTTATATTTAAGCATGTATTCGTTTATTTCATAATCACACAACTAAACACTTAACGAATTAGAAGTAAAATAAAATAAGTCGATAAAAGCAAATCTAATCGTTTAACTGTCCAGTCGCGACGAATATTCTATCATAAGCTTGGCAAGTATACACATCTCCACCACTAAAGTTAAGGAATAACAAGTCTAAAGCGGTAAAAAGGGTTTTTAGGCTTAAAGGTTAATTATTCTTAATCACTATCGATCTCAAATTCCAGAAAAGGCGACAAAATCACAAATACATGATCGAATCCACGAACACGATACTTGCAATTGCTCAAATCCTTAACTCGAATAGGCTAAAGATAGGTCCAAACTTCACCAATAATAATATATCAAAAAGGGCGACAAAATCATAAATACATAGCCGAATCCACGACTACGATACTTAAGATTGCTCAAATCCCTAATCTCAATAAATCAAAGGTTTGGTTGGATAAAGAATAATAAAGGGTATGGATAACATTTGGGATATAAATTGGTGTAAAATGAAAAATAAACAAAACAAAACAAATAAATTAAAATCCTAAGTGTGGTTAATCACTATCCCAACCATCCCATGAATAAGACTCATATCATAGAATAACTCACGCTTTAACACTTGAAACGCACGCTTTAGGTAGACACGAATTATACTCAACAAAATCTTAATCAAAGAATAAACCTTAATTGGCATTCCCATAACTGCCAATTCCCATTCAATCCATATATATAATACAACAAATAGTGGTGATATCGACCACTTACATAACTCTACATCGTTGGCTTAAAATAAACATCCAACTTTTTTTTTTTCTTTCTTTTTCTTTTCTCATTTTTTCGATTTTTTTTTTTTTTTTTTTTTTTTTTTTTTTTTTTTTTTTTTTTACTTGAAACATAAATATAGATGTGTAAAATTTCACCACATCACTACAACTTTCTTTCCGGATAATTTTTTTCATACTTTTCATACTTTCAGAAATAACGGTAATAGTGAAAGTAGTAAACACACGAAAAATAAACTCAAAAATATACAATATTTACTTTCACTCCAATTTGCATTGTGCAATTTCCCGACCTAACCATAGATAATGAATTACGCACGCGAACACAGGTAATGTAAGGAAACACACTCTGCCTATAGCAATTAACCAACCACGGATTCTAATCTACAGGGTAGGCTAAGGTTTAAGGTGTAACGAAACATTTTAAACATAGGTGTAAGAAACGAAAGGAATGGCTCTGAGTGTTTTTCTAGGGGTATCTTACTCTAAAAATGAGAGTAACAAAAGGGTTTATACGGGGGTTAACTAACCAGTGTAGTTAGCTAATAACACATAACATATAAAGGCTATTTGGGTGTAATCCTAGAATTTTACCAAGTTAGACAAGTCATTCCAATTATATAAATAATACTCATTATGGTGGTCTCGAATAGTATACAAGCCAAGTTCTAAAGTTTACAAGTCACCGGCACACTCATAGATTTGTGAATTTTGAAAAATCACAATTTTTGAAAATAACGTCTTGTGTGCAGTTATGCAACTTAGATCTTAAACAAAAACATGCTAAAAAAAATTTTAAGTTTGATATATTAAGCACATTTTAAGCATAATTTTTGAAAAAGTTGGACAAGTAAGTGTTAAGTGTTCTAATTCTCCTATCCCCCCACTTAAGTTAAACAACGTCCTCGTTGTTTGTATAAAAGGTTAAAAACTGGAAAAGGAAAGAATTAGAACAGAAAAACTCCCCTGAGATTTGCTCGGTATGATCCTCCATTTGATTAGAGCAAAAATCAACTTCTTGTGGATTAGAACGTTAAAACTTCATACTTGATGTATCCACAGGAAATCCAGGAAACTATTATACCACCAACACTTTAAAACACACCTAAGATAAGAAAGGTTCAACTTGCATAACACATTAGTAGTTAGGAAAAATAAAACTTAAAAATTAAAACTGAAAATCATCAGGTCAGTCGATGCGCCGTATCTTATTGAAGAAGATACGCCGTATCGAGCCTGGAATTAATACGGATCAGAATAAAGATGCGCCGCATCCTTAACCAGGGATGCGCCGCATTAAAATAAACTGATAAATAGTTTTAAAGTCGGAAATAAAAATGCAGAAAAATAAAATAAGATATGACCATTGCAGAGGATGCGTCGCATCTCAGGACTGAGATGCGCCGTATCTTCGTGCGGCCTGGACTGACTCGACACAGAAAACAGAATAATAAAAGATAAATCCGGGTTGTCTCCCGGTAAGCACTTGTCTTTATTCCAGAGTCTTCAAGTTAGACTCACGTTCAGCTCATTATTCCGATCACATTTGAAAGGTTGACTTTCCGCCTCTAGTTGTAATCCCTTTCAAATCGTGTTTTACCAAAAGAACTTTGTTAAGCACCTGTTGACAATTGGTGCACTCAATTGCCAATCCATTAATCATGTTGTTTTGTTCCTTTAGTAAGATATCCGTTCATTGACATATCTTCCATAGCAAAACCTGTTATCATAGGTAAAATCGTCAGTAGCATCTGTTCGCTAGAAGATAAATTAATGAATTTAGAAACGGATATAAAGAATAAAAATGGCTGATATTTGCGGACGATGCGCCGTATCCAGAAAGTTGGATACGCCGTATCTTATTACGTTAAAATGTAATCAGATTTTTATTCAGAAAATAGATACACCGCTTATGAATTAGAATGCGCCGTATCAAGTTTAAATTATCAAAAATCGTAACAAATTCATATTTTAATAAATATAATCGATTTTTGATTTAGTAGATGCGCCGTATCGATAAAGATCGATACGCCGTATCTGTTTAATAATTCGCAAACTGTTTTTAATTAAAATAATAGATACGCCGTATCTTCAAAAGAAGATGCGTCGTATGGCGTTAATGTTTTAGAAAAATTTTTTATCAAAAACAGATACGCCGTATCTGCAAAAGCAGATGCGTCGTATTACTTTATCGCTTAGAAAATTTTTTTTTATTAAAAACAGATACGCCGTATCTTGGGGAAAAGATGCGTCGTATCGAATTAATTAAACGCGTTGTATATAAAAAAAATTAAACGCAATACGCCGTATCTGAGAGATCAGATGCGCCGTATCGTTCGATTTAGCACAGTACAACGATAGCAGAACAGAAAATACGAAAAATAAAACAAAAATAAAACACACGAACAAAAACAAATACACAAAAATAAAAGAAAACAATTAGCACACAATACAACAAATATGCAAAATAGTACAATGATGCAATTAATCTAATAAAAAGAAAAATAACCTAATTAAAATACTAATCAAATTAACAGATAATAACAATTCACTCCCCGGCAACGGCGCCAAAAACTTGATGGGCGTGCGTTGGAGTAAAGTTTTGGCAGTTTTAATGCCTACTCAAGTTTTAAATTTATATTTAGCCGACTTATCAATAACACACACACTTAACGAGCAGTGTACCCGGTCAGTATGAAGATAATGGTAAGTAGAGTGTCGATCACTAAGAGTGGAACGTATTATCTAGTTATTCTAATCAGTATTTTAATATCCTAAAGCAAGGGGGTTTCAGCCTGAGAGACTGGCACGATTTGTTGCAATTAAATAATAAAATAAACTAATAGGCACGAATCAGCAAGTAGCACACACGTACACAGATAGATACTCGAGACAATAAGAGGGCTGTCCTTATGATTAAGTAGATTGTCACTTGTTTTATTGATAGCTTTATATGAAGTGTATGTAATTAACCCTTTCTCGTTGGTCCTATTCTTATCGGCGAGTAAACCCTTAATGATTACTTATGTCTAAAAGTTATTTCTAAGTGATCAATTTAGAAACAACCGTGGGAGCCACATCTTGTCCCGCAGTCGGATGCCCGCAAGCCACTAATAAACACAGAGGTTATCAATGCACTAATAAGTAGTAACCAAAGACATCAACATATAAACTTTAATTGATGGGAAAGCAAGTATTAAAGGGAGTGCAATCTTTCGTTGTCACATTACACAAGCCACCAATCCTGATGAATTAAAGTTTGCTAACACAATAAAACAAAACTACTTAATGAATTAAATACATGCAGCACCTTCTTACAGCTCTTGTATCTTTGATTTGGGTGTGTCTTGTGCTGCCTCCTTGACTGAATTCGTCCTTTTGCTCTGCTGTCCGAACTTCGGTTTTAGGGTTTCGAACTCTTAAATTCGTCTGGTCTACGGGGTATTTATAGTTTCTGTCTGAGGGAAGATGCGGCGCATCTACTTAAGTAGATGCGGCGCATGTACTTAACTTCGCGTGGGGTCCAAGATTATAATATTCAGGAATATTCGTACACCGCCAGAAGATGCGGCGTAACCCTTTATTAGATGCGGCGCATGTCCTCTTGTATCTTGGATCGTATCTGGTGATATCTTGATAGAGATGCGGCGCATGTTGAGAGTGAGATGCGGCGCATCTGGAGCAGAATTGACTTGATCTTGTCCATGTCAGTAGACTTCCACTTTATGCACGTTTTGCTCCATTATTAGTCCATAATCGCTAAGTTTCACCAAATGCTTGTTTTTACCTGAGAATTACAAAAGTAAACAATTAAGTATCAATCCTCATACATAATATAGTAAAACAAGTCAAATTAATAGGATAAATGATAGTAATAAAATGTACTTATTTGAGTTCATCACTTGTAAACAAAAATTATAAAAAGTGGTTATACTTAAATATTTGTGATCAAACTTATTTTTACAGTAAAGTAGGGACTTAGAGGAAGCTAGGGATGTAAAGAACATGATTTTTAGACTTATGGTTTGGGAGATACCAATTTTTGAAAGTGGCTAAGTGTATAAAATTTCCATCAGCTTTGGAATTAAAAGATACAAAAAGATTGATAACTTGTATATTTGGACCTTGAGCTTTTATTTTGAACCACCTAATATATTTTGGACCCTTAGACTTAATTTGAACCTTTTGACTAAAGATTGAACCCTTGGACTTATTTTAGACCTTCATGACTCATTTTGGACTTAAAGTCAAAATAGGATTAAAACTTGAAATTGGGTAAGAAATATATTTCATATTTGTAAATCATTTTAAAAGCCAAATTCAACCTTGAAAGTTATTTAAACATTATGTACCAATCATAATAGAGGTTACAACTTACATGGCATATAGAGATAAATGTATCATTATTTTTAGAAGCTAAGACACGCGTCTGATGACGTATAGTCCGTATTCGGGTCACGAACCCGACCCATACTTAAGTCTATCACGAATGGACTCCAACCCATCACGACATGGGCTATTGCGTTAATGTTTTGGGCTTACGATGGCCCAAACCCTACGTTATTTATGGCTTTGATAGTATATCCACTATTTATGGGATATATATCAATTAACCGCCCTACGCGGGATAGACCGAAGATTGGGGAACACGAAACCAATAAGGATTTCGTGTCCATATATAGAGGGCACCTCAGCCCTCACAAAGGTACGATCTCACAAACCCTCACTCTTCTACAAACCCTAAAACCGATTACTTACTCTCACGCCGGAGGATAATCGTGGGAGACAATCCCACGATAAGCCTAACGGTGTCTTTTTGTTTTCTTAGTGCGCAGGTCTCAAGCATTAAGATCTGATTGGTACGGAATCAAGGAACGCCCAACTTTTGTATCAACAAGTGGCGCCATCCGTGGGACCCTACACTAAGAGCTTTGCTAAGAATTAGAATGACGAAGCACGGAAATCAGCGGACTCCGCATGCGAAGAAAACGCATGACGATCTACTAGGGAAGAAACAGCAAACTGATGCGGCCTCCAAGCAGACCTCTGGAACAACCAGTGCGCCTAGAAGCTTAGGGTCGTACTCAGATCTGCTCTTTACTCCAGTAGAACCGCTCACTATGACTACCAATGCTACTACAACAAGTACTAGCGCGGTAGACATACAGCGCACTCCTCTCACCATGCCAGAAGTAAACTTCACCGAGCCACCAAATGCGCCAATCCGAAACAAGGATCTTGTTTTGGAAACAAACTCCCTCGCACTAGAAGGAGTCACGCCCGAACTAGCGCCAAGTGATTTCGTATCTCAAAACTACGAAGCCTTGGCTGCGCTCATGCGAGAGGAGGCAAAAAAGAGGTCAAGCCAAAGTCTGCACGCCAGGCTCAACTTTGACCCTGAGTATGAAGTATCCCCACCGCGCTACCGAAAGGAAAGACACGAGAGGGATAGTCGCAAACACCCAGTGTTTACCAGGATTGGAAGGAAGGTTGTGGATGATGAAGCAACCGATTTTCAGCATCTGGAGGAGCATGAAGATGGGGAATGGCGCGCCAATTTCCATGCTAGGCTTGGCAGTCGCAGGGTTCAGGATAGGCTTGGGCGACGGTGCTCCCCAAGTGAAAGCCCTTCAAGCTCTGATTCCGAGGATAGTCGGCGCAAGCGCCGCAGAGGAGCAAGCTCAGATTCCGATGATAGTCGACGCAAGCATCGCAAAAGAGTAAGCTTATCCTCAAGTGATTCCTCGGACAACGAGGACAAAGAAACAGGACACTGGAAATCAAGAGGAAAATACCGCGACCAGGAAGACGAAGACATGTCTCTTCCCTGGCGTCGCCAAAAAGTTGATGCGTTTAGTAGGCGCATCAGCGATTTTTCGGAAAATAAGAGAAGGCGCATGCCTGCTAATGTCAAAACATATGATGGGACAGGTGATTCTGATGATCACCTAAAAATTTTTGAATCAGCAGCCACTATCTAAAATTGGCCACAACCTGTGTGGTGCCATATGTTTAACTCTACATTAGTAGGGAATGCGCGCAATTGGTTTAGTAAGCTTCCACGCAGAAGCATCGGTGGGTTTGAAGAGTTGCGAAAGGCGTTTCGTTTAAACTTTACTCAAAGGAAGAAGTGCGCCAAAAACCCTGTCGAGCTCGCTAGGGTAAAACAGCGACAAGGGGAATCCACAAGCGCTTTCATGGAGCGCTATAAGGACGAATGCATGCAAGTCAAGGCGTGCCCAGAGATACTAAAAATATCGGGTTTTATGAACGCAATCAATAACCCAGATTTGATAAAAAAGTTAAACGATAGGGTTCCCCAAACCTTTGACGAGCTCATGAAGCGCACAAGGTCCTTCGTCCAAGGAGAAGCAGCGGCTGCGGATAGCAAGAAAGGTTACTCGAATCATAGGTCACAAGAGGAGTCAAGGAGACAATCCAATGACCAGAGTGGCAATCGTAACAAAAGTTATCGCACCCAAGGGGTCGGACGGGGAAACGACAAGTACACCCCATTAACAAAAACTCCAAAGGAGATATTTGCGACGGAAGGTGCGAACTTTCCAAGACCCCCACCTATGCGCACCCCTGAAGATCGGCGCGTAGGGAACGAATACTGCGAGTATCACGCACAGAAGGGCCATACCACTAATGAGTGTGTCCAATTACGCCAACTAATTGAGAAGCTAGTGAAAGAAGGCAGATTGGACCACCTCGTTAAAAATATTAAGGATGGGAAGGACAAGCAGAGAACCGGAGGCAAGAAAGAAGCGCCTAAGGAAAAAGCTGATACTATCTACATGATACAATCATGGCAGCGAAAGACTAGGCAAAAGGTGAGCCAGAAATTCTCTCATGGAAGCGAAATCTCTTTCCCTACCTTGGCCGCGGACAACGCAGTAGCCGAACCACTCACCATTGAAATAAATGCGGGGGGTCACGACATCCACCGCATGTATGTTGATGGAGGCGCATCAGCGGATATAATGTATGAACATTGCTTCAAGAGATTGCGTCCTGAGATACAAAGACAGTTAAGTCCAGCCACGACTGCGCTTACTGGCTTTACAGGAGAAAAGATATGGCCTATGGGGCAACTGCGCCTACTAGTCGCTGTTGGTAATAAGGAACACTCCACGACAGCCTGGATGAACTTTATGGTGATCAAATCTCCTTCGCCATACAATGGCATTATTGGAAGGTCAGGAATTTCGGCGATGCGCGCGGTACCATCCACAGCGCATGGGATGCTCAAATTCCCAGTAGAAGGCGGCATTGTCACCATTTACAACAACGCTGCGCCACCAGAAGAATGTAACACGATTACATGTGAGACGACGCACGTCCCAGAACAGAGCGCAGCTAAAGTTCCAAATTTGAAGGTCGCAATTCACCCTGATTACCCAGAGCAAGAAGTATCAATCGGAGGATCGCTGTCTGACAAAGGCAGAGCAGCCGTGTGCGCACTCTTACAGAGGAATCTGGATATCTTTGCCTGGGAACCAAAGCACATGACTGGTGTGCCACGCTCGATCGCAGAACACAAGCTAAAAATCCGACAAGGATATTCCCCAGTGCGGCAGAAAAAGAGCGGCCAAGCTCCAGAGCGCGCAAAAAGCCATTCTGGAGGAAGTACACAAACTTGTGGACGCAGGCATCATGCGTGAAGTCTATTACCATGACTGGCTCTCCAATCCAGTCATGGTCAAGAAGGGTGATGGAAGTTGGCGGATGTGTGTGGATTTCACTGATCTCAACAAAGCATGTCCACAGGACAGCTATCCGCTGCCAGAGATAGACTGGAAGGTAGAATCTCTGTGTGGATATCCCTTTAAATGTTTCTTAGACGCATACAAAGGGTACCACCAAATCCAAATGGCCAAGGAAGACGAGGAAAAAATAGCTTTCCACACAAGCCAAGGTGTCTATTGTTACACAAAGATGCCTTTTGGCCTGAAGAATGCGGGCACCACCTACCAGCGATTGGTAGATAATGCATTTGAAAAGCAAGTGGGCCGCAACTTAGAAGTTCATGTGGATGATCTTGTCATAAAAAGCAATACTGAAGACAAAGTGGTGCGCGATATAGAAGAAACATTTAGAACGCTACGGGCGATCAACATGAAGCTAAATCCCAAGAAGTGCACTTTCGGTGCTACAAAAGGCATGTTCCTGGGATATCTGATAGAACCAGATGGCATTAAGCCATGCCCAGAAAAAACAGAGGCTGTCATCCAACTTCCTTCACCACGCACGCTGAAAGAAGTTTAGTCTCTAAATGGGAAACTAGCGGGTTTGAACAGATTCCTGTCCAAATCAGCGGATAAGTCACTCCCTCTTTTTAAAACACTCAAGAAGTGTACAAAAAAGGGAGACTTTCGTTGGACTGCGAAATCAGAAGAGGCTTTCACACAGCTTAAGCAACATATAGCAGCGCTTCCTAAGCTTGTCGCACCCCGACCAGGGGAGGAATTAATCGTTTACTTATCTGCGACTCATGGAGCAGTCAGCGCAGTGCTACTGACAGAGAGGAACTCTGTACAAACACCGGTATACTTCGTAAGCAAAGCGCTCAAGAAGACAGAGATTAACTATAGCCCAATGGAGAAGTTGGTCTTGGCATTAGTATTTGCTGCCAAAAGACTGCGTAGATACTTTCAAGCGCACCCAATAGCAGTAATTACCGACCAACCTATCAAACAAGTTATCTCTAAACCTGACGCATCGGGGCGATTACAAAATGGAGTGTGCTACTAGGCGAGTATAACATCTCTTACAGACCGCGCACTGCGGTTAAAGGGCAAATACTAGCAGACTTCATCATCGAAAAACCAGATACCGATGACGCACCACCACCGAGCAAGGTAGACTTACAAGAACCATGGGTCTGGTTCAAGGATGGATCTTCATGCGTGGATGGATCAGGCGCTGGCCTTATCCTTACTAATCCAGAAGGAATGGAATTCACTTACGCACTGCGTTTTGAATTCACGGCCACGAACAACGAGGCAGAATATGAAGCCCTAATCGCTGGATTACGCATTGCGAATCGAATGGGTGTACGCAACCTAGAAGCAAATGTGGACTCCCGATTGGTAGCCAACCATGTGTTGGGCGAATATGTGGCTAAAGAGGATAACATGGTCCAATACCTTGACAAGACCAAATCGCTAATACAAGGCTTTGACAGGTTCACCATTAAGCAAGTTCCTAGAGGTGAAAATAAGAAAGCAGATGCGCTAAGCAAGATTGCATCTACTAGCTTCGCGCACCTGTCACAACAAGTCTTAGTGGAGATCCTAAAGAACAAATCCATCTCGGAGATGGAGATATCCACAGCAATAGAGGAAGAGAATCCTACGTGGATGACCCCTATTATCGAATTTATAAGCAAGGGCAAATTGCCCGATGAGCAGAAGGACGCTCGACGGATACGGCGCACAGCGCAGAGGTTCGAACTTAGAGATGGTATCCTGTATCGGCGCTCATTCCTACAACCATGGCTTCGGTGCGTTGGACCTCTTCAGGCAGATTACGTACTCCGAGAGATCCACGCTGGTTCATGCAGTATGCATTCAAGACCACGGTCCGTCGTAGCGAGAGCACTACGCTCAGGATACTATTGGCCTACTATGCACCGTGATGCGCGCGATGTGATAAAGAAATGCAACGACTGCCAAGTTCATAGACCCATCCCGCGCAGACCACAACAAGAGATAACACCTATCACTTCGCCATGGCCATTCTACAAGTGGGGTATCGATATTGCGGGTCCCTTCCCTGTCGCAGCGGGAGGACTTAAATTCCTTATTGTTGCAATCGATTACTTCACTAAATGGATCGAAGCAAAGGCAGTAGCGACAATCACAGGTAATCAAGTAAAACGCTTTGTTTGGGAAAATATTGTATGCCGTTTTGGATTACCTGGGGAGATCGTTTCGGACAACGGAAAACAATTCCGTGATAACCCGTTCAAAGACTGGTGTGCAGAGCTAAATATCACACAACACTTCGCATCAGTTAAACACCCACAAACCAATGGCTTAGTTGAGCACGCAAATCGTAGTCTAGGCGAAGGAATTAAAGCGCGCCTGGACAAACACAAAGGAAGGTGGGTGGACGAACTGTCGCATGTCTTATGGGCACACCACACGACAATCAAGGTTAGCAATGGAGAAACTCCTTTTTCCCTTGTCTACGGGACAGAAGCTGTCATACCAGCTGAAATTGGGATGCCGACTATCCGCACCGCGAAAGTTAATGTCGCGACCAATGACGACGAGCGACGAATAGACTTGGATCTGTTAGAAGAAAGGTGTGAGCGCGCAGCTATACGTGAGGCAAAAACCAAGTCAAAGATGAAGAGATACTACGATGCTAAAGTTCGAAGCACCTCATTCAGACCGGGCGACTTTGTGTACCGCGCCAATGATGCAAGACACGCAGAAGATACAGGTAAACTTGGACCAAAGTGGGAAGGACCCTATGAGGTCACTGAAGCACTAGGACAAGGCGCGTACAAGCTGCGTGACATGGATGGGCGTGAGCTACAACGCACATGGAATATCTGCAATCTCAAGAGATGCTATCTTTAGGAAAGGTTACGACCCAACACACAGACAATTCGGCACTTTAGTAAGTGCCCAATAAATATCCGTGTATTTACATTTTTGTTTCATTTAGACAAATGTTTCTTTTTCTTTTTACAAAAACTTGCAAGTATTAATAAAATGTTGCGGTTTCTAGCTAACTCCGTGACACACTTTACTTTATTGCTTTCATATAATTTATGTCTCAATACTGTTTGTCATATTTTGCCTACATGGCGTGCATGCACCAATTAAAAACCCACGATGGTAAAAGGATGAGTAAACCTACTAAATGACTCGTTGAGTAAGAGGGTTGCAAACCCATCAACACCGGATCACGCATCCTTGTTAAACACCTTATTCTCAAGACGTTGGAGTAAGTTCCATGCGTACCCCACGACGGATACACATCAATGCATACTGTGCGCGTTTAACAAATTAGGAGTTGAAACAATTAACCCCTTAATATGGTATTCGTAGCACGCTACAATCCATAAACTAGTGCACCCCACGATGGATACACAACAACTTGTAAATCTCATACACAATTATGTTATATACAATTATGTCATACACGACTATGTCATAAATTTCATACACGATAAGGATATAAGTGATTATAAGTCCTTGTAACTTTTTCTAAATGTGTTTATACAAAAAGGTTTGATTCTTAGACATCTTTTACGCAAAGACAAAATAACTAAGTACAAACGTTATAACCACAACCAAATTTGATATCATATGCATACAATTGTATTTGTCAAAATCAATGCTTCATTATGGATAACAAGTTCATTGAAAGTACACATCCAACAAGCATATGTACAACAAAAAAGTGGACATATCACAAGATACTACTATACCAAAACTACCAAGACATACTACGAGTACGCCTGAGCCCTGAGCTACCTGCTTGGTGCGCCACACGACCAGCATCTTTAAGCATCTGCAACAACTCAGCATCCTTGGGTGCTACTGTTGGTACGCTAACGGGCACCCCATCAGACCTAGGAATGTGAGCCGCACCAAGACCGCACAGAATAGCCTTCCCCTTCTGCCCCTTCTTCTTGGCAAGCCTCATCTCATGAGCTTCTAAAGACACCTTCAAAGGAATTTCTTTCTCAAGGGCAAAAGGGTTGAGGATATCATGAGGGCGAGCAAAAATAGGCACATGTAGCTGCGACACATCCGGCTTCAAAAAATAGTCAAGCTACGCCTCAGCATCCTCGGACGAGTGCCTAGCCAAGGTTAAACCCTCCATAATCACACTGATAGGAAAATCCTGGTTACGCTCCAAACGAGCAATATGTGGAAGCTCAAAAAGCTTCATCTTCTCCATGGAGACGACAAGCTCATCATAGGCACTGGCGTTGTAACCTGGCACTTGAGTAATAGGCACAGTTAACAAATTGCTCTCGGCAAGCTTCTCTATAGCCTGTGCTTGGCCACGTGCCAATGCGCGCTCAACAACTTCCCCAAACACACCCGTCACCTCCTCCGACTCCAAGGTACCCAAGGCGGCAAGGCGCAAACCATAGCTGATAAGCCACCTGCGCTCTGCTATGGTTGACACCAAATGAGGATACAAACTCCTCATCATACTCAATGCTGAGCTTGCGCAGTTTACTCTCCTGATTTTCCAGCAAGCCCTCCACAGCCTTGCGGAATTCATCCAAGTCAGACATGAGTTTCCCTTTGTTCAGCTCCATGTATCTCAAAGCCTAAAGGCAGGAGGCCTTATTCTCTCTCGCTCCAGTGCGCTCTTTATTTAGGTCAGCCATAAGCAACATCTTCTCATCAGCAACTTTCTGGTCATAAATAGCAGATGCCCTCAAGTCAGCCTGCGCATCAGCCAACTGCGCCTTTAGAAGGTCAATCTCCTTATCCTTTTACGCAACTAGGCTGCTCTCACCACCATACTCGGCCTGTAGCCGCGCAACCAATGAAGCCTGGTGCGCAGCAGCCAACGCCAACTCCTCTAGAAGACTATTCCTTGGCGCATCTCCAGCAGATTTTTCCTCGTCCACAGGACTCTCAGGCCCAAAATCAGTCTTAGGTGGCGAACCCTCAACATGCGCATCATTGCCAACAGCAGTTTCAGCCCTACACGCAAATAACAGAGTTACTCTAGAGTACTAATAGCGGATTAAAGGATTGAAGATCTAAAGACACAAATACTTACTGGAGAGAAGGAGTTTTATGCACTGACGCATCTTCTTCAGTCGGTCGCTCGACGGACATAGCAGGGCGCTTAGTTGATGGCCCTGCGCCATCATCACCAGATGACCTCCTACGCTTCAATCCTTGGTCTTCCTCCTCAGACTCATCCATAGCACTCCCCGACGAGTCTACATGCAATAATTCCACAGGGATTTGCGCATCAGGACCAGGAAAGCTACGCAGAGGAGTAGCCATAGTAACACCCGCGGGAATCTCCTTAGTCTCCTCTGTTTCCTCCGGCTCCTCCTGCGCAATCACCATTGTGCGACCTGCGGTAGCCTGTAGAATGGGCTCCTCACCATCCCTCAAAGGGCGCACACCCATAATAACCTGCTTCGGCTTCTCCAACTGCACGACACGGAATAGATCCATCTCTGCGCAACAAACAACAAACAAACACAAAATGTGTTAATATGTTACAAAGGGAGAACGCTCACAGCAATTAAACGAAGAGGAAGGAAGAGACAAACACCCATCCCGACTATTTTCATCCAGAAATGTTGGCACTTCTTCTGGACTACCGAAGTAATTACGGCTAATTCCCATGTGCACCAAAAACTCTTCGGGATATGCTTTGATAGGTATATGATTGTTGTTGATCGTCTCCGCATCAGCCACATTGTACAATCCGGAGTCGGGGCGCTCGTCTCTTGGTAATAATTCTCGAGTATAGAACTCGAAAATAGATGGGAAAAATGAACTGTCAACCCAAAAGAATTTTTCTCTCCAATCCCTCAATGCATCTAACTTCTCAGTATAGCACTGCAGCGACCTTGCGCGCTTAGAGAAGGAAACCCACCCGTTTGACCACGACGTGTAGTAAAACGCGCGGAAAAGATGAATTGTTGGCTCTATCGCTAATAAGCGACAGTTCACTTGATTATGCACTGTTTTCTTCATTATCTCACTTGATTGTGCACTTTGTTTTCGGTGAGTTCATGGCCCCTACTTTTACTTGTTTTGTAACTGTTTTGGGGGAGAATACATGCTCGTTTATATTTAAACTTTATGCTCGTTTTACATTTAAACTCACTGTTTGTTTTACAATTAAACACCATGCTTGTTTTACTTGTAATGTGACTTGTATTTTAAACATTATTAATTGTTTATATGGCGACATTGTCAGAATTGATTATATGGCGACATTGTCAGATTTATTTATATGGCGACATTGTCAGAATTGTTTATATGGCGACATTGTCAGCATTGATTAGATGGCGACATTTTCACACTTATCTTTATATAGCGACATTGTCACACTTATCTTTGAATCTTGGTCCATATATTACTTTTGTTTACATAAACCAAAACTTATTTGGCAGTGGGTTGTAAACACACAGGTTGCAAGTCTTGTATGGGCGGGACTTGGGACTGGGTGGATTTACAATGCCTTTGCTGGGAAATCATTTTCAAATGCTTTACATTGTACACTAAACTTTATGAACTCACCAACCTCGTGTTGACACTTTAGCATGTATTTTTAGGTATTAAGCAATTGCACGCTACCGGAGGCTTTTGGCAGGGCATGGCATGGTCATAGAAGACTCTGATAAACATTTGGGACCGTTTAACCTATTTAAAGGCATATTTCCGCACTACTTTTCATAATGTAAATTTAACACTTCTGATTTCTCAAATATATTCTAAATGATTGAGGTAAAAACCGTTCTTTGTACTTGTGTTGTGATGCTAATTGAGCAGCACCCCAGCGACGTGTATGCTTCCGCTGGACCTGATTTCTGGGGGAGTTACAGATTGGTATCAGAGCCTTAGCTATAGAGAACTGGGTGATTTTAAAACCTAGACTATAACTACTTTCACGAAAACTTAACCCTATGACCGCCACGTGCCTGCCTGCCAAGTTGATGCCACATTTGTGGTTTGTTGCTGACATATTTAATGAGATTTGTGTCTTATTATCGGATCAATTATATCCACTTATTCTCGTTAATGACTATAATTGTCTCCCACATAAGTATGCTTACATGTCGTACACGTCTCAGCGTTACGCCTTTTCCTTACGTAGTTTCATCATTCGACCTCGAGTTTGGTCACTTGCCTTAGTCTTTCAGAACGTCTTTTCAAATGCGAAGGACATGGTATTAGTATAACTGAGCAGAGTATTTCAAAATTCATTGAACCTCGGTGGAATATAGACTGGTCATCTATATTCGACCCGGGACAGTGGGACATGGGCTGACCACCTATGTCTGACTCAGAGATGAATTTTGTAATATTGGGAATAGTTATAATAAAATTATGTCCGAGTTGCATTTCTACTCGATTTCTAAAGGTTTCAAAAATTCCTGTGTGTGGAAAACTAGAAGGGGGTTGAATAGTTTTACGTCTTTTTAATTTTATTGAGAAAACTTTTGTTTACTTTTTAAAACTTTGATTCGATCTTATGTGAATTCAACTCTTGAACAATATGAACAAATATAAGTAAATGTAAATAAGTAATGCAAGTAAAGTAAATGAAATGAAATGAAAGATAGAGATGGAAAGATAAACCACAACACAAGGATTTATAGTGGTTCGGCTACAAGGACACCTTCCTTGCCTTACTCCACTCCCCGAGTCACCTACTCGAGAGTTCTCTTCACTATGTCAACAAACTCCCTTATGGCGGAGAAAACCTTACACAACTTTCGCTTACACCGGTTTAACGACACAAAGCTAGATGTCGGGTTCTAATCGTAGCTAGAACCAATCTCACAACTTCTACACGACTTCTTCACGACTTATTCACAACTTCTTCATGACGGCTTCACGACTTCTTCACGATGGCTTCACAACTTCTACACGACGGCTTCACAACTTCTACACTACTTCTTTACAACACAACTACTTACTTACACTTTGATCTACTAATTACAACTACACAACACCTTATCAAATACTTTACACAACTACACAATTATATGAATTAAACTATAATACTTCTTCTCTAGTTGTTGAAGGAGTATTCTTCTTTTGCACTTGGATGATGGAAGCTTGGATCACTTAGAAACCAATGCTTAAGAATATATGATCAAAGGTTTTTAGAAAGGATTTAGAAAGATGAGAAGAGATTTAGAACAGAAGGTTTTGGGGTGCAAAAGGTGAGGAAAAAGTCCAGGAATGAACCAGTATTTATAGGCAAAATCTGACAGCTGGAGGAGCGGGGCGGTCCCCTTAAATAGGTGGCCGGTCCCCTTAATTATTAAGGGGACCGCCTAGTAAATTAAGGGGGCCGCCCAAATCCGAACGTTGCTCAGATTTGTCTTTTTGTGGGGAAGGTTTTTCTGGAACATTTTTGCCATTTTTGGTTGAAAATTTGAATTCATAAATTTATAATGGATTAGACATTTTTATTAAATACCAAAAATGATTTTCTAAAAGATATAAAATGTTTGTGTCATTTTATAAAAAATCAAGTGATAAAAAAATATTCCTTTGATCATATAATGCATTAAGCATTTGTTTATTCATACCTTAAGTGATTGAGTTGTTAAAATAGATATTTACAACTAAATACTTGTTTACATCATAATCTTTCGTTTAATGATTTTACATTTTATGATTATCAAAACGTAGAGATATCGAAAAATATTAATAACGTGTTTAGGCATTATTTATATCAACAATCTCCCCCTTTTTGATGATTACAAAATCTAAACTCATTAAATTGAAAAATTAATTTTTAGACAAGTATTTAGTGAGTTTATATCTACTTCTCCCCCTTTTTGTAGAATCAAAAAGGTTATGCCGGCAAGTTTTAGATGCAAAATTTGTCGGAATGAGAACTCCCCCTTGATGTGTACTCCCCCTCGTTTGAGGGCACCAAGGAGTCGAGCTATGGAATGCTTGCAAAAAAAATATTAGAAGCACAAGTATATATAGTAAAAATAAGCAAGCATATAGAAGAAAGACATTCATTAATTGAAGGTGTTGTGTATAAATACACAACCAACTAGAATACATCATAGGTAAAGCATACAACATTTAACAAATAATGCAACTAATAATACTACATAATCATCCCAAGAGTACATGATCCTTCATAGAGCTTGCAAAATGGTGGAAAAGTTATTGTTGGTTAAGCATTGCATATGCTTAATTTGGAGAAAATGGAGGAGGTGGTGGTGAAATAGGTGAAGATGGTGGAGGTGGATTGGTTAGCATGTGCTCAATACATGAAAACATGTATTGCATTTCATCTCTACGACCAAAGATGATGGTTCGGTTGTGGATACAACAAAGACAAGTATCCCCATGGGCTTCAAGTAGACTCCAAGGTACGGGATTGACAAAGAATGGTGGTGTGATTGGTGAGGAAGAGAAGTGAGCATCAAGAGGTGTGATTGGTGAAAGGGAAATAGCAAGGTCGGTGGATGGAGGTTCTTGAGTTGTAGGTGGTGGTGATGCTCTTGGTGGTGGTGGCATTTGTGGTGATGATAAGTGGGAGTTGATGTAATCATTGATGGATGAGGATGAAGGTATGGAAGAAGAGGATGGGCCATGAGTGGAAGGTGTTTTGGATGGTGCATTGGGTACACTAGTAGATGAGCATTGAGGTGGTGGTGATGGAGTGGTGTTGTCTTCTTGAGTTAGATCAATAAAGAGTTGTTTAGGGGGTATGATGACAATCTTTTGTTTCTTTGAAGTCTTAGAGATGGAGGTTTTTGGTGATAACATGGTGGATTAGGATGGTGTTTGATGGAGGTGAAGAGTGATGGGATGAGGAGTTATCACTTGGAGGGAATTTATAATATGAAAACATGGCTGGTTTAAGTAAGTTTTTGAAGTGTTGTTGTAATATTCCAAGATCAGTTGGGTTATTAAGAGAAATGGTAGCTGGGACTAGAGAAAAGGGGTCACAAGATGCAAAAGGAAACAGTAAAAATTACTGTCCAGATGGCCGGTCCCCTTAATTGTATGCCGCCCCCCTTAAAATTAAGGGGACCGCCTAGTAAAATTAAGGGGGCCGCCCATCTGGTGTTTTCCCAGGCGACCAAAATTGAAAAATTTCCAGAATAGGGTCAATTTTTAAGGTGTGTTTGCAGCAAGCTCTATTTGGAACATATACACTAAGAATGATCAAATAGTAACACAAGCATATTAAATAATGATGTACATATGTAAACTATCAAAAACATATTATAAGCATATCATAAGCATATCATATTAAAGAAACTAGTAACAAAGTTTTAACATGATAGTAGTTAAACTCCTAGCACAATTCAAGATATAACAAAATAAATGTCAAAAAAATATCACTACACATAATTGTCTAATAATATATCATCAATGTTCAACTAAACCCACACCAAATATATCTATTTCTTCTTTCCAAGAATCTTCCTGAAGGCTTTTCTTATTGACTTGAATCCACCTCGAACCTCCTGATGCATTTGTTGAGTAGTATTTAGCAATGAGGTTTGTCGTTCGAAGAGGAGTTGATCGGTTTGTTGGGAAGGAGAAGGAACTTGATTGTCGGTATAATCAAGTTCTGGAAGATTTTCGACGAAGGTCGTAGGTGATGGGGTACTAACACGTGATGTGCCTTCCTCCTCATCATCATCATCTCGATGAGATGTAGAACCACGAGGTGCGAATGACATAGAGCTACGAGATTTGCCCTTGTCACTTCGAGATCGACGAGGTTGGATACGAACAAGAGGACGCAAGACCGGTTGAACGAACTCATAGATATCACTCTCAAGATGTGGGTAATGTTCCATGACATGATGATAAAGTCGAGTGAGGAACATACCATATGGAAGATTCGCATTTGGAGTGTTTTTGGCGGAGGTGATACGATGAACAAAGAGATAAGCCAAATTGTATTGTTCTTCCGCAACAATACAATACAACATGTGAGCGATGCTCACCGTGAGATGATCACGGTAACCACCGGTACCAAACGCATTCTCGCGAATGAGTTCTTCCCAACGCTTCATGTCGGGGCTTAACTCCTTGAGGAGGATTTGGTTAGCATAATGTCGACATTTTTCGACTTAATTTTTCTGCTAGTCGTACCACGTTCTAGCTCAAGAAGTCGACGAATGTCGTCAGGAGTAGGAATCTCAGAATAGTATGGACCATCCTGAGGTCGATGTTGTTCAAGAGAAGAAAGATCCCACTCATTTGAAAAGACAGCCTGACCGTTGTGGGGAATTTTGAGGATTTGACCGAATTGAGCAAGAGTAAGAGTGATGAATTTGTTTTGGATCATGAAAGAGATGAGGATATAACCATAGTCATCGGTTTGCACCGTAACTTGGCTATAGAAGTCAAGAACGAAACGAGGAATGATGGGTTCATTGATTTTGAAAAGACAATCGAGACGAACATTGGTGAACATTCGTTCGATATTGTCGGATTGATAGAAGGATGGATCGACAACTCTTCCCTCATGAATGTTTCTATTTTCAATGGTACGATAGAAACATGCAATGACGGGAGATATGCCGGGAGTAGCGGAGACTTTTGGAATGTATTGTTTGGTTTTGGAAACATCACCAACCGTGACTTTAGGCATTTTCACCTAAACAAGATAACAACAAGAAAATAAGATTAAGAAAAAAAATATGCATATGTCGTATATACTACTCATGTGGAACGCAAACATACTTCGACTCTAAAAGTTTAATCCTAAGAAGTAGTTTGTAAAGTTCCTTAGTTTTAATTTTTAACTCGCTTAAAATGTATTTTACGATGTTAAGGAGTAGTTATAGAGATATTATGGTAAAGAACCAAGAACATCCAAACGCTCCTTTATACATCATAAGTCACTTTGAAATGTGGCTAGACGAACATTAGAGTTAGGAATTAAGCTTAAGCAGTTAAGACTGTTGGAGGTAACAGTTAGAACTGTTGAAGGAAGAAGTTAAGACTGCTGAAGAATATTGAAGACAAGAGCAGTTAAGACTGCTGAGAGAAGAAGTTCAGACGGTTTATGATTTATGTAAAGTAGATAATTATGGAAAATATATTGTGTATATCGTATAAGAATAGATTGATAGTTATCTTGTACAGGAATCCTTGGTCTATAAAAGGATTGCCTAGGTTAAGGTTTTATATACACGAACACAACACAATATACGATAGAAAGAAGAAAAGATTCAAGGTTGTAAACCCTAGTGATAGGAAGATCACTCGTATTATTTGCTAATAATATTGAATCGTTGGAAGTTATTTATTTTGTGTTCTTTGTTTATTCAATTTATACAAAACATACAAGATCTTCTAAGTGCTAGCTAGTAAATTCCGCGTGCTAGACTAAGTATAATTCTTTGTATCACATCTAACACAAGGAGTGTGTGTAGATCCGGTCAAGTGGTATCAGAGACAGGTTGCTGATACATAGATTTAGAAGATCCTAGAAGAACAAAGATGGACATGGAAACTACACCATCCACAACCAACATTGCTGCTAAGCTTATGCTTAAACCTAATGAGTTCGACATGTGGAGACTTCGAATTGAGCAGTTTTTCCAAATGCAAGACTATGCACTTTGGGAGATCATTGAAGATGGAAACTCGTTTACCCCTGTTGAAACAACAACTGTTGTTGAAGGTAAATCTGAGACTACAGTGCAGACAAAGCCAATTTCTAATGAAGAGAAGGCAAGATACAAGAATGATATCAAGGCTAGGAGTTTGCTTCTGATGACCATTCCTAATGATCAGTTGCTAAATTTTAGTAAGTTCAAGTGTGCTAAATCACTTTTTGAAGCGATTATAGCAAGATATGGTGGGAATGAAGCCACGAAGAAAACTCAAAAGACTCTTCTCAAGCATCAGTGGGAGAACTTTAATGCAACAAGTAATGAGTCGTTGGATCATATGTTTAATAGGCTTCAAAAGTTGGTGAGTCAACTGGCTGTTTTAGGGATTGAGATGCCTCAGGAAGATCTCAACTCAAAGTTTCTGAGAAGTCTACCTTCTGAATGGGCTATGCATGTGGTAGTATGGAAAAACAAGCCTGATATAGATTCCATGAGCTTAATGGATCTATATAGCAACTTCAAGATAATTGAACATGAGATTAAGAAGTCTGCTGGATCAAGTTCAAGCTCAAGCTCAGGGAATTTGGCCTTTGTATCAACTCCCAGTTCCTCAAATCCAGAAGAAGAAGTGCCAGTTGCTGGAATAATTGGAACTGCTAGTGCAAATCTTGGTACTGCTAGCACCTCAAGCAGTACTAGTGGACTTTTGAATGATGATATTTATTGTGCATTCCTGACTACTCAGCACAATGGAAGTATGTTGACTCATTCAGATCTTCAAGAGATTGATGAAGATGATATTGAAGAGATGGATATTAAGTGGCAACTCTCTCTTCTCAGTTTGAGAGCTAGAAGATTCTTGAAGAAGACTGGCAAGAAGATTGTCATAAACAGTAATGATGTTGCAGGGTATGACAAATCCAAGATTGAGTGCTACAATTGCCACAAGAAAGGTCACTACTCAAGGGAGTGTAGATTGCCAAGTCAACAAGATGGAAAGAGTAGAGCATATGGAAACAAGTCAAGAGTTGTGGAGGTTACTGATTCAAGCTCGAAAGCCATGGTTGCTATTGATGGCTTAGGATTTGACTGGAGCTATATTGCAGAGGAAGAAGCAGAAGCATCTACAGAGGTTGCTCTCATGGCATTTTCTGATTCTGAGGTACAAGTTTCAAAATGTTCTAAATCTTGTGAATCTTTAAAAGAATTAGAAACACTTAAAACTAAGTATGAGAGTCAGTGGAAAGAATTAAGAGAAACTGCTTTTAGCTTAGCAAATCATAAGAGAGCTTTAGCTGTGTTAGAGGAGAAAATTATTCATTATCAAAACAATGAGTCTAAGTTTTCTGATGATATGATTATTGTTAAGAGAGACTTAATGTTTAAAGAGAATGAAATCACTGTTTTAAAACATGAGCTAGAACAGGTTAAGAAAGCTAAGGAGAACATACAGATGAGTGTAGACACACTTGAATACACATTACAAGGTGTTAAAAAGATAATTGAGAGTCAGATTCAGAATAAAGCTAAGTCAGGCCTAGGATATAAGTCAGTTCCACCTCCTTATAGAGGAATTCCATCACCTAAAGGTATAGACTTAGAACACATAGGACTGCCTGAATTTCAATTACCTGAACTTAACTATGGTCCTCAACCTAAGAAGGATGTAGTTGATAAACCTGTGTTTGTTAGTGCAAGTGATAAATCACTATCTGAGGACAAGGTGTCTTCTGATAGGTCCTCTCCTAAGGACTCAGATGCTCCAACCATTGAGGAATGGACTTCTGATGATGAGGATGATCAGGTTGTGGTTAAGCCTGTTAGTGCTAAAGTGGAGGAACCAAAAGTTCCAAAGATGGTTAAACCTGAGACTGTTAGGCCTAGTTCAAATGCTAAACCTTTTAGACCAACAGTTAGGTATGCAGAGATGTATAGGACCACAAACCAGCCAAGAGGTAACCAGAGGAATTGGAATGACCTCAAATCCCATCAATTAGGAAAGGATTTTGTTTTCTATAGGAAAGCTTGTTACTCTTGTGGTAGTTTTGATCATCTTGCAGATTATTGTGATAAATGGGTATCTGGATATACAAATCATAGGTTGAGCATTGCAAGACCTCAATCTTTTCCTAGGAATGATAGGATGATACCTAGATCAGTTCTTTTAAGGTCTGAACCTAGAGCAGTTCCAACTGCTAGACCAGCAGTTCCAACTGCTAGACCAACAATTCCGACTGTCAGACCTATGAGACCAATTCACCCAAGGCCACCAGTTCAAAATCAAATAAATGTTTTTAAACCATCTTATACAACTGGTAAAAGAACTTTTTATAAGAAAGCAGTGGTGAAAAACCAAGCTTGGAAACCTAAGGTAACAACTGCCAAGCCAGCAGTTCCAACTGCTAGCAGGGTAATTGGTACTGGTGTGAATAAAAACACTGCTAAGGGAAACATGGGAAATGGAGTGAATGCTTCAGCATGTTGGGTATGGAGACCAATTCAACCTAATGGTGCTAAGACTGTTTTGAAAAGAATAAATTATGTTGATGCTAGAGGAAAGCCTAAGTCTGATTTGGCTTGGGTTCCACAAGGAAATTAATTTTTCTTGTTATATGCATTGTTAGTCATGTGCTTGTATTTGGAATTCTTTGTTTTTGGACTAACAATTGCAGGATTGGAGAGTAAACACCAAGGGATTATGAATGCTTGATGTTTTGGACTTAATGGTGTTCTGGAGATTAGTATGTGATTCTTGCATACAACAAATGGTAATTGGTTCACCATGTCTTATCCACATAAGAACCAACTAGTCCAGAGCAAACGGTTTCTGGTAAAGACTAATCAAATTCGTTTATGGTTGACAATTTACCAAAAATTGTATGGTTATCAGCTCACCATATCTAAATGTGAAGAGTTGGCTAGTCCAAAGCAAACGGCTATTGGTAAAGACATATCAAATCCGTTGATAGCTGATAGTTTGCTAAAAACTATGTATGAGCCATGTTATTTTAAAATTTTTATTTCAAAATGTTGAGACGGCTCAATAAAAATTTTCAACAGTTGGGACGGTTAGTACAAAATATTGGTACGGTTCAACTAGCCGTTATGACTGACGTGTTGGTAATTAATTTTGGAGTAAAAACTAGCCGTTGGCGGTTTGTTGCGATTTTTACTGGATGAATTACGGATTTCGAGGGATCCTCTTATAAATATTTTTAACTTTTATTTTATTATATCCTTATACTAAAATAAATAGTTACCATATTTCTTAAGTCGGTCAACTTGTAACCCTAACTCTCTCCATAAACTCTCAATATTACTTTCATCTTCTATCTTTTCACTCACCATTATTACTATTCACCGCTGTTATCTAACATTTTTTACTAAGAATGGCAAGTTTGGATTTTGCTAAGCGTCACAATCAAGTTGCATTTTTAGAGAAAACAGAGCAAGGAGATGGGCCAAAATTTTATGAGGTTGTGGACTTTCTCAACCACTCTCACATAAGGTATGCTCTAACTGTTTCTCCTACTCTTTATGTTTCGCACATCACACAGTTCTGGCAGAATTCATCTATCTTGACACGTGGTGATGGAAACTTAGAAATTCATACTAAAGTAGATGGCATTAAATTTGTTGTTACCGAGTCTATACTTAGGAGACATCTTAAATTAAATGACTCAGATGGTATCGACACCATGCTAAATACTGAAATTTGGGAAGAACTTGAAAAAATGGGGTATAATACATCTGAACATAAATTGACTTTTCAAAAGGCATGTTTTTCACCCCAATGGAGATTTTTGATACATACTCTTCTATTATGTTTAAGTAATAAAAAGACTGTTTGGGAACAATTCAGTAGCAATATTGCTATTGCTCTCATTTGCTTGTCTACAAACAGAGTTTTTAACTGGTCAAAATATATTTTTGAGGGTATGGCATCAAATGTTGATAGTAAAACAAAGTTTTTAATGTATCCCAGGTTTGTTCAAACAATTTTGAGTAAAAAGAAAAACCTGCTTACAGAACCAACTGAAAATTTTCCTACGCCTAGTCTACAATCAAAGGTTTTTCAAAATATGACTATGGCTAGTAAACATTTTCAAGGGGAACCAGTTCCATTATTTCCTCAAATGATTCAAACTGAGTTGGCTGAAGGTTCAGCAGTTCCAACTGATCCCCATCACACATCCACTCAAGACTTTGAAACAACCCAACAACCACCCATCACTTATAGGAGAAGGTCTAAACCTAGTCTAACTAGGGTTGTGACTGAATCCTTGCCCAAAGATTCACCTCTCATAGCAGGTAACACAGCTAGAAGTGATGAGGGTAGTTCTTCACAAACTGAATTGACGGCTTTATGTACCAAGTTAGTAGCTCAGGTTGACAATTTGGAGAAGGAGCTAAAGCAAACCAAGGAGGAATTTAAAGCTCACAAGGAGACATTTGCCAGAGTTTACAAAAAGCTAACAAAAAGGGTGAAGAAGCTTGAAGTACAGTTGCAAAAGAGTAAGAGGGCAAGAGTGATCGTGGATGATGATTCTGATGATGATGATTCAGATGGTTCGGACGGGGATGATGAAAATTCTTCCAAACAGGGGAGGAAGTTTGGTAAAGAAAGGAAATTTAGAGATAGATCAGGATCTCAGGGGAGGTATGAAGAAGAAGAAGGTTCTGAACAAGATAAAGGTTCAGGTTCTGGTAATATTCATGAAGATTCAGCTGAAGCAGTTGCAAATGAAGAAGCAGTTCAAACTGCTGAAACAGAGAAAGAGACAGAGCAAGTAACAGTTCAAACTGCTGAGTCAGAACAACAAGCAGTTCTAACTGAAGACACTTCTGATGAACAAGAATATGAAAGGAGAAGAGCAAATAAAGGAAAGAAACCTATGACATCTGAAGAAGTGGCTGCTGTTCAAGAACTTGAAAGGCTTAAAAGGTTGAAACCAAAAACTCA